>JAFIRS010000001.1:2400000-3029505 GCA_018342105.1 Gonioctena quinquepunctata | reverse complement strand
GAGACACTGATTCGAAATACTCTTCTCCTGGAATATTTCAGTGAAATACCCCCACCATACAACAAGTCCGATGCGATGCGCAATCTGTATGGATTTTGAGGAGATTCTCTTGATATTCAACGCACTCATCAATACTCGCAGTTCACTCTTAGCTCTCTCACAGGACAAACGCCCTCCTCGCTTGGAGAGTACAAGGATTCATGAAGGTCATGACTACACAGAATATGTATGCCTACACCACAACTTTAGTCAAGGTCAAACAAACATCGAGATCAAATCTTAAGGTTGCCGAAACAATCCCAACATCAAAACTCAAGGTCAAATCTCAAAGTCAAAACTTAATGTTATGAATCTCAAGGTCAAACTCAAGGTCAAGTCGAATCTCAAAGTCGACCAAACCCAATATCAAAACTCAATGACAAATCTCAAAGTCAAATCTCAAGGTCAAACACACACACACTGCACACCTGCAACCATTCAAGGTCACACGTGACGTCATAGTGGTGGGGGGAGAGCCAGAACCGGCTTAAATCTCCTACTCTCGCGATTTTCCATTTCTAAATTCGTTGGTATGCCTGATGGTATGTTCTGTATTGCATTTGCAATTTTATTTGCTGTCAAGCTTACTTTTCTTCGATTCATCAATATATCCCTCAGCGACTGTAGTAGATTTCCAGCCACCGTGGCGTTTTAACGTGGTTATGTCACCTCCAGCATCAACAAGAATTGTTGCGGAGGATCGGCGAAAGCAGTGCCCAGTATATAATTCGTAATTTGGCAATTTTAAATACTTCGCAATGTCTTTTCCCATAGCTCCAAACTTATTCAGACCTATTCTCTGAATGGTACTTTCCTTTTTGATAATTAATGAAAAACCACAGACCATTAGCATTTTGAGGGCGAAGATTTGCGTATTTTTTATAAATTTCGTAGAATTTGCCAGTTACAGTAAAATTTCGTACTATTTTGGTTTTACTGTCTGGCATTGTTACTAAAACAGCTGAACCAAGATCATTGAAATGAGTCATTTTCATTTGATGTAATTCATGTCTTCTACATGCACCCATTACTCCCATAACTAATGCAACCCACAATGTAAATTAGTTTACTTAAACATATTTTTCATCAAATGGAAATATAAAACTTACTTTTGTTGCCAAATATCTTTCATCTGGAGCCTGTTCAATGAAATTATCGATGTCATTTGCTGTAAAGATCTTTGACTTTTTGGGTTTGTAGCCGTTAGACTGCCGCTTGAGGAATGCTTTCAGTTTCAAATATTTGGCAATATCTATATCATTATAGATACTAAGAGTCGTTCTCAGCATTGAGAAGTGTGACCACAAAGTGGAACTTTTAAATTTTTTGGCTAAGTCGCCAAAATAAGTCATTAAAACGTTCTCGGAAAACGATTTTGTCTTTTGATCTACCTTCCATTCCAAAAAAAGGTTATAAGCGCGTTGATACATACTCTTCGACGTTTCCGGTAATAAATTCAGTGTTGGTACCTTCGCTGCTTCTATTATGTTCGGAGGTGTCAAATCTAAGTCAATATCACTATCAGTTTCCATTTTAATTAATAGTTTTTATAGAAAACAACTATGAAATTACTCGTTACCTACTAAAACTTTGACAGAAACGATCTGCTGACATTTCATCAATTTGTCGCTGGACGTCATAATTTGACAAGCCGTAGTCGTCGTGATTTTAGAGTGAACCTAGACCTAACACGAAATATTCCATTTCGCATTTGTTGCTTAGCAACTTGCCTAGCAACCGATGCAAAAATGAAATTCTGTACAAAATGTGCTTGTTTATGATTGAAGTTACGGTTATAAAATGAACATTTATCGAGGTTGTCGTAGAAAAAATTGTTTTTATATTGTGCAAGATTTCCTGAACTGTCTGGCTCAGTAATATTTCTTTGTATTGTTTTTCGTTTCTGTGTTATAGTATGTGTATGTATTTTTTTAAAATTTTGACGTTTCCGACACAATGTTATTATTGTCTTAAGGAAAATAAAGTTAATTTGAATTTGAATTCGATCTCAGTCGAGGTATTGACACGAAGTATTTTTAGACTAATATTCAAAAAATATATTCCGAAGTAATTTTCCAAAATCCTATTTCGTTAAATTTACTTTGAGTACGAACGTTTTAGAAGGGAAACCGTTAAAAATATCATTCCCGCAAATCCAGTCAGATTTCAGCATTCATATTGTAAAGTTCAATAACATAAAGTTTCCATTGACATTTTTAAATAGTAACATCTAACTATTTTATCAAATCTAGGTAGGATATAGATTTCTACAAACATAATGTACATGCAGTTTGAAAAATAAGTTTACAGCGACTTCAATTAAATAAATTGAATACATTAACTAATAGCAAATACAACCTAATTCAACTAATGAAATAAACTGTTCCAACCAGAATTCTTCCACTTCTCTGCTGCGAATGTTCACAGGGTATCTTGAAAATTCCAACTCTATCCAACAACAGGTTTTTTACGACATTCTCAACTTATTCATTTAAAGGAATTACAAAAACTTGGTTTTGTTTTCAGCAAACCTGCAAGCCGACGTTTTCTTGAAGGGCCACGTAGAAAAAATCAACGGTCAGAAGCACATCCAGTTCCAGAAATTTACCTTCCACTTCACCATAGAAAAGAGTCATCTCTATCTCGGAAACCTATTCTCGCAAGATCCCAAACTGGGGACAGCAACAAATGATGTTATAAACGACAACGCAGATGTTTTCATAGATCAACTCAGACCTGCCTTAGAATCATCTCTCGCAGATAAATTCACGGAAGCAGCGAATGGAATTTGCAGGACTTTCACGTACGACGAGCTGTTTCCACTGAACTGATTCTTCTTAGATTCCGGATTTAGTGTAAAGAAATTATCTTTAAATATATTTTGACTGATTTTTTTTCTTTATCACTTGTCATAGGTATAAGCGTTATAGTTATCGAATGAAAATGAAAAAATATCGTTATCAATTGCAATCAAAATTGTAGAGATTCTCGTATCGGGAAATCTTAGTCAATCTTGAATTTTTATGGAATGTATTGTGTGTTGTTCAAAATCACAATGAATAAACGTTACGATATATTAGCATAATTTTCATTTATAATTTTCTCATTCCGGAAATAAACGCACAATTATGACAAAGTAAGATACTAGAGGAGAGGTATATAAACTACATGCAATGCTGAAAATTTTAATCAAACTGTCAGGATGACGACGGACAAAGGTTGTCCACAAGGCGGGGTTCTATCGCCTTTCCCCGTCCGTGGATAAACTGATAGAAAAAACTACATGACTCTGGAATTACGGCTCAAAATTACGCCGACACGAAAATGAAAAATCTCTAGTTTTTACGAGACTATTGGAATGTTGCAGTGACCACAGAAACGACAGTGACTCTGAAGTAATCTTTAAGAAGAAACTATTCAAGAATTGTAGGAAAATCATTTATTGAAAGTAGAATATACAGTGCTTCTCAAAAGTCCCCTCCCCCCCCCCTCTTATTTTTGGAACGATTATACATAAACAAGTGAAATTTTGAAACTGAATATTAAAGGTTGTAAACTTCCCTACTAGTGCTGATAGATGACGAAATCGTCAAAGATGACGTCACAAGGCCATTGTGACCAATAATTTTAAATGGAACCCTACGGCAAGCGACACCTCTTTTGAAAGGTATCGAAAAAACCTATTCAATGATACTAATTTTGTTTGTGTTTATGGCAGTTTTAATGGCTCATTAGTAAACATTAAAATTTAAATTCCATTCAGTATGTTATTAATTACAGAATTGGGAATCAGTATCTACTTTAAGAAATTGCTCGAAGTGACCTCCATTTACTTCCTGACAGTGGAGTATCCTATTTTTAAACTCTTCTCGTACTTTTGCAAATGTGTCTGCGGAAACAGCCTCACATTCTGCAACAATACGTTGTTTTAAAACGTCAATATTGTCAGGTTCAGTGGCGTAAACCTTCGATTTGAGGTACCCCCACAGAAAAAAATCCAAAGCTGTGAGGTCCGGTGATCGAGCTGGCCATTCCGTTGAACCTCGTCGTTCAATCCATCTACCACGATACTCCTCATCCAAATAACGTCTTACTGCACCGTAATAGTGTGGAGGAGCACCATCCTGTTGGAATTATTTCCACATTGCCGAATTCATCTGGATTATCTTCCAAAATTTCAAGGATTAACGGTTCTATTGCGTTTTGCAACAGCTCCAGATAAACCTCACCAGTTAAATTAGTATTTAAAAAAAGTGACCCAACGATGTGGTTTCCCAGGATACCTGCCCAAACATTCACCTTCTGGGGAAATTGGGTATGTGTTTCACGAAACAGGTGAGGATCTGCGTCACTCCAATACCTCACATTCTGTGTATTTACATTTCCATTTAGATAGAAAGTACTTTCGTCACTAAAACAAATTGTTTTGACATAGTCTGGCTGTTGGTTGATTTTAGTTTCCATATTTTCACAAAATTCTAGTCTTTGGTCTGGGTGGTCGTCTGAGAGTTGATGAACCATTTTTAATTTGTATGGATGAAATTTGTTGTTTACCCTGTGTACTGTACTTCGACTGACTTCACAGGTAGATGCAACGTGAGTTGTTGAAGAAGTAGGATTACCTATTACTCCTGCCAGTATATCAATTTTTTTCTCATCAGAAATTTGTGGTCTGCCAGATCGTTTCGCATCATTAATACTACCCGTTGTTTCAAACTTACGAAGAAGCTCCCTTAAATGAGTCCTCGAAACGGGGCGATCGGAAAACCTCTCATTAAAAATGCGTTCTGCTGCATGAATATTTTGTCCAGTTTCACCAAGAACTAGGATCGCTGCTCCTTTATCACCTAAATCACGTACCATTTCGCTTCTTGAAGCACTTAAACGTTCGGCTCACAACAGTTTAACAAATTATCAAAATGTACAAAAATATTAAGAGTACCAAAAACTGCTAAAACAGTTAAACGTTCGATCAACAATACACAAATTATTAAATGTACAAAAACTTGGACAATTACAAAAACGTCAAATTAGGGAGACTAACAAAAACGTCAGCTTATTTGACAACTATCCAGAGGCGGAGCTTGAATTTGAAACTTTAGTATTAACTGATTCAATTCATCACAGCTTTGCGTTTTTCAAGAGCGAGTTGCCAAAACTGCCATAAACACAAACAAAATTATTATCATTGAATTGGTTTTTTCGATACCTTTTAAAAGAGGTGTCGCTTGCCGTAGGGTTCCATCTGAAATTATTGGTCACAATGGCCTTGTGACGTCATCTTTGACGATTTCGTCATCTATCATCACTAGTAGGGAAGTTTACAACCTTTAATATTCAGTTTCCAAATTTCACTTGTTTATGTATAATCGTTCCAAAAATAAGAGGAGGGGAGCGGACTTTTAAGAAGCACTGCATACAGAGTGGGCCATTGAAAACGAAATAGCGGCTCTGTAGGTCGGCAGAACCGAATTATATAAAATGCTCGGACACGTCAACTATATTTTCGAGGGGGACATCGTTCGCGATGAAATTCGCCCGAAATACATTCCATCCCTCGGAGCTGTGACCACCATCCCTGAATTTTTAAATGGCAACATATGGCAAGGGATACCTCATTTGAAAGGTATTTTCCTTCTTAATATCAAACAACGAAAATAAATTAATTCTATCAATTCATTTGTTGAAAATATAAACAGGATGTTCATGTAATCAGATTCGTTTTCAAGATATAGGAACTTGAAGTTGGGAAATCACTTTTTATTCACTCAATCAATAAAAACAATATCTGATAAAGCAACTGTTGCAATAATTATTATTGTCAATGAGCTGAATGTTCAAACTGTCTACCACCCATTTCCAGTACAAGTTCTGTTCAAAACGAGACCTCATATTTCGTAGTATTTCCGGCGTTATTCGACGGCATTCTTCAATAATTCTCCTTCGTAAATCTTCCAGAGATTCTGGTTCGGTTGCAAATATGTTGTTTATCAAGTGACCCCACAGGAAAAAGTCGAGTGGGGTTGAATCTGGAGATCTGGCTGGCCACTCTATAGAACCTCTTCTTCCAATCCAACTTCCAGGAAACATTCTATCCAAAAACGCCCCAACAGGCTGTGCATAATGTGGAGGTGCCCCGTCTTGTTGAAATATCAAGTGGTCTTCATGGTAACGATCGTCATTTTCAATGATGTCTACTAACTGTAGATAAACAAATTCATTCAATAATTCCAAATAAGTTTCTCTTCTCAGGTTACCGTCGAGAAATACTGGTCCAATCAAACGGTCCCCAAAAATACCGGCCCAGACATTGAGTTTTTGGGGAGTTTGAGTATGGACTTCGTGGAAAACATGTGGATTGGCATCTGACCAATAACGACAATTATGACGATTCACAGTCGAATTCAAAAAGAATGTAGACTCATCAGAAAAACAGATGTCGAAAAGGAAATTCTCATCAGCATCTATTCTCGTAGTCATAATTTCACAAAATTCCTGTCGCCTATCAAAATCATCTTCATTCAATTGGTGTACCAAATGTATTTCGTAGGGGTGGAATTTATGATGTTTCAGAATTCGGCGGATACTGGTACTACTGATATTGGTAACACTAGCCAATTTCCTTGTGATCAATGTTGGGTCTGCATGAACTTGTCCTAAAAGTGCAACTTCAACAGCTCCATTTCTCAACGGAAATTCACGTTCTGGGTCTCCGTTTCCTGTTGGCTACTGATCCAGTTTGACGAAATTTTTGCACTAATTCTAGAACGTATTTTCTAGCAACAAGTTTATCTGGATGCGTTTCATTGAACAAATTAGCTGTACGGTTACCGCACTCATCATTCTTAAAAAAAATTGTTATTATTCCAACTCTTTCCGCGATCGTATACACCATTATTTCGGAAAGATATTCAGGGGCTTTAGTGAAGTAATTCACTCTAATGTCGTTCAGTCAAAGATCAGTTTGACTTTGATAGACGTCCACATTTGCGATTTGGCGAAAACAATTATCTCATACATGTTTTTGTTCTACTCGCATTTGAGTCGAATTCGAGGAAACGTCTTTTTATCGATTCTTAAGAACCTTAAAATTTTTTCGATCAAGTAAATGAGGATGAAATAAAAATTTTAAACGGAATTGCATGTTATTTGTTGGTAAACAGTTAGATCATTTAATTCCTGGACAATGATAATCATCTTCAAACAGTTGCATTGTTAGATGTTATTTTTATTGATTGAGTTTTATAGGTTGTGCACATTGAATGTATTGTTAGCAACATACTTATGACAATAGAGAAACTCCAGTGCTAAACTTTTGAGACATGTGCGGTGACTAGAAAATGGTACAAGCATAGCAGGTATTTATGTGATATATAAGTATCATTATATTCTTTTTATTCTTTTTACATTAAACAAATATTTCTTTCTCATCATCATAACAATATATATATATATATATATATATATATATATATCTGATTTTCTTGAACCAGGAGTATAAGTTTCTTGTTTCTTGGGGGTTTGGTTCATATCAGAAATGATGATATTTTTTCAAGTGATAATTTTATTACATGTCCAAATGTCCAACGTTTCGACTGTGACCACAGTCTTCTTTGGGGATTTTTTTTCGGGGCTTTAAGGTTATTAACAAATGGAACTGAATCACTATTTTGAAAAACAATGACGAACAAAGACAAATACAATTGCATATAATATGCGAGAAAGTTTTGTTTGTGTGGCACACATTATTAGAATTACACTTCTCAGAACTGATTTATTTGGGTACGGCGAAGGTAGGTGAGTTTTTCAGCTTCTGCAACTGTGCAACTAGGAATTTCACTGTTGTCCGTTGTACACTTACTTACAAACTGTTTTTATCTATTTCACTCGTCTTTCCGCGTTTTGAAACGTATTTTATCTTTTTGGATTGGATTGGATTGGCTGTGAATGGCGTACAGTGAGTAGCAATATTTTGTGGTCCTAGTAAATATTGAAGTTCTCCGAGAAATACAGTTACGAAAATTCTGTAAAGTGGCAGTTATTGAAAATAAAGTGGGGTTTTACGATTTGGTGAAGCCATAAAAGACTTAATTATGGTAATTACACGTGAAATCGCCGACGAAATCAAAAACGCAGTGAATTCAGCTCTGAATAAATGTTTATCAGATCAAACATTTATAAAAACCCTGGCAGACACTGTATCCAAGGCCGTCAACGAAGCGGTCAATAAAAACCTCCAACAGGTGGAACAAAAAGTGACCGAACTCAAGAACGAAATGAACCAAACAAAAAACGATAATGAATCACAAATAAAAATACTAGGTGGTTCTCTGAAGAAAATAACAGGTGAAAATGAATTGCTTCGTAATAAACTCGACAACATGGAACAGGAAATGAAAAAAAATAACCTACGAATTTTTAACTTAAAAAAAACGATAATGAATCACAAATAAAAATATTAGTTCGTATACACAAGGAAATACTCGCCAAGCCCTTATCACCCTTTTCCGTACTAAGCTGGATATCAATCTAGAAGAAAAGGATATAGACCTCTGCTACCGGATTGGAAAGGATGATAATGCAAGGAAACCGAGAGGAATCTTCCTGAAATTGAAGAATTCCGACAAGAGACAGGAAATATACCATAAAAAAAAATTGTTAAAAGGAACAGGTGTCGTCATAAGAGAGGATCTCACAAGCCTCCGTGTTGAAATGTTAACAAAAGCCATCGAGAAAACTTCCTTGAAAAACGTATGGACAGAAGGCGGAAAAATATTCGTGAATATTGACAATAAGATTACTATCATTAGATGCAACGATGACTTTCGTAAAGTATTTCCATAGTAGCATGTGTTATACAGTTTGTTATTTTGCTAGAGGCCCAAAAAAAAAAAATTTGTTTATTGATCTTGCAATCTGATCTGCAATTTCTCTTTTCTTAGTAGGTACATAGTTTTTTTTTTTAATTCTAATTTTTTTTTTTTTTTTCTCTCTATCCTTATCACTCTATTTTTGTATTCTTTTCCTTTGTATCAACTTATACTAAATGCAAGTTGGAATTCTTGGACATCCTCGATAACCAAGAAGAAATAAAATCAAAAGTTTTCTCCACCTTACATGATTGCATCACAGATTATGGAAATGTAGTTGGATCGAATTATATCGGTATCTTTCATCTGAACATAAGAAGTATCAATAAACATTTGGATGAACTACTTGTGTACATCGAAGAAGTATCGGATAATATAGATGTTATTATACTTTCTGAAACATGGAATGTTGATGTGGTAAGTGATTTTTCAATTCCAAATTACACAATCTACTACAACGAATCGAAAAGAAATCAGAACGATGGCTTAATCATATATGTTAAAAATACAATCTCTACAAATGCATTCCTAACCCCAATAAGTGAAACAAATCTACTAAGAGTAACATTACCATTTCTCAATACAACAATTGGGATAACTGCGTCATATCGACTACCATCAACAAATTCTCAGGTGTATCAAGAGGATTTGAAAGCATACCTCACAACTTTATCAAAGTGCGAAATTGAAATTTTCATAGGGATATTAATATAAATTTGAATAACAAGCTATCAAACGAAGTCAATAATTATATAAATATTTTAACAGAAAATGGATATCTTTCTTACATAAATGAATCGACTAGAATAACCAACAATTCAAAGAGTAATCTGGATCACATTTTTGTTAGAAACTGCACTAATCCACAAAAGTATTCTCTCAACTCCTCAATTATTGAAACTAGTCTATCTGATCATTACACAACTTCCTTATGTATACACAAGGTTAGTCAAAATAATACAGTTTCCCGAACCAAGCATGAAAACATCACTATTAAAAAAATTGACCATAAAAAACTGGAAGACATTCTTACCAATGAAACTTGGTCTGAAGTTTTACAATGCGAAGATTCACAAAGTTCATATGATAATTTTATCAGCAAATTGATGCAACATATGAATCAAGCAACTAAACATCAATTAATATCAAAAAACAGAAATTACAAACTTAAACCATGGATAACTCCGGGATTGATAAATTCGATAAAAAAGAGAGACATCATGAAAAAAAGATTGAAGGAAAACTTCTCAGATGTGCTAAAAAACGAATTTACCAAATATAGAAATAAATTAAATAAATTAATCAAAACAACGAAAAATCAATTTTATAAACAGAGGTTGAATGAAAACTCAAGCAACTATAAAAAGACGTGGGAAATAATCAATGAAATTTCGAATAAAATGAAAAAAAGAGAAACAATCAGCTCTATCAATATGTTAGATTCCAATGGGGAAGTTTTATCTAATAACAAGGCGAAAGCCAATGCATTTAATGATTACTTTATAAATGTCGGAAAAGAGATGGCAAAACTATTACTAAGCCTGATAACCTACCCGAAGACTTTTGAATGACAAATCTATAGTTCGTACGTTACTGTTGGAATCATTTACGGAAAACGATAATGTTCAACTTTGTCTCACTCACATGATAAACTAATTGTGCACCAGGGCCGGTCGAGATACCAGCGAAGCTAATAGTAACTATTTATCAATACATTTTAGGTACCTTAGTAAACATTATAAATAAAATTTTCAAAACGGGTAATATTCCAGTGCAATGGAAGGAATCAATAGTGACTCCAGTCCATAAAGCAGGCAGTAAAATAACTTTCAGAATTACCGCCCCATCTCTGTAATAAGTAATTTTGGCAAAATTTTGAACATACGTTAAAAAATCGATTAGTTAAATTTTCGAATTTCATCATGTGATAACAAAAAGCAATTTGGTTTTATCAGTAACTCGAACACAGAAAAAGCTGTCATTCATTTTACGAAAACCATCACGGACTCCTTGGAAAATTCCGATAAGTGCTTGGCAGTTTTCTTAGACTTGGCTAAGGCCTTCGATACGGTGTCACATGACGACCTGATAGACAAACTTTATAGGTAACGGTATTCGTGGGCAACATTAAACATTTTGCAAAATTATCTATCTCACAGAAAACAAAGCGTCAAAATCGACAGTGAACTCAGTTCTCAAAAGAAATCACAGTTGGTGTCCCACAAGGCACAGTTTTGGGGCCGATATTATTTTAGTGTATATAAACAGTATCGGTTGTATAAAATCTATTGATAACCTTATTTCATATGCAGACGACACGGCGATTATTTTTTCTGGCAAAACATGGCAATAAGTATATACAAAAACATCAAATGGCTTGAAGGATATCCAGATATGGCTAACCTATAATCTCCTCAGTTTGAATCTGAATAAAACCAAATTTGTTTGCTTCACACTTCTTAAAACGATCAGCCAATCGAAAACATCCTAAAATACATACCTCTGAATGTCCACAGAAGAAACAATGTGATTGCCCTTCGATAAAAAAGAATCGAAGATAAAATATCTTGGTGTAGTTCTCGATCAGCATATGAGATGGGACGAACATGCCCTATATGTTACAAAGCGACTCCGCCAGCTTACTTACAAAATGTACAATTTGAGAGAAGTCCTAAACATAAAAAATCTGATGACTGTATACAGATCCCTGGCAGAATCAGTTATTAGGTACTGTATCTCCGTATGGGGTGGTATATTTGACTGCAACCTGCACAGTCTCCAAGCCATGCAAAATACTATAATAAAAATTATTCTTCGAAAAAAAAAGCTTTACTCAACAGAACAGCTGTATAAAGAAACTAAATTATATAACATAAGATGTATATATATCTACCATTGTCTTATTTGGATGTATACTAATAAATATCTTTACCATAGCGAAAATATAAAGAATACTAGATCTACCGATAATCTGAACGTAATAATACCCATTTTCAAAAAAACTCATACACAACGAACAATTTTCTATTTCGGTCCTAAATTTTACAATACACTCGATCGCAGTTTGAAAGAAAAAAAAAAAAAATTACAACTTAACCATCTAACACTACTGAAGTTACTATAATAAAAAAAAAAAAAAAAACTTACGTGTATGTATGTATATGTGTATGCGTATATATGTGTCTACACGTGTATGTAAGTATGAGGATATATGAACGAACCTTAACGTGTAATATACATCTTTATATAAAGATATGGATCCTTACCACATCAACCATTCCCAAGAAAGGTGAGAGAGAATAAACTAGAATTAGTATCGATTTCAGCAGGAATTCCAATTATTCATATTTTCATTGTAAATAATATATTAATATGTATACCATTCATTTTATCTACCTAATATATATCCTAAATTATTCCAAGGAGCTGCACAAAACAAGCACCTTGAGTGCTTAGGTGAACCCTTGGAGTTATAAAGGATAACCGTCATAAATTGTATGTATACAAATATCTTGTTATTATGGTTTACGAATAAATTGAATTGAAATTGAATTGAAATTTTACCATCAGGTATTTCTATGGCATTTTGTTTTCACTTGTTTCACTTTTGTGTTACACTTGGCACTTCCCCCGCTGGATTCAATGTATTGTTTTGCTCAATTAGCCGTGGTGTTTGTGTCTTTCCACTGTTTCAAGAGGAAATAATTGTCACTTTCACATGTTTTTAGATTTTCTAACCTCACTTTCTCCCTCGCTCGCGCGATGCTGTAAGGTCGTGAATCGCAATAGGGTTCACTATCGCGGAGCACACTCTAGATCGAAAAACAACATCCGCTCGCCTCCGATATGGCGAGATTGTGTGATCCTAACCTCACTTTTTGTGGTCCGTAAAAAAAGGACAAACAAACAGACAAGAAAGCGAGTTAATATTGTATTGTCATCCAGTTCCGAGCTATTTCCGAAGTTTCAAGTCTCTAGCCCATCGGGAAGTTAGTTTAAAATAGATTGCAAGATTTGTACCGGACAGACATTCACCAGCCAGAACTAGGCCTCTTCTTGGCCAATAAATTGAAATGTTGAAACTCCGTGAGTTACCTATGTACAATATCTATCAGATGTGTTTAGTTTAACGTCCAGCGGGGCTTTTCCCGGGAAATTGTGTTTTTCTGTTAGATAGCTTCATTTTAATGATCGATTTTTCTAGAAAAATATATTTTTAAATTTTGAATTGAAAATGTTTACTTTTTAACCTACAAATCTTTCTTTTTGCACTGAAAATGAATTATATAGGTAATTATTCAATAAATATGAAAACTCTATAGTATTGTTTATTCAGCTAAAATTAAATAACAAACAAAAATAGGTCCTCTGCAAATAAAAAATAAATAGAATAGGTAACTAGGTATAAAAAGTATGAAAAACTTCTTCTGAAGCAAAAGAAAATAAAATGAAAATTAGGTACATCTATAATCTTTGCTGGCAGTTGTTACGAAGAGGCTGATGAAAATAAAATCAAAATTAGGTACAGTTATCACATCTATTTTTTTCGGGACATCAAAATATCTCGATCATTAATCGCCACCATTAATACACTAGTTGATTAAATAACTATTAATAAGATTAAAAGTCAATAGACTGACTGGCTGAGATAGAAAGTGATCGTTAGTTGCTCAAAATGGACATGAAAGATGAAAGGATGGATTACTAACAAACAAAAATAAATGATTATAAGGATTACCTATATTCCAGAAATTCTAGGAGATAATATATAACGGAATAGAAGACAAATGGCAAGACTTCAAGAATATATTACTGGAATTAGGTAAAGAGAGCTGTGGAATAACAAGAATATTGAATAAAAATGGGAAGAGAACTGAATGGTGGACAAAAGAACTACAAAAAAGGTAACTGGAAAAACTGAATACACTGAAAGAGACGATTATGAGGTATACAGTGTCATCCTCAAAGTATGCACCATATGGAAAACTTATTTATTTTCGACAAAAAGTTATTCCTGGTTAAAGTTTGTGCATCCCCTAAAACTAAACATGCACCAACAAAATATGGTAAAACACACGTAATATACGAGGAGCCTTCAAAAATTTTATTATGAGACAAGAGTAAAGTACCCTTATTTTAAAAAATATCGGAAAATGTTATTCAAAAAAGTTGTTCAGCATTAAAAAATACATGTAGATTTGAAGTCATGGCCATCTAAGTGAAGTTTTATCTTTTAACCATTTTCTAAAATGGGGACTACGAAAAAAAAAATTGCTAAAACGATAAATAGGCAACATCCTGTATACGACGGTTTATTTGAAAAGCCTGTAATATTACCGGAAATTGCTCGAACATCACCACCTGATTTTTTTTTACTTCGAAACTGAGAAATTGTTTGATTTTTTTATTTGAGTATTCGTCCCGAAACAAAGCATTTCACAATTCCGAAGGGAAAAAAGAAAAAAAAAAGAAACCGTCAGGTGGTGGGGTTCGAACCCACGCCCCGTTTCGAGGTCCAGAGCTTAAATCTGTTAAATCTGACGCCTTAGACCCCTCGGCTATCTCGCTAAATCAAGGGTCAAAATAATAACCATACTTCAACGTACGTCAGTAAGGTTTTTATGTACCTTTTGTACCTGCTACCTGTAAGAGGGCCCCGTTTTTAGCTAGCAAGTACGCATACGTTCTCAACTACATATCACACTGTTAATACTCAAAATTTCAACTTTGCTAAAATGATTTAGGTTTGCCGGCTCTGGGATCTTACTCTAGTAGATACTATATTTTTATAGCTCGGAGTTTGGTTGGGAAAAGGTCAATTAACTGAAACCACTATGGATCTGTTGCCGACGTTTCAACTTTTATAAAGTCATCCTCAGGGCACTACAATAGGGATTGTGAATATTACGAGGGTGAATAGTAGAGTAGCTTAGTACATGATAAATTACATGATAAAAACCTCAATAGAGGTACAAACAACTTAAGCTGTAAATAGGTCAAATCTTATGAAAATATGTATATATAAAATTGACATGGATAAAAATTATTGTAAAATTGTAAAACAAAGCATGTAGTAAAACAACAGGATACTTACAAGAAAAATAGGTTCCTTGTCGTGATAAAATGTATATTAAAAAGGACATTTACATATATTTGGATTCCTCTTGTTATAATATTTTTGTTCATATGGTTCTGGTAATTGTTTTGTAGAACCTTATAATGAAGAATGTCACTAGGTCTGTCAAATGACTTGAAACTTCATGACCGTGTAGCCTAAATGTTTAGAAATACACATGTTTTTGTTTCATTTCAATCAAGCGAGTAGTGTTGAAGTTACGACAATTTTAGTTTCCGTTCTATTCGAATATTTCAGGTGAGCGCGCCATGCTCGCGTGACGTCATTCCACAACACAACGTTCTCACCGTACATTCAACCATTGCTTTGCTATCGGATGTTCGACCACAATAACGTTTTTAACTTAAGTTTTTATGTGAATCAGTGTTACAATAGTGTTATAAGTATAATATTAGATATGTATGACGGTTTTGAAAAAGGACAATCTGATATCTTGCCTGAAATAGACGGGTTAATGGTTGCCCACAATTTTTCAAATAACTCCGATTTCTTGGCCGCCGAGATGCGAGGAGTAAAAATGCAAAAGTAAGTATTACTTAATAACATTCTACTTTTTATCATAAATCTTTTGATCCCTATAAGTAAATATTTCTCATTACTAGTTTTTCATAAATGTACGTCATACGTCATATTGATACTATGAACATCTTACTTGACATTAAGTTCCTGAGAAGGAAGAATGCCTACATAGTTTCATGACTTACATTTTGTATTTTTTTAATATGTAATGTAACAAAAAATCAACATAGTAAACCTAACCTGAACATTATGTACCAGAGGTACAAAACTTTTTAAAATTTGAACCCATGAAATATTTTTTCAAAAGTAGGTTATTATTAGGATGCACGCGACTACACCTATTAAATATTATTAAGCTAAGATGAAAAACCTCTCATATTAATTTCCTCGTTAATGCATTTTATGTATTTTAGGTAAATATAAAGTTACTCTACACATGCACTCCGAATATAGGGAAAAAAATTTCTTACGTGTTTTTGCCTCCCGAACACGAATCCGGAAGAGAAATGTGGCAGTATCAAACCGTTCCCGAGTTAGAGGAATTTAAAAAAAATTAACCTCATTTTCAAGCACCGTTTTCTCGCACAAAAATCACTCAAAATGCCTCCTTCTTCTTAACAGCATAAACAATACACCCTAAATCACTTATTTTCGGCACAACTTTGCACAAAATATCGTCGTTTTTATCGAAAAAATCCTCCTTACACAGTTTCAAATAAAGGAATGTTACGCATTGACAAATGGAATTTAGTAACTTTGCCTTATTTTTCATATTGGTAATAAATGAATCACCGCCCACAACAATTGCACACATAAATGAAGGGGAAACTATTGCTCACATTTGAATTCGAAAAGTTGGCCGGGATTCATTTATCACCAACATGAAAAATAAGGCAAAGTTACTTAAATCCATCTGTCAAAGTATGACATTTCTTCATTTGGAACTGTGTAAGAAGGAGGTTTTTTTCGGTAAAAACGACAATATTTTGTGCAAAGTTATGCCGAAAATAAGTGATATAGGGTGTATTGTTAATTCTGGTAAAAAAAGGGGCATTTTGAGTGATTTTTGTGCGAGAAAACGGTGCTTGAAAATGAGGTAATTTTTTTTAAAGTTTTCTAACTTGGGAACGGTATGAGACCGCCGCATTCTTCTTCCGGATTCGTGGTCAGGAGGCAAAAACACGTAAGAAAAGTTTTTTCCCAATATTCAGAGTACATGTAGAGTAACTTTATATTTTCCGTGTTTTATTTTATTAATATTTGATCAACATTATGTTTATTTTATTTTAGATCGGCTAGAAACAGCTTCGACGACGACGCTATTGGATATGTAAAAGTTAAAAGAGATATTTGTACAGTGAAATGCCGAATCACCCCAGAACATCATGATTTGCATCCATTTCTTTCGACTTTTAGGTTCGAAAGCAACAATAAAAAACAACTTTTTGGGTGCATTAGTAGTTTTTTTTTTATGTTCTGGTTCCCACGAAAAGGGATATCCTGTAATGTTCAGAGAACATCGTGGGAACCAAGGGAAAGAAGGTAGGAGTTGGTGTTCTTCTTAAATTTCTGGAGGTTGTATGCCTCGGGGAACACCTCCCTAGGCAATGAGTTCCAAAGCCTCGCTGTTCGTTGGATGAACGAGTCTTTGGAAAGTGATGTTCTGCAGGTCTCCAAAGTGACCACGAAGGGGTGTGATGACTGAACTTGACGGGTTAATCTCGAAGAGACTGCCAAAGCAGGAACGATTGTTGATATTTCAGAAGAGCATCGCCCATGAAAATATCTATAAAATAGAGACAAATCGCCAACTTTTCTACGGTGTTCCAGACAAGTGAGCGAGTTTGTAAGCGAGGCATCACCGACGAGACGAATTGCCCTTTTTTGGACAGAATCCAATAGCCTCAGGATATGTTTAGGTGCCGCGCTCCAAATATGGGAACAGTATTCCAGGACAGGTCGGATCTGTGCCTTATAGATCATAAGCAGCTGAGTGGGGTGAAATAGCTCTTGGCACGAAACAAAACCAAGTTTTTGGGATGCACTTTTGGCAATGGACCTCACGTGATTTTCCCAGGAAAGGTTATTGCTAATAGTAATACCAAGCATCGATATGGATGACTTCAGTGGTATGGTTACTCCTGACAAAGTTATGTTAGGCACAGTGAGATCGGCTTTTCTAGAGAAAAGACATGCTTGTGTTTTGTTTGCATTGAATTCTACCAAGTTATTAGATCCCCACTCGAGAATTGTTGCTAAGTCCATATTTATATTATTAACATTTCTTCCTCGTTCATTTCTGGTTTCACGGGCTGATATAGGGGCCCTGGAAGAGAAAGCGGTATGGAGGGTACTATCATCGGCAAAGCTGTGTACTGGACATGAAGTTGCTTTCAACAGGTCGTTGATGTGAAGTAGAAATAGTGTTGGTGCGAGAATAGATCCTTGCGGAACACCAGCATTTATGAGTAGAGTGTCAGATGAAGCTCCATCGACCACTACATGGAGAGACCTGTTTGAGAGAAACTAGCAAGCAGAGAACACAGCTGAGGGGCAAGCCATAAGACGGAAGCTTGGCGAGGAGTCCCTGGTGCCAAACTCGATCGAACGCCTTGGAGATATCTAATGCCACAGCTAAAGTTTCTCCATACTTTTCAATAGATAGCTGCCATATATGTGAGACGTAAGCGAGCAGGTCACCAGTTGATCTCTGATGGCGGAAGCCATATTGCCTATCGTTGACAATTCCTGAGTCTTCCAGATATTTCATGAGCTCGATGTTGATGGCTTTTTCCATGACCTTTGAAATAATAGATAGCAGTGCGATAGGTCTGTAGTTGCTAGGTAGGGCCTTTTTGCCTTTTTTAGGGACTGGCTGTACTCTTGCAATTTTCCAATTGGACGGAAATACCCACAAATTGTAAGAGTGGTTGAACAACTTGCAAAAAACAGGTGTTAGTTCGGGGGCACATTTCTTGAGAACAATCGGCGGGATTCCGTCAGATCCACAGGCTTTGTTGGTGTTGAGACCCAGCAAAATCTTCATGATAGTACGTTGGCGAAAGGTGATCTCGGGCATGTGACTGTCAATAGGTGTAATGTTCGGGGGTTGTTTTCCCGATGAATCCAGAGTGGAATTTCCAGCAAATAGGTGCGCAAAGATATTGGCTTTTTCCTGGGCAGTCGTTGCTAGTGTTCCATCTTCTTTGGTTAGAGGAGGAAATGAGCTGGAAGTGAAGTTTCTTCCCACAGCTTTGGCGAAAGACCAAAATGAACGGGATCCGTTAGGACATTCAGCAAGTTTTGATCTTATTTTGGCATTGTGGGCATCTTTTGAGCATTCTATTGTCTCTTTGCATATGCCTCTAGCCTCGACATATGCTGCTCTGGTCTCAGGGCCCGGATTTTTTAGCCATCGATGGTATGCTGCCTGTTTGGAAGCCACATCTCTAGAGCAGTTTCTGTTAAACCAGGTCTTATCGTATGATGTTCTTCTTTCGGAATTCGGTATGTAAGTTTGCATCCCCAACATGATGATTTCAGAAATTGTCTCAGCACATCGTGTTGGATCTACTGAAGAGAAACAAACTCTCTTCCATGGAAACGCTGAGAAATTTAAACACTTTGGCACAATACACGATTTTCTAGTTTCTGGATTCGACATTTCTATCAATTTTCGACGGAAACTTCATACACACAGCTCGGAAGCAGAGCACGCACTGACCGACCGTTGTACAGTGACGTCACAGCGGCCATGACTCCGCGTCGTCGCACGCCTAGCTAAACAATTAAATATCTCGAAAACTATAAGACGTATCAAAAAAATATTTTTACCATATTTTTTAATTTTTAATAGAGTTTATTGTAAGGTAAAAATAAAAAAAATGGTGATATTCTTCATTAGGAAATATATTGTGTAATCCGGGAATAGCAGGGTTTTTGTCACGCCCCTCCTTTTTGTGGCTTATCCGCGCCAAATGTCACAGAATGGCTCAGCGAGTTGAAACCACTTGATTCAAAAGTTGCAGTCCAGATTGGTGATCATTCAATCATTCGTGCTTAGAGAATCGGCATCATAAGATTAATGATAGTAGACAACCACGCACATTGGAAAACACTTTGTATGTACCACAATTGAAGTAAAACTCATTTTCCGTGGGAGCGGTTACCAATAAAAACATGGAATTTATAGTCGAAAATTCCAAGATTAATGTTGAAAAGTCTGCAATTAGGCGACGAGTTTTGTGGTTATAGCCCGATTCCAATAAAAATTGGTATGTGGAGGTTTTCAGGGACGGAGATCATGATTTTTTTCGCGAAATCCATGAATTCAATATGACGTCTCCAAGATGGCGACGAGTTTTGGGACAATAGCCCGATTCCATTGAAAATTGGTGTGTGGGGGTTTTTGGGATCGGACATAATGATGTTTGTGTCAAAATTCATGAATTCAAGATGACGGTTCCAAGATGGCGACGTATTCTGTTATTATGGCCCGATTCCATTCAAAATTGGTATTTGGATTTTTTTGGGGTCGGAGATAATCAATTTTTGTCAGAATTCAAAAAAATTACGAATTTCATGAATGACTAAAAATAATTGGATAAAAATGATGAAAAAACAAATTGAGACAAGCTTTCATACAAATGCACTAAACAGCAAAAAAAAGTCTGTCCTAGCAGATTCAAAAGCTTGCCGGAATATAAAACAAGTATTCTTGCAGGCTAGATTTTGAATGTGCTACTCACAGAATAACCTAGGTCAAACAATTAAAGATTTTTTTTCCTTCTCAATGCATTTGTATGAAAGCTTGTCTTAAAAAAAAAATATATTTTTTTTACGATATTGACTCCCTTAATCCGGACATCCTTACAAGTCAAATTGAAGATGCGTTTTTTTGAGCTGAGATACTAATTCACTTCATTACATTCATCACTGCTTTTCTTACCTATCAGATTTGCTCCAAGACGTTGTTCCTGGAATTTGCTTTCGTATTTTGAGCGCACGTAAACGTAGGTCAGATTCTGAATCCGATGAACTGCTATGGTCCTGAAACTGGTTGTTCAGTACAAAAGGTGACGGAAAAACTTCCGCATTATATTCTTCCACCTCCATTTGAGCTCCCTCTGATTGTCTTTATTTTTCCAGAACTTTAGCATCCACATTTTCGTCATCTGAGAGCCCGTAAATATCTGACATATCCAGAAGGTGTGAATCAAATCGCTAGAATCCCCCCCAATAGAGCTCCAAAGTCTAGAGAGACTTGAATGGTACATTGAATTTTTTTTATCGAATATTTGAAATCTTCGCATACGACTTTACTATTAAATTTTGCTTAACTTTCGATAAATCTGAAGAGACCACCTGTTTCAAGATATCAATGTTTTTCCCATGCCATAATAATGTGGTATCATCAGCGAAAATTGTGAAGGATCCTTCAATATTTATTGTAGCGAGATCGTTTATGTACAGTAAAAACAAGATCGGCCCCAAAACAGATCCCTGAGGTACTCCGCAATATAGTGCCGAAAGATCAGAACATACATCGTTCGTTTTCACTATTTGCGATCTATTCTTGAGGTATGATCTAAACCAATCGAGACATGTTCCTCTTATTCCATAGTGATGCATTTTCTGAAGCAGTATTTCATGGTTAACACGATCGAAAGCTTTCGAAAAATCGCAAAACACTGCTTCACCTTCATTCAAGCTCATGTATACCTTTTCCAAAAAAGAGAAGATTGCATCATTAGTATTTTTGGAATTCTGAAACCCAAATTGACATTCGTTTAATATTTTTCCATTTGATGCTTTCAATATGATGGAAAGTCTAATAGAATCCGAGGAAAAAGGCCTATAAAGTCATCGGAAGAGAGTAGAAATCAATAATTGATGGACAGCCTTCACATTGAAGTGATACGTAAGCGAATGCTGATATGAAGAGCTAGGTGTACGGAGGAGGGTTAATCGGTAGGAATCCGACCACTATTAGGTGTCTTATGCAAGATTTCCCGTCCAATAAAAAAAATATCCGACATAGTTTATCGTCATCCTTTCCAAGTCATAAATACTTATCGTTGCTAAAACAAAACATGTGTGTAAAAGATAGTTGATTAAAAGGTACTGTTTAATTGTAAGATGTATTTACAATTTAGGGCAGGGTATAGAGTCACTTTCTTTTGCATAAATTCTGCTTTCGATGAAAAAAGTGATCTACACATGATGTTCCATACAAAATACTACACAGCGCCACCGATGTGCTCTCAAATGATTACCTTGAAAATGCATCATCATCAAGGGTTATACTAGAGGAAAGTCCCAGCCCATTCCTCTTCGAAAACCGAATATTTAAAACCAACAATAGACACTCAGTAAGTCTATAATGTTTTTTTCTCTTTTATCTCGAAAACCAATAAAAACTTCAATTTCCAATTGAACATTACACATTACAATTGGAAAATGAAGTGATATATTATCAGATTATATCGTGTTCGCGTTTTTAATCGAACTAAAGCTTTGTATTCGAAACATTGGATTTCAACAGTTGAGTGCCAAAGAGAAGAAATCCTTTTCGCATTACAAACAAATTATGGGGGCGAAACTGTTTCTGCTATTCGTTAGTTTCTATTTTGCTGGTGCCCATTTGCGTAAGTAGAAATGTTTCGAGTGTGATTTTGAATAAAATGAAAACAGATTAAGGTGAAGAGAAATGAAATATTTGTACTCAATAATGGATTTGGAAAGCATCGTTCTCAAGAGTAATTTCATTTTGGAGTTTTGGAATGTGGTTTATTCAAAAAGTCTAAAAAATATAGTAAAGTGGCATAACACTCTAGTTTGCGTTGTTCAGTCCATTGCATAATTATAGTGATTTAAAAAGGTGAAAAGTTCATACAAGCATGGGTCCGCAAGGCCTTCATTTTTTATATACAGGGTGTTGAGTTTTTTTTTAATTTTGGTTTTTCGTGAATAATTTTTAAAATAATGTCGATATTTGGACGAAAATTGGTATTTGGGGATTTTTTAATATGATAAATTCAAATTTGATCTTAGTTTGGCCCTTAATTGTAGGGAGCGCTGCCTACAGGTCTTTGTCTCTTTTGAGGAGTCACAACTTTGTCGTGCATGTATGTATCACATTTTCTAGAAGAAAAATCGATTCCTCTATCATTTTTATGTAAAAGACGTCTGGTTTTCAAAAGTAGCTACAAGCAGCCGTGTTCGAGATATTTTGATTTAAATTAATCGATGCATGTGTTTGTCAAAAAGTGAAACAATTTTGAAAACTTTTTTTTCAATTCAACATAGGAACATTTCAAACGCAAATCTTTAAAAAACAATGAACAACGGAATACTAGATAGAAATCTGAATCCTCCTGCAAGTATGTACGCATCAAATATTCTTCTCATTGATTCGCGCACTCTTTGGAAAATTCCTGGAGTATTTTGAATCGATCTACAAGAGTTAATCATTCGATTACTTCATTCTTCTTCATTTTGGATGGGTGTCTGATAAATTAAGGATTTCAGATGTCCCCACAGGAAAAAATCCAAACTGTTAAGGTCTGGTGACCTAGGGGGGCATGGTTGAGACCCTCCCCGACCTATTCAACGGTTGCCGAAAGTTTGATATAAAAATTTTCGCGCTTGGATGCTAAAATGTGCCAGGGCACCGTCATGGATAAACCACATTTCATTTCGTAGTCTAAGCGGCACATCTTCCAGTAAAATAGGCAAATCTCCGTTTAATCTTCCCGGAATAAAGAATGGACCTATAAAATAATCCAAGGATTCCTGCCCACACGTTAAGAGAGAACTGTTCTTGGAAATATGATTCCTTTATCGCATGGGGGTTTTCCTTTGACCACAAATGATTGTTGTGAAAATAGCGTTGCGTGAGAAATTTGTTTCGTCGGTAAACAGGATTTGATTTTCATATAAAGGATTTTGAAGGCATTGGAGAAACCAACGACAGAAGTTGATACGTAACGGAAAGTCACGAGGGAGTAGTGCCTGAACTCTTTGAATATGGTAGGGATATAGCAAATTATCAATTACAATTTTCCATACCAGAACATGAGAAATGTTTAACGTCAGCGCTATTCTTCTGGAGCTTGTTTCCGGGTGTTCTCCTACCAGATTAAGAACTGCTTCCTCGATTTCTGGGGATGACTAGCTGTCTCAAAACTACGACGGCGTATTGGCGCCTTCCTACCAGTATTTTTCTTATTGAAATCTCAAAATTTTTACTTTTTTTCTCAAAATTTTGACTTTTTTATATTTTAAAATTTATTTTTCTCAAAATTTTGACTTTTTTTCTCAAAATTTTGACTTTTTTCTCAAAATTTTGACTTTTTTCTTAAAATTTTGAGATTTTTTGTCAAAATTTTTACTTTTTTTCTCAAAATTTTAAGATATTTTCTCCCATGAATTGGTTTCATTCCCTGTAATCCCTGCGTTTAACAAATGTGGGTAGAATCATGGATATCACGGATGAACTCATTAAGCGATATTTTTTCTTGGTTTGAATTACGGAGAAATTATACAATATATGCAATTAGTACACAACAAGTTCATCAGCAGAAGGACATTGCAAAGACGTCTGAAATCACTGGGGTTATATAGAAGAAAGAACTACACAAACGTAGAACAACTCGTTTCTTTCCTCAGGGAAGAAATTGATAAATCAGGACAATTACACGGATATGAATGGATGCATTTGAAATGTTTGCAAAACGGTATGGTAGTTCAACAAGAAAGCGTTCGTCTAGCTTCGAATATTCTCGATCCTAAAGGAATATATCTAGTTGAATCACCTATCAATTTGAGGTTTCTCTTAGTACTTTCAGAAGCATTGCTTCGCAGGTCTATTGCTATTGAAATGTCTTCTGTCATCTGACTGATATGGAATATACCATTAAATTATGTGTGTTTAACAATATGTACTACTAAACGAAAACGCATAAATTATGTTAGGTTGCATTTGACAAAAAGATCCTAATATTATGTGGACTCATTATGTGTACTTGCACAAAAAAATACTCCAATAGTATTTAGGACTTCCGCACCTGAATGATATCCATGAAAACAAACTGAAGTAATGACTTATCGATGAAAGAGCCATTGAAATGTCCATTGCCCTTGAGATTCTGAACCAAATTCATCCAAAAATGTGCTGTATGTTTCCTCAATATATTCCACCAAGATTCTATTCTCTGATTTGCTGTGCTCCTTCCATAAATGAATATTGCTCCCAAGTTGCGGTCACCGAAGAAATTCTGCATTTGTTCGACATAACCATTTTCGGTACCCATATCTGTTCGAATCATTTCGGGGCAGCCCCCTAAGGATTCGACTGTATTCATATAATAACCACTTATTACGGCTGGGTCATTATTGGTGAATGCAGCTTTAAACCATAAAACATTTCGTGAAAATCCATCGATGCAACCATTAATTGCGATTGCATAACGTTTCAGTTTATCGTAGGAATCGATGTGCCATAAAAAATTAGGACCTTTAATGAAATATTCTCTTCTCCTCAATCTATTTCTTCTGCGTAGGGTGACTCCTTCAGGATCGAGAATATTCAAAACTAGACGAACGCTTTCTTGTTGAACTACCATACCGTTTTGCAAACATTTCAAATGCATCCATTCATATCCATGTAATTGTCCTGATTTATCAAATTCTTCCTTGAGAAAAGAAAAGAGTTGTTCTACGTTTGTGTAGTTCTTTCTTCTATATAACCCTCGAGTATCATGTAAAGAACTTTTCAGAAAGCAAAAACTCCTCACCATTCCATCTCTTTTCATTCTCGAATCGGTATGCTTAGCACATAAAAATAAATCAACATATGATACCATTTCTGGTTCTACCCGCCAAAATAACAACCTAAGGCTACCCATTCCAGCTTCCAATTTGATCAAAAACTCCATTATTTATAATGCTGCAAAACTATATAACCATCTTCCTGCCAGCATCAAAACCATTGAATCCCTCCATTTATTCAGGAAATCGGTTAAACTCATTCTTATGGATGAAGTATTTTACGAAGTTCAAGATTTCCTCAATAAAAACATAAGTGGTTGTATTAGTTAACATTTTAATTTTTTAATATTTATTTTTTACTTTATAATTACCCTGTGTTATCTTTGTGGTAACACAGATAGTATTTTTGATTGTTTGTGTGTTTCTATAAATATTTATTAATTCTTTTTAACTACATTGTGGGTACTTAATGCTTATTGTTAATTTTATGTTCTATGTTGAATATTTAAATGTATGTTTCTTTCTTTTATTAGAATCTAACAAACAATTGTAAAATATCTATATTTTTAATATTTGTAGTACAAGCTTTGTCAATAAGATTTATGTCTTCGACAATAAAGCATATTTTTGATTGATTGATTGAATCCCAGTGATTTCAGACGTCTTTGCAATGTCCTTCTGCTGATGAACTTGTTGTGTACTAATTGCATATATTATATAATTTCTCCGTAATTCAAACCAAGAAAAAAATATCGCTTGATGAGTTCATCCGTGATATCCATGATTCTACCCACATTCGTTAAACGCAGGGATTACACTGAATGAAACCAATGCATGAAAAAAAAATCTTAAAATGTTGAGAAAAAAAGTCAAAATTTTGAGAAAAAAAGTCAAAAAACACATTGGAATAAACTTACTAGCCTACTTGATACTTTTATTTTCAAAGAGTTCGCGAATCAATAAGAAGAAGATTGGATGCATCGATTAATTTAGATCAAAATATGTCGACAACGACTGCTTGTAGCGACTTTTGAAAAGCATACCTTTTTCACTTAAAAATGATAGAGAAATCGATTTTTCTTCTAGAAAATGTGATACATAGGTACATGCCCGACAAAGTTGTGACTCCCCAAAAGAGACAAAGACCTGTAGGCGGCGCCCCCTATAATTAAGGGCCAAACTAAGATCAGATTTGAATTTCTCATATTAAAAAATTCCCAAATACCAATTTTCAATGGAAATTATTTACGAAAAACCAATGCTTATATGAACGTTTCACCTAATAAATAACCGAGGAATCGTCCTGTAAAATATCGGACACTTATTACATCCCTGTATACTCCAGGTTCATCAGATTTCTCAGTTTTATCTTTATTGTTCTCAATAAATTTACTTAAATCAATATCTGTTTTATGTGCGATATTATTGTTATTTTTACGCAAAAAAGTTGATTTTTTTTCGGTAGGATGGCTAAATATGTAACTTATACCAGCCTATGTATAGGTCATCCATTATCAATTGCAGAAGCATAAAAACAAGTTTCCAAGTCTCATAATTTCATTTTCCCATGGTCGAAAAAAAGCCATATTTTCCATCAAAACAGACGAGAGACGCTACTGGCTTTCATTTACTCAGACCTCCTGAAACTGGTGATCTATTAGTCTCAACGTATAGACACACCAACAAGCATTATAATAATAATAATATACATTTATTTACAGAAAATAATATCTAGATACATTTGGGGAAAGAAAAAAAATGAAACCTGTCAATAGGTTACAAGATTGGTATAAACCATTCTTACTCTTGCACCTCAATAAATAATAATAAATAAAAAAATTGAAATACGAAGAAAGAGAAAAAATATATAGACGTGAAATTAATTATAATTGTAATAATAATGATGAAGGGTGTTTATTCCATTGTTTTCTCGATGAAGATTCTATCAACTACACCATGAGACATTATTAAAACAATTTTGGAATAAAATCAAATCATGAGGTCCACTCCCATACATATAAAAGTATAAACATTAATATTAAATAATAATGGTATAGTAATAATGTGAATAATATAGAACGACAATAATAGAGAGAAAAGAAAAACATTGAAGAATACAGAACAAAAATACAATATGAAGAGAATGATTGAAACTTACAAAAATAATAGGTGATAATTATTATAGTGGAGAACACATATATATTTAATAATGATGTTTATTTGATAATAGTTTTTGATAATAGATTTTGCTTGTAACAATTTTTGAAACACACAATAGATTTAGATTGGAGGATCGGCGGGAGATCATTATATAACTTTGCGATGGTATAAGTAAAAGATCGCTTGAAATGCTCGGTGAAGTGCCTAACAATATGAATCATTTTACGTCTTATGTTCACATGATGCACATCCGTTCTAAACTGTATTTTATTATATAAGTATGGGGGTGTATGAGTGACAACTATTTTATGGAATAACACCGCGGAATGAAGTGTGCGCCTATCATTTTCAACCATTTTGCTTTTTCAAGGGTGTGTGAAATGGGATCCCTCTTCCTAATGCCAAATGAAAATCTCGAACATGAGTTTTGAACCTTCTGAATTCTCTATTGTTCATTGGTATCCAAAAAGTAGTGATATAGTACATCACAATGGTTAAAAGTGGACAGAATCAGAGAATCACACAATAGCAATTTAGTTTTCAGGTTCAAGGAATGTCTGTGAGGATATAATAATTTCATTTTTCCATAAGCCTTTCGTATTAACAGTGATATATGCTTTTTAAATTTTAGGTCGTCATCGATTGCAATTCCCAAATTTCTCACATGACTCTTCACCGGAAGATGTACACCACCTATTTTTTTTATACCCAAATCACCAACTTTCAACCTAGTACCCTGTCTTCCAAATTTGATTACGGAGCACTTGTCAATATTTATGTGTAGGGAATGTTTTTTCGATACTTCCACTAAGTGGTTCAGTTCTTTGTTTATGATATTAACACTATGCTGCATCACATGAATGAATAATACAATTGAGTATCATCTGCGTACAAATGACACTTCAAATTGTTCATTCCTACGGTCAGTTGAGTCGTATATATAATGTACAAGATGGGCCCAAGTATTGACCCCTGGGGTACACCCGATGTCAATGTCTTTGAATTTGATAAATCATCATCAACCTTCACCATTTGCGATGTGAAAAACTTTACAGCATTATCAGATACATTGTAATGCATTATGGAGAGAAGAAGTTGATGATTTATCGTATCAAAGGCCTTACTGTAATCGATCAGAATTAAAGCAGTAATTTCGTCATTATCCCAAGCTCTGACAATATCATCAAGTATATTCAGTAGGGCCGTTGCACAGCTATAATTCGACCTAAAACCTGACTGCATCATAGGTAGGATATTATTATCACAAAGATGAGCACGAAGCTGATGAGCTATTGCTTTCTCTAAAATTTTTGAGAGGTATGGCAGTAGGGAAATAGGGCGCAGATCTTTATATTCCATTGGTTCCTTAACTTTTGGTATTGGGATCACAATAGATTTTTTCCACATGCTAGGAAAAACATTTTTTTCCAGACAGAAGTTTATAATATGTAATATGATGGGTGATAATGATGGGCAACAGAGATTCACAAGAAAATTATCAAGATCATCAATTCCTCTCATTATCATTGGCTTGCGGTCCCTCAAACCCACGACTATCGGCTCTTGTGATCTTCTTTTGATCTACCGTTCGCCGACGGAGAATGTTTACGAGTAGTACACATTATTTTTCGTTCCGTTTCTTCGCATATACGCTCGTGTTAGCGAAGTGAGTTTTTGGTTTGCTCCCTATAGAAACAGCTTCTGCAATTGAAAATGGTTAAACATAAACACATTACCCTCCTTTGCGTCGCGCAGTCTTGTAAAAAAGCCGCATGCCACATTCTATTTACTTCGTCTAACTCAATAACACAATAACTAGAAAAAAAACAGTAACCAGTGTGCAGCAGTATTTAATAGGTAGTCGTTGGCGAATATTGAAATTTGATAACTCTAACTTAAAAATGCGCAGAAAAGAAGGTGGTGCATTCTGGAAACGGCAGAAGATAAATAAACAGAAAAAGTTAGTTGAATGAAATTATCGCGAAATGCCCTTGAAGATATTCCTTTTTACACGCTTTATATTAGCTTCACTTGTATGTTTGTTTGTTTGTTTGTTTGTAACCGACTCCTTTGTGCACGATTTTGACCCACTTCCAGACGTCCGAATGATTGAAATTTGGCAGGTGTACATAATTTCGGTGACAATGCATTAAAAAATTTTTGTGTGAAGAAAAAACAAAATGGCGGCTCCAATATGGCGTACGAGTTTTGTGATAATGGTCCGATTCGCTTCAAAATTGGTTTCCGAGGGTTTTTGTGGTCGGAGATTATGATTCTATTGTCGAAATTGAAAAATTCAAAATGTCGGCTCCAAACTTGTGGACGAGTTGTATGATTATTGTCTGATTCTATTCAAAATTGGTATGTGAGGGTTTTTGGGGTCGAATATTATGAATCTTTTGTAAAAATAGGAAAATTCAAGATGGCGGCTTTATAATGGCAGCCGAGTTTTGTGATTATGGTCCGATTCGCCTCAAATTTGGTATCTGAGGGTTTTCGTGGTCGGAAATTATGGTTTTTTTGGTCAAAATTGAAAAATTCAAAATGTCGGCTCCAAACTTGTGGCCGAGTTTTATGATTATGGTCTGATTCTATTCAAAATTGGTATGTGGGGGTTTTTGGGGACGAATATTATGATTCTTTTGTAAAAATTGGAAAATTCAAGATGGCGGCCGAGTTTTATGATTATGGTCTGATTCTATTCAAAATTGGTATGTGGGGGTTTTTGGGGACGAATATTATGATTCTTTTGTAAAAATTGGAAAATTCAAGATGGCGGCCGAGTTGTATGATTATGGTCTGATTCTATTCAAAATTGGTATGTGGGGGTTTTTGGGGTCGAATATTATGATTCTTTTGAAGAAATTGGAAAATTCAAGATGGCGGCCGAGTTTTATGATTATGGTCTGATTCTATTCAAAATTGGTATGTGGGGGTTTTTGGGGCGAATATTATGATTCTTTTGTAAAAATTGGAAAATTCAAAATGGTGGACGAGTTTTGTGATTATGGTCTGTTTCTATTCAAAATTGGTATGTGGGGGTTTTGGAGTCGAATATTATGATTCTTTTGAAGAAATTGGAAAATTCAAGATGGCGGCCGAGTTTTATGATTATGGTCTGATTCTATTCAAAATTGGTATGTGGGGGTTTTTGGGGACGAATACTATGATTCTTTTGTAAAAATTGGAAAATTCAAGATGGCGGCCGAGTTGTATGATTATTGTCTGATTCTATTCAAAATTGGTATGTGGGGGTTTTTGGGGTCGAATATTATGATTCTTTTGAAGAAATTGGAAAATTCAAGATGGCGGCCGAGTTTTGTGATTATGGTCTGATTCCATTCAAAATTGGTATGTGAGGGTGTTTGGGGTCGAATATTATGAATCTTTTGTAAAAATAGGAAAATTCAAGATGGCGGCTTTATAATGGCGGCCAAGTTTTGTGATTATGGTCCGATTCGCCTCAAATTTGGTATCTGAGGGTTTTCGTGGTCGGAAATTATGTTTTTTTGGTCAAAATTGAAAAATTCAAAATGTCGGCTCCAAACTTGTGGACGAGTTTTATGATTATGGTCTGATTCTATTCAAAATTGGTATGTGGGGGTTTTTGGGGACGAATATTATGATTCTTTTGGAAAAATTCAAAATGTCGGCTCAAACTTGTGGACGAGTTTTATGATTATGGTCTGATTCTTTCAAAATTGGTATGTGGGGTTTTTGGGGTCGAATATTATGATTTTTTGTAAAATTGGAAAATTCAAGATGGCGGCCGAGGTGGCGAGTTTTTGATTATGGTCTGATTCTATTCAAAATTGGTATGTGGGAGTTTTTGGGGTCGAATATTATGATTCTTTTGTAAAAATTGAAAAATTCAAGATGGCGGCTTCAAAATGGCGGCCGAGTTCTGTGATTATGCTCTGATTCTATTCAAAATTGGTATGTGGGGGGTTTCTGGGGTCGGAGATCATGATTACCCAATTTGATAAAATCATTCCATTTTTTTATTTGCAAAAAAATTATAAAAATAATGGTTTTTATAAATAAACGACACTAAAAAGTAGGAAATAAATAATAGTTTGAAAAAACTAAAAAACACGACTTTTCTGATTATAGTCATATTCATTTCAAAATTGGTATATGGGGGTTTTCAGGTTCGGAGATTATGATTTTTTTGTCAAAATCTATAAATTCAAGATGGCGACTTCAGGATGGAGTTTTATGATTATGGTCAGATTCTATTCAAAATTGGTGTGTGGGAGTTTTTGGGGTCGGAGATCATGATTTCTTTCAGCTCAAAACTTACAGGGAAGAGACCTTTCAATAACGATGCTTCGTTAGAAATGAACAGATTAAGGCAAATTAAGTAAAAAGCAAAACATAAAATAACTAATAAAAAAACTTTTTAAAGACAAGCGTTTATTTATGCCGTGTACTAAAACGTATAAAATAAGTTTAAGTCATCGCTGACAATAATTTGATTATTTTTTGTTGAAACGACTTTTTTCTTAAAAATCATAATTTTGATCAATGGTCAAATCCTCAAAATAACTAACCGAAACCACAAATGTCCGGCTGGCTTCTGTTTGTTGACTCCGTTGAATTGCTGTTTACTACCAAGTGTTGTTCATCCTTGCACTTCTTCACCGTACTGATGAGGGCCGAGAGCCCGAAACGTGTGTTAACACTTTTTTTTTCTGAGGGCTACGTCCATTGAATTTTTCCATTTTGTTTTTAGCCGTTCCCTCGATATCCTTTCCTTTCATTGTTCATAATGTCATGAACAATGCGTCTTTTTTTCAATAATAATCTCAGGATTTCAATTTGAAAATTACCAGGTTTTTATGTTGATTTACAAATTGTAAAAATTACTTAATTAATGAAAGCATAAGTAATTGAATAAATAATAGTTTAAAAAAACTAAAAAACACGCTTTTATAGAAAACCAGACTGAAAAAATAGAAAATAAGAAAAAAAATTATTTTATTTGAAAAAAAGCGTGAGGTGCATGGTATCGCCTCGGTGTGTAATGTACTATATCATCATTGATACCATGCACCCCACGCTTTTTTTTAAATAAAATACATTTTTTTCTTATTTTCAATTTTTTTACTCTGGTTTTCTATAAAAGCGTGTTTTTTAGTTTTTTTAAACTATTATTTATTTCCTACTTTTTACTGTGGTTTATTTATAAAAATGTTTTTTCTAATTTTTTTTAACTATTATTCTTATAATTTTTTTTGCAAATTCAAAGATGGAATAATCTTATCAAATTAGGTAATCCTAATCACCGACCCCAAAAACCCCCACATACCAATTTCGAATAGAATCAGACCATAATCACAAAACTCGGCCGCCATCTTGAATTTTCCAATTTTTACAAAAGAATCATGATATTCGACCCCAAAAACCTTCACATACCTATTTTGAATAGAATCAGACCATAATCACAAAACTCGGCCGCCATTTAATAGCCGCCATCTTGAATTTTCCAATTTTTACAAAAGAATCATAATATTCGACCCCAAAAACCCCCACATAACAATTTTGATAGAATCAGTCCATAATCACAAAACTAGGCCGCCATTTTGAAGCCGCCATTTCGAATTTTCCCAATTTTTACAAAAGAATCATAATATTCGACCTCAAAACCCCCACATACCAATTTTGAATAGAATCAGACCATAATCATAAAAATCGGCCGCCATTTTAAGCCGCCATTTGAAGCCGCCATTTCGAATTTTTCAATTTTTACAAAAAAATCATAATTTACCACAAAACCCCACATACCAATTTTGAATAAAATCAGACTATAATCACAAAACTCGTCCACCATTTTGGAGCCGCCATCTTGAATTTTTCAATTTTGACAAAGAATCATAATCTCCGACCACAAAAACTCTCGGATACCAATTTTGAAGCGAATCGGACCATAATCACAAAACTCGTACGCCATATTGGAGCCGCCATTTTGTTTTTTCTTCACACAAATTTCTTAATGCATTGTCACCGGAATTATGTACACCTGCCAAATTTCAAATCATTCGGACGTCTGGAAGTGGGTCAAAATCGCGACCAAAGGAGTCGGTTACAAACAAACAAACAAACAAACATACAAGTGAAGCTAATATAAAGCGTGTGAAAATTGAGTTTTTTTTTGTCGGATTATTGTTGTCATGTATCTGACTTAAAAGTTGGAAATGAAATATACTCACGGCCTTCGTAGATATGCATGATATGAGGACTGAAAGGAATCGGGTTAGGAACAGAACCGTGTGACATAACCAGTGATGTTGAAATTATCTCATTTCAAAGTAGCATTGCCATTGATTCATATTTTTCAGCCAGTTATATCCCTAGATGTCCAAAAACAACGGATTTGCATAGGATGGGAGAATGTATCAAAGACGCTTTTTACAGACTGAAGGGCAAACTGGCGGAAGGAATTCCAGAAATACACGTCCCCCCATTGGAGCCCTTAGTACTAGACAGGCTGGAAATGAGAAGTGGACCATGGCTTTCCAGGCTCAATATCAACGTTACCAATCTGCAATTGTGGGGCGGTACTACAGCTCAAATCCTGGAAATCCAGTGAGTTCCGATATACTTTCATATTATTCTTGAATCTACAGAAAATATCTGAAAAAAAATGATTTGAGTACATCAAGAAAGATAGATAGATTTCATTTATTCTGCATATCCACAGTCGTTGAAAATATGTACCTATATCAAGCATGAATAAAATGATAGTTATAGTATTTCCAATGTCGTTAGTCCCCGAATGAGGTATATAGTAGAACAAATTGAGTGGAAACTGTTCGTCGCGTAAAAACCAATCAGTAACTTGACTGACCGCTTGTTGCATGAAATACCATGAATCACCATACATAATTTGTATTGCTATTAAGGCGTTTGTTGTGGTGTATATTCGGGTGTGTTTGTAAACAGGGTGTTTCATAATCGAATGCTGATCCTAAAGGGCGATAATCCTTGGATGATATTTAAGAAAAATTCATCATATGAATATAGGTCCGCAACCGCTTTATTTCTGAGATACAGGATGTTGAAATTTAACAAAAAAATCAGTTCTTCCCCAATATCTCTGAAACCGCTTCGGTTTTTCTTTCAATTTTTGTACTTGCAAAGTACGCATAAAAATACATTTGTGTCATGATAAGGTATTTCTTAATTTTCATCAGTAGCGTCCCATTAACATGCCCTGCCATATTTTTGATCAAAATAATGATACGCCACTGTCTTTTTCCCAAATAAATATCATTTTTATAATTGTCCTCTATCTTCCCATGAAAATGGTCTCTTGCCTTTTTTCGTCCGGCGAACGGTTTTTGAGTTATGCCTATGCAAAATCAGCCGTTGAAGAGTAGTAGGATTATCTTGTGGGCTAGAAACATCTAGTATGCTAAGAACACATTTCGATGTTTTCAACATAAACAATTTTCACATTTCTTCAGCTAGATACGTGATATTATTTACGTTATAAAATATTGTTTATTAAAAAAAACATGGTCAATTTTACAAATACCGAATTAGCAGACATGCATTACTTGTATGGGCTTGCTGACGGGAACGCATATGAAGCCAGGCGACTGTATCAAGAGCGCTTCCCAAATAGAATGGTTCCTGATTCCTGATGCTCGAACGATTTCAAGCACCCACAGAAGGTTATGTGAAATAGGAAGTTTTGAGCCAAATCATCACTTGAAAGGAGCACATCGGACTGCAAGAACTCCAGCAATTTAGGTAGCTGTTTCAAATTCAGTTGACGAAAATCCTGAAATAAGTACGTGGCAAGTTGCCAATAATTTGAATATCGCGCCCATATTCTGGTATGGAGGGTCCTTCGTGATTATTTATTATATCCTAATAGTAATAATGATGAAGTCTCCTAGAGTAAAACACTCCGGAAGTAAAATACCTCTCCATTCGGATTTCCGGGCGAGAGGTACTCGAGGGGACTCAACATTAAAAATTAATTTTTGCAACATCCGCGGACTCAACAAGAACATCAATGACGTCCACCATCACCTACAGACGAAAAAACCGGATATTCTGGCTCTAACAGAAACACAAGTAAACTCGTCCACCAACAAGGTCCATATGCTTTGTCCTGGTTACGAACTCCATTCTCGATTCAGGTTCAAAGGTGGAGTCTGCCTTTACGCTAAGGCTAACCTTTCATGCCAGCGTGAAGAGAGTTTGGAACCGAAAGACTTTGATGTGATGTGGTTCAAGCTATCTGATACCAAACTGACTAAGTTCCTCTGCTGCCTTTACCTATCACCTAATGAACCTTCATATAACGACCTCTTTGAGTTTTTATCACTCAAACTGGACTACATTCAGGAGAACCATCCAACAGCTGAAACCATAATCATGGGAGACTTTAATGTACATAACGCTGCCTGGCTCAAATTCTCTAACAAAACAGATGATGCAGGTCGTCAAGCCGAGGCCTTCGCCATCACTCATGGTCTAGAACAACTGGTCGAGCTACCAACCCGCATCCCTGATGTCAACAACCAGTCTGCCAATACACTAGATCTTTTCCTCACCACCAATCCTGACCCATATATAATAGAAGTTTGTGCCCCACTTGGAAACTCTGATCACACCCTCATCTCCACAACATGCTCTTTCCATTTACCATCGAGCTGCACAATACCACCCCGTCTCATGTGGCATTACAATTCGGCCGACTGGGAAGGTCTTCGTATGTTTTTCTCAGCGTTTCCATGGAAGAGAGTTTGTTTCTCTTCAGTAGATCCAACACGATGTGCTGAGACAATTTCTGAAATCATCATGTTGGGGATGCAAACTTACATACCGAATACCGAAAGAAGAACATCATCCGATAAGACCTGGTTTAACAGAAACTGCTCTAGAGCTGTGGCTTCCAAACAGGCAGCATACCGTCGATGGCTAAAAAATCCGGGCCCTGAGACCAGAGCAGCATATGTCGAGGCTAGAGGCATATGCAAAGAGACAATAGAATGCTCAAAAGATGCCCACAATGCCAAAATAAGATCAAAACTTGCTGAATGTCCTAACGGATCCCGTTCATTTTGGTCTTTCGCCAAAGCTGTGGGAAGAAACTTCACTTCCAGCTCATTTCCTCCTCTAACCAAAGAAGATGGAACACTAGCAACGACTGCCCAGGAAAAAGCCAATATCTTTGCGCAACTATTTGCTGGAAATTCCACTCTGGATTCATCGGGAAAACAACCCCCGAACATTACACCTATTGACAGTCACATGCCCGAGATCACCTTTCGCCAACGTACTATCAGAAAGATTTTGCTGGGTCTCAACACCAACAAAGCCTGTCAAATATCATCCCGCCGATTGTTCTCAAGAAATGTGCCCCCGAACTAACACCTGTTCTTTGCAAGTTGTTCAACCACTCTTACAATTTGGAGGTATTTCCGTCCAATTGGAAAATTGCAAGAGTACAGCCAGTCCCTAAAAAAGGCAAAAAGGCCCTACCTAGCAACTACAGACCTATCGCACTGCTATCTATTATTTCAAAGGTCATGGAAAAAGCCATCAACATCGAGCTCATGAAATATCTGGAAGCCTCAGGAATTGTCAACAATAGGCAATATGGCTTCCGCCATCAGAGATCAACTGGTGACCTGCTCGCTTACGTCTCACATATATGGCAGCTATCTATTGAAAGGTATGGAGAAACTTTAGCTGTGGCATTAGATATCTCCAAGGCGTTCGATCGAGTTTGGCACCAGGGACTCCTCGCCAAGCTTCCGTCTTATGGCTTGCCCCCTCAGCTGTGTTCTCTGCTTGCTAGTTTTCTCTCAAACAGGTCTCTCCATGTAGTGGTCGATGGAGTTTCATCTGACACTCTACTCATAAATGCTGGTGTTCCGCAAGGATCTATTCTCGCACCAACACTATTTCTACTTCACATCAACGACCTGTTGAAAGCAACGTCATGTCCAGTGCACAGCTTTGCCGATGATAGTACCCTCCATACCGCTTTCTCTTCCAGGGCCCCTATATCAGCCCGTGAAACCAGAAATGAACGAGGAAGAAATGTTAATAATATAAATATGGACTTAGCAACAATTCTCGAATGGGGATCTAATAACTTGGTAGAATTCAATGCAAACAAAACACAAGCATGTCTTTTCTCTAGAAAAGCCGATCTCACTGTGCCTAACATAACTTTGTCAGGAGTAACCATACCACTGAAGCCATCCATATCGATGCTTGGTATTACTATCAGCAATAACCTTTCCTGGGAAAATCACGTGAGGTCCATTGCCAAAGTGCATCCCAAAAACTTGGTTTTCTGTTTCGTGCCAAGAGCTATTTCACCCCCAGTCAGCTGCTTATGATCTATAAGGCACATATCCGACCTGTCCTGGAATACTGTTCCCATATTTGGAGTGCGGCACCTAAACATATCCTGAGGCTATTGGATTCTGTCCAAAAAAGGGCAATTCGTCTCGTCGGTGATGCCTCGCTTACAAACTCGCTCACTTGTCTGGAACACCGTAGAAAAGTTGGCGATTTGTCTCTATTTATAGATATTTTCATGGGCGATGCTCTTCTGAAATATCAACAATCGTTCCTGCTTTGGCAGTCTCTTCGAGATTAACCCGTCAAGTTCAGTCATCACACCCCTTCGTGGTCACTTTGGAGACCTGCAGAACATCACTTTCCAAAGACTCGTTCATCCAACGAACAGCGAGGCTTTGGAACTCATTGCCTAGGGAGGTGTTCCCCGAGGCATACAACCTTCAGAAATTTAAGAAGAACACCAACTCCTACCTTCTTTCCCTAGGTTCCCACGATGTTCTCTGAACATTACAGGATATCCCTTTTCGTGGGAACCAGAACATAAAAAAAAAAACACACATTCAACGGGTTCAGGCTCTACTTCCTTGAGACTTTCCATTACGAGTGAATTTCTGCCAATGGTTTCTCCAAAAAGTTACCGAAAATTCTTTATTTGATAGGGAAATTTTATTCACGGACGAAGCTAGTTTTACTAAAAACAGGATCAGAAATTTTCATAATAATCATTTTTGGGCCGAGGAAAATCCGCATGCATCATGATTTCTTTCAACTCAAAACTTATAGGGAAGATACCTTGTAATAACGATGCTTTGTTAGTAATGAAAAATAAAATAACCAATAAAAAACCTTTTTAATGACAATATTTTATTTAAGCCGTGTACTAAAACGTATAAAATAAGAAGAAGGAATTTGTGGCATAATGTACAGATTAATAAATTAAAGAAAAAAAAGCATCCCCCAAGTGGGACTCGAACCCACAACCTTATGTTTTCCGGACATACACTCTTACCACTGAGCTATCGAGGCTATAGGAATCGACACACACTCGCGAACACTTTACTTCCATAATTTAATGTGAATGTTGGAATGAATCGAAAATCGAATGTACTTATCAATGGCCGTCGAGACCCGATACCTATTCACCCAACATCATCGTCGAATTGACGATTTCAGTAGAAGATCTAGGAAGAGGAACTCCAACCACTGATAAGATTTAGCCAAATATATATGGCGCTGCTGCAATCCTCCTGAGATTGGTAGAATCATGTCTCCATAGGCGTACCGACTGAGCTACAAAAAGGAAAAAGATAAATTTAAAGAAAAGTGGTAAAGTGTACAGAGAAAGAGGGTTCTTTTGTTATGATTAGTATTTGTCACAAAAATTTGAATACCTTACAATCAAATATACAACCTAACGAAATATATATATATATATATAATATTACAATCAAATATACGAACCTAACGAAATATATATATATATATATATATATATAAAATACATGAACTGAACATTTTTTATAATTTACTTTTTATATGTCACTCACGAGAAATAAGAAATAATGGTTAATATTTCGGTCTCTTAGTGAGTGTTATCACAAATTTTATAATAATAATAATAATTTACTGGCGAAATTTGGTAGTAAATCATCTGGTTCACGACTAGCAACTGTAATCGTTGTGTCATCAGCAAACATAGTTATGTGGCAATCAGTTACATATTCGGACAAGTCGTTGACGAATAGTACAAAAAGTAAGGGTCCTAGGACTGACCCTTGCGGAACTCTTAAGCTGACATTGCGCTCAGTAGACATGTAATTGTTATTTCTTACAGTCATACTGCGTCCATCCATGTATGATGTCAACCAAGCCATTATATTATTTGGAAACGCAAGCATTTTCAACGTTGTACTTAGAAACTCGGAGGACACCGTGTAAGACAAATAAAAAAACAGACTAATTACAGAATTGTTGGAATCTATTTCAGAGTAAACATAATTTAGAAATTGGTAAGATGCTATTTCAACAGAATGTTTTTTTCTGAAACCATGCTGGTTACTACCTAGTAGGTTGTTTATTTCCAAATAATTCATTATCCTAGTAGTTACTACTTTCTCGAGCAGAACAGGAAAATTTGTCTGTAGTTGTCTAGCTCTCTATTATCTCCTTTTTTGAGGAATTACTAGCGCCTTTTTGAACTAGCCTCGCAGGCAGGACTGGTTTAGTACGTAAGTAAGTAAGGGGATATTTTATCAGATCTATTTATTTTTCATCATCTATAGTGATTGAATTTCAATTATTTCGACTTCTGTAATAGGTCCATTTTGAAATGGATGAATTATATCAATATTTATACTGGTGGTACATGGAAGAGTTTAGTTTTGACCGAAGTGATCGGCCAATGTCGATTCAGCGGCCTTCGAGAAATGATCAGCGAACAATTCAACTACCTCCTGCGCATCTTCAACAATATTCAGGTTGTGCTTAAGAGTGATGGCATCACCGTCTCAAGACAATTTCTCTTTTCCCTAACCCACTGTGAATTATGTTCCATGTCTCTTTTCTTTTATTTTGGGCGTTATTTATCTTATTGGAGAAGTATTCGGTCTTAGTTCCTGATTACCGACTTGTGTTCTTTTAACCTATTTTTATATACATTGAGGATCCCTTAGATATATAATAACATTTTCTGGTTATAAATTCAATTATTATTTTTTCCAGCCCAGAAATTCCCAGTTTCAGGATCAACATACCAAACTTATGTTTCCAGGCTAACTACGACGTAGACGTGAATCTTATGATATTTAGCTATAAAGGCAAAGGCCCTATATCAGGAAACCTAAGTAAGTGCATGCATAATTATTTTAATATTAATAAAAATTGTAATGTATTTTGAGGGTGTAATTTCTCTTTTCTGTTTTTCTCTCCTACTGAAAAAAAAATTAATCTAGAAAAGTAAATAAGTAAATTTGCAGCGTTTTGAAAGTAAGGCTAAAAGAAATCGTTTGGAGAAATCGTTTTCAAGGAAATCAAAAACAGTCCATTACATATGGGAAATTGGCTCTCGTTCGAAAAGTTCGTAAAAACGTATTGGGGTAGGATTGACAAAGAAAAAAACTGTTCTTTTAGTCGAAATAAGACAATGTAAGGATGAAAATGTATTGATCGGAAATCATAAACATGTTCAGATATAATCTTATTGATGATAGTACATTAGGGTGTATACAGGGCATAGTAAAAAAATAATTTTTTCGGATTTTTTTTCCAGCGCTTTTTCAAAACCAACAAGTTATATTTTGTTAAGAAAAGCCCCTGGTTTCGATGGTATCCACGCTGAATTCCTAAAGCATAGCAGCAAATTTACTAAACAATGGCTTGCAAAATTTTTCTCAGACATCCTTAAGACGGGCAATGTACCTTATCAACTTAAGAGGGCAAAAATCGTCGCTATTTTAAAACCAGGGAAAGCAAATGACACACCAAAAAACTATCGTCCAATTGCCCTCCTAAGCATGGCCTACAAACTTTTTGAAAGACTGCTATATAACAGGATTGGTCCAACAATACTGCAACATACAGTGCTTCTCAAAAGTCCCCTCCCCCCCTCTTATTTTTCGAACGATTATACATAAACAAGTGAAATTTGGAGACTGAATATTAAAGGTTGTAAACTTCCCTACTAGTGATGATAGATGACGAATCGCCAAAGATGACGTCACAAGGCCATTGTGACCAATAATTTTAAATGGAACCCTACGGTAAGCGACACCTCTTTTAAAAGGTATCGAAAAAACCTATTCAATGATACTAATTTTGTTTGTGTTTATGGCAGTTTTGGCAACTCGCTTTTAAAAAACGCAAAGCTGTGATGAATTAAATCAGTTAATACTAAAATTCCAAATTCAAGCTCCGCCTCTGGTTAGTTGTCAAATAATCTGACGTTTTTGTTAGTCTCCCTAATTCGACGTTTTTGTAATTGTCCAAGTTTTTGTGCATTTAATAATTTGTGTATTGTCGATCGAACGTTTAACTGTTTTAGCAGTTTTTGGTACTTTTACTATTTTTGTATATTTTAATAATGTGTTGAACTGTTGTGAGCCGAACGTTTAAGTGCTTCAAGAAGCAAAATGGTACGTGCTTTAGGTGATAAAGTAGCAGCGATTCTAATTCTTGGTGAAACTGGACAAAATATTCATGCAGCAGAACGCATTTTTAATGAGAGGTTTCCCGATCGCCCCGTTTCGAGGACTTATTTAAGGGAGATTCTTCGTAAGTTTGAAACAACGGGTGTATTAATGATGCGAAACGATTTGGCAGACCACAAATTTCTGATGAGAAAAAAATTGATATACTGGCAGAAGTAATAGTTAATCCTACTCCTTCAACAACTCACGTTGCATCTACCTGTGAAGTCAGTCGAAGTACAGTACACAGGGTGTTGAAAAAAAAACAAATTTCATCCATACAAATTAAAAATGGTTCATCAACTCTCAGACGACGACCCAGACCGAAGACTAGAATTCTGTGAAAATATGGAAACTAAAATTAACCAACAGCCAGACTATGTCAAAACAATTTCTTTTAGCGACAAAAGTACTTTCTATCTAAATGGAAATGTAAATACACAGAATGTGAGGTATTGGAGTGTCGCAAATCCTCACCTGTTTCGTGAAACACAAACCCAATTTCCCCAGAAGGTGAATGTTTGGGCATGTATCCTGGGAAACCACATCGTTGGGCCTCTTTTTTTGAATACTAATTTAACTAGTGAGGTTTATCTGGAGCTGTTGCAAAACGCAATAGAACCGTTAATCCTTGAAATTTTGGAAGATAATCCAGATGAATTCGGCAATTTGGAAATAACATTCCAACAGGATGGTGCTCCTCCACACTATTACGGTGCAGTAAGACGGTATTTGGATAAGGAGTATCGTGGTAGATGGATTGGCCGACGAGATTCAACGAGATGGCCACCTCGATCACCGGACCTCACACCTTTGGATTTTTTTCTGTGGGGGGACCTTAAATCGAAGGTTTACGCCACTGAACCTGACAATATTGACGTTTTAAAACAACGTATTGTTGCAGAATGTGAGGCTGTTTCCGCAGACACATTTGCAAAAGTACAGAAGAGTTTAAAAATAGGATATTTCACTGTCAGGAAGTGAATGGAGGTCACTTCGAGCAATTTCTTTAAGTAGATACTGATTCTTAAATCTGTAATTAATATCATACTGAATGGAATTTAAATTTTAATGTTTACTAATGAGCCATTAAAACTGCCATAAACACAAACAAAATTAGGATCATTGGATAGGTTTTTTCGAAACCTTTCAAAAGAGGTGTCGCTTGCCGTAGGGTTCCATTTAAAATTATTGGTCACAATGGCCTTGTGACGTCATCTTTGACGATTTCGTCATCTATCATCACTAGTAGGGAAGTTTACAACCTTTTATATTCAGTTTCCAAATTTTACTTGTTTATGTCTGATCGTTCCAAAAATAAGAGGGGGGAGCGGACTTTTGAGAAGCACTACCTGTGGAACAAGCAGGATTTCGTCCGGACCGCAGCTGCACAGACCAAGTACTCGCACTAACTTAACTATGTGGAAACCGGCTTTCAAAAGCAACTAAAAATATGTACTGCTTTCATAGACCTGTCAGCGGCATACGACACTGTGTGGCGACAAGGAGTTATATATAAATTAATGCGAGCTATCCCATGCAGAAACACGGCTGATGTTATCAATGTCATGCTATCCAATAGATCTTTTCAAGTCATCATGGGCGACAAGACCAGTACGAAAATGAAACTGAATAATGGCCTTCCACAAGGATCGGTGCTTGCTCCCCTGCTCTTTAGTCTTTACATAGCAGACATGCCCGACACTACATCGAAGAAGTTCGGCTACGCAGATGACTGGGCGCTCGCTACAAGCCACAAGGAGTTTGAGATAACTGAGCAAATTCTAACAAATGACTTGGCTACCCTTGGGAGATATTTTCGCGACTGGAGATTGCAGCCCAGTGCCGCAAAGGCGGAAGTATCGTGCTTCCACCTAAACAACAGGTTGACCAACTACCAACTTAAAATCAACTTTGAAGGCAGACTTCTCAGTCACAATATGCACCCAAAATATTTGGGTATCATACTCGACAGAATGCTAAGCTTCAAAGAACACCTTATGAAGACATCTGCAAATCTCAGAACCCAAAATAATATCCTGCAAAAGCTTTTTTTTTTATGTTCTGGTTCCCACGAAAAGGGATATCCTGTAATGTTCGGAGAACATCGTGGGAACCAAGGGAAAGAAGGTAGGAGTTGGTGTTCTTCTTAAATTTCTGGAGGTTGTATGCCTCGGGGAACACCTCCCTAGGCAATGAGTTCCAAAGCCTCGCTGTTCGTTGGATGAACGAGTCTTTGGAAAGTGATGTTCTGCAGGTCTCCAAAGTGACCACGAATGGGTGTGATGACTGAACTTGACGGGTTAGTCTCGAAGAGACTGCCAAAGCAGGAACGATTGTTGATATTTCTGAAGAGCATCGCCCATGAAAATATCTATAAAATAGAAACAAATTGCCAACTTTTCTACGGTGTTCCAGACAAGTGAGCGAGTTTGTAAGCGAGGCATCACCGACGAGACGAATTGCCCTCTTTGGACAGAATCCAATAGCCTCAGGATATGTTTAGGTGCCGCGCTCCAAATATGGGAACAGTATTCCAGGACAGGTCGGATCTGTGCCTTATAGATCATAAGCAGCTGAGTGGGGGTGAAATAGCTCTTGGCACGAAACAAAAAACCAAGTTTTTGGGATGCACTTTTGGCAATGGCCCTCACGTGATTTTCCCAGGAAAGGTTATTGCTGATAGTAATACCAAGCATCGATATGGATGACTTCAGTGGTATGGTTACTCCTGACAATGTTATGTTAGGAACAGTGAGATCGGCTTTTCTAGAGAAAAGACATGCTTGTGTTTTGTTTGCATTGAATTCTACCAAGTTATTAGATCCCCACTCGAGAATTGTTGCTAAGTCCATATTTATATTATTAACATTTCTTTCTCGTTCATTTCTGGTTTCACGGGCTGATATAGGGGCCCTGGAAGAGAAAGCGGTATGGAGGGTACTATCATCGGCAAAGCTGTGTACTGGACATGAAGTTGCTTTCAACAGGTCGTTGATGTGAAGTAGAAATAGTGTTGGTGCGAGAATAGATCCTTGCGGAACACCAGCATTTATGAGTAGAGTGTCAGATGAAACTCCATCGACCACTACATGGAGAGACCTGTTTGAGAGAAAACTAGCAAGCAGAGAACACAGCTGAGGGGGCAAGCCATAAGACGGAAGCTTGGCGAGCAGTCCCTGGTGCCAAACTCGATCGAACGCCTTGGAGATATCTAATGCCACAGCTAAAGTTTCTCCATACTTTTCAATAGATAGCTGCCATATATGTGAGACGTAAGCGAGCAGGTCACCAGTTGATCTCTGATGGCGGAAGCCATATTGCCTATCGTTGACAATTCCTGAGTCTTCCAGATATTTCATGAGCTCGATGTTGATGGCTTTTTCCATGACCTTTGATATAATAGATAGCAGTGCGATAGGTCTGTAGTTGCTAGGTAGGGCCTTTTGCCTTTTTAGGGAGTGGCTGTACTCTTGCAATTTTCCAATTGGACGGAAATACCCCAAATTGTAAGAGTGGTTGAACAACTTGCAAAGAACAGGTGTTAGTTCGGGGGCACATTTCTTGAGAACAATCGGCGGGATTCCGTCAGATCCACAGGCTTTGTTGGTGTTGAGACCCAGCAAAATCTTTCTGATAGTACGTTGGCGAAAGGTGATCTCGGGCATGTGACTGTCAATAGGTGTAATGTTCGGGGGTTGTTTTTCCGATGAATCCAGAGTGGAATTTCCAGCAAATAGGTGCGCAAAGATATTGGCTTTTTCCTGGGCAGTCGTTGCTAGTGTTCCATCTTCTTTGGTTAGAGGAGGAAATGAGCTGGAAGTGAAGTTTCTTCCCACAGCTTTGGCGAAAGACCAAAATGAACGGGATCCGTTAGGACATTCAGCAAGTTTTGATCTTATTTTGGCATTGTGGGCATCTTTTGAGCATTCTATTGTCTCTTTGCATATGCCTCCAGCCTCGACATATGCTGCTCTGGTCTCAGGGCCCGGATTTTTTAGCCATCGATGGTATGCTGCCTGTTTGGAAGCCACAGCTCTAGAGCAGTTTCTGTTAAACCAGGTCTTATCGGATGATGTTCTTCTTTCGGTATTTGGTATGTAGGTTTGCATCCCCAACATGATGATTTCAGAAATTGTCTCAGCACATCGTGTTGGATCTACAGAAGAGAAACAAACTCTCTTCCATGGAAACGCTGAGAAAAACATACGAAGACCTTCCCAGTCGGCCGAATTGTAATGCCACATGAGACGGGGTGGTATTGTGCAGCTCGATGGTAAATGGAAAGAGCATGTTGTGGAGATGAGGGTGTGATCAGAGTTTCCAAGTGGGGCACAAACTTCTATTCTATACGGGTCAGGATTGGTGGTGAGGAAAAGATCTAGTGTATCGGCAGAGTGGTTGTTGACATCAGGGATGCGGGTTGGTAGCTCGACCAGTTGTTCTAGACCATGAGTGATGGCGAAGGCCTCGGCTTGATGACCCGCATCATTCGTTTTGTTAGAGAATTTGAGCCAGGCAGCGTTATGTACATTAAAGTCTCCCATGATTATGGTTTCAGCTGTTGGATGGTTCTCCTGAATGTAGTCCAGTTTGAGTGATAAAAACTCAAAGAGGTCGTTATATGAAGGTTCATTAGGAGATAGGTAAAGGCAGCAGAGGAACTTAGTCAGTTTGGTATCAGATAGCTTGAACCACATCACATCAAAGTCTTTAGGTTCCAAACTCTCTTCACGCTGGCATGAAAGGTTAGCCTTAGCGTAAAGGCAGACTCCACCTTTGAACCTGAATCGAGAATGGAGTTCGTAACCAGGACAAAGCATATGGACCTTGTTGGTGGACGAGTTTACTTGTGTTTCTGTTAGAGCCAGAATATCCGGTTTTTTCGTCTGTAGGTGATGGTGGACGTCATTGATGTTCTTGTTGAGTCCGCGGATGTTGCAAAAATTAATCTTTAATGTTGAGTCTCCTCGAGTACCTCTCGCCCGGAAATCCGAATGGAGAGGTATTTTGCTTCCGGAGTGTTTTACTCTAGGAGACTTCATCATTATTACTATTAGGATGCACCTGAAAATTAAGGAGGAATTGGGGAAAAGGAAAGAGGAAGACCGGAAAGTATCGACCGAACACTGAAACATGGAATGATCCATTTCACAGCACACAAAGTCGATATGGTGGTATTTCGCCGGGCGATGAGACCATCTTCCACCTACGGTTATCCTTTTAGTCGCCTCTTACGACAGGCAGGATTTACCATGGGGCTATTCTAAAGCCGACCCCATACAGCATATGCGGCACCACATGGGGTTCCACAGCGTCCACACTCAGATCGACAGCACTTAGTGTACCCCGTCGCGGAATACTGTGCACCGGTGTGGATCAACAGCCCGCACACCAAACGTGTTGAAGCCCAACTCAATCAAGCTATGCGTACTATATCAGGCACAATCAAGGCCACGCCCACCTATTGGCTACCCACAGTGAGCCACATAGCTCCCCCACAAATTCCCCACGTTGGAATAATCGGCAGAACCATAAATAGGCTACGCTCACGAAACCTCCCTCTAAAAACGGCAGAAACCCTCATCGAAGAAAACTTCAACATAATTGGGCGGTGGAAAGAAGACTGGGAGAAGAAGGCCACACCTGCCAACCGAGACATGCCATGCGTTACAATCAAGCCAGAGGGTTTTGATCATCCAAGACGAATCTGGACAACACTTAATAGAATAAGGACGAATTGCGGCAGGTGCTCCGACTCACTTTTCAGGTGGGGAAAAATACCTGCCCCAAATTGTGACTGCGGCGCTGAAAGAGAGACTATTGAACACCTGGTAGAGGCAGGGGCGCACCCAGAATGATCTTATGGGGGGGGCACACATAGCTGCCTGCATGCGAAAATTAGCACCGCAGGCGTTTTTTTTAGGTCAAGGTCATGGGAACTTTAGAATTACGATAGAATGCTATAACAATAGCAAACTTGAAGTGTCTTGACGATGGAATTTTTTTCAACAATGGGAAACGCATTTTAATGACAGGAAAGGATGATGGACGAGAGATGAGTAAAAATGAGTCAAATATAAAAATATATTTCAATATTCATGATCTTTTAGAACTGCCATCACATCCTTCGGGTCAACGTGGATGGATGGATGAATATTCAAATGTGCCAGTCCATTTAGCCTATTTTCACTGGTTGTATTTCTCAAATAGGACTTCAGTCGACGTAATGTCGAGAATGACCTTTCCGGTGAACTAGTCGATATCGGCAGAGTCGCGAATATTTTAAGTATTATGAAAACATTGGGATATATATATATATCTGGATTACATAGATTCAATGCATCAAGTGCATTTTTTGGTCTTTGTAGATGACTTGTTTTGCTGAATTTTTGGTACCACAGACACAGTTCTGCCCCCAAAATACTCCTTCTGAAATCCTGGATATCATGACTATAAAACTCAGCAAGGCCCAAAAAGTCCTCATTTTTTTATACAGATGGAAAATTTTCTGTTGGTAGTAATACCATGAATTTTTTAAGAATTGACTTATGCTTGGCGAATCGATCTTCTAAACCAGATGGAAATGAATCAACCCATGGTATGAAAACTGATTTTCGATAATAATCCATAGCACTTTCAGCGGGTACGTTAGCTCGATTTGTTTGCTTTGAGGCCAATCTTGGGATTTTGATTTCAATGTCAAACATATCAGCGATCTGTTTGGCTTCATCGAAAATATTTTTGAACTGCGTTTCAGCATTTTCTCGCACGTATTTGATAGTGGATATTGTTTCTCCGGCTTTATCCATCGCAAATGCAAGATCTGAGTTATCAAGTTGAATGATTTTAGCTCAAGGAAGACTGTATCCGAGGAGCTTCTCTGCTGAGAACAATGAAATGATGAACTGTGACTGGGCCAGAGCACTTGGCAAAACAAACGCACCTGAAGTGGAATCTTTATCTTCCACAAAGATATTTCCTGAAGTGTTTCTTGCGCGGGTTTCAACAATTGCACCATAATCATGCCTTTGAAGCTTTCATGGCACATTTATTTTCAATTGGGTTATCCAGACTGTGAGAGAATAGTGATCTGCGAGAGATAAGAACTTTGATTTTAGTCAAAATATCAGTTAGCTTTTCGAAGTTTGGGGGGGCCGTGCCCCCGTGCTCCCCCCCCCCTCCCAATCCCCATGGGTGCGCCAATGGGTAGAGGACTGCCCAATTAGTTCCTACAGTGGCAACCCATCCGATTTCCTGATTGCGACAAGAGAGTCAATAGAATATATTTGTAACCTTAATGTCTGTTTGTGAAATTTTTTTCTTTTTGTTATACACTTACGTGTGATGTAGCCATACGCAAAATAAAATATCATAGTTTCAGTCTATTTTAGGTGAAAAAACGTGTTTTGTTTCTTGATGACTCTCTCTGTATGAAATATATATTTTTTTGATTTTCGAGTATACCCCTATACAGAAAACAATTGACAGATAGTTTTTTATTACAAAAAAGGAATTAATTGCTACTGCCCATTGAATAAAAGATAGGGTAACATTCTGATGAACTCAATTGTTCAATATTACCTTTCATTTAGATAAAGGGTGCGTTACAGTATATTTTTAGGTCATTTACAATGTTTTTATTGAATATCTAGAAAACTGTTCCGTTAATTTGGATCATATTTCACTCACAATATTTGAAAATGTTGACCATCATATACGAAGTTTTATCAACTTTGTATGTTGCGTTTCTAAGATATGCATTTTTGAATACGGTATTACGATATATGGGGTAACCTATCGATTTAACAAAATTTTATGGAACCTTTCGACACATTCAATTCTATTATAAAACTTTCCGAAATCAATTATTTGATACTATAAACAACACAAACCACACTTAACAACAATTTGGAACTCAACAGAATAGACTCATAAAAAAATCGAATTATAAATAACGACTTCTAACATAAAAAATGTTATTATTGAAATTGTTGGAAATGCATTTTCAGCTACCTACTCTCTTTCGGTGCCGTGCCTGTCTTCAAGCGTGGGCCATCTCCATGACGATTTGGTTGAATTGGTCTCTATCTGTCGCTACTCGGAATAGTTGTTCTACTCCCAGTACGGTCCAGTTTATAATATTTCGTAGCCACGATAGCTTTTTGCGACCTATCCATCTTCTAGTCTAAGAGCCCATGACCGGCTACCTGTATGTATTTGACCAGACCTGAGTTTTTGTACGTTGAGGCCCCTATACCTACCATACATTAGTAGGGGACTTACTAAGCTCAAAGTGGTGGACGCGTCGAGCGCTCAGGTAAGACAGGTATCGATTTTTGACTAATTTTAAATCCATTTGACCACGTCTGCCGTTTTAAAATTTGAAAATATATTATTATTACTATCGGAAAATAAGAATGGCAGACCATTATCGCGCATTTTACTTTGTGACAGACAATTTTGAAAATGCTAAAAAAAAATTAAAGTATTTGACCAGATCTGCCATTGATATATTTCATTTATTATAGTCTTAAAAATGTATATTGAACACGGCAGACGTCTACATTGCGTACAAACATCAACAAATAATAAAATCTTAGCTACTACCGGTCAGATGTATACAGTGCGCATCAAAATTATGGAACAAATTCGATATTTCGCAAGCCATCTACTTTTGACAAAAATCCTAAAATAGGTCGATTTTTATTTTAAAATGCCGATTTTTTTATGTCTATTCTAAAGAGGTTATGTCACTGGTTTTGACATGGTGACGTAATCGGTAATTTTTTTAAATTGGAATAGATGTCTTGTGATACCTCATCTGAAAAGCCTTTCAATACTGCATTCAATGATGATAATTAAGATTTTTTTTGTACAGGGTGAACAAAAATTAATATTTTATTTCAATAAGAGAATAAGTTTATATCCAACAAAATAGAACAGTTAAATAAGATGTTCGAAATGCCATCCACCAGTCTCTTGACAATAAGCAAATCTACGGACACATTTCTCTTGCACATTGCGAATAACTTCCGGAGTAATTCTGTTAATTTCGATCCTAATTCCATTTTTCAACTCTTGTAGATTTTGCGGCCTATCTACATAGACCTTCGATTTCAAATAACCCCACAAGAAAAAATCCAGGGGCGTAAGATCTGGAGATTTTAGGGGCCACTCTATCGGCCCGCGTCTACCAATCCACCTCCTAGGAAAAAAGATATTCAAAAACTCGCGAACATCACGTGCATAGTGAGGGGGTTCACCATCTTGTTGCAACCAAATACTTTCATTTGGTGAGTTAGGATTGTTGGCGTTTGGAAAAATATATTTTTATTATTATTACATTATGATTATGAAATTTTTGTATTGTCATCGGTCCTTGATATGTGTGACACATTTCAGATTATTCGGAAGATTGGAAGTGGGTGAATATTTACTTCCAAGATTTTATTACATTGTGAGTTATTTAGTTACAAGTAAAGATAATAAAAGCGTGTTAAAAAATGCAAAATTTTACTTTTTTGAGCCAAGGCTCTAATCCCTCAGACTGCCCTGGCAGACTAGTGAGTCAGTGCTCTACTACACCAATGGATCCTTTCCAAATATTAATAGTTAGCTATTTCCTAGTCTAAAATGGAAACAAAAGACAATCACAAATTAATGCCATAATAGGCAAGTTAGTGTCAAATAAATGTCAGTTGAAATATCAACAAATATTCTTCACAAATTCTAAGTGAAAAGGTTCTAAAAGTAAACTATGGCTACTTTAAGTGAAACCCAACGCATAGAAATTTTAATTTTTATTGGATGCGGAGATAGAACTAGATCTCAGCAAGAGGTATGCGACTTGTTCAATACGAAGTATCCAAATAGACCTATCAGTCGTTCAACAGTCAGTAAGATTGAGAAAAAATTTAGAGAAACTGGTCATGTCAAACATATTCCGAATGCTGGACGTCCTAAAATAGAAGAAAACGTGAAACTTGATGTTCTATTGGGTGTAGAAAATAATCCTCACAATACTTCACGACAAATTGCAGCAGACCTTGACATATCCTAAAGTTTTGTATTACGTATTCTAAAAGCAGAAAAGTACCATCCATACAAAGTACAGCTACATCAACAACCCAATGATGATGATCCCGATCGCCGTGTGGAGTTCTGTGAAATAATGCAGGATTTGTGTAACCGCAATCCACGTTTTATAAAACAAATTCTGTTTCCCGATGAGGCTACGTTTTGCCTAAATGGTTCAGTAAATCGTCAGAATTGCAGATATTGGAGTAGGGATAATCCTCACTGGATGATGGACGGGCATACTCAATACCCTCAGAAAGTCAATGTTTGGGCAGGGATAATAAACGACAGGATTATTGGCCCGTATTTTTCCGAAGGAAATCTCACAGGGGAGCGTTACTTGGAATTTTTGAGAAATAAACTCATACCTAGCCTTGCCGATATTTTTCCAAACGCCAACAATCCTAACTCACCAAATGAAAGTATTTGGTTGCAACAAGATGGTGCACCCCCGCACTATGCACGTGATGTTCGCGAGTTTTTGAATAACTGTTTTCCTAGGAGGTGGATTGGTAGACGCGGACCGATAGAGTGGCCCCCAAGATCTCCAGATAATACGCCCCTGGATTTTTTCTTGTGGGGTTATTTGAAATCGAAGGTCTATGTAGATAGGCCGCAAAATCTACAAGAGTTGAAAAATCGAATTAGGATCGAAATTAACAGAATTTTTCTGGTAGTTATTCGCAATGTGCAAGAGGAATGTGTCCGTAGATTTGCTTATTGTCAAGAGACTGGTGGATGGCATTTCGAACATCTTATTTAACTGTTCTATTTTGTTGGATATAAAGTTATTCTCTTATTGAAATAAAATATTAATTTTTGTTCACCCTGTACAAAAAAATATCTAATTAATTATTATCATTGAATGCAGTATTGAAAGACCTTTCAGATGAGGTATCACAAGACATCTATTCCAATTTAAAAAAATTACCGATTACGTCAACATGTCAAAGCCAGTGACATAACCTCTTTAGAATATACATGGAAAAATCGGCATTTTAAAATAAAAATCGACTTATTTCAGGATTTTTGTCAAAAGTACATGGCTTGCGAAATATCGAATTTGTTCCATAATTTTGACGCGCACTGTATGTATTCCGTTCGCTGTTTTACATCAATTAATTTACTGTATCACTTATTACAAAAAAAAAACACAAATTCAGGTTGGCTGCAGCCAAGGTATCAGAAGTCTGAGTATTCGATGATTCTGCTGAATCTTCAGATGGTCCTTCCTTCAACGGCTGATGTACCTACTTCAGCCTCGATATCTTTTTCCATGCCATCATGTGTCTCAGGAACGTTCACATCTTCTATAAGGGAATCATTTATCATTGTTTCATCAACTATTGTTTTACTAGCTGATGTCGATGGTTGTTCAGATGTAGACGAAGAAATACTAGACTGTGATGAAATTTTTTTCGTGATACCTGTAGAAAAAAAAAATTTCAGAACTGTTAACGTCTTGTTACAACTACTATGATAAGCACAATCAAAAATTTCGTCCGGTAGAATTATTTCTTTTTAAATTTTAATTTATGAAGTTTCCGTAAATCTTTCGACATTTTGCCATTATCTCTTCCGAACATATAGGTAATTTCTCAGTTTTTACATTGGCACAAAAAACACACTTCACTTGTTCTTTATAAATCGACATACTGTCAGATATATTTGATAAAAGCACTATGTATTTTATAAAATTCACGTAACCCGAGGTATCTGTATGAACGTTCACAAATATACTGAAAACACCAGGCCATAGCCGTTACGTTGGGGTTGTTACAAGGCCCTTTCAGGTATAAACCCTACATTATTCGAATGTTAGTAATATAACTGTAAGAGAATATACTATAGGCTAGAATGAGTACAATAGTAATACCTAGGAGAAAGAAGAGAGATAGCTGTATAAAGTCTGTGCCAACCATCTGACCGGGTAGTAGCTTAGATTTTATTATTTGTTGATGTGTGTACGCAATGTAGACGTCTGCCGTGTTTTTAAGACTATAATAAATAAAATATATCAATGGCAGATCTGGTCAAATACTTTCAATTTTTTTTTTAGCATTTTCAAAATTGTCTGCCACAAAGTAAAATGCGCGATAATGGTCTGCCATTCTTATTGTCCGATAGTAATAATAATATATTTTCAAATTTTGAAACGGCAGACGTGGTCGAATGGATTTAAAATTAGTCAAAAATCGATACCTGTCTTACCTGAGCGCTCGACGCGTCCACCACTTTGAGCTTAGTGAGTCCGCTACTAATGTATGGTAGGTATAGGGGCCTCAACGTACAAAAACTCAGGTATGGTCAAATACATACAGGTAGCCGGTCATGGGCTCTTAGACTGTTCTGCCCTCAACCTTTCCTTGAATAATCAGGCGAGGGATGTGATATTTGGTACCTCGCATTATATGTCCGAAATAACTGACCTCTCTTGTTTTCATGGTGTTCCGGAGTTCTCGATCCTTATTCAGCTGTCTGAGTACCTCTTCATTACTGGTATGTGCAGTCCAAGGGATCTTGAGGATTCTCCGTTAGCACCACATCTCAAACGCTTCTATTTTATTCATGATGTCAGCTTTACTCGTCCATGTCTCACATCCGTACAAAAGAATGCACCATACGTAACAGCGGAGTGTTCTTAACCGTGTCTGAACTGTGAGGTTTCTATCAGTGAGAGTTGGTTTCCATTTGTTGAATGCTACCTACCACCAACATTAATTGTTGGTCTTTTTTTTTTCAATAACAATATAATTCTCAATAGTATTCACTAATTAGTATTACTCTCACTCCATTCCACACAGAAATATGAGAAATTGTTGAATAAATCAGTTTTTGGGCTCTCAGGAAATGTTCGCTTTTTGTTACATTTTGTGTATTCATCTACGAAAGCATAGAAGGGACAACAGCAAAATATTCGAGGTGACAATTGTCACTTCAAAATGACAATTGCCACTTTGAATTGGCAATTGTTAGTTCAAAGTGGCAATTCCAAATATTTTTGAAAATTATTTTGTTGTTGGCCCTTCTACGTCTTCGTATTTATCTGTATCATTTAGTTGATTTTTTCTAGTGGAAAATCTAGCCGCTATGACTCGTATCGAACGAAATAATATTTCAAGAATACTATAAATGAACATTTCCAATTTAGCTATTAGACCAGGGCTGAAGCCTTTGAAAATGGTAAAAAGTGAAAAAAAATAATAGTGGGATGAAACCCATTGGAAAAAGGAAGAGAATATAACAAAAACGAAAGGAAAAATAATTTACGGGCGATCTGAGGTCGAGAAGTGGAAGGGGGTGAGTTTTTAAGGGTAAAAAACGGTTTATCTCGATTTCCGGCAAAACTACGAGTTTTATGGAAAAATGTTGAATGGAATTTTGTATTCACACTTTTTCCACATAACCTCAAAATTCATGTGAAAAATTCAAATAACCAAGTTTTTGGTTTTTTATTTTTATCTTTCCCAAAAAAGAATTTTTTTTTCACGAAATTTGGTGAAAACTTACTTTTTCATGTCCTAAACACACTGTAATTTTTTTGATTTGAAATATTTATTTTTTCACCTTATTGGAACGTAGTTCCTTATCGCACGTTGCGAAAGAGGGCTAGACGGAATAAATTAAGACCAAAATGTGTAACGAGACTTTCGCTATGGTTATAAGCCGTGCGGCGTGCGCGTGTTTCTCTGTCTGTCTCTCTCTCTCTCTCTCTCTCTCTCTCTCTCTCTCATAGAAAGCAAGCCAGTTATTTTCATTTCGTCTTTCTATTGAACAGTGTGGTGTCGCGACGACAGGTTTTTTGTACATAATAAATAATACAAAATAATAACAATAATGAATCCTGACAGTGTTTCTGCACAAGTTCCGGATATTGCTGATGGAGTTAGGTAAGTAGAGATTTTATACAGACAATAATAAATGTTTATGTATTTTTAGCAAGTACGCATTATAACCTCTCTTTACTATTGTGCTAACCAAGTCATACGCGTTATAATCTCTCCATTATTGTGTGTTTAGCAAGTGTACGCTTTTGATTATAATTAAAAAAAATGTATTACAATTCCTTCACTAATTAATCGAAAGGAACTTTGTTCCATCCGGGTGTCCCTTGACACCTCTCAAGTTTTTTTGACTTAAAATCGAAGAAGCACCCTAATTTCCAATCAAAAATTATCCCGTCAAAATATCAGCTTTTTTAAAATGCTCTGTGGGTTTTTTGTTCTTTGAAATCTCTACTTCCTGATGGTATAAAAAAAATATACATTACTATGGTAAATGTTCTCAGAAAATGCAAAGAAACGTAAAGTTAATATTTAATAAGACATCTACAATATTTTGAGAAAGTTGTAGAATCTTCAAATTATAGGTGTAGATGCCTATTTATTGCTATTTTGAGATATCTTATATACCTGAGTGACCTACGGAAAATTTTAGCCCATCAAAAAGTATTTCATAGAGAAGTGGGGAAGGGGCTAGGAGGGTCTGGGCCTTACTACCTGTTATTTCTATGCGTGTTCTGAGAACATTTACCATAGTAATGTATATTTTTTTTAAACCATCAGAAAGTAGAGATTTCAACGAACAAAAAGCCCACCGACTTTTTTAAAAAAGCTGATATTTTGACGGGAGGATTTTTGATTGAAAATCAGGGTGCTTTTTCGATATTAAGTCAAAATAAGGTGGAAAAATAAATATTCTGAATAAAAAAAATTACAGTGTGTTCGGGATATAAAATGGTAAGTTTTCATCAAATTTCGTGAATAAAATTTGTTTTTTGTAAAAGATAAAAATAAAAAACCAAAAACTTGGTTTGTTGAATTTTCTACATAAATGTTGGGGTGATGTGAAAAAAATCAGTACACAAAAGTTGTAGATCTTTTAATTACCTACAACTTTGCTCCCTAACTTTTTTCCATAGGACTTGTAGTTTGGCCGGAAATCGAAAGAAACCATTTTTTACCCTTAAAAACTCACCCCCTTCCACTTCCCGACCACAGATCGCCCGGTACATTATTTTTCCTTTCATTTTTGTTATATTCTCTTCCTTTTCCAATGGGTTTCATCCTACTTTTTTTTTTGCTTCAAAAATTATCGACCCTGGTCTAATGAATGATTTTAGCATTTGACGTTTATCGTTTGGTTTTCCCATCCATGCTTTCTGTTGCCAAAATGTCTATTGATTCCTTATACGGGTTCACCCCCAAATATATAAAATACAGACAGTTGAAAAATGCATTTTATGCTTCATACATAGTAAAATTCGAGTTAATGAAAATCATACAATACAATAAAATACACAAATTGAAACATTTGACCATAAATAAGCTCACAAGTGAATATATTGGAAAATAATTCAATATCAATATTATATTAACTACCAATTACCACTAATACCAATTATAGTTTTCCCAATATCAATTGCAGAAGCATAAAAAAGTCTTGCGGCGAAATCCTGTGAGCAGCAGTGGCGGAGATAACTAATTTTATTTAGATATTTTAATATCCTGAAACGTATTTCGATCGGCACACACCAAGACCACAGACGCTACTGGTTTTTAATCTTTCAGAGCTATTAAAACACAAATATAACGCGTGATTTATGACCTCCCATCGTATGGACACACCTGCAAGCATTGATGTCCGACTTGATTGGCCTAGACGAATCGGTTGTAGAACAGACAGCAGTCACTCAAGTCCACGTTGACCAGCGGGCTCTTTGTGCCGACGGAGACTGTATACAAGTAGTTCAGATTATTTTTCGTTCCGTTTCTTCGCATATACGCTCGTGTTAGCGAAGTGAGTTTTTAGTTGCTCCCTATAGAAACAGCTTCTGCAATTGATATTGGATGGACTATACCACTGCTACCACATCTGAGGCAGTTTCCTCTTGTCTGATTATTTGCGCTCATAATCTTGGATTCCAGTTCATCTAGTATTCTACTGAGCATCTGCTTTGCTCACCTTCCTGGGGTGGCTCCTCGGTCGATACCTCGTCGGCCTATTTCTGCAACGAATTAATTTTGCCGAATCCTCTGTTGTTTCAGAGGTAGGGTTCTCAACATCTATGAACTCGGGACCGCCATCTCGAAGTCCCCTCCGAAGGACGGCTTATCTATCGTCTTATCTCGTGCTCATTGATATGACGCCTGCAGCTGCGAATATGCTAGTACGCTACAGTTGTTGGGGCATTTTAACGCGCACTTTCCTTGTCAGCTGGTCGACCTGACCAGCCACCGGTGCCTATTTGAAGTGTGTTAATCTCATAGAATGGCATTGACAGTGGCTGTAGGTTTCCAATAGATATCAAATTCAAATTGGCCAATAGTCTTGGTGAGAAGTAAATCCAGAAAAGGTAATGACTGTTTTGGAACGAAGTTCCTTTACGCGGTTTGCGGTGGGTGTTGACTGGTAGATATCGTCACGTAAGAAAAAAGCGTTATGCCCCCTCCATGCGACTTTCTCCCTCTCTCTCTCTGTGTCACTTTCCAATATATACGAGTCTGTATGACAAGCATCCAGCTCTTGCCCATACGACTACGAAGGTGTACGAAACCATCCGAACTGCTATTCTGCTTGCGGGAAATTTAAAATGATACATGAGCGGTAGGATATTTATGTGAATACAAGTCGGATATTATCGTTAAGTGGAAGGTATTTTTGTTTCTTTTATATATAAATTTTTGGACCTATTTTTTTTTTATGGTTCACATTGAATATGTGGCACGTCAATTTGATATAATATAACGAATAGTATTATCAAGAATAAAATACATTTTACTGTGGCGGAGGACTTTGGGAAAAGGGATATACAGGGTGATTCAAAAGTACTTTGACAAACTTCAGGAGGTGATTCCTCACAACATTCTAATATGAATTGTCCAAATAAATATATGTCCGGAAACGCTTCGTTTCCAAGATACAGGGGGTTGAAGTTTTTTTTTTTTTTTCAAATAACTTTCGAAATACTGACCTTAATTAAACGGAAATTGGTATTGAGAGGTTTTTTGAGGTGTCGAATTCGAACCTAATCAATCAATCAATCAATCAATTTATTCATCATAAAATATACATATAAATTCAATCACAAGGACCAAAGACAGATGCATGTTTATGACAAGTCACAAATAAACATCAAAACAAAATAAATTGAACATCAAAACAAAATAAAATAAAATACATACCATTAGATTAAAATATATGATAAAAATTGAGAAATATATCTTTGCAGGAACATACTTTTCGGACAATATATCATAAAAAGGTAGAAGACGTGAATGCACAAGAGACAACAAGAGAGACAATCGTATATATAAGTATGCTATATTGAATACAAATCAAATCAATTGCATATATCGCGAACATAACACAAATTATACTAAGTACTCATTTATAGTGTAGCAGGCCTTCTGTTTCAGTCTTGTTTTGAAAATATTTAAATTGAGGGAGCTTTTAATATGCTCATCAAGAGAGTTGTATAATTTACAGCCAGTAAAAAAAAAACTTTTTTGGTACAGCGTAGTCCGGTGATTCTCAGGTTGTAGTTGGCCTTTGAAACGTGTATTATGGTCATGCTTCTCAGCAGTATTCAAAAACTTGTTTTTATTTTTATAGACGTATGTACAAACTTCCAGTATATATAAGCTTACAACAGTTGGGATTTTTTATTTTTTTAAATAATCTCTGCAGCTCGTTCTAGTATCGATACTAGCAAGAATTCTAATCACATATTTCTGAAGTACCAATACTCTATTCACATGTGCACAATTTCCCCAAATCAAAACTCCATACTTTATATGGGAATGAAAATTTGCATAGTACAATGACAGTAGTGTGTACTCACTACAGTGGTTCTTCATAAATTTCAGACTATAACAGCTACTCTGTAATTTTTTACACAAACAATCAATATGACAATTCCAGTGAAGTTGCCTATCATAGGTAACCCCCAATAGTTTCACTGATTTACTACTTACTATTTCATCATTGGAACCTTCAAAAAGTTTGATTTCATCAGTCCTGCCATAACCAAAAAGAACAGTTATTGTTTTATGATGATTCAGTTGTAGGTTATTATTGTTGGACCATTTTACAATATTGGCAAATACCGCTTCAGCAGTAGTTTTCAGCTTATTGAGATCCTTGTCAACAACCAAAATATTCGTGTCCTCTGCATAGCAGATAACATGAACATTCTGAACCCTTTGAATATAGAGAATGAGATCGTTAGCAAAAATGTTGAAAAGTAGAGGACCTAAGACAGAACCTTGCGGCACACCTTGCTCTACATCCATTTCTTCAGAGAAAATGTTATTGACTCTTATCATTTGTTTTCTATTACTGAGGTATGACTCGATTAAAGTTAAAGGCAAACCTCTTATTCCATATCTCTCTAATTTGGCAGTGATTAATCGATGATCCACTATCAATGAAAATAATCAATGAAAATACCCAAAGCAAAATTTTTTTTGTCAATACTTGAAATGATCCGACCGCTGAACTCAGATAGTGCTGTCTCTGTTACTGCAGAAACCATGTTGGTCGGACGACAAGAGTTTGTACTTAAGTAAGTAATTGGTTAACCGATCCTTAATGGCCATCTCAAATAATTTAGAGATACTGCATAACAGGCTTATTGCTCTGTAGTTAACAAAATCATTCGGATCTCCTTTCTTGTAAAGTGGCTGAACTATTGCCAGTTTGAAGTTATCTGGGAAATTTCCTTCCTCAAAACAAATATTGATTGAATGTTATTATTGCTCTTACTCGTAGGGGGCGCCACCTACACGTCTATTTTTTGAAGATTCATAACTTTTTTGAGCGTACTTCTAGCACATTTTTCAGTAAAAAAATCAATTCCTCCATCATATCTACGTAAAGAAGCTACCCCTGTTACAAGTCGCTATAAGCAACCGTTTTCTGGATATTTGGACTTGAAAATTTCAAGTCGATTATTTGATAATCGATGCGTGTTGAAGTTATTACAATTATTTTGCATATTTCACACGAATGGTTAGGAAATGAATTTGACGTTTAAGTACGTAGTTTTGGTTTTTTGTAGGCGGCGCTACCTATTCTATTTATTTTTACTTTGAAAATAGTTTGAAATAGTTATTCTTGTATCAAGGGTGCAAAATCTGTATTTGTTTTAATAAAATTTGCAAGAAATATCAACATTTTATTTCAAGAAATTTTGAATATGTAGAATAAAATAAAATGAAGGAAACTAAATTGTATTCAAATAAATTGTTCAAAGTGTCCACCTTCAGCGAAGATACAGGCATTCAGTCTTCTAGTCATTGAATCTCGTACCCGCTCAAAAATTATTGGTGTGTTTCTTATTGTTTCACAGGCGTCTACTATTCGGTTTCTTAGATCTTCCTCGTTCGCTTCTGGAGTTTTATAAACTAGTGACTTCAAATGTCCCCAAAAATAAAAATCTATCGGGCTTAGATCTGGGGATCTTGGTGCCCACGCCTGGTTAGGTTCTTCTACACCCCTACCGATCTATCGATTTGGATAGACAGTGTTAAGGAATTCCCTGGCTACAACGCTGAAATAGGCCGGAGCCCCATTATGCATAAACCATATGCGGATACGAATTTCTAATGGTACTTTCTGAAGTAGTCCCTGCAATTCATTTTCTGAAAAGTCTCTGTAAATTGCGCCATTTAATCGGAACGGAAGAAAGAAAGGACCTATCAAGTAATTATCAATTATTGCCGCCTATACATTTACAGAAAATTGATACTGATAATGTCTTTCATTAACTGCGTGCGGATTTTCCAGAGCTCAAACATGGTTGTTAAAGTAAGTTAGTAAGTAAGTAGCATTTATTTTCTTTGTAGATAAATATAAATTTGTATAAGAATAGTCAATTGTCTGTTATGAAAGTTTATGATGATGATGAAAGTTTATGATAGCATTTCGGGAGAAGTTTGCCTCGTCCTTGAAGAGTACATAAAATTGAGGATTTCCAGGCAATTTTCTCACACTGACACATAGTAATGCGTTGGGGAAAGTCTCGCGGTAAAAGAGCTTGTACCCCTTGAATATGGTATGGATAAAATTGTTGATCATGGATAATTCTCCAAACTTGTGGACTGAGTAGAATTGAGAGCTTCAGCAATTATTCTTGTACTTGTTTCTGGATTCTCCTCGAGAGCGTTCAAAGCAGCTTCTTCCAATTCTGGGGTTCGGACTGCTCGTGGTCTTCCAATAATATTAGCTGCCCTCTTAAAGCTACCTGTTTCTGCCAAACGACGGTGGAGACTGGTAAATGTCGGAGCTGAGCATTATTGTTTGATTAATCCATTTTTTCAAATTAGTGTTCTAAAACTCACAGAAATTTCAACAAAACAACAAAACGTTTAACTGTCACATAATATGTAATTACCAAAACTACTTACTTGAACGTCAAATTCATTTCCTAAGCATTCTTGTGAAAAATGCAAAATAATGGTAATAACTTCAACACGCATCGATTAAATAATCGACTTGAAATTTTCAAGTCCAAATATCTAGAAAACGGTTGCTTATAGCGACTTGTAACAGGGATAGCTTTTTTACGTAGATATGATAGAAGAATTGATTTTTTTACTGAAAAATGTGCTAGAAGTACGCTCAAAAAAGTTATGAATCTTCAAAAAAGAAAAAGACGTGTAGGTGGCGCCCCCTACGAGTAAGAGCAATAATAACATCAGGTTCGAATTTGACACCTCAAAAAACCTCTCAATATCAATTTTCGTTTAATTAAGGTCAGTATTTCGAAAGTTATTAAAAAAAAAACAAAATAAAAATAAATATTTAACACCCTGTAGCTTGGAAACGAAGCGTTTCCGGACATACAGGGTGTCCCAAACTCGATGGCCTATTAGACATTTCTGGAAAACGGGACATGGGATTATTTCGAAAATTTGGTTTCTCAGGTAATTAGTTCTGTTCTATCGATCTAAAATATGTTCAGCGCTGCGACGTTGCCGCTTATATTGAAAAGTAGCAACAACTTTGATATTTTAAATGAGACACCCTATATATTATTGCATTTCTCGCTTTGCTATTGCTTTTCAATTATTTTTGTATGATACTTCCCCATACCTATCTCTAGTGGTTTTCGAGAAATTCATTGATTTCCTTATTTTTTGTGCGAAACATAGCTTTTATCAAATGTTTATTACGGAGGTATTTGGATTCGAAGACAGCTGAAATTCCGGATGTAGTTTGACAATGTCCTGTGTATCAGTTGTGTCTAAGGAAATTCTTTCTCCATTATACAGGGTCGTTCAAAATTTGTGATTTTACCGATACATACAAAAGTGGTGAAAAGTGCATTTTTTCAAAGGGAACATCCTGTATTTTATCGAAAATCCTGAAAGACAATTGAAGTTCCTTTCAAATGATGTTTCATGTTCCTATACCTAAATAGTCAAGTTTCCGAAATAAAAGCAAGTTTCTATAAAAATTGGATTATTTTGCCATATTAAAAAAAAAAATTTTTATCTTATTATATGACGAATTGTACAAAGAATGATTAATATACAGGGTATCATAAACTCGATGGCCTATTTGGAAATCTGGGACATAAATACTGGAAATCTTGTATTCCACGATAAGTGATTGCGATCTACCTCTTGAAAATATTTTCACGGTTGCAGTGTTGCCACATCTGCTTGTAACTAATATCGACTTTCTAATTTCAAATGGGGAACACCCAGTATTTCATTCCGTATTTGAGTTCTACTTATAAATACAGATAACTTTTACTGAACATGTCGTATACCTATCTCTACCTTTTATCCAATATTGATTATTTTGTAATTGTTTTGGGACCAACTTCAATTAAAATATCTTTTACTTGAGTTTTTTTGGGTTTGTAACCTTCCACAACCTAAAAAATAATAGAATTAATATAGAAAATCTATACAAGTTTGCCCTTCTACACTTGTATAGATTTTCTATATCAATTCTATTAATTTTTAGGTTGTGGAAGGTTACAAACCCAAAAAAACTCAAGTAAAAAATTGATTTTCCTCCACAAAAAATTACATTCAAGCAATATCAAATACCTCCTTATCTGTTGCCCACACAGGTCTCAAATTCAACTTTCATCCAGAAAATATTGATTAATTTCAGTATTATCGAATGATTTGACCATATTTCATACAGGGTGTCTAAAAAACACGTTCTTGTAGGCGATAAGGAAAAACGGCCATAAGTCATTTATTTACCTGTGCCTGTTGAGAAATCATGATTCACCCTAAGTAGAACTCAATTTTATTTCAATCAAAAAACAAATGAAGGTCATATCAATCGCTAATTCATGTGTTCGAAGTGCTGACCATTTACACGCAAACATTCGTGTATCGAAGTCATTACTTGGTTGGTTGTTGCTCTTTGAACCTCTTCTGGCCGAATTTCCTCGAAAGCACGTATTATCCTCTGTTCCAATTCGTCCCTTGAATTCACAGGTGTTTTATATACAATCTGTTTGATTTTTCCCCAAAGGTAAAAATCTAGAGGAGTTAGATCTGGGGATCGCGGTGGCCAAGGCTGTGGACCCAAGCGTCTTATCCACCGATCTTCAAAGGTTGTAGTCAGTTCTCTGCTCACTTCTTGTGTACAGTGAGGGGGGCACCGTCCAACTGATACCAACAACTCCGATATACATGAAGCGGCAAATTGTCCAAAAAGTCGCTAACTGTTGTTCTCAAAATATTCAAATATTTTCCAGAATTCAAGTTTTCATCATAAATACAATATGATAATTTATCATTCATTAGTAAACAAAACACATTTAAACTGAATTTTTCTTGGATTTCATTTACTTCGCCTCCATTATCGGCTTGATTTGATTTCTTGGTGCTTCAACATTCCCAAACACAGCATAATCCGTTCAATTCTTCTGAATTTTTTTCTATTCATATGCGGTAAATTTGGATAAAGTTCATTGAATTTTCTGCATGTTCTCGAAACAATTCTTTGGCACTCACCGTGAATATAAAACAAATTTAAAATATCTGCATTTGAATATGCATTATAATCCATTTTAATACTTTCTTCTGACAGAAACACTATGAAAATCACTGCTTGTCAAACTTGAAGTTTGTTTTGCTCTTTTCTGGTCACGGCACACTACAGATCATTTCAATTGGGAAATATTACCTATTTCGATTCGTTATACTGGGAATTGAAAATGATAGTCAACCACTTCAATATACTACAGAACATTTTGCATGTTCTTGCTATAATTTGATCACATTGACCATGAAGAATAAACAATTTCCATTTTGATTCTTTTCTAATCAAATTTACGTCAATGAACGCGCAAACGTTTTAATATTGATGACATTTCATAGCTACCTAATACAAAATATGGCAAAATAATCCAATTTTTATAGAAACTTGCTTTTATTTCGGAAACTTGACTATTTAGGTATAGGAACATGAAACATCATTTGAAAGGAACTTCAATTGTCTTTCAGGATTTTCGATAAAATACAGGATGTTCCCTTTGAAAAAATGCACTTTTCACCACTTTTGTATGTATCGGTAAAATCACAAATTTTGAACGACCCTGTATAATGGAGAAAGAATTTCCTCAAACACAACTGATACACAGTACATTGTCAAACTACATCCAAAATTCCAGCTGTTTTCGAATCCAAATACCGCAGTAATAAACATTTGATTAAAGCTATGTTTCGCACAAAAAATAAAGGAAATCAATGAATTTCTCGAAAACCACTAGAGATAGGTATAGGGAAGTATCATACAAAAATAATCGAAAAGCAATAGCAAAGCGATAAATGCAATAATATATAGGGTGTCCCATTTAAAATATCAAAGTTATTGCTACTTTTCAATATAAGCGGCAACGTCGCAGCGCTAAAAATATTTTAGATCGATAGAACAGAACTAATTAACAAAAAAATCAAATTTTCAAAATGATCCAATGTCCCGTTTTCCAGAAATGTCCAATAGGCCATCGAGTTTGGGACACCCTGTATATTTATCTGGACAATTCATATTAGACTATTGTGAGGAATCACCTCCTGAAGTTTGTCGAAGAACTTTTGAATCACCCTGTATAGGTCAGTCAACATCTACCACAAGCCATGTGAAGGAACTGAATTTCATGGAGGGATGTAGCGAAAATTGAGTCAGTTTTGATTGTGTGTCCTGGAAGAGGACTATGCAGTCGTCTACCTAAATACCATTATATTATGTTATTTATAAAATCTGAACTTTCGAATATCTTTTTTTGCAAGTGGTGCATAAAAAAGTCGGTAAGAAAGGGAGACAAGTTTGATCCCATTGCCAGACCCGAGCATTGAACTGAAAGAAATTTCAATTCCAAACTACATCAATCAGAGTGCAAATATCTAGGATTTGTTACACGTTTCTCATTTGTGATAGAAAATATTCAGGTGGGATACTGGGAAATACATTTTTCACGTCAAAAAACACCAAAATGGAAAGAAATAGATACATAACCCTTTCTCACTAAAACTAATGGAGAATTAGAATTAGATATCTAAAGGAAACCCACAGCCACTGACACTGTGATTCCATATTCTTCAAATCACGTATACAATCAAAAACTGGTCTCCTTTCACAACCTATTCCATAGACCAATATATGAACAAATATTTTCCCTTTCCAGGCCAAACCTACAAGGCCATAGGTAAATATATTTTCAAGTAGAATATCAAAATACGTTGTAGAACCTCGAATAATCTAGGCAAACACTCATGTAACACCGAAGATAAAAGATACATATTTGATAAATCAGGATTGTATAAATTGAGAATTCCAGAATGCCCAGTCGTTTTCGTAGGTCAAACCGGCTGCAATTTCTCAGAAAGAGTGAAAGAACACATTACAATAAATACCGTGACACGAATATCTGTAGCACTCAATTCTCTTTTGCAAATTATTCATGAGTCTGAACATGAAATGAAACCAGTACAAAATTATAAATATACAATATCACTAATTGAGAGTAACAGAAGATTGGACAAGGAAATAAACGATGGGATAGAAAAAGCTATTGTACTATGCAAATTTTCATTCCCATATAAAGTATGGAGTTTTGATTTGGGGAAATTGTGCACATGTGAATAGAGTATTGGTACTTCAGAAATATGCGATTAGAATTCTTGCTAGTATCGATACTAGAACGAGCTGCAGAGATTATTTAAAAAAATTCAAAATCCTAACTGTTGTAAGTTTATATATACTGGAAGTTTGTACATACGTCTATAAAAATAAAAAGAAGTTTTTGAATACTGCTGAGAAGCATGACCATAATACACGTTTCAAAGGCCAACTGCAACCTGAGAATCACCGGACTACGCTGTACCAAAAAAGTTTTTTTTTTACTGGCTGTAAATTATACAACTCTCTTGATGAGCATATTAAAAGATCCCTCAATTTAAATATTTTCAAAACAAGACTGAAACAGCAGCTAGTTCAGAAGGCCTGCATCTGTCTTTGGTCCTTGTGATTGAATTTATATGTATATTTTATGATAAATAAATTGATTGATTGATTGATTGATTTAACGGGTTAAAAACATATTTTTGGGTAAGTACCAATAAGGATGAAGAAGTAATCAGGAAAGTAGTTAGACCATCAATCACGTATAACAGTGACACATAGTGTTTTTAATGGTCAACTTATTATTGGCCTCTCAATATTTGTGTTCAAGTCTAATGAAGTAATTAGTTAGTTATTCCGAGGATATTTCCTAGGATACAACAGCTCTTGTCACTATAACCGTGATATTAAAGAATAATGCAGATTGGCACTTGCCTTCAAGCTCCAAAAAGGTTACCAATTCCAAATTAAATGCAGGGTATAGGAGATATATGGTGAAAGTATTGGAATGAGGGCTTTTTGCCCTTTTTCGAGCTACCTCTTTATATAAAATTCATCAATAATCTACACGTTTGAGGACAGAACACGGGAAATTTCTGAATACTCAATAGAAGTATCTGAAAAATATATTGAATCATAAATATAATTGAATGTTTATCGCTTGTGATTTGTTTATATAGCAATAAATCTATCAACCGAATTTAGGTGTTTGTCGTACCCATAAAATAAGTGGATTCATCACCTATTAACTCGAGTAATAAAATGTTTTTGATTGTGTACTCTACCATACAATCCAGAACAAATGGTACAGCGGAGGGGAAAAACAACTCTCATTGAGTAAAGTTTATTGACTGCATTATATTTTTTATGGATTAATTCTTAGTAGGTCTTTGAGAATAAAAAGTATAACTAATTCCTATATCTTAGGAGCTTAGTTATTAAGACTAAAAAGATTTATTTTATTTTTTGCTTTTCAGTTCCGTTTTTCGGCGGTTTAATTTTTTGTTAAAAAGTTTTTTACACGCTTTATATTAGCTTCACTTGTATGTTTGTTTGTTTGTTTGTTTGTTTGTTTGTAACCGACTCCTTTGGGCGCGATTTTGACCCACTTCCAGATGTCTGAATGATTAGAAATTTGGCAGGTGTACATAATTCCGGCGACAATGCATCAAGAAATTCTTTTGTGGAAAAAAAAACAAAATGGCGGCTCCAATATGGCGTACGAGTTTTGTGATTATGGTCCGATTCGCTTCAAAATTGGTATCTGAGGGTTTGCGTGGTCGGAGATTATGATTCTTCTGTCAAAATTAGAAAATTCAAGATGGCGGCTTTAAAATGGCGGCCAAGTTTTGTGATTATGGTCTGATTCTATTCAAAATTGATATCTGGAGGTTTTTGGGGTCGGAGATTATGATTCCTTTGTAAAAATTGAAAAATTCAAGATGGCGGCTTCAAAATGGTGGCCGAGTTTTGTGATTATGGTCTGATTCTATTCAAAATTGGTATGTGGGGGTTTTTGGGGTCGTAGATTATGATTCTTTTGTCAAAATTGGAAAATTCAATATGGCGGCTCCAAAATGGTAGACGAGTTTTGTGATTGAGGCCGATTCGCTTCAAAATTGGTATCTGAAGGTTTTCGTGGTTGGAGATTATGATCCTTTCGTCAAAATTGAAAAATTCAAGATGATGGCTCCAAAATAGCAGACGAGTTTTGTGATTATGGTCTGATTCGCTTCAAAATTGGTATCTGAGGGTTTTTGTAGTCGGAGTTTATGATTCTTTTGTCAAAATTGGAAAATTCAAGATGGCGGCTTTAAAATTGCGGACGTGTTCCGTTATTATGGTCCGATTTGCTTCAAAATTGGTATCTGAGGATTTTCGTGGTCGGAGATTCTGATTTTTCCGTCAAAAGCGAAAAATTCGAAATGGCGGCTCCAAAATGGCGGACAAGTTTTGTGATTATGGTCCGATTCTATGTAAAATTAGTATCTATGTGGGGGTTTTTGGGGTCGGAGATTTTTACACGTTACACGCAATATGGACTAAAATGTTGAAAATAAAATTATAGTTCAAAAAAATTTAAAAAACACGCTTATAAAGCAATAAGGACTAAAAAGTTAAAAATAAATATTAGTTTAAAAAAACTAAAAAACACGCTTTTATAGAAAACCAAACTAAAAAACATGCTTATATAGCAATAAGGACTGGAAAGTTAAAAATAAATAATAGCTTAAAAAAACTTAAAAACACGCTTTCATAGAAAACCAAACTAAAAAAATAGAAAATGTATTTTATTTAAAAAAAAGCGTGGCGTGCATGGTATCAATAATTATATAGTACATTACACACCTAGGGCAGTGAAGTAAGGAATGTCTCAGATTACAGGTAATTGATACCATGCACTCCACGCTTTTTTTTTAAATAAAATACATTTTCTTTTTATTTTCCATTTTTTTAGTTTGGTTTTCTATAAAAGCGTGTTTTTAAGTTTTTTCAAGCTATTATTTATTTTTAACTTTCCAGTCCTTATTGCTATATAAGCATGTTTTTTAGTTTGGTTTCCTATAAAAGCGTGTTTTTTAGGTTTTTTAAACTATTATTTATTTTAAACTATTATTTATTGTTGTTAATTATAATGGCAAACGTAATGGACTGTGATTGTAAATTTTTGTGTGAGCCATGAAACAAAATTGAAATATATATATTTTTTTTTATTTTCAGCAAACTTTAATGCTTATACTGAAATGAAAATGGAAATAAAATTGATGCGCGGCAAGATGTACCTTCAGCTCACAGACTTAACACTCAAATTGAAAATGGATAACGGTAAATACTATCTCAGTGAACTCTTCTCTCACAGATCCAATGTGGGGGCAGCATTCCTTCATATAACTCCTCCCCTCGGGCAAGACAATTTCGTTGGGTCAATCGCAAATGCAGTTATAAACGAAAACTCAGAATTGCTGATGGGACGATTGATGCCGGACCTGGAAAAATCTCTAGCAAAAGCGTTGATGAAGGAAGTGAATGAAATTTTGGCTATCATCACGTATGAAGAGTTTTTCTCACTGCATTCTCGCAAGTTCGTGGATTTGCTAATCACAGACACTTACTCAAGATAGAACATTGTTCGAAAATATAATATGGCGAAATAAATATAATTTTCATGAGTACATAATTTCATTTGATACCATAACGAATTCAGCCAACTTCAAAGTAAGTACAGAGAATCATCCATCACCAAAAGATTTTATTATCCTGAATGATAATCAGAAAGCTTCCGTTTCTTGGACAAGATATCTGTCCACTCATAATTCCACAATTGTGGATACATTTGCCGGTCAGCTGAAGTCTATATTGAGATAAGTGCGAATGGAAATGATGCAATGTGTTTGGAACTGGTATATGAAATGTATTATACAGGGTGAGTCAGAAGTACTTTCACAAACTTCAGGAGGTGATTCCTCACAATATTCTAATATGAATTGTCCCAATGAATTATATGTCCGGAAACGCTTCATTTCCAAGATACAGAGTGTTGAAGTTTTATTTTTATTTTCGTTTTTTTTTTAATAACTTTCGAAATACTGACCTTAATTCAACGAAAATTGGTATTGAGAGGTTTTTTGAGGTGTCGATTCCGAAACTGATGTTATTATTGCTCTTACTCGTAGGGGGCGCCACCTACACGTCTTTTTCTTTTTCGAAGATCCATAACTTTTTTGAGCGTGCTTCTAGCACATTTTCCAGTAAAAAAAAACAATTTTTCTATCATATCTACGTAAAAAAGCCACCTTTGTTACAAATCGCTATAAGCAACAGTTTTCTAGATATTTGGACTTGAAAAAAGTTGAAAATTTCAAGTCGATTATTTGATAATCGATGCGTGTTGAAGTTATTACCATGATTTTGCATTTCTCACAAGAATGCTTAGGAAATGAATTTGACGTTTAAGTAAGTAGTTTTGGTTTTTTGTAAGGGGCCACCTATTCTATTTATTTTTACTCGTTTGAAATAGTTATTTTTGTATCAAGGGTGCAAAATCTATATTTGTTTCAATCGAATTTGCAAGAAATATCAACATTTTATTTCAAGAAATTTTGAATATGTAGAATAAAATAAAATAAAAGAAACTAAATTGTATTCAAATAAATTGTTCAAAGTGTCCACCTTCATCGAAGATAGAGGCATTCAGTCTTCTAGTCATTGAATCTCGTACCCGCTCAAAAATTATTGGTGTGTTTTTTATTGTTTTACAGGCGTCTACTATTCGGTTTCTTAGATCTTCCTCGTTCGCTACTGGAATTTTATAAACTAGTGACTTCAAATGTCCCCAAAAATAAAGTCTAGCGGGTTTAGATCTGGGAACCTTGGTGCCCACGCCTGGTTAGGTTCTTCTACACCCCTACCTATCCATCGATTTGGATAGACAGTGTTAAGGAATTCCCTGGCTACAACGCTAAAATGGGCCGGAGCCTCATCATGCATAAACCACATGCGGATACAAATTAATAATGGTACATTCTGAAGTAGTCCCTGCAATTCATTTTCTAAAAGTCTCTGTAATTATCAATTATTGCCGCCCATACATTTACACAAAATTGATAATGATAATGTCTTTCACTAACTGCGTGCGGATTTTCCAGAGCCCAAACATGGTTGTTATGAAAGTTTGTAATAGCATTTCGGGAGAAGATTGCCTCATCCGTGAAGAGTACATATCTTAAAAATTGAGGATTTCCAGCCAATTTTCTCAAAAACCACTGACACATAGTAATGCATAGAAAAATCGAATTTAAACGGTTTTCTTCACATAAAGGATTCAATATAAAATTGAACCAGAGAAAGGTAGATCTCAGGTGAAAAACAACTACTTTCCTGGCAAATACCACGCAGAACGTTGAATGATATTCACCTGAAAATCTTTTGGCTGGTTGACTACTCCGTACTGATGAGGGCCAAGAAGCCTGAAACCGGTATGCGGATTGTTAGGTGAACACGACTTAAATTAAACATAATCGAGCTTATCAGAAAGAAACATTTGCATTCAATGTCCATTGATATTTTATGGAAGTATGCATGGATTTTCAGGTGAATATCATTCAACGTTCTGCGTGGTATTTGCCAGGAAAGTAGTTGTTTTTCACCTGAGATCTACCTTTCTCTGGTTCAATTTTATATTGAATCCTTTATGTGAAGAAAACCGTTTAAATTCGATTTTTCTATTCATTCCACTTCACATGGCACTTATCTCTCACATAGTAATGCGTTGGGGAAAGTCTCGTGGCAAAAGAGCTTGTACCCTTTGAATATGGTATGGATACAATTGTTGATCGTGGATAATTCTCCAGACTGTGGACTGAGTAGAATTGAGAGCTTCAGAAATTATTCTTTTACTTGTTTCTGGATTCTCCTCGAGAGCGTTCAAAACAGCGTCTTCCAATTCTGGGGTTCGGACTGCTCGTGGTCTTCCAATAATATCAGCTGCCCTCTTAAAGCTACCTGTTTCTGCCAAACGACGGTGGAGACTGGTAAATGTTGGAGCTGAAGGCAGTACTCGATTAGGAAATCGCTCCTGGTAAATACGTCTTGCTTCGCGCGCATTGCCATCCGCAAGGCCATAAACGAAATGCATATCGGCTAAATGAGCATTATTGTTTAAATAATCCATTTTTTCAAAATTAGTGTTTCAAAACTTACAGAAACTTCAACAAAACGTTTAACTGCCACATAATATGTAATCACCAAAACTACTTACTTAAACGACAAATTCATTTCCTAAGCATTCTTGTGAAAATGCAAAATAATGGTAATAACTTCAACACCCATCGATTATCAAATAATCGAGTTGAAATTTTCAAGTCCTAATATCTAGAAAACGGTGTCGAGGCTCTACATACAGGGCGTTAGTTATTAATACACCAAGCCGACACCCAAATGTGGTAGCTGGCTTTTGGTTTTAATAATTACCCCAAATGTGTTATGAAAGGGAGATCTTAATCGCACAGAGAGTTGTTGATCAAAGAAAACTTCGATTAAGGTAGAAGAAGTACTAAGAGCGGCGGTAGCCTTCTTCACTTCCCTGAGAGATTGTTGAGCGTGGGTTGTTCATTTGTAATTAAAATTTACAGACCTTACTACTTTTCGAATTCACAAGAAATAATGCACTGGATGGAGTAATGAAGAATGATTATAATTAAACAAATCCCTAAATATAGACATAATTTTACAAACGAAAGACAATCAAAATAAAATAATACATTATTACCAACAATAAGATTATAGAGGATGATAGTCTGTCAAGTTTGGTGTTCAAAAAGGTATTCATTAGTATTATTCTTACTCTGTATTATTATCCTTTACACTTTCGACAAAGGTACAATGCATACCCCTGTCTACTCCCTTCTCTCTTTTGAGTTGGAAAGCCGCTACAATATTAAAGTAATGGGTCGTTCATTTTATTCTTGATTTTATGTAATCCCGTTAATTTTTATCCTCCTAGCCGCATAAGAAGGCTTCAAAAAGACCGCTCCGTTGATGTCAAATTAAAAGGTTAATACTTTCCTTTGAGGTGTCGGCGACACTTACGATCTGATTTATTACGAGGGGAAGGATTCCTCATGTGTGATATTCGCCGCGTCGGGACATTCATTCGTTAAACATATTAGGTCATTACTTAGAATTGTCTGAGAATGTGATTATGGATTCCTTCGAAAATCGTCGGTGCAAGTGATAGAAGCTTGATTATTGTTATTTCTTTTTATGAATTATTTTATTAGGCCTAAGTATGACAACGGTTGCTTATAGCGACTTGTAACAAGGGTAGCTTTTTTACGTAGATATGATAGAGGAATTGATTTTTTTACTGAAAAATGTGCTAGAAGTACGCTCAAAAAAGTTATGAGTCCTCAGAAAAGAAAAAGACGTGTAGGTAGTGCCCCCTACGAGTAAGAGCAATTATAACATCGGGTTCGAATGCGACAACTCAAAAAACTCTCAGTACCAACTTTCGTGTCATTAAGCTCAGTATTTCGAAAGTTATTTAAAAAAAACGAAAATAAAAAAAAAACCGGACATATATTTATTTGGACAATTCATATCAGAATATTGTGAGGAATCACCTCCTGAAGTTTGTCAAAGTACTTCTGACTCACCCTGTACAGTGCGGTCCATAGGTATGGAATAAATTCATTTTTAGCGTTATTGTGTATTTGTTTGAAAAAACCGAAACAGGTCGATTTCTATTGTCAATTTGACAATTTACAGTATGCAAATATTACCCCATTCTTGCACCCCTTCTGAATTATGAGCACCCCCTCAAAAAAATTAAATGAGAAGGGGGTCGTGTGGCACTTTTTTCGGAATGGATTTTCATTCTCTGTTCAGCAATATCAAGGTTTTCAAATTTGGTGCAATCATAACTGGGAAAATTTATTTTGAAAATGTAAAATTTTTATACTTTACGTAGAATGAAGGAATAATGTCACATAATGTTTAGGAAGATTTTTAATTTATTTACAATTAAATTAAATGTTAAAACCACCATTCACTTCTTGACAATAAGCAAGTCGATCTTGGACTTCTCGTACAACATTTCGTAGGACCTCAGGGGTTATGTTGTTAATTTCTTCCGTTATCCTAACTTTTAAATCTGCAATATTGTCTGGTATATTTAAATATACTTTCGATTTTAAATAACCCCATGAGAAGTAATCGAGAGGAGTCAAATCGGGGGATCTAGGCGGCCATTAAATCGTGTCAAAGGCATATTAGATTGGCAAGAGAAAAGAATAACAATGTAGGTGTGAAAACGGATAAGGTCAGGAAACTGCACAGTGAAACAAAACACGTCCACCACTGACGAAATCCGCACAAATTGCCTTAGCTTGAAGAAATACTCAAAATTCTAGTAATACTGATAGGAGAACCCGTGTCAAAGATATGGGGAATGCACTGATTATTCTCAACATAATTTACATTCCAAAGATATGGCGAATGCACTCGTTATCCTCAGCACATTCACCACAATTTAGTTATAACTTCCATCTCATGAGGATGAATTAATCGAGTTTTTCTCCCTTAGTCTTGTTTAGTCTTTTGTACTAAAAATTTGAAAGTAAAATTATAGTTTAAAAAAACTGAAAAAACACGCTTATATAGCAATAAGGACTAAAAAGTTGAAAATAATAAGAATAAAGTCGTTGACCAAAAAATTTTCTCTTATGTAAAAAAAGAGTGGGGTGCTGATATCTTAATATAATTATGAAAAGTGAGTAAAGAGCACTCCAAGCTTTTTTTACATAATAGAACATTTTTTGGTCAATGACTTTATTCTTATTATTTACAACTTTTTAGTCCTTATTGCTATAAAAGCATGTTTTTTTAAACTACATATAATTTTTTACGATTTTTTTTCTTGACAGTCATCTTTTTCCCAAAAAAAATTCAATTTTTTCATAACCAATGCATTTGTCTACAACAATTATTCCAACAATGGGAGTAAAATATTGAAAAATAGTTATACCTAACAAGTGCGGAAAGTGGTACTTCTCCGCAAGTGAAGGCAGATGAAGCCAAGCTGTTTGATTTATTTTTCACAGGGTCCTTTTAAGCGTCCAGGCGCTGAACATATAAACTGGAGAAGCCAATTTATCACATTTGCCTACATACGGAGAGTGTCCTCATTCTTCTTGGAATTAATTATAAATTCTGCTTGACAACTACAGGAAAAACCCAGAGCAATCACTTGTACTCAACTATCTTACCTAATTTAATCTTATTCTAATATATACAGTGTCACACATAAAATTCGCAACATATGGAAGTTTGGAAAATTTTACTTCGCAGTTAGTTTGTGCTTGAAAAATCAGTAAAAAACAGCCTCTTTCCTTTTGTCATGTGCTACTCTAAACCTGTCAAATTTGTCATTTTTTTCGAAAATCCCAAAAAAATCATTTTTTTTGGAAATTTTGAAAAATGCCAAAGAAAAATGTTGCTCGGTTTCCAATTTCATACTTTTGCTCCAAATTTGGACTCTCTACTGTCACTTCGACTTTTTTCCAACTTTTTTAATTTTTCGAATCTTTCGCTTTACCGATTCTAACGAAACATGATTCAAATTTCATAATTTTGATGAATACGAGACTTCAATGTCATATCTTGCCCAGAAAATACCCACATTGGCCTGTTACCAGAAAAAAAAATGCACCTCAAGAAATTCGTCTTTGTTGCTGCAAAGTTCATCTAGTTTTTTCATTTCATTGTGAAACTGATTCGGATTTTCAATGTATGGACGTTAATATGTCAGTAATTGAATAAACGAATTTCTCTTCATTCTTATTACACTCGTATTTCTTTTTTTAATAGATTTTTAACCAGTGTGATAATTTCTCTGACCAATAATTCAGTTACAAACAAACCCGAAATATCATACTTTTCTGTAAACTAAACAATGACCTACAGTCTCATAACTATTCAAAAGACTTTCGTTCTAGCGATTTGTAATGAACATGATATAAAATTTCGTGATTTTAAACAATACAAGACTAATGCAACATCTCGGGAGGAAAATAGTACAATTGATCGAATCGAAATAAAATTTTCCCTTAGTAGGCTTTTGAAACAATTTTTTTTATTTTGGTTGTCAAATTATTGTTTAATAAATCGAGTTGTTTTTTGTACAGATTTTCGTACATTTATAATTCACAAATAAGTTTTATGTACAATTTTATCCACACAAGACAAAGTGGAAATCGTTCTTTTATGTGATGAGAATGTGCCATATCGATATGTTGCTTGTATTTTCAATCACCGTCATCCAGGAAGAAATATTCACTTTAGTACTGTAACGTAAATAAACTTAACTTGGTTTTAATAATTTATTTCACACTTAATCTACAACTTAATTTATATTACTACGCCACTGTATAGCTCGATGGTATGGGCTCGTTCAGACTGTCTCTGAGACTTGAGGGTTGCCTATTTATCTCCGATACAGCATTCTCGATGTTTCGAATTCTTTCCGTTGGCGACCGGCGTGTTCCAATTGTTTCCAATATTGACCGTTGTCTTCCGCGGCAGAGCGCACTGGATGGTTCTCGAACATCTCCGGGGATGATCTCATCGCTGTCGACGGCAACATGTGAGGCGACAGGTCCGGCCTAGGTTCGTTACATTGCCCCCTTCTTAAAGACATTTCGTCCCGAAATTTCATCCTTGGAGTGTGACGATATCTGCATGACTCCCCATATCTGCACCGTGAAGTTCGATGGAAGTAACACTCCACGGTCTTCATGATCGGTCGTGGAAGAGGGTTACAGCAAACCAAAATCTTGACGCCGCTGGATCTGAATATCGCCTCCAGCATACTTCTTATGACTCTCCAGTCCAACCCATCAATACCACAGGACAATTTTGGAATTGCTAGATCCACCAGATTCTGGTCCACCATAGTATCTCTTAGTTTGGTGAGACTCTTCCAGACATCTTCATAGGACGGTTTATCTTGGGAATGCCTCTTGGTAACTAGGTAGTAGATGTTTCTCTGGCCTTTCTTCAACTGTAGCACCCACCAACTTCTGGATTCTGCCCCGCAGTGTTTGGAGTTGATCAAATTTCTTGGAGAACACTACGGCGATGCCCTGGACATTCGAAGATCTTCTGCCACACAGTGCGCTAGTGCGTAGTCAGCAGGCACCTCGAAAGGTCTCGTGACTCCTCTCTAGTAACCCCATGTAGAACTTTCTGCCCGTTTGAATACAAGGACATAAACTTCTCGAACGTCATATCATCCTCCGGTGGCGAGGGTGCGAACTTGGTCATGGTTTCCAGCGTAAGGGGCCAACCTGTTGAAATGGACGACCCTTGGTTTCCCTCGGGTGGCTTATGGATTCGGTACACAAGGTCGTTTATCCTTTTCACGATTTTATACGGGCCTTCCCGAGTTCCGCAACTTTGGTGATAGTCCACGACGACGTTTGGGGTTGTACAGCCAAACCAGGTCATCAACCTTAAATCCTCCAGCGTCGGCCTTGATGTCATAGGTCTTCTTCATTTTATCGCTGGCACTCTGGATGTTCAACCGGACTCGTTCGTGGATGTCGTCCATTCTCTGCCGAAGTTTGCTGACGTAGTCCTCTCCCGCAGTGTCTTGTCCTGGCGGTATCCCAAACTTCAGGTCACAAGGCAGTCGCAGTTCTCGGCCCATTATAATACTAGCAGGAGTTTGACCGGTTGACTCGTGAACTGCGGATCGATAGGCCATCAGGAACAAATGAAGATACTGGTCCCAGTCTCTTTGATGGTCAGAGACAACCTTGGACAAGTGGCGGTTGATCGTCCTGTTCATCCGTTCCACCATTCCATCGGACTGCGGATGTAGTGCCGTGGTTCTTGTCTTGCGGATGTTCAGCAGTAGACATATTTCTTGGAAAAGGTTGGATTCGAAATTTCTGCCTTGATCCGAGTGCAGCTCCATTGGAATACCGAATCGACATATCCACTCTTTCACCAAGACGTCGGCGACGGTGCTGGCCTCCTGGTTGGGCAGGGCATAGGCTTCCGCCCACTTACTGAAGTAGTCCATTGCCACAAGGATGTATTTATTCCCGTGGTCGGATACGGGAAACGGGCCGGCGATGTCAATGGCGATTCTCTCGAACGGGCTGCCTACGTTGTACTGACGCATCGGGGCCTTGGGTCGTATTCGAGGTCCATTGCTAGCAGCGCATACAGCGCACTTCCTGCACCAGTCCTGGACGTCAGCTTGACAATTGGCCCAGTAAAACCGTTGCCTTACTTTCTGCAGGGTCTTCGTCACTCCCAGATGTCCTCCGGCGACTCCATCATGGATTTCCCGCAGCACTTCCTCTCTTCTGTTCCTGGGAACAATTATTTGGCGTCTGTCTTCCCCACCAATATCGGCCTCCAACCACGTTTCAGGATCCCATTGTCCAGAATAAGAGAGTTCCATTGTGCCCAATAGGACTTAACAGCCGGCGAGTAACCTGCGACTTCCTGCCATGATGGTCTTCGATTGCCCTTCTTCCAGCTGACGACTAAGCCAAGGTCGGGGTCTCTCTCTTGGTCTTTCTGGATCTTGCTGTCATTCCAGTTGTCATCCATTGCCGCGGTTCTACAAAGTGTTGCTTCTTTCTCTTCTGCTCGTCGGCAATGTGAGCAATCATCTGGACATGGTCTTCGCGACAAGGCATCTGCATTCTTATGGCTAGTTCCGGCTCGATGTTCGATCTCGAAATCGAATTCTTGGAGTCTCGATCCAACGTGCTACTTGACCCTCAGGATTTTTGAACTGTAAGAGCCATTTGAGAGCTGCATGGTCAGTTCTCAACAGGAATCTTCTTCCGTACACGTACTTGTAAAGTGTTCCACTCCCTTTACAACAGCTAACAGCTCTCGCCTGGTGACACAGTAATTGCGCTCTGGTTTGCTAAGCGTCTTGCTGGAAATAACCAATGACCTTCTCCTGTCCCTCCTGGATCTGAGATAGGACAGCTCCAAGTCCACCGTTGCTGGCGTCCGTATCCAAAATGAATTTCCCTTTGGGTAGGGGATAGCTCAGTATAGGTGCGTTGATCAAAGCTCCTTTCAGCTTCCTGAATGAGTCTTGACATTCTTCGGACCACTGGAACTTTGTTTGGCCTTCCGTGAGCTTGGTCAGTGGTTTAGCGATGTTGGCGAATCCCAGCACATATCGGCGATAGTATGTGCATAAACCAAGGAAACTTCGAAGTTGGTGAATGTCTTTTGGGATGGGCCAATCCTTAACAGCTTTGATCTTCTGGTCATCCACTGCTACTCCTTCTCCAGAGACAACGTGGCCGAGGTATCGTACTTCTTTTTGGAACAGATGGCATTTCTTAGGGCTCAGCTTCAATCCGGAGTTCCTCAGTCGCAGGAATACTTCCTCAAGTTTTTCACGTGGTCCTCAAACGATCTGCCGACCACAATTATGTCGTCGAGATACACTAGACACGTGTTCCATGAGAGTCCCTTCAGTACTGTTTCCATCAATCTTTCGAATGTGGCGGGAGCATTACAGAGCCCGAATGGCATAACGGTGAACTGCCACAATCCTGAGCCGATGGTAAAGCAGTCTTTTCTCGATCTTCCTGAGCCAGTTCTACTTGCCAGTATCCACTCTTCAGATCAAGGGTCGAGAAAATCGTGGAACCAGCCAACGTGTCTAGGGTGTCATCTATTCTCGGGAGAGGGTAACTGTCCTTCTTCGTGACATTATTAAGTTGGCGATAGTCTACACAAAAGCGTGTCGATCCATCCTTTTTCTTCACCAGTACGACTGGATCCTTCTTTTCCCATCTCGCTGACTATTTTGTCAGCCTCTGCCTTCTTAAGAGAGAAGTCTTCTTGCTGATTGCCGGATCGGTCGGGCACCCCAGTATCAATCTTGTGCTGGACCACATTAGTTCGACCCCCTTTTCCTTGTCGGTATCGAAGATGTCTTGGTACTTTTGACTAAATCTCTTAGTTTGGGCTGTTGAGCTGGTTTTATGTCTTTGGAAGAGATGGCAACTAATTTCTCTAGTTCTGTGGGCAAGTTGTTGGGTTGGCTAATCGTACCTCGTACGCCCCGGATCACGGATGAAACTGACGAGCAGTGCCCCAAAATTGTTCCTTTCTTCAAGGTCACTGGGAAATAATTGACATTCATGACCCTTACCGGCACAAATTTGTCAGCACGCAACAAGGTCTTCCCTAGTGCAATCCCTCGTCCAATTTTCTCATCATGAAGTTTGGGCTCGAACATCACCACGTCTCCACTGCTCGCACTCCCGTCCAGGCGAGCCTCCAGAATGGTTTCAGCCCTCTCAGGTACGCTTACATCTTCAGCCAACAGCACACGGATCAACTCTTCACTTCTCCCATGAAGTACCAGCTCTTCTCCGTTGACACGTAGGACGCCGTCTTTGAAATCCAATTCAAACCCTCTGGAATTCATGATGTCCATTCCGATGATTGCATCGTCTTCGATGTCCGCTACAAGTGCCTGATGTTCCACTTTAGTGTTGCCCAAAATTATTTCAATCGGTAGCTCGCCATATACAGTAACTGGCTCCCTGTTGCTGTGCGTAGCTTCAAGTTGTCGGTTCAATCCGTTCCGGTGTTCTGGCAAAGGAAGGCCCGAGAATTGTCCTAGTCGCACCTGTATCTAGCAGCATGGTGCAAGGCTCGTTATTGATGAGACCGTCTACGAAGACACCCTTGTTCTGTCGTTGAAGCATAGCGACATATGCGTTGTTAACCGGGGCTTGCCGGACACATGCCGACGACTGCCCCTTCTCATCGACCTTTCTTAGTTTTCCTGCATCGGAGTCGATGAATGTTGGACATTTGCTACGCACATGTCCAATTTTGCGACAATTCCGGCATCTTATATGTCTTTTCTCAGGCAACACTTCCTTCATCACTTTTCTTATGGCAGCTTCCAAGTTAGCAGGCTCCTGTGAGTCTTCCTCAATCGTTTGAACTTTACTTTGGCTTTTGCAGCATTGTTTTGCTGCCTCAAATTCCAAAGCTCGTGCCAGTGCGTCTACGAGATGTGTTGGACGAGCTAATATCAACGCTTGTCTGGTTTCTTGGTCACGGAGTCCATCCAAGAATGCCTGAACCGCTAATCGCTCCATTACATTTTCCGGTATGGCTGGATATGCGAGACGAACCAAGCGTGCAATGTCAGTTTCGAATTCTTGTAAGGATTCGCCCGATTTTTGGCAGCGATTTTTCAGCTGGGAGTGGTATACGTGTTCCAAATGGGCGTGGCCATATCGTAATTCTAGATGTTTAATCAGCTGATCATAGTCCTCCTGTTCTTGGGCGGTAAGAGTTTGTAGAATATTCGTCGCTTCTCCACGTAATGCAAGTGTTAGTGCTACAGCTCTTTCCCCTGCATTCCATCCATTTGCTTTGGCCGCTGCTTCAAACTGCCGGCGGTAATTGGCCCATGGAGTTTTTCCGTCGAACTGAGGCGGCTTCATGGAAAGCTTCCCTATTTCTGAAATGACCTTGACATCTTTTATTCCCTCTTGAACTTTATCCAAGTTCAAACTCAAGTCCAGCATTGAATTTTCGTTAACCATCTCTGTGGAGGGCGCACTATTAATTCGTTTTTCCAGCTTACTGATCGTTTCCTTCATTTTGTCCATTTCTGCCTCGACCCCATCTTTGATTTTATCCACCTCCGTGTTCATTTGCTCCCTAATTTTATCTATCTCTGTCTCAACGGTTCCCATTCTTTCTTCTAGAAAATTAGCCACACCACACAATTCTTTTTTTAGGCCTTCTGTGTTTTCCAGGAACTTCTCTTCCAGGCTTCTTGAATTTTCTAGAAGCTTCTCTTCCAGATTTCTAGAATTTTCTTGAAGTTCTTCCAGACTTCTTGCATTTTCTAAAACTTCCAGACTTCTAGAATTTTCTTGAAGCTTCTCTTCAGATTTCTAGCATTTTCTTCCAGGCTTCTTGAATTTTCTTCAAGCTTCTCTTCCAAAGTCCTCGAATTTTGTTGCAGCTCTTCTTTCAAGGATTCTATTATCGGACTCAAATCACCTCCGGGCACTTTGAATAAAAATGTTTCGGGGTCCTCACCTTCTTGGATAAGTCCTTCTGCAAGTCTTTCCTGGAGTACTTGCTTTTTACCCGTTGTTTCCAGTTCCCTTTCCTCCAATTCCTGTTTCAATTCCGCTACCTTCAAGTCCGCAAGACGCACTTTTCTTGAACACATTTTGTCTTTGACGAGGTATCAGTCTGTTTCACACGAAAAAGTTTATCAGTTTGTTAAAAATTCACTTCGCGAATTCTTTTCCACGGGCCACCAGTCTATTTTCTGTTTCACGCGAAGAGTGTAACAGTTTATATTCCCACGCACAATTGTCCACTTCGCGAAAACCGGGCCACTGTCTATTTTCTGTTTCACGCGAAGAGTGTATCAGTTTATATTCCCACGCACAATTGTCCACTTCGCGAAAACCGGGCCACTGTCTATTTTGGGCGTACAAAAAGGTCTATCAATTTATTTTTCTGACTATCCACTCCACGATCACTTGTTTATTTTCAAAATCTCACTTCCGACACCAATTGTAACGTAAATAAACTTAACTTGGTTTTAATAATTTATTTCACACTTAATCTACAACTTAATTTATATTACTACGCCACTGTATAGCTCGATGGTATGGGCTCGTTCAGACTGTCTCTGAGACTTGAGGGTTGCCTATTTATCTCCGATACAGCATTCTCGATGTTTCGAATTCTTTCCGTTGGCGACCGGCGTGTTCCAATTGTTTCCAATATTGACCGTTGTCTTCCGCGGCAGAGCGCACTGGATGGTTCTCGAACATCTCCGGGGATGATCTCATCGCTGTCGACGGCAACATGTGAGGCGACAGGTCCGGCCTAGGTTCGTTACAGTACCGTGGGAACGATATTGGAAACATTCAAAGAAACTGGCTCTGTGGACAATCGTTTCAAGAAACCACATATTGCAAAAAGGTATAATGAAGAAGAACAACTCAATGTTTGTTTGAGCGTTGTTGTAAACGGAAAAACTAATATTAGGAGTATTAGCGAAAATACAGAGGTTGGCAGAGAAACTGTGAGAAGAATTTTGCACAAAAATAACTTCCATCCCTATAAGCCAAAGTTCATACAAACTCTTAAAGGAAGAGATTTCGATATTCGAGTAGGATTTTCATTTTGGTTCCAAGGTGAGAGAGAAAATGATATCACATTTCCCTACAGTATTTCATGGACAGACGAGGCAACTTTCACGTCGGACGGAACAGTTAGTTCCCAAAATTGTCGCTGGTGGTCCAACAATAATCCAAATTTTGTAATAGAGTGCCGTGACCAATATTTATTCAAGACAAATGTGTGGTGTGGTTTATTACATAACCAAATAATTGGACCATATTTTTTTAGAGCAAATTTGAATGCAGACATGTACAGACATTTCATTATGAATCAGTTGTCTGAAGTTTTGGATAATCTGCCTATAAGTGTTAGACAAAATTTGTGGTATCATCTTGACGGGGCACCGATTCACCAAACGGTAGAAGTGAAACAGTGTCTCAGTGAAATGTTTAGGGACAAAGTGATAGGACCAGATTGGGAAGATTATTGGCTACCAAGATCACTTGACTTATCTCCAATGGACTTTTTTCTATGGGGTTATCCAAAATGGGGTTGACAAAAAGTGTATAAGCACAGACCATTTGCAAACAAAGAACATTTAGAGAATACCATTCGGGAGTGTTGTGCACAGAAATCCCCTATTTATTAAAAATGCCACAAAGTCTGTGAATGAAAGGACTATAATTTGTATAGAACTGGAAAGACGGCATACTGAATGATGAATTCGGGTTCCTTATAAGAGATTATTGAGATAAATCAATGAATGTTACGATGTTTTGTTGTGAATTTGGTTATAGTTATTTTGGTTTAATGTTTTTTACATATCTAATGGTGAAAATAAGAAATATGAGATTAATTAAATTAATTCAAAAAACGTTGCGAAAAATTATTATTTGCTCGAAAATTACATCTAACAGTTTACATCCAACAGTCACACTGTTGGGTGTAAACTACATCAACATATTCCGAACTCACCTGCAGCTAACGGGATACAAATCTGTTAGAAAAAGAAATACGAGTGTAATATATATTAAAAGTTAGAGGTCCTAGACGTTAACGGAATTTCGGATCACTTGGCGGTCGGTTGCCAAGTGGATTGTCCTAAATTGAGAAGGAATCCCACGTATGTAACTTATCGGGACTTCTCCAGGTTCGACTTGAATCTCTTCAATGAAGATCTGTAATCTTTTGAATGGGACACTATTTTTGAATTACTTTCTGTAGACGAAATGCTTAATTTTCTGAACCAAGGTCTAATCGATTTATTTAGTCACCACGCACCTTTAAGGACTATTAGAGTATCCAAACCTCCTGCTCCTTGGCATACCTATAATATAAAATTAATGATTAAACTCAGAAATAAAGCATATAGCAAGTTCAAATCCTTGAGAACCATTGCATCATGGGAAAGTTATACTGAATTGAGGAATTATACCACAGGAGCCATACGCCGGGAAAAAAAGGCAATTCTCGAACACGTCTTGAAAAGTAGAAATTCAAAAGAGATCTACAACACTCTCAGGTCGCTTGATATTCTTCGGCAAAAGTCAAAACCTAGCATCCCAGAGCAACTGAAAAACGTGAACGAAATAAATCGTCAATTCAATTGCATTATGCATACTGAGAAATCTGACTTACAATTATCTCTTCTTGATAAATATAATAATGTTAGAAACGAAACTGATTTCTCTTTCAGCAATGTATCTCCCGGAAGTGTTAGAAAATATCTAAATAAAATAAAAAGCAATGCGGTTGGAACTGATCAAATCTCCCCGAGGATGCTTCAGTTGGTAGTATCACACTTGATTGAACATCTTACCTTCATTTTAAATATATATATATAAATATATATATATATATATATATATGAATCCTTAAATTCCGCATTGAACTCGAGTACCTTCCACCTTCCCTTCTGAATGGAAACATGCACTGATTTTCCCTCTGCCCAAATGTAATCTCCCTACCGATCTTTCTGTCTTGAGACCCATAAGTATACTGCCTTCCCTCTCCAAAGCCCTAGAAATGATCATCAAAGACCAATTGACAGGTTTCATATATGCCAATCAAATAATAACCCCCGTACAATCTGGCTTTCGGAATGGGTATTGTACTACAACTGCACTAATGGCAAATATCGTGTTTGGTATTATTAGATTATAGTAAAGCATTCGACACCTTAGACCACTCCTTACTCTGCTCAAAGCTCAGATACTTTGGTTTTTCTAACGGGGCCGTAGATCTCATATTTAACTATCTGACCAATCGTACCCAACGTGTTGTTTTGGATGGCATTGAGTCAGATTATTGAATGTGGATTTCGGTGTTCCCCAGGGTTCCATTTTAGGACCTCTTCTCTTCTCCTTATATATTTCCGATTTCCATGAAATCATTGAAAATGCAAGAATACATCACTACGCCGATGATACCCAACTCTATATTTCTTTCAATAGTCTTTATCTCACCGCTGCTCAAAATTATATGAATAATGATTTGAATAACTTATATGACTTTTCCACAGCTCATAACTTACGTTTGAATTCTAAGAAGTCACAGGTTATGCTTTTTGGCTCCGCAAAGAAATTGGAGGAAGTTCGTGATGAACTGAAAATTAATATTGGAAACGATATAATCCCTATAGTTAATGAAGGCAAAAATCTGGGACTATGGATTGACACCCCTCTAAGATTCTCTAAACACGTTAGCAATCTATGTCGAGCATCTTACAATGTACTAATGCAATTATTTCCAAATAGACATCTACTTTCTGAGCACCTGAAGCTCACCACATGTGAAACCTTGATAACGTCAAAGTTGTCTTATTGTGATAGTATCTATGGACCTGCCCTCCTTAGATACGACCAAAATCGCCTTCAGAGAATACAAAATTTTGGGCTCGGCTCTCACATACTCTCATTCACACACAAAATACTTGAAGCCAAAGCTCCAAAATATTTGTTCGAAAAGCTAAACATGTTTTCGTCTATAAACAACCTCAGAACACGCAATAGACACTTACTTGTTTTCCCCCCTCACTCCTCTGCAATCTTTACCAGAAGTTATTCATATAATGCCGCCAAATTGTACAATCAGCTACCCAATGATTTTAGGTCTTACACGCTATCCAATTTCAAAAAAAGGCTGAAACTTTTACTAAGAGATACTCAGTTCTCTTTGAGACGTTTATGACTGCTACCCAATTTTGGATGTTCTTGTTGAATTAACTATAATGTTTTTTCCATTGTTGTTCAATTAGGTAACTCATTGATCTATCTTCATTTCAAATATTATATATAAATTTAAAGTATTTATTCTTATTTTTATTATTAATTTTTTTTTCTCTTCATGGTTAAGTTGAAAAACAGCTCTTGCTGACACTTCGCCTTCCATCATTTTCAACTCTGTTCATTATTCCATGCCACTCTGTACCTTTCTTTTATTTTTAACTAAAATGATGAATAAAGCCGCTTTATTATTATTATTATTAATAAGAATGAAGAGAAATGCGTTTATTCGATTACTGACATTTTAACGTCCATACATTGAAAATCCGAATCAGTTTCACAATAAAATGAAAAAACTAGATGAACTTTGCAACAACAAAGACGAATTTCTGGAGGGCATTTATTTTTTTTTTGGTAACAGGCCAATGGGGTATTTTCTGGGCAAGATCTGACATTGAAGTCAAATTTAAATCATGTTCCGCTCGAATCGGTAGAGCGAAAGATTCGAAAAAAAAAAAAAAGTCGAAGTGACCGTAGAGAGTCCAAATTTGGAGCAAAGGTATAAAATTGGAAACTGACTTACTTTTTTCTGGCAATTTTCAAAATTTCAAAAAAACCTGATTTTTTTTAGGATTTTCGAAAAAATGTCAAATTTTACAGGTTTAGAGTAGATCATGACAAAAGGAAATAGGCTGTTTTTACTCATTTTTCAAGGACAAACTAACTGCGAGGTCAAATTTTCATTATATCTATTAATAAAAAAAACTTCCATATGTTGCGAACTTTATGTGTGACACTGTATGAATCGATGCAGTAGATCCTTCGTTACAATCACGAATTTCCGAGAGATCAAATAAATATTTCCAACTCATTATGTTCTTGATATCAAGCTCTCTGCCTATGTAAGAAATTTTCAGTCATAAAACCATTCAATTCTAAATAGGATGTTTTTTCAAGAAAGTTGTAGACAGATTTATAATTTCTGTAAGGAGTTTTTGTGAAGGACCCTTGTTTGAATACTCGAGTGACATTATGAGCTATTGTATACACATTTTGTTAATATTAATTGATAAAATATATCTCGATGATTTCAATATTTCTGACGTTATTTCGTCTAGTCCTGGCGACTTTCTGAATTCAAGATCAAAACACCTCCAAAAAAACATATCTTCTATAAAATTTAGAAATTTATTGTGTCCTCTATAATCATAATAAATAAACTAAAACTAACTATATGATACATCACTTTCACTGATAACTGAATCCATACTTCTGCGTCACCTCTGGGTAGAGTTTCGGAGCTACAGACATAAGTAGAGGAACATCTATAGAGTTGACATTCAAGCTTGAAACGAGAAGATCCATGGTACAGAGGTCTGTTGTTAGCAGAAATTGAGCCAGAGCGCTAGCTTTCAGACAGATTTCTAATAGCCTTTGTTCGATGAATGTCATACACTAAAATTGTTAAAAAAATTATTTTCAGATGAAAGAAAAATCAACTTTCAACTCACATATTGCTTCGATATGTTTAATTTCCACATTTGCAAGGCGACTTCCAAGATATTCGAAACTAATTCTGAAGCATCTACGTATTCTTCTGAATGACTTCTTCTACTCCGATTTCTAGACCACAGTTGAACATCCCTGAAAATTAGTGTATTATGTTATTACAAATACAAGCTTTTCAAAATTTGCAAGCTGAATTAGAACCAGTTCCTCCTAGCCAATTTTGCTAAAATTTCGCATACACCTTTAGTTTTGGTGACAATACAATATGCAATACTCAATAAATACTGTAATATTTTCAAAATGGCCGCTACCACAAGATGGCGGATGATGTATTTTTCTAACCCTGTCAATATGGGTATCAAAGGAAAGAGCTTGAAGAGTAGGAAACGATAAAATAAGTGTCGTTATTTCAAAATGGCCGCGGCCACAAAATGGCGGATTAAATTTTTTTGTTAACATCCTTAATATGGGTATCAAATGAAAGGGCTTGAAGAGTAGAAAACGTTAAAGTAAGTGACATCATACTAAATTAAATATGGCCGCTGCTCCAAGATGGCGGATTACATTTTCTTTCCGATCTTTGACCTGGGAGTCGAGAGGTGAGTAAATAATATAAATACTGCGAATAATGTCAATGGTGTAAATAATGTCAATGGTGTTAATGAAGTTGATGGTATAAAAAATTTAAATAATAGTTTTTGAAAATAAAAAATGTTAATAATAAACTTTTCGTCGAAAGCATCGCTGTGCTAGATCAAACAATCAAAGACATATTTTTTTTCTTTTCAGTGCCTTTGTATAAAAGCTTGTTTTATTTTTTTAGCATTTTTATTTTTGTTATGATGATGAATAGAATCACAACGCTACAATTGCATACCATTAGCTATAGAAATATATTTCGTAATGAAGAACTTGACACAAAGCCTTATGTTATGATTTACTACAATAATCTATCAATAAAAAATATTCTGTACTATTTTCTAATAGGCCATTGAATGATAGTCAGTTAGCTTTCATATATCCCATTCGTTTTGGATTACGGTAATTTTTAAAACAAACACGTTTACGAAAATTTATGAACGCCGAAAGATTTCCGCTCGTGTGTTTGTGTTTAAGTTCAAACATAGTTAAGTATCGAAGACATTAAGACAGAAACAGTTTTATCCATAGCATCATCGAAGGGTAGTTATACGAAATTGAGCGAGTAATTTTCATAATACACTTATTTGGGCAGTAGAAAATCCTCATGCTGTACGACGGACATATTTCTGTAATATAGCTAGTGCTATGATTATCAAGCTGCGCAGTCGTTCTATTTTCATTGGTTTTGACTCGCTGCTATCACTGATGAATAATCGTTGCACGAGTTATATTTGAGAGAGAATATAATGAACATTATCACATAAAATAAACTTCCTAACGTCAAACCTGACAGTCTACAATTTTCATTAGAAACAGTTAACGGGTACATGCAGTGATAATGGAAATATCATCGATTTCATCATCTCAGCCAATCACATTAGTCGGAAATGTACCATGGACATCTGAATTATATTCTCACTATTATAAACTTGTATATTCTTGAAACCGTATGCTATGTGAAAAAAATCTGATATGTGAATATATTACGAGAAACGGTGACAAGTTGTACTTGCCATTAGTTCTTTTAACTCAAGGACCCAATTGTAATATCAATCAAAGTCTCGGCCATTTTTTTAGTTGTTATGCCTTCTATTCTCTTGCTGAATTTTTCAAATCTTATCAGATATCTCAAATTACATCCTATATTTTTAGGTTAGTGTCAGTCGATATGAAATATAAATTATATGTATTTAGATTTAGGCATGCAGACAATTTCTATACTTGTAGAAGTCATATGAAAAAATAAAACGTATCTTTGTACATAGGCGAGAGCACTAATTTCTGGAAAAAATACCACAATGTCCAGAACGAAAAGTGTTCGGATTTTTTAAAATTTATTTCAAAAAAAACCCAAAGAAATGTTTATGTTTGAAGGCTGCGGAAACCGCACCAGGATGTGACGTAACAAGTTCAAATCTATCGCCGAGAGCGTAAGATAATTACAGAGTTGCCAATCGTTCATAATATTTGCTTACAATGTGAGCAGGCCAAAGAAATAATGACATAGCACTTGGTATACATAAATATTATCCAAGAATAACTAAATCAAGAACATCTATCAAATGAGAAGTCTTCATTTCAATACAACACATGCTGATACAATTTCTGTTTCATTCATAGGATGAAATAGAATAACAATTCCTCAGAAGTTCCTGAAAATAGTGACAGTGGCAACTCGCCGATCGCCAAGAGTGTCAGGAATTACAGCGTTGCCAAACATTATTCATAATATTTCTTTACAATATGAGCAAGCCGAAAAATTAATGGCATAGCACTCGGTATATATAATGAAAATTATGAATTTCTTTGAGGCACATGGTTTGTACATGGTTTTCTCAATGGAAAAAGTACTTAAACAGCTTTGTCCAGGTATGTTGATGAATTCATCACTTAATTGAACAAGACGCTTGTACCTGTGCTGTTTTTCTGGATCTCAGTAAAGCGTTTGACTGTGTTGATCCCATTTTACTCCGTAAGCTTTTCAATTATGAAATCAGAAGAAATGCCTTGAATCTCTTGAAATCTTATTTGAGTAACAGGGAGCAAAAAGTTTATAGTAGGCAACAAAATACTGATTTTTTCTCAGGCTTTACTGAAATAGAAAAAGGCGTACCACAGGGAAGTGTGCTTGGGCCTTTGCTATTTATTGTATATATAACTGATTTCTCTGAGATTTTAAAACAATCAAGTACGAAAGTAGTGAGCTATGCTGATGATTCCAATCTCATTGTAGCAGTAAACAGGGAGCTTGATTTGAAAAACTCAATTTTAAATAACATTTCTATAGCATCCACATATTTTAACGTCAACAAGTTATTTTTAAACACATCTAAAACACACTGCATTGTATTCAAAACTGATAACAAAAATATTACTATTCCAGAGTATTTTCAGCTCAGTAGTGAACGACTAGCAATTTCAAGAAGCACAAAACTATTAGGAATCTATATAGATGAGAAACTGAATTATGAGGTACATATTGACTATCTCGCAAAAAAACTAGCAAGTAATTGTTATGCAATTAGAGCTTTTAGAAGTCACTTGAAAATCGATGCACGGAAAACGGCATATTATGGGACTGTTTATCCTCTGCTGAAGTATTAGTATGGGGAGGGAGTACACAACTGGAACGTATTTTCATCATGCAAAAACGTATCTTGAAAACAATGTTAAATATGAAATACACAGATAACTGTCGTGGCACCTTCAAGGGTAACAAAATGCTTACCGTATATGCTATATATGTTTATGTACTCTTTGTATATGAGAATAAATCAAATTTTGAAGAAGACAAATATAGACAGAAATCCAATTATATTGTTTCTAAGAATAGATTGTTAAAATACAGAGAATGGGCCACATTACGCATAAATTTAAAAAAAAAGGTTTCGATATGTTGTGTAACATTGACCCATATTCATTACAAGAATTCATGAACTTATAACCGTTCTCAGTCTGGATTAAATTCTAAATTTCCTTGCTATATATTATATAGTACTCATTAATCTATGGCTGAGATATACTCATACTATTTCTTCTCCTTTTATATACCCATTGTATTTAACCTATACCACGTGATATTTTTTATCATTATTTATTTTTTATTTTATATTAAGAGAGATTTGTATTTTTAATGTAATCACTTTTCTGACTTGAGTAATATCAATTGTTTAAATTGTAAGCTCTAATAAATCTATCTATCTATCTATACATATTATTCAAGAATAACTAAATCAAGAACATCTATCAAATACGAAGTCTTCATTTCAATATAACACATGCTGACACAAGTTCTGTTTATTCAAAGGATGAAATAGAATAACATTTCCTCAGAAGTTCCGCGAAATAGTAACACTGGTAACTCGGGAAAATGCCAAATCAATGGACTTATGACCTCAAAAGAAGCTGCAATAACCAACTGAATTTGAGGGTTTTTAGAGCAGCTTTTATTCGAATATTACACAATATCTTATTTTATCAGTATATTTCAACTACAAGCACATATGAAGCAAATTTGTGAGTATGTGATCTCGCCTATTGCCGTAATATATCCAGCTTACCATTTGTTTGTATTTCCTAAAATAACAACAGACTCTTCAACGTTATAACTTGGGTAAGAACTAAGTGAAAGATCAGTCTTCAATATGGGTTTCCATTCACTTTCAGGAACACTGGTCCCTTGGACTATTCTATCAGGTACGAATTTTTCCAATGAATCACCCCCTAGTGATAGGGCAACTGGCATTGTATCTGAATAATCACTTATCGCCTTAACTCTGTAATGTAAGTGTTGATGAAAAACATATTCGATTTGTTTAGGCGTTCAAATCTTACTTGGGTAATGGCAAATTGATAATTTTCATCTTGACGGGCTTGTTGATTTCTTCGTCGATTTCTTGAACTGTATCCAGGGTTTCATCAGTAGACAAACGTTTATTGTGAAACTTTCGATATTTTCCCTGTGAATCGCCTCCAACGGACTTCTTTAGATTTTCCAGCTTTTCGTCATCTCCCAAGATGAATAATACAGAATCTTCTTCACTATGGAATTCCCCATTTTCTTCTTCCAAATTCGCCAGTTCCGATAAGCTCACGCCAATTGTTTTGATCTTACACAATCCCGATTTGTTTCTAGAGTTTTCCAGTGGGGACGTTTCTGTTATTTTACCAAACGCTCCATCACAAATTTCATCTACCAACTCATTTTCAAGCGCAATATCTACCCGTTCTATGTTTCTCCTCTGCACCCTTGAATACCTAATGAAATACCGAAGAAATTCTAATATCCTTTCGATCAAGTTATCATTTTTCAAACCGTAAATGACGGTTTTTGAAGTTTTTGTCAAATACCCCGTCGCTCCGTTGAGATCTGATATTTGCTGCCAGATGGCGTTATAAGAGTCACTCAGAGTGGTCTCTCTAGAGCTGTAACACGTTTTTATCCACCCCACATGATGTGTTAGAACGCCGGTCAGGAGTGTACTCAGAAAACTGAAAAAAAAAATAAGAATATATAATCTAATATAGATGAAAACATTATTGCAAAATCGCTACATATTCATTAACAGCCGTTTGATTACACCTTTAAATGAAGGGGAAATTATTGCTCATGTTTGAAATGGAAAAGTTGGCGGTGATTCATTTGTTATAACCAACATACAAAAAAGTTAAATTTATCAACTATACTTTGTCTACCCAGATGTGAGAAGTTAGGTTAATTGTAACTGTTGAAGAAAGTGGATTTTTTTTACGAACTGACTATATTTTGTGCAAAGTTGTGCCGAAAATGCACAGAAAAAAACAAATTGTTGAATCAAATAATATTCATCTGAATCAAACAAATAAAATAATCTGCAAATGACGAAAATTATTTCTTGGTTTTGGATCAAAGAACCCCACACGAAAACATATGGGAAATTGGCTCTTGGTCGAATTGGCTGAAATTTTATTATGTTATAGTAGGATGGGTCATTAGAAAAAAGTGTGAGTTTAAATGATTTAGTATGTTTAGTTTCTGAGATATAAGCGGCCAAAGTTCGTAAAAACGTCGTATTGGGGTAGGATTGACAAAGAAAAAAACTGTTTTTTTTATTCGAAATAAGACAAAGTAAGGATGAACTTGTATTGATCGGAACTCATAAACATGTTCAGTTGTAATCTTATTGATGATAGTACATTAGGGTGTATACGGGGCATAGTCAAAAAAATCGTTTTTTCGCACTATTTCGAAACCAACAAGTTATATTTTGTTAAGATATCATATTTTCAGTCTATTGTAGGCGAAAAAACGTGTTTTGTTTCTTGATGACTCTCTCTGTTTGAAATATATATATTTTTTTAATTTTCGAGTATACCGCTATACTGAAAACAATTGACAGATCGTTTTTGATTACAAAAAAAGGAATTAATTGCTACTGCCCATTGAATAAAAGATAGGGTAACATTCTGATGAACTCAATTGTTCAATATTACCTTTCATTTAGATAAAGGGTGCGTTACATTTTTTTTAGGTCATTTACACTATTTTTATTGGATATCTAGAAAACTGTTCCGTTAATTTGGACCATATTTTATTCAAAATATTTTGAAAATTTTGACTATCATATACGATAGTTTTATGAACTTTATATGTTGCGTTTCTAAAATATGCATTTTTGAAGTTTACGGTATTACCATATATGGGGTAACCTATCGATTTAACAAAATTTAATGGATCCTTTCGACGCATTCAATTCTATTATAAAACTTTTCGAAATCAATTATTTGATACTATAAACAACACAAACCACACTCAACAATTTGGAACTCAAGAGTATAGACTCAAAAAAAAATCATATTATAAATAACGACTTCTAACAAAAAGTCAATTAACATTATGGAAATTATAATATAACAAATCGAAATGAACCTGATGAAGCTATTGTATAGCGAAACACGCGTCGTGCTTTAGTGAGCCCTTGAGTAGTGAAAATCTTATAGTGTATTGTAGTAGTGAACTCTAAATCGAAATTGAAACTAATTAGTTATAAACAACATAAACAACAATTTACATAATTGTACTCTCAAAAAACAAACAATAAACAAAACCTGAATTCAAATAATGTTATTCATTGGACTATTTGCGCAATCTAAAACAATCGTGGATTTTTCAATTCACAGAAAAATCTTTCTATCAATATTCAATTGAGAATGTTTCCCTTTTCAATTGTTCAATAGTTCATGGCTAGGGTACTTTATTGTTTCTTGATGACGAGCATATCCTATGTACCAAAGTACGCTGCAAATATGGGAAAGCATCCCACTGTCCTTGCTCCTCTTTAGCAGTTACAGTAGTAGCCTAGAATACGTTCATTTGCAGATGCATCAGGAATAATACTAAAGGATATCCACAGTTGATACTTTATAGCATTCCTAAATCTGGACGCTATGCGGCAGCATAATATTCCAGGTTCAGGATTACGCATATCAATTTCAAATAGAAACAATGAAGTACCCTAGCCATAAACTATTGAGAAATGTTTTAGATTGCGCAAATAGACCAAAATAACAATATTAAATTTTTTATTTGAATTTGGGTTTTGGTTATTGTTTGTTCTTTGAGAGTTCCATTACGTAAATTGTTGATTATGTTGTTTATAACTAATTAGTTTCAATTTCGATTTGTTATATTATAATTTCCATAATATTAATTGACTTTTTATGTTAGAAGTCGTTATTTATAATTCGTTTTTTTTTTTGAGTCTATACTGTTGAGTTCCAAATTGTTGTTGAGTGTAGTTTGTGTTGTTTATAGTATCAAATAATTTTGTGAAATCGATAGGTTACCCCATATATCGTAATACCGTAAACTTCAAAAATGCTTATCTTAGAAACGCAACATACAAAGTTGATAAAGCTATCGTATAGGATAGTCAACATTTTCAAAATATTGTGGCTAAAATATGGTCCAAATTAACGGAACAGTTTTCTAGATATTCAATAAAAACATTGTAAATGACCTAAAAAAAATGTAACGCACTCTTTATCTAAATGATAGGTAATATTGAACAATTGAGTTCGTCAGAATGTTACCCTATCTTTTATTCAATGGGCAGTAGCAGTTAATTCCTTCATTTGTAATCAAAAACGATCTGTCAATTGTTTTCAGTATATGGGTATACTCAAAAATTTAAAAAAAAGTCATCAAGAAACAAAACACGTTTTTTCGCCTACAATAGACTGAAACTATGATATCTTAACAAAATATAACTTGGTTTTAAAATAATACTGGAAAAAAACCGAAAAAACTATTTTTTTTACTATGACCCGTATACACCCTAATGTACTATCATCAATACGATTATAATTGATCATGTTTATGAGTTTCAATCAATACATTTTCATCGTTACTTTGTCTTATTTCGATTAAAAAAACTGCTTTTTTCTTTGTCAATCCTACCCCAATACGACGTTTTTACGAACTTTGGCCGCTTATATCTCAGAAACTAAACATACCTATGACCCATCCTACTATAACATAATAAAATGTCAGCCAATTCGACCGAGAGCCAATTTCCCAGATGTTTTCGTGCGGGGTTATTTCATTCAATATGTGTTGGAGATTTTTTCAATAGATGAATTAAAAAAAATGTTAGAATTGCATTGAGAAATCCATTTTGTCCGTGTGAGTGAGTTAGTGTTTGCAGTTTATGTTGATAAAAAAAGAGGTATTGTGAGTAATTTTGTTGAAAATCAGATGATCTAGAACAAAAAAAATATATAAAAAAAAAATTAAGACAAGCTTTTATACAAATGCAATAAAAAGGAAAAAATTATTATTTAATTGTTTGACCAGGTTATTATGTGAGTAGCAGATTTAAAATCTTGCCGCTCATGAATACCTATTTTATATACGCGGCAAACTTTTGAATCTGTATTTGTATGAAAGCTTGTCTTTTTTAAACATTTTTATTCAATTCTTTTCAGTCATTCATAAAATCCGTCATCTTATTGAATTCTGACAAAAATTTATTATCTCGGACCCCAAAAAAAAGTATACTCACCACTTGTGATATAACTACTGAATATGTACCGCAAAATCAAGTGATTATTTCATCTATGTGATCATCACCAACACTTTCGACAACTGTCATGTTTTGATGGTCACTTTTTTGGGAATACGATACTTGTTCCTTTTTGGTGTATTGGCTCATTTGTTCACATTGTTTGTATTCAAGAATGAACAGAGTAAAATGAATAAATTCCTTTGAATTGTGTACTATTCAATTGTGACGCTCTATGGATTGAAAAACAAGCAAAACTCGTTGAAAAGTATGGGACATAATAAAAATTAACCATTGTGAAATTTAGGCGTATTACTCACAACTTAGTCTCTTTCCTATCAACATCTCGGAGCAGTTCGCAGAAAATGTCGAAATCGCTTTTACTCTTTCTGGAAAACAAGCTTATTGGCAGGCGCAGGAGACTCCACTTGCTTTGAAAAAATTCCACCAGAGGCATCTTTTTGGCACCGAAAAAACTTCTCGAGGCAGAGCTTTCTCCATTATTTCGCTCGTCTCTTGTTTCGCGATATTCCTTTTTCCAGTGTCTGAGATCGCTCGCCAAATCTAATAACCAATTGGCGGAATTCTTGGAAATATCTAACATGAGCGAGACAAAATATCCGGGAGAGATAAACGCGATTTCTATATAGCGTCTCAGACGCCATAAAATCGATTCTACAAAAGTTATGTGTTGGATGTACATGCTGCGATATCTGCAAAAAAATATAGCTATTAGGACCATAGGATATCCTTCGTTACTGGGTACACCAAAAATATCATTGTAGAAGTTATATGAACTAATTGTTCAATCCAGGATGGCCGATATGTCTAGATAATAAATCTTTAGTGACCAAACCCATCTTATTTAACAACGCCGTAGAATGTAAAAAAATTATCGTTGATAATATTTTGGTAGCTTTCCAGTGGGACATAAAGCAGAACCTGTCTACATTCAACAAGACAGTGCCAAACCACATGCTTCTGATAATGATGAAGTTCTGCTGACTGGAGGATCAAAAAAGGAATGGAACATTCAATTCAAAACGCAGCCACCAAATAGTCCAGACTCAAATGTTTTAGATCTTGGTGTCTTTAATTCAATCGCTCCATCACCAAGAGTCACCAAAAAATACAGTCGAATTAATCAAATCTGTGCAACTTGCTTTCAATGCATGAGTAGAGAAAAATTATATTATTATTATATTTTGACACTTCAAAAGTATATGGAGTCGATTGTGATAGCTTCTGGTAGCACCAACAAAATTCAACATTACCTGTGTTGATAGTGTGTAGTGGAAAGGTTTTTGTCACAGCCCTCGATTTAGTTCAAATTTATTAATTCTTAAATAATGTTCAGGTTCAGTTAAAGTCAATTTTAATAAAAGTTATCGAAGAAAAATGAATTCATGTGTCTTGTATTTCTATAATTTGGGACAAAATATTGCAATCTCAACTCTCATTATAGGTACAAAAAAAGATTGCTTTTTAAGAAAATAGCTACGGAATATCAACAATTCGAAACTAACAAAATACTCACGTCAGTAAACAAACAAAAAACACTTTGGACCCTAGAGAATGACAAACTGGGTAAAACCAACGAAACCAAAAAGAAAATTGAAATCAAATCAAACAGTGTTATTGAATCTGACCACAGCTTACCAAACTCAATGGGAAAATATTTTTCCAACTCGATTGTAGAAAGAATAAATAAATTCCCTGAACCCCAAAACCAGTTTACCACTATAAAGAATCCACCCTATAATTCAAAGTACTTCATACCCTATACCGATACAGAAATGAAAACAATAATTACAAGCTTCAAAGAAAAAAAACTGGCATTGACGAAATTCCAATGAGAGTTTTCAGTGTGCCCATGTGTTTGCAAAAAACTTGACCATTCTAATCAATCAATCAGTCAATGAAGGTGTATTGAAAAGGTCAATTGAAATTTTCCAAAGTCGTTCCAGTATATAAATAAAATAACTAATAAAAACACTTTTAAAGACATGCTTTCATTTAAGCCGTGCACTAAAACGTATAAAATAAGTTTAAGTCATCGCTGCCAATGATTTAATTATTTTTTGTTCAATGATTTGCTTTGAAAAAGCGCGAAGTGTTTATAAAAGTAAGTACCAATTAATTTAATTGGACAATGATTGGTTGGTAAGTAACAGCTTGTCGAAGTATTAATTTTATTACAATTCGCGCGACAAGCTTTTTGAAACCAAATCATTTAACAAAAAATAATTAAATCATTGTCAGCGAGGACTTAAACTTATTTCATGCGTTTTAGTGCACGGCTTAAATTCGCCTCAATCTGTTCATTTCTAGTAAAGCACCGTTATTACAAGGTCTCTTCCCTGTAGAGCTGAAAGAAATCATGATCTTCGACCCAAAAACTCCCACACACCAATTTTGAATCTGAATCTGACCATACTCACAAAACTCGTCCGCCATCCTGGAGTCACCATCTTGAATATATAGATTTTGACAAAAAATTCATAATCTCCTAACCTGAAAACCTCCACATACCAATTTTGAATAAAATATGACCATAATCAGACAACTGGACCTCCATCTTGGAGCTACCATCCTAAATTTATGAATTTTGACTGAAAATTCAAAATCTCCGACCGCGAAATCCGCCGCATACCAATTTTGAATCGAATCGGACCATAATCACAAAACCTGTCCCCCATCTTGGAGCTGCCATCTCGAATTCATGAATTTCGACAAAAAATTCATAATTTCCTACCCTGAAAACCCCCAAATACCAATTTTGAATCGAATCGGACCATAATCACAAAACTCGTTCACCATCTTGGAGCCGCCATCTTGAATTCATGAATTTTGACACAAAAATCATTATCTCCGACCCCGAAAACCCCCGTATATCAATTTTGAATCGAATCAGACCATAATCACAAAACTCGTCCTCCATCTTGGGGCCGCCATCTTAAATTTATGAATTTTGACGAAAAATTCATAATCTCCGAATCCAAAAACCATCACATACCAATTTTGGATCAAATGGGACCATAATTACAAATATCATCCGCCATTTTGTTTTTTTCTCAAAAAAAAATTCCATAATGCATTGTCACCAGAATTATGAACACCTGCCACATTTCAAATTAATCGGACGACTAGAAGTCTGTCAAAATTCAGTTACAATATTTGACCCGAACATGTAAGTTAAATAAAAGCTTGTGAAAAGGGGATCCTTCAGAAGCATATGACTCTTGAACTCTGAATGAAAAATAATGAAAAAAGCAGTTTATGACAGAACGATAAGTTTTTTGGACAACCACAAACTAATAACGCCTTCCCAACACGGATTCAGAAGCAATTTCTCTATTGAAACTGCATCTACCTATATGATCCAATATATTTATGAAAGTACTAACAAACATTATTACGTAATGGGAATCTTCTTCGATCTTAGCCGAGCCTTTCGAAACCATAAATTCACAATATTTAGTTGAGAAACTTTTTGAAATGGGCTGGCTTCAGGGGATCACTAAACCAGTGGTTCAAATCCTATGTGAGTAATAGAAAATTCGTAGTGAAAATAAATGACGACCTATCAGATTCATTTAATGTGGACTTGGGGACTCCACAAGGAGGAGTACTTGAACCACTGTTGTTTTTACTTCGCGTAAATGATCTTCCACACAATATAAAAGAAGGCCGAGTTTGTATGTACGCTGATGCGATACTACTCATACTACCATCATTGTGGCTTCCCCGAGTCCAGTTGAAATGGAAAATAAAATTAAAACTGTCATCGACCATCATTTGATAAACAATGTGGACAAAACAAAGTTTATCAAATTTTCGAACAAATACTATTGCCCACTTTATCTTGATCTGATTAGAAATAACAAAATGTACAAAATTATTCGGTTCACAATTGGATTGTAAATTATCTTTCAACAAATCAGATATAAATAGGATTTTCATAATGCAAAAAAACGTTTCTTGCCTCTGATCTTTGATGTCAAATATAGAGAATCTTACAAAGAAACATTTAAAAACAACCGTATTCTAACATTACCGGCACCTTTATAAAAGACTGAGCTATGTTCATGCAAACTCCGTATCATTCACGCAGAATAAAGAAGTCTACCCCAATTACACAAGGAACAGAAATTATTTCCATTTGACACAATGTAAGTATTCCAGGTATAAAAAATCGCCATTACGCAGGAACAAAATATTTCAATCTACGGCCCCAAACCATCAAGGAAGAAAAGAACCATATGAAATATCTAAAAGCTGCTCAAATAGTTGTTTTACTCCCTCAAAGAGTATGAGAACCTCTCTTATAATTGCTATACTCTTTATATGTATTCTGTTTGTTTTTTGTTTTTCTGATGTGTAACAGATACGATTTGTATACAGGGTGTTTCCTAACTACGGTACGAAACTTCAGGAGGTGATTCGTTAGGTCATTTGACAAAAAAAAGTTCCTATGAACATATGTCCGGAGTTGCTTCGTTTCTGAGATACAGGGCGTATTTATAAAATATCCTGAATATCCTGAAACCGATGTGGTTGAAATGTGGTACAGCTAAGTAATAAGGCAATTATTTGGCCCCGAGTAGGTCCAGGGGTGTCTCAGTGGGCACCACATCCAACAATACTGAGAAAAAAAAAGTACTTTTTTTTGTAGTATTTTATTTTTTCAGATTAAACAACTGAAAATACAACTCTTTGGCCCCTTGTGTTTTATTCATATCAAGCTTCGTTTTGGAGAAAAAAATACTTTAACTTATTCTACAAATTATCCATGGACAACATAAAATACAAACCTAAAGTAAAAAATAAACAATTTCGACCTTAAAGTAAATGAGCAAAATGTCCACCGTCTGATAAAATACACGACTGCAATCGATGTGTCATTGATTGTCTGACACGTTCAAAAATACCTGGAGTATTCCTTATGACATTGCAATTGTCACGTATTCGATTCCTCAAGTCATCCACATCTAGTATAGGGGTTTTATAAACGAGAGCATTCAGATGACCCCATAAATATAAATCTAGAGGAATCATATCAGGACTGCGAGCGGGTCAATGTTGAGGTCATGCACGTCCAATCCAGCGATTAGGGTAGGTGATGTCGAGATGCTGACGAGCAAGAACACTAAAATGAGCTAGAGCTCCGTCGTGCATAAACCACATGTTGCCTCTTACAAGTACGGGTACTTCTTCCAACAAAATGGGTAAATTATTTCGCAAAAAAGCCGTGTAGGATGGACCTGATAATCTTGCTGGTAAAAAAAAGGGTCCATTTAGGTAGTTACCAATAATTCCTACCCAAACGTTCAGCGAAAATCGTTGCTGAAAATGACTTTCTCTAATAATGTGGGGATTTTCGTCGGCCCAGAAATGGTTATTGTGAAAGTTCATAATAGAATCCCGTGAAAAATTTGCATCGTCCGTAAATAAAATATTTGGTAAAAAATTATTATTGTGTGCCATCGTATGAATCAACCACCTGCAAAACATTAATCTTGGGTGAAAGTCCCTAGGCAGTAGAGCTTGGACCCGCTGTATGTAATATGGGTATAGGAGGTTTCTTTTTAGAACTTTCCAAACTGTTTTTGGGCTTACTTCAAGCTGCAGTGCAATCTTCCTGGTACTATTTGAAGGATCTTCTTCTATCGCTTCAAGTATAGCTTCTTCTAGTTCAGGCGTTGTTACAGTTTCTGGTCTTCCACCACTTACATTTTTATTAAATCTTCCAGTTTCACATAATCTTGCATGTAGCGTTCCAAATGTTTTAGCACATGGAAATGCTCTGTTAAGATATCTATCCTGGTAGATTATCCGTACTTCTTCCGCGTTTCCATTTGCCAATCCATGAATAAAGTGCATGTCAGCCATTTCAGCGTTAGTAAAAGTATTCATGATGGAATCACTGCTAATTGACAACTCTGACTTTTACTGATATGACAATACTATCACTGTCAGCTGGTCTCCATAGCAGGTAATCATGATTGTAGAGTGCCTTCATTTTTTTTTTGTCTCGAAAACTAAGCTAAATATGAAAAAAATACAGGAGGCCAAAAAGTTGTATTTTTACGACGCTTATAAAAAACTTTTCAGAACCCACGCTTATATTCAAATGCACTGAAAAGGAGAAAATAATTTTTTTCTCAGTATTGTTGGCTGTGGTGCCCACTGAGACGCCACTGGACCTACTTAGGGCCAAATAATTGCCTTATTACTTCAAATAGCTGTACCACATTTCAACCACATTGGTTTCAGGATATTTTATAAATACCTTTTTTTTTATACTTCAACGCCCTGTATCTCAGAAACGAAGCAACTCCGGACATATGTTTATAGGAACTTTTTTTTGTCAAATGATCTAACGAAACACCCCCTGAAGTTCCGTACCGTAGTTAGGAAACACCCTGTATAAAATGGCAAATATACAGTGCGCGTGTAAAGTATGGAAACATGAAGATATCTTTGACACCCCGTAAGATACAATAACAAAATTTTGGTTTTATGTATATTAGATGGACCAGCGATTTGAAATTTTATATTTTCCACCTTGCCAAATGTACAGTTTCTGAGATATACGAACAATATGTTTATTTTTAAATGGGACAACCCGTATATTTAACAATTTTCTGTTACAGTTTTTTATTGCTGATGCAGCATACAAACTGTTAATGGCCAATATTGACCATTAATTTTAAGAAATTAGGAAAAACATTTTTATTTTGTAATTAATATGGCAGTATAAACAGAAAACAATACCTAAAGAAAAAATAACCAGTACAGTGCCAAGTTCTGTCTTCATACTTGTTATTAAATATTTCACATACCTCTTCGTGTGTTCGTGTCCTACAAATAATGTCGCAAATAAAACATACTCAAATTTCATAATAGTATGGTATTAACTGTCACCACATCCTTTTAGTATTAAAATTTCAATTCTGTGACGCTCTGTTAAATGTACCATTGGATTTTACTATGATTTTTATCGCTGGTAAGCCTATTTTCAAAAAACTATAACGACGTACCTACTGACACTAAATCACGACGTACCTACTGACAGTAAAACCTACTTGATTTAACGAAATGAAACCGAAATTCATATCATGTTTATCAGTACAAAAATATCAAAGACTTTTTCAAACTTTAACAAATACCAAGTGGCCCATTTTATTTTCTCTTAATATTAATATCAACGGTTGAAATAAAAATATTTTTCCTAATTTCTTAAAATTAGTGGTCTATATTGGCCATTACCAGTTCGTATGCTGCATCGACAATAAAAAACTGTAACAGAAATTTGTAAAATATACGGGTTGTCCCATTTAAAAATAAACATATTGTTCGTATATCTCAGAAACTATAAATTTGGTAACGTCGAAAATATAAAATTTAAAATCGCTGGTCCATCTAATATACATAACCAAAATTTTGTTATTGTATCTTTCGGGGTGTCAAAGATATCTTCATGTTTCCATACTTTACGCGCGCACTGTATACTTGAAGTTGAAATACAAACCGAAATGTATACCATAATTTAGGACGGAGGGAGAAAGTAACTATGTTTCTCCAGAATATGTTGAGCTTTCTCACTTTTCATATTTCACTTGAGCTGCTAGTACTACGTAAAATACTTAGCGATGTTCTCTTCCCAACATCATTTTTCCTGATACTCCCAAACTTCTTGTTATTAGAAACGATAAATGAATACGTACATGTCATTATCTGAAGCTACTACCAGAATGAGTGCTAGACCTAGCCTGGAATATCCGAAATTAGTTTTGAGTTGGTAATTTTCAGAAGAGTTAGTTCGACTTGAGAATGATCCTTGAGTATCTAGTGACGAGTTTGTTGAATCCCAGAAATTTTCTGAAAATAAAAAGTTTCAATGGGAAAATCGGGAAAACGAACGATTCTCGAGAAAAAATGTGCAGCGTTGCCGTTTGGTTTATGTCAACAAATGTATGAGACATAAATTTTAAAAACTTCTTTATTGGTAAAAACGGAAACATTATCAATTGAATATTGATTAGAAATATTGTTTTGTGAATTAAAAAATCCACGATAAAAATGAAGTTATTTTTTGTGAATGTCTAACAGAAAACAACTACTTCCCCGGCTAAAGCCACTCGTTCGCCATCTTCAATTTGTGAATCATCGGCCATTTCGGAGCCGCAATTTTGATTTTATGAATTTTGAAGAAAAATTTATAATCTTCGACTCCCCCACATACCAATTTTGAATCGAATCGGACCATAAACCTGAATCTCCTAAATGAGCCGCAATTTCAAGTTCATGTGAGTGTAGTTCGAATACTGAAAGATATTCACCTGCATTTTCTGAAAAACTGTCACCATCATAATTCAGTGAAGAGCTGCTTGCCAAACTGAGTTCAGAAAAACCAGAATCGATCGTAGTTGACGTAGAATTCCGCGAAGGAACATCGGCTTTCCTGAAAACTAAGAAAAATTCACATTCAATTCACAGTACTGCTATATTATAAATACTCGAAAATGAATCCCGCCTCGATGAACTATCAGATAAATCCAACGGGAAACTTCCACATGAGTCATCGTTATTGAGACACAGTAAATCCGAGCTACTCCTCTTCATTTTCGATCTCGAAAAAGAAGATTCTGAGGACTTTTTCAAAGATTTCCGACGACGTGGAACGAACACCTATGAAAACATTTAGAACGTTAGCAAAATCGATGAAACAATCAATTCAGAATGGCTAACTTGCGTGAAGACGATACGTTGGGGTGACGAAACGTTGTGTATCTTGTAATAAGTTTCGTGGTATTTCATTGCGGTCGAGCCGAAAATCATTTCTGTCAGGTAGTAAAAGTCCTCATTATTCTTTGCGAACTGAAAGAAAAACGTAAAAAAAAATATACAGTCATATATAATAATATTACCAGGGTATCAATTTTATTGCCATTATTTGTATGTGGATTTTCCTTAGGATTATCTTCATCTTTCAGGGAGGAATGGGAATCAAACAACAGTTGCCTTTCTTTGAACATGCATTCTCTGAATATAACGATTCTCACTTGTTCAGTTGATTCCAAATTAGATGCATCGCTGAAACAAATTTAAATTCCGTTATTATACGAAGTGCTAGGGGTTTTATCATATATAATATAACAAGACCTAATATTTTGCCGGATAAAAATATACGAAAGCATTGTTACATATCAATAGCATAACAAATCTATGATAAAAACCCAGAGCGCTTTAACGCGAGAGATTTTTTATGCGTGGAGTGCTTTTGCTTGAGGCAACAATGCCTCAGTATATTATACAGCCAAAATTTAGCCGTTAGAATATGAGGCAAATTAAACAGGGTGTTTCTTAATAACAAATAATATTTAATTTGTTCTTTTTTTGAGAAAAAAACTTCATGTGAACAAATGTCCTAAAGGTCTAAACTTTTGAGATTTAAGGCTGTTCATATTTTCAACAAATCAATAATTCTATTCCTTTTGCACATCGTTGAAGAGGTAATTCAATTTCCGACTAAAATAGTACCCAATTCATTTATTATTTATTATGACTATTAAGGGGATTTGGTGAACTGATAACCAAGCAGTTACCTAGAAATGCCTAATATGAAGTTGAATTATTTTTTCGATGTTCAAGACCTTCTATTATATAAATGATTATAACACTACTTACCTGCTCTTCATATTAAAAACTAATTATCGCAACTGAAACAACAATAACTCGAGTGTGTGCTGGTTACTTAATGTTCGGGAAGTATTTTCGAATCGAATATTTTATTATTAAGAAGCATTAGGCGGACATTTCGAACACCTAATTCATTAATTGGCAACAATTTTGCTTCTTATTGTCAATAAATATAAATCCTACATAATAGTGTAGTTTTTTGTTATATGACATTTCAAATGCATATTGTAAAAAAAACGTGTTGCCGAAATTAAAAAAAGATAGATGATTGAAAAGAGAATTGAATGATCTTTTCAACAATGTGCCACTTGACCCCCCATGATATTTGAAATTTTTAAGTTGATGTGACCCCCGCGCTATCTATCGAGCAATCACAATATCTTTTGTTTAACAAAAATAGTATCGGTGATATAATTCAAAACGGTTCTACGTCGAACCGTTCAAAAGTTATCGGGGGGCTATAAAAAGTTGCACTGTATACTAACTAGATGGTACCAGCGATTTCGTCTGCGTTGAACGCGTTTTTTGTGACTACTATGACAAATTCACTCACCCCTTTAGGGGGGGAAAATACTGAAATACATATTTCTTTTTTCTTTACTTGTAACAAAGACCTCAAATACCAATTTTTATGACCCTAACTTCAAAACTAACGAAACCCTTACACAAAATTCCACCCCCCGTTTCACTCCCCTAGGGGTTTCATTTATAAAAACACTGAAATAAGTAATTCTTTATCCCTCGCAAAGACCCCCAAATACCAATTTTCATGATCCTAACTTTAAAACTAACTATACAGACTTTCAACCCCCATTTTACCCCTTTGGGATTCAATTTTCGAAAACCCTGAAACACATTTTTCTTCATTTGTGAAGTAGAGCCCAAATACTAATTTCCATGACTCTAATTTCCAAACCAACTGTACTTTCACTTTCACCCCCATTCTCACCCCACTTTAGGGATGGAATTTCAAAAAAATATGCTTTCAAATGCCTCCATGTTGTAGTGTCATCAGAACTTTATATGTGTGCCAAGTTTCAACAGAATCGGTTCACAGGTGTAAAATCAATGAATCATCCCCCATTCTCCTACCCTTAGGAGTGTTTTTCTTTCTTCAAATCCAAATAGGACCAACTTTGAGGTATACCCTATCCATTAAAATCATCAAAATCGGACTACTCTGTAAAAAGTGGTCATACATAAAAAAATAAACGCGTCGACTAGAGAACGTCCCCTTTTTTTTCGTCGGTTAAAAAGGGATGTATTCCTCGATTTCATTCTCCATTTTAATTTTCGAGAAAGCATTTTGGCTGTATATTTTATCTGATTGAGCCTCGAAAGCGAAGCTTGAGTGGTTTAATCTTTGATAATAAGGTCGCAAATTGCACGACTTAAATTTCCTAAAAGCAAATTTCCTGAGGTAAAATTAAATAAAAATTTCGATAAAATCCTCTAGCACGAACGATATTTCATGAGAATATTTCCCGAATCACATTTAAAATTGAATAATACACCAGAATGCATGTTATATTCGAATTTTCAACGGGGAAAGTTATAATAATTGAAGGAATCGTTTCACAAATTAATTCGTTCATGCAGAGCCGGATTAAGAGGGGGCAAACGGGGCTGCAGCCCCGGGGCCTCCACAAGAGAGGGGCCTCCACAATATAAATTTTTAGGTAAAATTTCCTAACAAATAGCGAAGGATATGCAAAATTATATATAAAAAATCTGACAACGAAAGAGCAGTTCTCCTACTTTTTCCTCTCATTTTTCGTTTTAAACATTCAAAAACATGTTTCGTATTCTTGTCAAAATCCATGGTTAATATTAATCTTCGATCTGATGAATCATGTGTATATGCGAGAAACAATCACCAAGTAAAACATCATACTATTATACAAAATATTATATCGTATCGAAATTAGCTGTAAAAACACGAACAATTGAATTTAAAAAAAAAATATTTTTTTTTTTATTAAATGAAGGATTTTTTGTCGATGTATTCTTCGAATGACACAAGCGATCTAGATACACAATGAAATTCAATAATCATAAGCAAAAGGCAATAATATTTCAATTTATGAATATGATTGCATCAAATTATTTATAAGAGCCCTGTGCGCATTCCATAACAAAAGTTCAAATTCTGTTGACTATTTTTCTGCCGATTCTACAAACACTTTGCCCGTCTATACCTGTTTTTCCTATTTATTGGCGTTGACAAGTGTCCGCTGAGTGTCCCGAAATCTGAAAGTGTGAGTCTAAGAGAAGGATGACATTCCGCAACAAATGTAAATCCTTCTGAAAAGGACTATCTATCTATCTATCTAAGATGTTCTACTATCAAATTCTTGAAAACCAAAATTTCAGAGCTACATTCTCAAACATTGAAATTACAGTGGTTATTTTTTGACATTGCTAGAAACCAATGGAAACGTTCAATTCAAATAATTCATATACGTTTTGGCCAATCAATAGTGGGAATATTCTACCTAGAAAATTGTCGCGGGAATAATTTGAGGTATTTTGTTTTTATTGTCGGATAACCTATATTTTTAATTTGACGTCTGTCATCAATTTTCATGAAAAGTGAGAATTGAATCAAAACCGGTTTAGTACATTATATAATTTTGCAAGGAAATGTGTTTATGATCGTAACATCAAAAAATAATCTAAAGAATACCACACGAGAGTTCGATATATAGAAAATAATTATCTAGATTTCTTTCTCAAACTTGTTGGCAATAGCCACTCGAGCCAGTTGGTCTCTCTTGTCTGTTGCCTGGCAACAAGTTTTCGAAAATCTGTCGAATTATTTTCACTCTCTTGTGATATTACAACTGAGAATTGCACTGGAAAGCGCTCATTTTCCAAAATGAAAAAAATAGGCGAATTACGATGAGACAAAGCCGCCTATCAAAGTTATCGCTTCTTAGCATTGAGAATGATTTTCTCCGGATGCTGGATTTGACCGAAATCATCAATGATTTTTCGTCGAAAAAAGCTCGCAAGAATTTCTTTGTTTACGCTGTAATTTAATTTATTTCTTGTATTTTATTATACCTACATATGCTCGTGTCGAAATAATTTGATTTGTTCCGCAATGAATAAAAAAAAACTTGTTTGAAAAATAATTAGGGGCCTCCACTCCTTTGTTGCCCCAGGGCCTCCACACCTTTTAATCCGGCCCTGCGTTCATTCATAACGATTATTCAATGCTTTTGAACTCAATCGAAAACCTAAAATATATATATATATATATAAAAATTCATTATGTAATAAAATATTTCTGTATCTGGAACCGATTTTGATAAAAAAAAACTTAAATATTACAAAAAAATAACTTAATTTTTGTCGTATTTTCTTCAATTTTCTGAAAAATCTACATATTCAATTGATGTTTCCTTTTTCAACACAGATAACTTGTTCCCAAAACCGAATGGGAGCGTCCTTATTATTTACATATTTTTCGGCAAGCACTGTATAATTAGACTTTTATATATATCTAGACTTATTTCTTCCAACTATTTTTCATGTCAATCATATCTTGTCCTTTAAACTGTATCAAAATAAAGATTTAATGTTGTTAGAAACATCATAATCCACCAATTTGAAATTGAACCTGGCCTGAAGTAATGGAAATCAACTTGAGTCGTGTAAACGAAGGTGCACTTGTATTTATATTCTCCAAAAACTAGCCATATGATGTTTATAAATGGGTTCTCTCATGTAGGCATGTACGAAAACAATAATATTCAAACTCGTGAGCACATTTCCGGTTCGAAAGTCATGCGACAGTCTATTTCAAATCGAACAAGCATTCGCGATCCGAAAAACTTGCAATCGACTCACCATTTTCGCTGATTTTCTCGACGATTTGCACCTTCATACGAAGTCGAACCGTTCACGTGAGCCATTAAGTCATTTTCTATCAATTTGTGGAAAATCTCAGTTTTCCGATTCTTGCCAGAAATTAGTAAATATAAAATCACGTGCGTTCCGCGATGACGTAAAAACGCGAACTGGCAGAGTTGCCGCCTGTTCGATATTTGTTCATTATCTACCCACATAATATTTGCATAAACAATTCATTGGTGGAGTGTGGTTTATACTCAGCGTTGCCGTTTTGTGTATAATTATCCGAATTGTGAATAATTTGAACGTCTGCGGATAATTTTGTGGATAATTCGATTTTTTATCCATTTACGTATAATTAGAGACTATTCTAACAATTTGAAAAATATGGATTCGGGAACGATTAGAGATTTTCAATTAGGGGACAGTTTATCAACCGCCACTTGAAAAATTGAAGTGAAACCAACCAATCGTGTCATTATATTACAAGTAGATTTTTGAAGTTTGGCCATTGGCATTACTGTACATCACTGCGGGCAGGTAGTAGGTACTGGTTGTCAACAACGAACAAAATTTGTAGTTGACAGAATGACATTTGACATTTGTATTTGAAATGAGAGTTGAATCTTGAATCAGTTTATAGTATTGGAAATGGTATATTTCCAAACCTTGAAATAGTGCTAAATCTATTGATGATTTTACCATTTTCCAATGCTTCAGTGGAAAGAGTTTTCAGCATGTTACAACTGACGAAAACAAATCAAAGAAACAGACTGGAAACTAATACCCTCAAATCAACATTTTTCACCAAAGAAGGTGTTTCAGATAATTATGGTTGTTTGAAATTCGAGCCATGTACACAAATTAGACCTAGTCAAATTATTTGAATACATTATACCTTTCAGAGTTCGTATTTATTTTTTTCCTTTATAGAAGACCTATTTCTGTTTGTTATTTCAGTTCATTTATTAATATATTCTATGAAATTAATGGATGGTTTGTTTTCAACTTCTTTCTACCCACTTGAGTTATTGAACTTTTCAATATTCAGACAATTCAAGCAAACCCTCACAAACACCTCATATAACCTCTCATTTTATTTATAAAGGTGAATTTTGTATTTGAACTTTACCGGGACAGATGAGTCATCCAATAGAGCAGCTTGTTCGTTGCTACAGATTCGTCTGAAGCGGTTCACTCTACACTTAGATGCGTTCGTTTTTTTTAGTAGTAATTTGATGACTTCAACTTTTTAATCTCCCATAACGCATTACATATTTTTACCAGTTTTTTCTCTTCAAAATCTGATGATTGACTCTATAGCTATATATTTATTATTATCCAAAATCGTACGACCGGTTTATAAACCTTGACATATGCTTAATTATGCTTAGTATTTTAGTTTTTTCCGATTCCCAATATTTTGAACCAATTTCACCTTGATAAGTATGTTTTTTAGTTTACATTTGTAATGTATAATATCCGTATATTTACAAGTTGAGCTTGGATAATTACGTATAATTTGACTTCGGGTCTTGGATAATATGAGAATTCCTGTGTGGCAACACTGTTTATACTTCCACTTTGGAAGTCAGGCATACTTATTGGATTTTTGTGATTTAATTCTTGAGTTTTTAAAATGAAATGCCAAAATACCTTTCAGAATTTTCCGCTAATTGTTTATTTAAGTTAATCATTACATTAATGTCATATGGTGAATAATAATAATTCAGATACATTTCGTGGGTCGATTCTTTGAATTATTTTGCGACAAAAAGTTAATGAGCGTTGATCCTAAAACGTCCCTTGAGACATAGGGCGTTGAAAAATCTTAAAAAATTTCAGTTTCATTTTTCGCCAACTTCCTGAAGCAACAAATTTTGCTGGCAAATATATGCATGGGTATTATTTCACAATAGCGTAGAGATATAGATCTTTAGTTTTAACCGACGAAATAAAAAAGGAGGAGCAGGTTCTCTAGTCGACGAGTATATTTTTTTTTATGTGTGACCACGCATAAGTTTTTACAGAGTAGTTCGATTTTGATGATTCTTTTTTCATTGGATAGGGTGTACTTCGAAGTTGGTCTCATTTGAATTTGAAAAAAAAAATATTTCCCTAAGGGTAGCAAAATGGAGGATATTGATCGTTCACCCTTTAATTTTGGTTGTTAACCGATTCTATTAGGCATAACATTGTACTGGGTTGTCCGATTTGGATGATTCTTTTTTTATTAGATAGTGTATCATGGTTGATCATATTTGAGTTTGGGGTGGAATAATTCACCCCTATGGGTAGAAAAATAGGGGATTATTGATTTTTCACTTGTGAACATTGGCACACATATGTAGTTGACATTGACAGATTGCTATTGTCATTATTTTTGTTCTCCTACATGCGTCACAATAATTACATTCTATGAAAGGACGGAATTATATACAAAGTGATGGAATAAACTAACCAGAACTATCAAAGATAATTTATATTATATAACAATAAATAATTAAAGTAGATAATCATATTATTTAACTGTTAATAGTTGAAGTAAGGTGGGTAAGTATTTTGGAAGTAATAAAAAATTAAATAAATGGTAATTAGTAGTTTTCAGTCACAAAAATTGAAAAATAAAAACTTTTTAACAAAAAATCAAACCGACGAAATACAGAACTGAAAAGCAAAAAATAAAATGAATCTTCTTAGTCTTAATAACTATGCTCCTAAACTAATGTAAGTAATTAATGTTGAGTCGGCGCCAAACAAACAATTAACGAAGATCATTAAATTACTTCAAAATGTCACTGCGCATTTTACGCTTTACCTAACTCATTTGCTTGTTTGTTTGGCGCCCATTCAAAATTAGTTACTCACATTAGTTTAGTAGCTTAGTTATTAAGACTAAAAAGGTTTATTTTATTTTTTGCTTTTCAGTTCCGTTTTTCGTCAGTTTAATTTTTTGATAAAAAAAAATTTCCAGTAGACAATAGGACATTATAGGAATAGTCAAAATACACTTAAAACTAGGTAAATGCAAAATTTAAAATCCAGAACATACAATTTAAATTGCGTCCTTCAAGTTAATTGGAGATTTGGTTTAGCGGGAACAAGGACAATAAAATTGATCCAAATTAAAAAAAAAACAAAAAAAAAATCTACCTTTATCTATTCAATCAATAGTGAGGTGCTGGATGACTGAAATCGAAATGCATATTTAGTACGGTTTGTTTTGACTCATTTTATATTTGTTGAGGATGTGGTTGTAGCATACACTCAATCTTTCTGTGTCAGTTCTCATGTCAGAAAGATTGAGTGTATGCTAGGACCACATCCTCAACAAATATAAAATGAGTCAAAACAAACGGTACTAAATATGCATTCCGATTTCAGTCATCCACCACCTTACAATTGAATAGATAACGGTAGTTTTTTGTTTTTTGCTTTTTGCTTTTTCTTCTATTTATCTCCAAAGTTCTTTCTACCTCGTTGTTTTTTATTTCGCACAAACCATCGATTTTAATTCAGACAGGTACCCTACAGTGAACAGCAACAACAATGCTTATTTTCAATGATACTCAACACCAGATAAATAATATATGTCTGAATAACGGAAAAAAGGTGTTTCATTTATAAAGCATAGTTTATTATTGTTCTACTAAATTATATTGTTTTTAACACATTACTGTTCGTAAATCTGTTTCATCCATTATTGTGTGTCATATTATGGTTATCTTTATAATGAATTTTAATATGTTTTGTAAACCAATATGTATTTTTAGCCCTGAAGAAGGCGATAAATAAACGTCGAAACGTCGGCAATTTTTTTAAATTTGGACCACTTTTATTGTCCTTGTTCCCGTTAAACCAAATCTCCAATACAATTTCAAATTCAAAGTGAAAGAACTTAAATTAAAAATACAGAGTCTGGAACAATATTCCTAAAATTATTTTAAAATATTGTAACGCGTTTTTCTCTAGGGCCGGAAATTCTAGGGCTAAAACAGTCCCTAGAAGGGTACGTTACTTATGATGCCAAAGCCAAAGATAGAGGAAATATGTTCCTATCTCAACTTTAAATCTCGGGAGCCAGATTTTATAGTGGTTTACTCCACGCACTAGGGTAGCAACAGATGGAAATACGTCAGATACGATATGTCCAGGGGTCATTTTTTGGTGCATTTATGTCCACAAAGAGACAGACAGGCAGATCTGTCTTCACTCTAACAGACAGACAGAACTGTCTTTACACTACCTTTGAAACTTTGTTTCGTGACTCCCCTGAGTGTATGATTTATATGCCTAAAACTGGGAGGTGCTTTCCACAGTAAATACAGCGTGTGATTTTTTTTAAATTAACTGGTATATTCAAATTTGGTTATGGCAATGTTTTATAGATGTATGTTTGTTTACAGGACAAGGATATCGTTCTGGCAGCCTTACTTATGTATAATACCATTATAAATATTTATACTGCGGGTAAATCGGTATTACCACAATAATATCCTTATATTACCAAAAATTAATACTAATATTTACACTGTTGGTAAATTGGTATTACCACAATAATATTCTGAGATTACCAAAATGATATATTGAGGACTATGTGCCCAAATACAACTAGATAGTTTTAGTGTTTCCAAAACGTTTGACTTAATACTTACTTTACTTATTTTTCCCTAGTTATTACCTAGTCTATTTATTTTCCCCGTTATCAGTACTGTGTGTTTTATACACATCTTGAACTGAAGAGAGCGTGGATAATAGGTCTGTACAGAAGGGTTGATTGATTCCTTTCGACAGAGGCAAGTTTTTTTAATCAACAAACAACATTGCATCACTTTCCTTGCACATATGACGTTTGAGTCATTATTTTAGCCATACCTACATCAGCAACGTAAACATAATTTTACATTTAAAGATGTACATTTTACGCCCTCTGTGGTCAGGTCAGTGCAAACCGTAAAGTGAACAAACAAAAGTATACAAAATATTTTAAATTCAGAAATAGCAATCGAATATTCAATGTAGTTGAAAAACTATTCCCAGTATTTCAAATTTCTCAAAATCATTGGTACTTCAAAGAAAAAAAGAACACAACTTACTATTTCAAAATGCAATTAACAACAAAATTAATTGAATTCAAGAATGAACAGGAAACATTTTCAATTCTTTCTTCATAAAAACAGAAAGACCGAGTCATTAGCAACTTCTAATTTTTTCCGCTTTTCCAAGGTAATTAATGAAAAAAAAATCGTTATAATTTCAGAAGAATTTTTTTTGTTCCGCTGGAGATCAAAATAGTTGTATTATTAATCTATAAATTCCAAATGGAACGGTGGCAACGTCGCATTCAATGATTAAAAATACTTTTTCAAACTAAATCATAGCGGGATTATTTATAAATACAGCACATTTCTATTCATGAGAACAATATGCTACTTTCAGAAAGTGCGCATTGTTCTCGTTATCTGGTGTGTTTTCTGGTCTATTTAAGAAATCCTAGGGATATCGATAGATCCAACTATATTTTTTCATTCGATGACTAGAAAATGGACGTCAAGAAAGTTCTAGTCGGCGCTTGGAGAGGACCAAGGGCAACAACTTTCTCGTACTTCAATGTCATTCAGTGATGAAAACATTAATAATTATTACAATATAAGTGGAACCTGTTCAATCTTCAGTAAAACTAATTTTACAAAGGAGCTTTAAATTGATCTGGTCATCGAGCAAATTCATTCATTCATTCATTAATTTTCAAAACCTTCAAGAAGGTCGAGTTTACAACCTTTTCCATTTAATATTTCAAAATTGTTAACAAGGAAAGTAAATTTTTTCCGGCAGGATGGCTCTATGGCATGCCATCCTACAGAAAAAAAAACTCAAGTAAAAACAACATAAATATCGCATACACAACAGATAATAATTTAGGTAAATTTATTAAGAACAATAAAGATAAAATTGAGAAATCTAAAAAATATGGACTATATCAATTAATTTGTGGCTCTTGTGCAAGTTTTTACATAGGCCAAACGGGCAAAACATTTAAAAAGCGATTATCAGAACATAGGAATTGTTTCGTCAAAGGGAAAACAAATTCAATTGTTGCTACTCACCTTTTGACAGAAAAACCTTGTTTTGTTAACGATTTCGAAATATTACATATAGAAAAGAATGGTTGTAAATTCGACCTTGCACAAGAGCCACAAATTAATTTATTTATTTCTCAGTTTTAGCTTTATTGTTCTTAATAAATTTACCTAAATTATTATCTGTTTTCCGTGAGCAAGTAGAAATATTCCGTCGTAGGATGTCATGCCATATGGAGCCATCCTACGGGAAAAAATCTCCTTAGGGAAATTGATGACGTCCGCAATAGGTGGTTTTTCTTAGCAGATGTTAAGAGACGAAGGGTCGTTTCGTATAAAATGCGTTTTTAGTATGTACGAATTGTTCCTTCAAAATCAAGTCATCTGTTTTACAAGTCGTGGATCCAACAATAATATGAACGATGTAAAATTTTTACAAAAATTATATTTTTCAAAGGTGTAAAATATACCAGAAACATAAAAATAACATTTACTCACACTCTAACTCAATTGACTATGAATAATTATACAGAAAACAACAGAAGAATAAACCGTCAGTGTTTGGCTTAATGAAATATATTTTTTTCATGATTGTGGAAACTCATGTTTTTTTTCCACCGAAAGTGCCGCTCCTCCTTTTCCTTTTCAGACATTATTTCCGTTATCAATGCATGTTTTTTCTGTCTTTGTTATCAATCTGAAAATGTAGTCTATCTGATTATCTGTCTAGATTCCGATTGATTCTTACATTTTCCCATACTGATGCCAATAAATATACTTTCCTTTTGTTCCGATAACGGGCCTTCATTATTTGGCAGAAGTCTCGAAAGAGACGAGACTCTCTTCTTGGCTTTCCTTGCCCGAAATCTGCCTACGTCTCAGGTGCAGTCACTTAGGTAGAGTTAAGGATTTTGTGACTTGACGCCTGGGTCTCAATCTGCCCACTTCCCAAGCCTCGACACTAGTTCAATTTGCCACTCCTTCTAGAGAATTGAGAATCAAAGGGTGGTTGTGTAGTTTACATCCTAGGTGAAGTCAATGGAGCGGAGCTTTGGGGAGAAGACGGGAGAGTAGAGGTTTCCAAGTATTGGGTAGTCTACGTCCATCATCGCATTTGTTCGCAGTGTTTTTTCAATAGCAATGGTTTTGGTGTAAAAACTCACCAAAAACTCCACCCCGCATGCTCGTCTGGCCGTAGCCTCCGATGACACTTGTGCCTTGTGGCCCATTGTATCTTACCTGGGAAGAATACAGGTCCGCGAGATCTCAGTTGATCTGCTCTTCACTTGTCCCTCCCATAACTTTTAATTCACCATGTCGTATCCATGGTTCCTGAATGAATGCCACTTCGAGGTCCCTCAAGATAGATATAGAGCAGAGTCTTGGCTCTCCTGGTAAAAGGGACTTCGAAGTGGAGTTTCGATTGTCTCACGCCAGGAGCGTCTTTCCATGCCTCATGGAATTTTACTTCCAGGATTTCCTTCATGGTTGAGACGCTCCATGATCTAGAAACTTCTAGTATTGGTTCTGTTCCAATCTTTGAGCTTTTTGCACCTTGTCTGGCCAAATAGTCGGCCCGTTCGTTTCCGGGCACACCGATATAACCGAGGACCCACAGTAGCTTTACCTTATTAGGCAATCCATACCACGTGACCCAATATGGCGGTTGTTGGCACACAAACTGATAATCGCCATAAGAACATCATTGTCAGTCAGTGTGCTCTTTTGGCTATGAAAAGTGTATTTTTGGTTATTTTCGGAGCTTTTGTGTTGTTAATTAATAATATTCGGATGGAGAGTGATTACCCGAAGACACTATTGTTGAAAAGCAGAGGCTTTGGTGAACGGTATTCTTGAAAATACTTCCCCATCTTCTGTTTACATTTTTATCAATGTATTTGTTACAGGTATAAAATGAAGTTGAGGAATGATCAGTGATTTAGATCCTTTTACACTGAATTGTTCAGTTGTTGGTGCTCCTCCTGTTACGAATATGGATATTATTTCGTATTTGGTTTTTACTCAGCTTTCCCAAATGCAAATGAAGCCCTATACAAGTTTAGAATTCATACATATTTTGAATCTGGCTTCGTTATGAAGGTGAGAACAAAAAGTCAGAATCACTCATATATTTTAGTTCACTAGTATGTTTTTTCCTAGACAGCAGTTTTTTCTAATGTACATGTACAGTTGCAAATCTTGAGTCATCGAAGTGAATTATTATAAATTAGGAATAATAATACATAAGAGGCAATTTATAACTTCTGATCTGATCTATTATGTTTATTGCCACATTTGTTTATTATAAGAGACATTGATTTGATAATTTAAGAATAGGTATTACTTCTCAACTTTCATAATAGTTCGTTCTAATCAACATAACTTTATTTCAGGTCAAGCATTCACAAAAGGCAAATTAAAAACCTTCAGATGTTTGGTACATAATTGAAAAGGATGAATGCATTTGTACTGCTCACTGTACTTGTATAGTCGGAAACAGTGAAGTAGGTGGGCATATTGGTGCTATATTAGAGGCAATGCTACGCACAGATTTGGAAGCTGTGTGGCCAATGCCAACCAGTCAAAAAATGTATTGGACGACTGGCCTCTTGCTCAGTTCTTTATTAAAAAATAAAATGTTACAACTCTAAATGAAAATATATAAATAAATGTTTGTTTATTTTTGTTGCTTTACTGATTCAGATGATTACTCTTAATTTAATACCAATCATAAAAAAATTACAATATTGATATTTGTGTATAGTACAATTCGATAAATATCAGCATATACCCAATTTTTACTGTTAATAAATTACAACACCCTTTGTATGAAGGTTGTAGACGATGTGGTAACTTTATTACTCTCGCTTCGGACGTCCATCGTCTTAATGTACGTGAAAAGGTTTTCACGACGTTTCGAATGCTTGATCTGCAATCGTCTAAATACAGTATTCATCTGAAGACGATTGCAGATACAAGCATTCGAAACATGAAAACCTTTTCAAATACATTAAGACGATGGACGTCCAAATCGAGAGTAATCAAATACAACACCCTTCACAAGACTTGATCGAGGCTTTCGATAATTGCCTGAAAAATCTATAAAGGGAAGGTTGAGATTGAAAGACAGATTTCTAAATATTTTTATTTATTGAGTCACCAGAATCCTAAAGAAAATTTGTAATCCAGTAATTCAATAACAATACCTATAAGAATGTTTTTTGAGGAGGTAGGTACATATATATGTAGAGTAGAGTAGAGTAGAGTAATTTATTTGACCACTTTATATACAAAATACATTTATGGCAAGTCATATATACTATAGATACTATGTCAAACACTTAAAATGAGCAACAACGTCTCAAGATAAAAGTAATCAATTTTATACATAAAACTGGCATAACAAAATTTCTTGAAATGATCACAGTGTCACATGATTGGGAATAAAATAAAATATGAATATAAAAAAGTCAACAAACATGAGAACAGGCTTTATCACAGAATCATTTTTCAAGAACTATGAATTGACCAGCTACAGCAGCATATTCTTCGATTGTGTAGAAACAGTGGTTGAGAAGATATCTCTTGATATTATTTTTGAAATTTCTGAAATCCAAAGATTTAACTGAAGGATGGAGACAGTTGTATAAATTCAAATTTAGCGAGTTTTTTTGACTAACTGCTAACCTATGTCTTGTATTATTCATGATTGTGGGAGTGTTTCGGAAACATCTCAATATTCTTGTGAATCTCCAACAACACAACATAAATATATAATGTAGGAAGTGGCATGATTTCAAATTGAATAAAAAGAGGACGACAATGTTCCCTATATCCTACGTTTGCCATGATTCTCATGGCTTTTTTCTGACATCTGAAAATTGTGATTGAGTTTGTGGAATGCCCCCAAATCAAAACTCCATATGAAATAACTGAGTGGAATAGTGAATGATATGCTATTTTCAGTGTCATCAAACCTACAGCATTCCTCAACTGTCTAAGAACAAATAAAACACTAGGCAGCTTACGAGTAGTCGCTTCAATATGGCTGGACCAACTAAGTCTAGCATCAATAAGAATACCTAGAAAATTAACACTGTCTCTTAGAGTAACACTGGTATTTGAGGATATCACAATATTCTGGGTTTTCTCATCGTTCAGTTTCAGTTTATTTGCTGTGAACCAAGTGTTTGCTAAATTTTTATTTCTGTCCATCATTTGAGGTAAACTAGTATATGATTTGTCTGAGCATATGAGGGTTGTGTCGTCGGCAAACAAAACACATTTTGTTGGTGAAATAAAGCTACATAAGTCATTCATATAAATGATGAATAATAACGGGCCGAGGACAGAACCCTGAGGAACGCCATGACAAATTGGCTTTAAATCTGACTTGATATTGTTTACGTCGACGCACTGATACCTATTTTCAAGATAAGACCCTACCAGATTAAGAGCAGTGCCTCTTACGCCATAATAACTCAATTTTTGAATGAGGATAGAGTGGGAAACACAGTCGAAAGCCTTGGTCAAGTCACATAGGGTTAAAGAAGTATGTTTACCCTGATCAAGACCCTCGACTATGTTCGTCACGACTTGGTAAGCAGCTTGAGTAGTGGATCTATTTTTACGAAACCCGTATTGGGATTTGAACATTCATTTGAAGTTTTCTCTACTTTTGAAGTGGAAAATAAATATGAACTTTATTTGAAATGGGACTTCCTAATGTACAATAGTTCAGAGATATTCAAGTAGGCAAAATCATACAAGTAATCGTAGGAACAAATCAAATCACAAAAGTCTGAAGTTAAATCCATGTCTGCTGCAGCCTCTCTGATACTTGATTTTCGAATGCGTAAGATCTCGGTTGATTGCAGCTAACCATAGAGCTCTTCTCCTCCTCGATAAATCATTTTTACTGGTCAAAAACTTATGATGTGAAACTGTAGGCACCGAGTGAAACCCGACTCTATCCCTGTTGTGACGGGACCCACAGTTAACTACAGGGTAAGGGGCATTTTTCTTCAGTTGAAGCACGAATTATAATCCAAAATTGAAAAAACTACTCAAATTCGCACAGAAAATCACAAAATAAACACTTTTACCACTACAGTCGTTTATGACGAATTACAATGTGTGCCAACAGCCGCCATATCTTTCGTTTTGACAGGTCGATGGATTGCCTAATTGGCAATGGATAGCCATAGAGGAATTAAAATTTAATTTCTCTATGTGGATAGCCTTTGCAGATCGTCAATGCATTCCGACAACACAGGGGCGAGCCAAGCCATGCGGCCGCCTGTAGGCAAAATATAATTTTACACCCCTTTTTTGGTAAAAATTTATAGATGGGTGGGTACACATAAATAAAATTAAAATACGTGCTAATACCTATATTTAATTTTGATACTGATACATCAGATTAGGAGGTACACGCAAAATTGAAATAATCGCTATTACTTATCTAATTTTGATGTGTTAATTTATATACCATATAATGTATAATCTATCATTTTAAATCATCATTATCATTTGATGTTTGTAAAATAAAGGAAATGAGTATTTCCGAAAGCTCAAATAAAAAAAAGTGTACTGATTTTAATCAACATGATACCTGACTACTCATCCCCATAACATTTAGAAGATCTTGACAAGTCTTAGACATAAGGATTAATGAAGAAGGTAAAAAAAACAAAGCAATAACAAAACTGACAAAACAATAAAAATGTTACATAACAGAAAAAATTAAAATAAAATAACTTATTGGAAGCACTCTTTTCTTGCCTTTTTTCGGTAAAATTTTTAATCAACTCGTCTAAAGGAATACAATCCATAAGGTAACTTTCTATGGACATAATTTCCAAATTACTGAGTCTGTGATCGTAAAAAAGTTTTTTTAATTTTGAAAAAGAACTGTCTCCCGATGCTACAGATACTGGTAGCGTTAAAAAAATTCGTATTGCCACTGCAGTATTTGGAAATGTTGAAATTAAATTGTTCTCTAAAATGTGTTGGAGAATTAACTGAGGATCTAACTTATTTTGCTCTGGTTAGAGGCATTTTAAACAAATAATTTCATCAAATAAGTCATTTGCATCAATATCTGATTCTTTACGTGCTTCATCTTTCAAATGAAATGATAAATTTTCGCACGAAGTTCTTGATTCTTCTTCATTCAAGCTGAACATTTGTTGAATAAATCCAAAAATGTTATTAAATTGCTTCAACCCCTTGAATCTTTCATTGAGAGATGATAAGGTTGTATCTAGTATAGAGAAGAATACTTTTACTTTGTAATTCATTTTCGGGTCTGTTATTGGTTCGTCAGTACTTTCATAATCAAACTGTCTTTTCTTGTTTCTTTGACGAACTGTTTGTGAACATAAAAAATTTGGTTAAATTTCTAATTCTTCGGCCAGCTCCCTGGCGTCTACAAGAAGTTCGCTCTCTTAAGTCTAAAAAAAAGGTTTTTATTTTGTTTAGACAGTCTAAACAAGCTTTTAGATTTATACTTTGATTCTGCATTAATTTACTTATTGATTTTAAATAAAATATTGTACCAGATTACTACAGAGCATAAAAAATTGTAGTTTTGGATTTTTGTTGCGAGCGATCGAGCTAGGTGTGATGTACTAAAATCTTTTGAAGATGCGAATGCATCCATTACTTTTAAAAGAGCATCATAAACCTGACCAATGTGATATCTCAAAGATTTTATAGGTCTATTCTACTGGACAATATCAAAGAATCCGGACACCTCAAAAGAAATGTTAGCAGCATCGTTAATAACTAAATTTAACGAGTGCGCCGAACAAGGAACAAAAAATGCTCGTGGGTTTATATTTAAGATTCGTGTTTGTAATCCTCTGTGTATTCCACGCATGTTTGTTCCATTAACATATCGGAATTCCGACTTCTAATAGAACAAGACAATTTAAAAGCTCCTTGGTTAGTCAATATGAAAATCTGAGAGAGTCAGCTGAAAGCTTTCATTAAAATAGTCCTGTAAACTATAATAGGGTCTATCAGATAGAAATTGTTTGACTGCCTTCCTGAATTGGGAGTCATTCAGATTAGCAGATCTAATGTACAAGGGTAGATGATTGTATATTTTCCCACCATTGTAAAATATGGATTCTTTGGTGATATTTTTGGTTAGCATTGGGAGTTTCAGAGTGTGGCTGCTGTTCCGAGTGTTATAATGGGAAGAGGATGCACCAAAGTTCAATATATGCTTAATCATTAAAAAAACACATTCCAATATAAACAGTGCAGTAACAGAATATTATTGTTTATGAAGAAGGTTCTACAAGAATCTCTTGATTTGAGGTTACATATATACACCTTATAGCCCTAGCTTTTTTGTAATATCAGTAAATTAAATAGAGTTGGACTGTATGCTCCCCTAAATGGTATTCCGTAATATAACCGAGTGCCAATGAGTGCCTAGTAAGCCATTTTGGCTGTGTTGAACCCTAATTCTTTAAAAATCACCATAACATAACATCCTGAGGAGATTTTACCAGTGACTTCCTGCTTTACATGATCCTCAAATTTTAAATTTTGGTCAATGAACACTCCTAGAAATTTCGTGTGATTTTTATTTTCCCATGATCTATCATCAAAAAGAGTTTGTTAAGCAAGCATCTAAATGATATTAAATTTGTTTGCATCACACCAATCTTCAACTTTTTTCAAATTGGCTGATATTAGGTTGTGCAACTCAAGTGTTTTCATTATTCCAGAGTATATTGATTTGTTGAAAATATGAACAGGATTATTTGTTTGAAAATATGAACAGGATGTCCATAAAATCAGATGTGGAATCATCTGCGACTGAAAGATAAACTTTAGTCACTAGCTTCCATCTTTCAAGATAACCTCTTGTGGGGTATTCATGTTGAAAAGGGAAAGATTCTCTATTAAATATTGATAGAAAGATTTTTCTGTGAATTGAAAAATCCACGATTAAAATCAAGTTATTTTTTGTGAATGTCCAACAGAAAACAACTACTTCCCCGGCTAAAGCCACGCTGGACATTGAACTACATCTCATAGATATTCTGAAAAGACCCTAACTAAAAAGAAAAAATCTAAAATTGAAAATTTGCATTTTTATTCAGACAGTTATTTGATTTTCTATTCCAGTCTTAATTAAGAACTCATGAGTTCTTAATCAAGACTGGAATAGAAAATCAAGAAGACTGGAATAGAAAATCAAATAACTATCTGAATAAAAATGCAAATTTCCAATTTCAGATTTTTTTTTTTTAGTTAGGGTCTTTTTAGAATATCTATCAGATGTAGTTCAATGTCCAGCGTGGCTTTAGCCGGGGAAGTAGTTGTTTTCTGTTAGACACTCATAAAAAATAACTTCATTTTTATCATGACAGAAAAATATTATCGTCACAGAAAAATCTTTTTATCAATATCCAATTGATAATGTTTCCCTTTGCATCCAGAGTATAGTTGCAACATCTGCAAAGAGGGTGAACTTCCCAGAAATACTGTTCTTGGTGATGTCCTTCACATACAATAAGAATAGGGTAGGACCCAACACAGATTCTTGTGGAACTCCCGAGTTAATTTCCCTTTTTTCTGAAAGTTTTGACCATTTGATTCCATCCTGTCAGGTAAGATTCGAACCATTTGAAAGTCAATTTTCTGCATCTATACCGTCTCAGCAGTATTTTGTGATCAACACAGTCAAATGCCTTTGACAGGTCACAACATACTGCTGCAGTGGTGGATGTTGATGAGATGATATAAGAATCCATGTAGGGGTTTTGGAGCCATATAACGAATATATAGTCCAACAAATGGGCTCATGGCCAAATGACTCTATAGCCTTAGTTTCGAATTCCTGCATATATAGGTCTGCAAGGACTAGAGAAAGAGCGTTGGTGCACCTCTTACTTGAACATACACACATAATGAAGTTGCCATTTTTAACCCTGGAAAACTCTGTTCAACCTACTAATACTGTCTGGATAGACTAAATAGTTTTAGATAGATTTCAGGATAACAGGAGACAATAACGTAAAATTCAGAGGAATTCTGTATTATTTTTTTTTCGACGTGTAGACAGATGAGTCTACGGTTGGATGAAAAGTTTCACTTAGGAGTTTTTATTTCCTTCAGAAATCCAATATGCTTTGCGAAGTGGGACAAGTATCCAGGGGGATAAGAGATTCTGCTTTCCGGTTATAGTATTTTGATTTGTAAGCTTAACTCAGACAAGAGTCTAGCCGGCACCCAGTACAAGGCAGTTTTTAGGCAAGGACCGAAATCCCTGGTACTCACCTTTAATTATGGTGAAAAGTCTTGTTGGTTAGTACTGTTCTATCCCTTCTGAACAAGAAAACTCAACGGCCTGGGATATCTGGCTATGTAAGTGAGTCAATCTGAAGTAACATTCGGCTATTCAGCGAAAGGTCCTACTTTTTGTCAGTAATGTAAAATGTATGGTTAAACCACTGACTCTGTAGCTTGTAGAGGAGAGCATGTAAGGGTATGTGGTTTTTAGTATGGATTTTTTGGGTATCAGCTAAGAATGCCTACGGCATTTCGAGATATCCACTTTCCTGATACTGGCTACTTGCTATCTTGTGGTGGATTTCTACTCTTGTACAGCACAAACGACAACTCAATATTTTTTTTTTTTTTATCCAATTTATTTTTGGAAAATCCACATTTTTTCGGAACAGATATACAATCGATTCCTAGCAAATTCGATTTTTTACAGAGTTATTTCTGCTAGGTTCGTTCAAAAGTAAAAACATTGAATGTCGCGATAATAAAAAACACAAATATTGTTTTTCAAAAATATTTATTAAAACTTGTTTCAAAAACAACATTAATATTACACAAAATTTACAAAAAAGTTAATAAGTTAATGAGGAAGAACAAAACATGTATTAAATAAAAAATCTATAAAATCAGTGCAAATAAAAATATACATATGATAAAAATATACATACAGTGTTTTTAAAGCAAGAACATCAAAATTCCACAAAGTTTATCAAAAATACAATGAGTAAACATTAAAAATTCAACATTTTCCTTAAACTAACATGTGCCAAGATACAAAATAAACGTAAAAAAGCTATTCAAGATTTAAAATTGTGTACGAACTATATAGCGATAAATGCCCTTTTGAATGGCTCCAAACAAGATATCTACACTATACAAATACGGCGTTTCACGAAAGTCGCAAGATGTTCCAAACAAATCCGGTAAAAGTAAGAATTGTTGCCGCGGCAAATTTATCGAAATTAAAAATCAAATTCGTATTTCCAACCTGCAAATGGCAAAAGAAAAAAATGAAAACTAATTCTGAAATGAACTTTCTGGCAGAGATTTCAAAATCTCCATTTTGTAATGTAAATAACAACCAAAACCAAATGAGAGGTCAAAGCACATGACCTCCCTATAAATGAAATCCATGGTTTGTTTTTTTTAAATTTTGAAACATCATTCTAAGGTGACGGCTGAGGGCAAGCAACTTACAAATGAACACCTACTTTGTAGGACCACAGGGTGTGCCTGAAATAATGGTCGAAGTCCAAAAAGTTGTGATCTCTATAGTAACAAACCAAGGGCATATTCAAGAAAAAGGCTAAGACAATCATCATAATTTTCTTTAAAAAATTTGACAATTTCCTGAAATGTTGAGCGTTTGGTTAATTTATCTTTTTACACGCTTTATATTAGCTTCATTTGTATGTTTGTAACTGACTCCTATGGACTTGATTTTCACCCACTTCCAGACGTCCGAATGATTTGAAATTTGGCAGGTGTACATAATTCCGGTGACAATGCATTAAGAAATTATTGTGTGAAAATAAAAAAATGGCGGCTCTAATATGGCGGACGAGTTTTGTGATTATGGTCCGATTCGCTTCAAAATTGGTATCTGAGGGTTTTCGTGATCGAAAAATTCAAGATGGCGGCTCCAAAATGGTGGACGAGTTTTGTGATTATGATCTGATTCGCTTCAAAATTGGTATGTGGGGGTTTTTGGAGTCGAACATTATGATTCTTTCGTGAAAATTGAACATACCAATTTTGAATAGAATCGGACCATAATCACAAAACTTGTCCACCATTTTGGAGCCGCCATCTTGAATTTTTCAATTTTCACGAAAGAATCATAATATTCGACTCCAAAACCCCCCACATACCAATTTTGAATAGAATCGGACCATAATCACAAAACTCGTCCACCATTTTGGAGCCGCCATTTTGAATTTTTCAATTGTGACAAGAGAATCATAATCTCCGACCACGAAAACCCTCAGATACCAATTTTGAAGCGAATCGGACCATAATCACAAAACTCGTCCGCCATATTGGAGCCGCCATTTTGTTTTTTTTCACACAAAAATTTCTTAATGCATTGTCACCGGAATTATGTACACCTGCCAAATTTCAAATCATTCGGACGTCTGAAAGTGGGTGAAAATCAAATTTAAAGGAGTCGGTTACAACAATCATAAAAAAACTAAAAAACACGCTTTTATAGAAAACCAAACTCAAAAAATTGAAAAGAAATTTTAATAAATTTGAATTAAGAATAGTGTAAAAAAATTATTTTATTTAAAAAAAAAGCGAGGGGTGCTTAATCCGGATCTTAAAAAGCACCCCACGCTTTTTTTAAATAAAATAAAATAAATTCTTATTTAGATTATTATTAATTTATATTTATTATTTTTTTTTTACACTATTCTTAATTCAAATTTATTAAAATTTATTTTATATTTTTTTAGTTTGGTTTTCTATAAAAGCGTGTTTTTTAGTTTTCTTAAACTATTATTTATTTATCAAAATTTCAAGCTGGTTTTCGAGATTTGTTTGTTTTTATCATAATATATCTCTACCTTTCTTTTTATCCAATATTCAACTTTTTTTTATTTCATTAGTGAGTTTGATAATTCACTGTTAATATAATATAGAGATCATAAAATTTAGCTTCAAACATATACAAGGCGAACACTTTTTTAATTTTAATTGTATTGTATTTGAAACATAAGAGTTGGGTCAGTAAAAAGAGGAGGAAAGATTTGGATATTTCGTTCATATTTCTGTTAATTCAGAAAATATCGAAGTATGTTTCAAATATTTTTTTTTTATATCAAGTTTCCTATAAAATAATGAATAAAACTGTTCCTTTTCTCTGAGTCATCCTCAACATTTTTTCTTTAAATATAAAACTTTTTTTCTTCCTTTTTTGCAATTACTTTTTACTCAATTACTGTTAATCAAAATTCAATAAAACAATTGAAAAAGGACATCAACATTTAGGAATGAATAAAAATTATTTCGATTAGTTATCGGCATATTTGTACATTATTTGAATGGAGAATTTACAAATAAATAGATTGGAACATGTTGTCCATCGGCTTGGCCTCCCAGTTCACCTGATTTGAATACCCTAGATTTTCATAAATGGAAATATCTGAAAATTAACCATTCGGGGCTTAGAGATACCGAATTCGATAAGTTTGAAATCTTGATATGCAAAATGCATTTGTCAAATTGGGGATATTTTGTATAGTTACTAATTTTTTTTTTACTCCCGAATATCAATTGGCTTCTACAATTATTTTATTGTTTCAGTTTTAGTATGTTTTCCAAATTTTGATCCACTGCTGGAATGGATCAATTTTCTCACATAAATTTACCAAAAGTAACTTCAAATAATTGTAACTTTGAGGTGACTGAATTACTTAGAAATCCTTCCCAAATCATCTTGTATGATACACCTATGGATTCAGGATAAAAAATAATAATCAAAAACGAGAAAGAATATCCAGGTCTGTATTAATAAAAATAGGTAGAGGATAGCCTAGAGAGTAAGAAACGTTGGATTCAAAATTAATTCTTAGGGTACTAGATAAAAAATATTTGAAACATTTTTCGATACCTCTTGAAATAACATGGTTTTTTCCTAATATCAGATATTGACGATCGAATTTCCCTGCTGTAAAGTACTCCAAAGTTTTTTTAAGTCTGGCCAACCTTCTAACTCTTATGCTTCAAAAGTTACCAATACAATCCCATTAAAAAAGTGGCCCCCCCATATTCTTCTAACCACGTGGCTCTGTAAAGGTTCATATCCATTCAAAAGGTTTTTGTCCAATTGCCAGAAATCCGAACCAAAACCCGAGATTTTGAGTATTGTTTACCACATCTTTCCAGTTTAATTCACTGAAACATAAGCATTGGACCCATTTGCAGGAGTGTGGAACAAATGAAAACAGTTGCAAAAACGTGGCAGACAATTATGTCCAGAAAAAAAATAATCGCAAAATGTACCAGCTTTTCTTGATGAAATTTGAAATAATGCAACAAGCTCATGAATGTTCCTTGAAAAGTTGAAATTTCATTTTCATTATATACAGTCTATTCGAAAAGTCATTATCTTTTATAACCAATTATTTTGGTTGTTAATGTTTATTGGAGGTTAGTTTGAGATGTAGAATGGACTCATTTATGCATTATTTACCGATTTCATAAATCTAAAATACATCTCTCAAATAGCTAGAGGAGTTTTTTTACAGATTTAAAATCCTCAAAATAATTGTCAGGGATACCGAAAGGGAGCGTTACTGGTAGCAGAAGAGAATGTATATGTCAGCGACTATGCCTCATTGGGCCCTATCCACAAATCCCAACTCAGCTGTATGAGTGATATGGTTCACTTGACACAGCATAAAAATGGTGTTAGTTCCATTTTTAGTCCTCTCCCTCTATTTTCATTTACATTGTTAAGAAAACGAATACTCTTTGCCACTGCATGTTTGTCTCGCGACACAAGTAACCAGAATGTTCCAGGAATCTCAAAATGATTCCAGAAGCGGTCACCGGTTTTTCCAGTGGAATTCACTATGCCACTGCATGTTCGTCTCGCAACGGCAAAAATCCAGAATGTTCCAAGAATCCGGAGCCTCAGATTCCAGGAATCTCGAGATGATTCCAGAAGCGGTCACCGGTTTTCCAGTGGAATACACTACGCCACTGCACGTTCGTCTCGCGACGGCAAGAGTCCAGAAAGTTCCTAGAATCCAGAGCCTCCGATTCCAGAAATCTCGAGATGATTCCAGTGGAATACACTACGCCACTGCACGTTCGTCTCGCGACGGCATGAGTCCAGAAAGTTCCTAGAATCCGGAGCTCCGACTACAGGAATCTCGAAATGATTCCAGAAGCGGTCACCGGTTTGCAAGTGGAATACACTACGCCACTGCATGTTCGTCTCGCGACGGCAAGAGTCCAGAAAGTTCCTAGAATCCGGAGCCTCCGATTCCAGGAGCGGTCGCCGGTTTTTCCAGTGGAATACACTACGCCACTGCATGTTTGTCTCGCGACGGCACCCAGAATCTTAGAACGGAGCCTCCGATTCCAGGAATCTCGAGATGATTCCAGAGCGGTCGCCGGTTTTTCCAGTGGAATACACTACGCCACTGCATGTTCGTCTCGCGACGGCAATAGCCAGAAGTTCTAGAATCCGGAGCCTCCGATTCCAGGAATCTCGAGATGATTCCAGAGCGGTCGCCGGTTTTTCCAGTGGAATACACTACGCCACCGCACGTTCGTCTCGCGACGGCAATAGTCCAGAGTGTTCCTAGAATCCGGAGCCTCCGATTTCAGGAATCGCGAGATTATTCCAGGAGCGGTCACCGGTTTTTTCAGTGGAATACACTACGCCACTGCATGTTCGTCTCGCGACGGCAAGAATCCGGAGCCTCCGATTCCAGGAATCTCGAGATGATTCCAGATGCGGTCGCCGGTTTTTCCAGTGGAATACACTACACCACTGCATGCTGGTCTCGCGACGGAATAGCCCAGAAAGTTCTTAGAATCGGAGCCTCCGATTACAGGATCTCGAGATGATTCCAAGCGTCGCCGGTTTTTCCAGTGGAATACACTACGCCACCGCACGTTCGTCTCGCGACGGCAAGAGTCCAGAGAGTTCCTAGAATCCGGAGCCTCCGATTCCAGGAATCTAGAGATGATTGGTGAAGCAGTCGCCGATTTTACCAGAGGTGTCTACCACGTGACTAATTACCATATAATATGATGCATTATGGGAGTGAACTCTCTCACTGAATTGTTGATTCAGAAGCAAGTCGAAACCCAGTACAGTGGGGTGGGTGGTATATTTAGCAGTGAATTTGTATCGAGTCATTTAATTGTCAGAATTCACGAGTGTTTTGTGTTATGAAGTGTAAATAAACTGAGACAAATGTATTCTGTATTTTAATAGCCACGAAGAATATTGTAGTTTTTTCAATTTTAAAGAAAAATAATTCTTTCCAATATTTAATTGAGAATATTTCTCTTTTTCATCAAAACATGTATTCTGACGTCACAAAATTATTTATGTATTAGGCGAGTTTTAGAACTAACATTTTTGCTTTCTAAAGGGGCTGAAAGAAAATGAATAACGAAATCATACTTTCAATTCTATTTAAATGAGTCCATTCCACTGCAGACTTTTGGTACATCTACAATATTGAGGTTTTCATTTGGATTCCATTCCATAATTTCAATATGCAATGGTTGCAAAAAAGGAATACTTGTGCAAATACCAGGGACCGTATTTGGAACATCATGTGCGGATTACCTAACTTTTAGGGAAGAACATTTCAAACTCAGGTCAAACGTATGGCTTCGCGAATTATTTGAACAAGGTTATCGATCCGACTTTATGAAAAGTGGTGTCAGCAGTGGGATAAAGTAGTCATGACATTAATTTCGCTAATATTAAACGATGCCTAACATTTCCTAAGTGGGAAGACATAGAAACTAGCAATGTTTGAACTAAAGTTTCATTCGCAAAGGACAAAACGACAGGTACCGAAATTTGTTCAATTTACACTCTGGGTATGGGAATATCTCATACCCCTATTCTACCCAGTTTCGAGTTCATAAATCAAAATGAACGTGTTTGCATTGCGTTATTCAAATTTGCTCGAATATACTCTATAATAAAATATTCACTAATAACGCGCTAGTGATTAAAAAAGATCTTCCCGAATTAATGGAAAATACTTTGTTGTTTTTTCAAAAAACCCTCCAAAAGTATTCACCAACCTGTCTATTCAGTACCAAAAATACTCCACTCCCGATTTATTGCTCATTTTACTCACCCTATCGTCGACAGGGCGAGCCGATTCGGGGAATCCTTCAGTAGAAACATACAACCTTTTGTACATTAAGAAAATAAAAGATGATTGTCCGTTCTTGGGAAATTTGTCGTCTATGGCTAGTTAAAATCTAAAGACAAACGTTTCCATTATTCTCCGCATCCCTCTGTACAACAACAAGATCAATGTACAAGCAACAAACCTTCTCTCTCCTTCTAATCTACAACTCTTTAGGATTACACTGGTGTTTGTTTTGTTTCGTAACATATTTACGAATGTTTAAATTCTAGCAGTCTTCGATATGCAATGAAATTGTCAAGGGCATGAAGGAGGTTCGCTCGAAATGCACCTACGCAGGATGGACGTGTCAACGTTGAAACGGGACGCCAACAGATAGTTATCGTCACCAATCGGAGCAGCTCTGCAACAAAAATTCGAAACTGTTAAACGAAAATATTTAACGAAAAACAAAAATTAGGGCAAAACAGAGGAGGAAATATTGATCTTGCCATTAAATACACAGAGAGTGGAAATTGTAACAAACCAGATGTTAGAAAAACGAAAAATTTCAAACACAAATTCGCCAAAATCACAGTTTAGTACAGAAATATTTATTTGTTTGTTTCAAATGGGAGACCTTTCTGTAAAATCATGGTAATGGGGTTTTTATTACCACTTTCCGTTTAGACTCGCTCTGAATGGTCAGCAGATAGGAGACATCGAATATCGCTCTAGAAGGGATTAACTCTCTGTCCCTTCTAAAGCGATATTGTCTGTCTGTCAGGGAGCAACATTTATTTATTTATTTGGTATAAACGGGAAAACCCCTATTGTTACAAGAAGTTGTATTAATTACAATATGAAAAGTACTTAAAATACTTAAAACTAAAAAAAGATAAAAATACTAGTTTAAAAACTAAAGAACACGCTTTAATAGAAAACTAAACTAAAAAGTAGAAAATAATTTTAAATGAGTTTGAAATAAGAATACAGTGATTAACAACAAATTTAATTCATCGTAAAAAAGCGTGGGGTGCTTGATGTCAATATATATATATATATATATATATATATATATATATATATATATTATATATCATAAGTAGTATACCCATGCACAAGGTTTTACCTTTTATTGGTTTTCTACTCTATTTATTTGCTATAATTTGAATGTATTGCACGATTCAATGTTTTTTTATTTAAAATTTTTTAATATTTAAGTTTTGTTAAATTTGAATCATTATGAAAATATCTTAAAAAGCACCCCACGCATTTTTTAGATGAAATAAATTTGTTGTTAATCACTATTCTTATTTCAAACTCATTTAACATTATTTTCTACTTTTCAGTTTAGTTTTCTATTAAAGCGTGTTCTTTAGTTTTAAACTATTATTAATCGGACCATAATCACAAAACTTGTCCGCCATATTGAAGCCGCCATTTTTTTTTTCACACAATTTTTTTTTAATGCATTGTCACCGGAATTATGTACACCTGCCAAATTTCAAATCATTCGTACGTCTGGAAGTGGATCAAAATCGCGCCCAAAGGAGTCTGTTACAAACAAACAAACATACAAGTGAAGCTAATATAAAGCGTGTAAAAATACACAAATCTAAAGAGAAAATACATAATTGATTGCAGAGCCTCCAACGAGTCAGTGAAAAAAATTAAGTTTTGTAGCATTCGCTTCTCTTAATATTCTTGACATTGGACTATTCAATCAAAAATTATTAAGTTGTGAGTTCTCTACAAAAACAGTTTCATTATCCCTTATTACTCTTTGTTTGGCTCTCAGATTAACTGAGGAGAGAAGTTCTGGGCAATTTAATTGCACAACATGAACATTTCAGAAGAAAATATGTATTGAATCTATTCGAAAATGTATGTAAATGAAATATGATTGTTACGAAGGATCTACTGTATCAACAAATATAAGACATTAGAATAATGATAAATTAGTTAAGACAGTTCAGAGGAAGTGGTATGGTACGGTTTATTCTGGGTTTTCCAGCCATCACCTAGCCAGATGGGCCACTAAAAATCATAAGGCATGTCATAATATTTATCATATATAATAAAACTAGGACCCCGATTCATACACTAGCATCGAGACTATAACCCTCATCATATATAATCCGTTTCTGAATTTAGGCTTGAAAACAGACACTGTGAGGGGTTTCAATAGGTTTCAGAGAAAGAAGAACAGTTCATTCTGATCTATGACAAAATGTATTTCTTCAGTTAATTTTTGATTTTTTCGATATATTTTTTATTTTCTCAGTAAACTATTATAATAAATGCCAAGATTTGATATTATAGTGATCGCGGAAACATGGATTGATAAAGCCGTATCAAACTCAGAACTCTTCCCTGGTGAATATAATGTTTATAGAAAAAATATTAAATTGGATATTGTGGATAAGGTAACTGGAGGTGGTGTAATGCATACAAATCATTCAAAAACTATATGAAATATGAACTCATAGATACTGTGTGAAAAAACAAGATATTTTAAAAATATTTCTCTTCAAATTCTCGGAAAACTCACATGGTCGATATTTCAATCATTGTATGGATTTTTTTATGGCCATGTTTGCGGTTAGAAATGCAGAATTCTGGAATTTTGGCATTCGAACTTTATGGGTGCAAGTTGATTAGTCCAGTAAAACAGGGTAGAAATATCAAGTTGAAATTGAGGATAGTACCCAAAAAGAAATATAGAGAATACATTGTTTGCTTCTATAAAATGCCATATAAGGTACTCAAATCAAGGGTTACAAAAGATATTTCTGAGAAAATATTTAGGTAACAGAAAAATATTGTTATTATATCAAAATTAGATGGATGAGAATTTATTTTCATCGGGTTTTGAATGAATGTCCTTTCTTTCATAATCTTATTTTTAGGATCTAAAAGCCACGGAATATTTCATTGAAGAGAGCTTAATAAAATTCATTATCTTTCATAATAAGCTCAACCCTATGTTTTATTATAATAATAATAATCTCTTTATTTGCTCAGATTGATCTGTACAACCACAGGAGCAGGAATACAAATGAATATATATATATATATATATATATATAAAACATAAACATATACCACATAAATATAATAATAAATAATTCCTTCCTATACACACATATAGTATTGGATTACAGATAAAACTCATCTACAATGTAGCAGTTCTTTGACAGAAGAAGTTGCTCCAGTCTTGATTTAAAGATATGTACATTTTCAGAATTTCTCATGTTATCTGGGAGTTTATTGAAAAGTTTGCAGCCCTGAAAGATGAAAGAGAAAAATACTAAGAGGAAAATCTGAACTTGTTGAGTAGAAATTCACAGTTCTGTAAAGAGTTTGAAGTCTATCAGTTACTGAAAACATAAAAAGGATTTACATTCAGTGCTACTAGGATCAAGACTTCTGCTAGACTAGAGATGGTCTGCATTTACGAGACCAAGCAGGTTGACTAGAATTTGGCATCTGCTTGGCCAACATGTTGACAATAAGGTTGATAAATAAGGCCATTTCAATCTATATAATAAAAATGAATCTCGATTCTTTGTAAGCGCGAATGTTCGTAATAGCTCGAGGACGGTCAATACGGAAAAAAAATCAGGACAGTTGCTCGAAAATTGAAAAATTCAGGTATGTAAGAAATTTGGCGAAGATAGACTATCAGGTCATTTATTACCAAAAAGGAAATCATCATCATTTATTGTCATCGCAAGAAACTATTACAGTTTATGATAGGGATAGTCACAAATACAAATTAAAATTAAATTTATCAACCAATCTAAGCTAAAAATAATAATAATAATAATAATAATAATAACAAATCCCAATCAGATTATTTTTTTTACACGCTTTATATTAGCTTCACTTGTATGTTTGTTTGTTTGTAACCGACTCCTTTAGGCGCGATTTTGACCCACTTCTAGACGTACGAATGATTTGAAATTTGGCAGGTGTACATAATTCCGGTGACAATGCATTAAGAAATTTTCGTGTGAAAAAAAAACGAAATGGCGGTTCCAATATGGCGGACGAGTTTTGTGATTATGGTCGTTCGCTTCAAAATTGGTATCTAAGGGTTTTTGTGGTCAGAGATTATGATTCTTTTGTCAAAACTGAAAAATTCGAAATGGCGGCCCCAAAATGGTAGGCGAGTTTTGTGATTATGGTTCAATTCTATTCAAAATTGGTATGTAGGGGTTTTTGGGGTCCAATATTATGATTCTTTTGTAAAAATTGAAAAATTCTAGATGGCGGCTCCAAAATGGCGGACGAGTTTTGTGATTATGGTCCAATTCTATTCAAAATTGGTATGTGGGGGTTTTTGGGGTCAGAGATTATGATGATTTTGTCATAATTGAAGGATTCAAGATGGCGGCTCCAAAATGGCGGACGAGTTTTGTGATTATGGTCCAATTCTATTCAAAATTGGTATGTGGGGGTTTTTGGGGTCGGAGATTATGATTATTTTGTCAAAAATTGAAGGATTCAAGATGGCGGCTCCAAAATGGCGGACGAGTTTTGTGATTATGGTCCGATTCTATTCAAAATTGAAGAGTAATAGTTAAAAAAATTAAATAACAATAATAATAGTTTGAAAAACTAAAAAACACGCTTTAATAGAAAACAAAATTAAAAAGTTGAAACTAAATAATAGTTTAAATACTAAAGAACACGCTTTAATAGAAAACTAAACTAAAAAGTGGAAAATAATTTTAAATGAGTTTGAAATAAGAATACAGTGATTAACAACAAATTTATTTCATCGTAAAAAAGCGTGGGGTGCTTTTTTAGATATTTTCATAATGATTCTACTTACCAATATCTGTCCATGAAATATTAACAATTGACATCAAGCACCCACCACGATGAAATAAATTTGTTGTTAATAACCGTATTCTTATTTCAAACTCATATAAAATTATTTTCTACTCTTTAGTTTAGTGTTTATTAAAGTTTTTTTTAATTTTTATACTATTATTTTTATTTTATAAAAACAATGTGGGGTTTGGAATTTTTTTTTTTTTTTTTAATGTTCGTAATACTCCGAATAAAGTTTTTCAGGGAAAGAAAGGATTTTTAGAAAAGTTATTGGAAATTTCTTATAATGGAAAAACAGGATAAATGGGAATACGGGATAGCGAGATAACGGAAAAACGGGATAATGGAAAAACAGGATAACTGGAAAATGGGATATCGGGCAAAGTTAAAGGCATAACCTAGATGGAACAACACAAAAAAACATAGGAAAAAATAAATTGTACGTGGACGAGAGTTTTCAGGAAATTTTTTTTAGGAAATGTAGAAATTTGGACAGGACATCTGTTGGGTTGGCTAATAAATAATATTTAATATTTTTCTTAATCAGAAAGGGAGCGTGGTACAATGTTTTCACTAATTTCAGACATATCAGCAACAATTTTGTCATTACTATTTATAAAATCTATCAAATTACTCTTCGAATCTGATTTATTATAAAGAAGAGAATTAATCATTTTCCGCAAGGATTTGGAACAAATGTTCAAAAACTATTTTTTCGAATGGACTTTTCAACTATTTTATTGTAGTAATTATAGATTTCTGCATTTTTGAGTCTCTCCAGGAAGATGACAACACAGTCATGCGTGTGTTCAGGAAGGATTTGATATGAGTGTACTTACAAGCTGCCATATTTGGTATTCCTATCCATTGTCCTTTTGTACAGTCTGTGTTTCTGCTCGATCTGGAAGGCGGTCTCACGCAGCTGCTTCAGTATGTCGCAAACGGTGGGGTCCTCGCTCTGGAACATGTTGATAAACGTCTCCAATGTCTGGATATGCGTGATGATCAGCGAATGGATTCGCTGCAGATCTCTCTCCGGATCGAGTGTCATGTGGTAGTTGCTGTCAGTTTGGGATACTTCACTGCAGCCAGGCGCCAGTTCATTCGGAGATTTACAACTGAAAATCGCATTTTTTACCACTAATTCAGAATTTGAGCGAATAAAAATTATCTATTTGTTCAAAAGATCCAATCAACTCCTGGTTAATCTTTATAGAAAATAGCATAAAGCTATAAAACACAAAGGGAGGGGGGGGGCATGTATTTATCAAAAGTATTCAAAGATGTAACAGAGGCGGATATAAAAGCGTTCTTGAAGAACAAAATGGGTGATGATAAAGAAGAGTTCATAGTCAAGGACATGGAAGAAAATAGGAACCTGAATTCATACACAGTTGCTGTAGACTTCAAATACAATGACATTTTTTACAGTCCATCTTCAGAGCTTGTCGCGCAAAGTTTTCAGTTCAAATACAAAAGCGACAAGCTTTTGAATCTATAACTCACGGAATAACCTACGTCACACATCCAAAACAATTATTTTATACTTTTTAGCGCATTTCAATAAAAACCTGTCTTTAAAAAGGTTTTTTATTAATTATTTTAGCTTGTGCTTTTTAGCAAGTACGCCTTAACCTGTTCGTGACGGCGTATGCAATGTACGTGCTTACCGCTGGAACAGAGCCGGTACTACTCAGTTTCATATGGCGTACAAGTGCGCCGTGACCAGCGCGGCATTGTCAGTATCACAACAGCACTCTGTGTTTGAACATCTAGAGCCTCCTACTTTATTTATTATTCATTATCATGGCTGCAAGACATTACCGTCCTCCCGTTATAGAAGTAGCTGTAAGTCACGACTCCATCAGGATACATCAACAAACCGTACATGTAACACCCCAGTTTTTCAGAGTGTCAACACAGGACGAAAATGTAAGTCAGTCATCACACTGGAGTCCAGAATGATCTCGAAACGTACGGCGAATAGAGTTGAAAAATGTTATAGTATGTCGCTCGTATCGCTAAGATGCAATTGAAAATTGTACATATACTGACGTAGTCGCGAAAGGGTTAATCAATGCATTTTTGTTGAAGCATCGTTATTATGAGGCCTTTTTCCCGTAAGTTCTGAGCTATCTAGTTCTTCAACGAGGAGATCATCTAATGATTAACTCGTCCGCCATCCTGGAGCTGCCATCTTCAATTTATGAATTTTGACAAAAAATCAATAATCTTCGATTAAATTCATAATCTCCGACCCCAAAAACCCCCACATACCAATTTTGAATAAAATCGGACCATAATTACAAAACTCGTTCGCCATCTTGAATTTATGAATTTTTACAAAAAATTCATAATCTCCGACCCCGAAAACCCCCCTTTAGCAATTTTGTATAGAATCTGACCATAATCACAGAGATTGTCCGCCATCCTGAATTTTGACAAAAATTTCATAATCTTTGACCTTGAAAACCCCCACACACCAATTTTCAATCGAATTAGACCATAAATACAAATCTCATCCGCCATCTTGGGGCCGCAATTTTGTTTTTTTATCTAACAAAAATTCCATATTGCATTGTCACGGCAACTATGAACACCTGCAAAATTTTACGTTAAGTGGATAACTAGAACAAATTCAACTTGTAAGATTTGATTACACACATCGGGACAGGTGAAAGTAAATAAAAGCTTGTGAAAAACAATATGTTTTCAACAATGATGTCGCAAGCTTTCTGGAAAATATTGACCTCTCATTTGAAAAAAAAAAAAAATGTAAAGCACTGTAACTTGGCATGTATGCTGCGAGATTTATCATTAAGTGTTTTAATTAACTATTCTTTATTTTATTTTAGCTTAGGTTAGGTTCTTTTCGAGTGGGGCGATAGCCGCCCCTTCCACAGCGACCTTCTCAGATCTATTGTGGCTCGATCCTGATTAAATTAGAGTTCACCTTCAAGTCTCGCGCTTCTGACGAAGATTTTTGCTTACTCATACAATGGATAGTTTCAACACTTTTTTAATTTGTTTTATTTATCTATTTTTTTCATAGCCTCCTGAAATGTGTCTGACGCTTATTTCATCATGTTTTTTTTTTTTTTTTTTTTTTTTTTTGTTCCCACGAAAAGGGATATCCTGTAATGTTCAGAGAACATCGTGGGAACCAAGGGAAAAGGTAGGAGTTGGTGTTCTTCTTAAATTTCTGGAGGTTGTATGCCTCGGGAACACCTCCTAGGCAATGAGTTCCAAAGCCTGCTGTTGTTGGATGAGCGAGTCTTTGGAAAGTGATGTTCTGCAGGTCTCCAAAGTGACCACGAAGGGTGTGATGACTGAACTTGACGGGTTAGTCTCGAAGAGACTGCCAAAGCAGGAACGATTGTTGATATTTCAGAAGAGCATAAGCCCATGAAAATATCTATAAAATAGAGACAAATCGCCAACTTTTCTACGGTGTTCCAGACAAGTGGCGAGTTTGTGTGAGGCATCACCGATGAGACAAATTGCCCTTTTGGACAGAATCCAATAGCTTCATGATATGTTTTGGTTTTGTGTTCCAAATATGGGAACAGTATTCCAGGACAGGTCGGATCTGTGCCTTATAGATCATAAGCAGCTGCGTGGGGGTGAAATAGCTCTTGGACGAAACAAAAACCAAGTTTTGGGATGCACTTTTGGCAATGGACCTCCGTGATTTTCCCAGGAAAGGTTATTGCTGATAGTAATACCAAGCATCGAAATGGATGACTTCAGTGGTATGGTTACTCCTGACAAAGTTATGTTAGGCACAGTGAGATCGGCTTTTCTAGAGAAAAGACATGCTTGTGTTTTGTTTGCATTGAATTCTACCAAGTTATTAGATCCCCACTCGAGAATTGTTGCTAAGTCCATATTTATATTATTAACATTTCTTCCTCGTTAATTTCTGGTTTCACGGGCTGATATAGGGGCCCTGGAAGAAGCGGTATGGAGGGTACTATCATCGGCAAAGCTGTGTACTGGACATGAAGTTGCTTTCAACAGGTCGTTGATGTGAAGTAGAAATAGTGTTGGTGCGAGAATAGATCCTTGCGGAACACCAGCATTTATGAGTAGAGTGTCAGATGAAACTCCATCGACCACTACATGGAGAACCTGTTTGAGAGAAAACTAGCAAGCAGAGAACACAGCTGAGGGGCAAGCCATAAGGCGGAAGCTTGGCGAGAGTCCCTGGTGCCAAACTCGATCGAGCGCCTTGGAGATATCTAATGCCACAGCTAAAGTTTCTCCATACTTTTCAATAGATAGCTGCCATATATGTGAGAGCGTAGCGAGCAGGTCACCAGTTGATCTCTGATGGCGGAAGCCATATTGCCTATCGTTGACAATTCCTGAGTCTTCCAGATATTTCATGACCTCGATGTTGATGGCTTTTTCCATGACCTTTGAAATAATAGATAGCAGTGCGATAGGTCTGTAGTTGCTAGGTAGGGCCTTATTGCCTTTTTCCAGGGGCTGTCTTTACTCTTGCAATTTTCTTATTGGACGGAAATACCCCAAATTGTAAGAGTGGTTGAACAACTTGCAAAGAACAGGTGTTAGTTCGGGGCACATTTCTTGAGAACAATCGGCGGGATTCCGTCAGATCCACAGGCTTTGTTGGTGTTGAGACCCAGCAAAATCTTTCTGATAGATCGTTGGCGAAAGGTGATCTCGGGCATATGACTGTCAATAGGTGTAATGTTAGGGGTTGTTTTCCCGATGAATCCAGAGTGGAATTTCCAGCAAATAGGTGTGCAAAGATATTGGCTTTTTCCTGGGCAGTCGTTGCTAGTGTTCCATCTTCTTTGGTTAGGGAGGAAATGAGCTGGAAGTGAAGTTTCTTCCCACAGCTTTGGCAAAGACCAAAATGAACGGGATCCGTTAGGACATTCAGCAAGTTTTGATCTTATTTTGGCATTGTGGGCATCTTTTGAGCATTCTATTGTCTCTTTGCATATGCCTCTAGCCTCGACATATGCTGCTCTGGTCTCAGGGCCCGGATTTTTTAGCCATCGATGGTATGCTGCCTGTTTGGAAGCCACAGCTCTAGAGCAGTTTCTGTTAAACCAGTTCTTATCGGATGATGTTCATCTTTCGGTATTGTAAGTTTGCATCCCCAACATGATGATTTCAGAAATTGTCTCAGCACATCGTGTTGGATCTACTGAAGAGAAACAAACTCTCTTCCATGGAAACGCTGAGAAAAACATACGAAGACCTTCCCAGTCGGCCGAATTGTAATGCCACATGAGACGGGGTGGTATTGTGCAGCACGATGGTAAATGGAAAGAGCATGTTGTGGAGATGAGGGTGTGATCAGAGTTTCCAAGTGGGGCACAAACTTCTATTCTATACGGGTCAGGATTGGTGGTGAGGAAAAGATCTAGTGTATTAGCAGACTGGTTGTTCTATGATTGGGGTATCTGTAATATGCCAAAATGTCATAATTACTTACCACAACCATTGCCCATTAATGAAAGCCGACGGATGGTATTTTTTCAGACGGTTGGCGTTCGTCTGACAGATCTTGGTTAGCAGGTCCACCCACTCCTTTTCTTCGACGCAGTTGGCTGCCTGCACATAGAGAGCTCTCTCCGGCTGGACGATTTGAAACATGTTCTTCATCTTGAAGGACGTTTCGGCAAGTCTTTCCACTGCCAGGATGTTGGTGAGGGGGATACGACATAAAGCATCCTTCCCTAAAAAAAATATGTAGTATTTTGAAGATATCGTAGAGAGAGAGAGAGAGAGAGAGAGAGAGGGGGGGGGGGGGGGGGGTTGACAGTTAGTCTGGAGAAGATAGCGGAGAACGGAATGGACTCTGAAGTTTAAATTATGTTTGAACAATAAATTACTAATGAAAATGTCATCGTTGGGCTTCAAATCATATATTAACACTTATACGAGGGTAACACCTACAACAGCAACTTGTATTGACCATATCTTTATGAAAGAAAATCTACAATATACCAATCTAAAATATAAGTCATTCGCCATCAATGCAGATGTTACGGATCACTATCCTGTATATCTAGGATTGCACTATGACTGTTTATCTGCTCCAAACATAAAAAAAACTAAAGTTATTGAGATTCTGGATGCTAATAAATTTTTAAATCTAATAAAACTGCAAGACTGGAGTATAATACATGAATATAATAACCCAAATATAGCTTATTCAACATTTTCTGATATATTTATTGAAATATATAATCAGGCCATAAATAAAAAAGAAGTACCTATCAAATGCTCTAAAAAAATAAAACCTTGGATTTACAGGCCATTATCAATTCTATAAAACACAGGGACAAAATGAAGTTTAAAGCGATCAAGAAAAATAATAAAATAAAGCAAAAATAAATTACAAACAATCAGTCAACGAAAATAAAAATGATATCAGAAAACTATTTAAAGTAGTCTCGAAATTAAGCAATACCGACAGCAGCAAAAAAAATAATACAATAGAAATTCATGATGGGAATGATGTAAGATTTAATAATGATGTTGACATGGCTAACTATTGCAACAAATATTTCAATGAAATTGGTTTAAAAATGGCTAGTAAGATCAAAAGATCTGCTAATGACTACAAAAATAGGTACCCAACCATTTCTGAATCTATGTTCCTCTATCCAGCTACTGAAAACGAAATAATCCAACACATTAACTCGCTAAAAAATAACTCTTCTCCAGGAATAGATGGGATTACTTCTAAAACATTAAAACTTATACATTCGTATATTATATCCCCACTCGTATATATAATCAACTTAATAATTGAAACGGGCATAGTCCCAGACAAATTTAAAACTTCAATAATAACCCCAATCTATAAAAATGGTAATGTGACAGATATCTCTAATTACAGACCCATTAGCATAATAAGTAATTTTTCCAAAATTTTCGAAAAATGCTTAAAGATTAGACTCCATGATCATCTAAATAAGCATAAAATATTACATAAAAATCAATTTGGATTTAGGGAAAGTAAAAGTACCTCTGACGCAATGTATGAAGTTGTTAACTCAATAAAAGACAGCTTGGAAAGAAATAAAAAATGTATTGCAGTCTTCTTAGATTTAGCAAAGGCTTTTGACACGGTCCCACATAATAGACTCTTCGAGGTATTGGAAAATTAGGGGATCTGTGGAACCGTGAAAGAACTACCTCAATAATAGAAAACATACTGTAAAAATTAGAGACTCAGTAAGTGAACCTTTAAATACGCAACTAGGCATCCCCCAGGGCACTGTATTGGGGCCGGTACTCTTTATCACATACATAAATTCACTACTAAGCCTTAATATAAGTAAATCTACAATCTCATATGCAGATGACACTGTATTGATCTTCGAAGACGACTCTTGGGATGGTGTAAAAGTAAAAGCGGCAGAAGGTGTACAAAATGTTAAAGAGTGGCTGGATTTTAATAAACTCTCACTTAATACAAAAAAAACAAAATACGTAGCATTTTCAATCACAAATTATAATAGACCTAATTACAATAATCTCAAAATTGAGAACTCTACTGATCTCATAACAGAATGTGACAATATCAAGTATTTAGGTGTTACCATCGATACACATCTCAAATGGGATCTACATATCGTTGAATTAGTGAAAAAAGTCCGTAGACTCATATACAAAATGTACCATATCCGTAAAATCCTAAATAAAGAACAACTGATTATTGTATATAGATCACTAGTAGAATCCCTTATATGATATGGCATATTAGTATGGGGCGGATCATATGAGAACACCCTTCATCCACTAAATGTAGTCCAAAATTACATACTAAAAGTTATGTTCAAAAGAGTTTTCAACCAGTTTATTATATAATGAAAACATTTTAAATGTCAGATATCTTTATTTCATAACAATTTCAACATTCTACTACAAAAATAGTCAATATCTACAACAAATATATCATTCTTATAACACACGAGCAAAACAGAATGAACAAATAGCAATTCCAATGTTCAAAAAAGATTCCTCGCAAAGATTTGTGAATTATTTGGCACCAAAAGTTTTTAATATACTCCCTCTAGAAATAAGAACATCTAGCACTGTGAGACATTCAATAAGAATTGTAAAAAATATATTTGTACAAACTACAATAAGTTTGAAGCTTTGTTATGAAAGCAATGTGTAAGCTTGAGAGATACTCAACAAATTTTAGGTTAATTATTTATGTTACCGATTATCATTTACACATTAGAATATATTATAATTATAAAACCAAACAAACACTTATAACCAGATACTCGACCTATATGTTGAATTACAATATTCTAGTTGATCGATACTTGCACATACAAGTGTTATACACTTAGGTGCAAAAGAAAAAATTAAATGCAACTTATTATTTCCATAGTTTTTAAACATATGTTGTAACTGTATATTATGTGAGCAATAAAATTACAAAATTACAAAATAAAGAAGTACAATTACAACTTTGTATTGGTGAGTGACCCCGGCCCTTTAGGGATTAAGACTAATGATAAAATACTAATTCAATGTAATTTCACCTTTATACATATTCCACAAAATGGACCATAAAGATCCTTGTGTTTAAGTCAAAAAAAATGTGAATGAAACTTTTGCGAATTCCCACTTACCTCTGCTTTTCGAATAGCTGAGATCGTGTGTGGTAAGTCTGAAATAACGCTGCTTAAAATTCTTCCTTCCGAACCTTTTCCTCCCCTGCGCCCTTTTGATCATTAGCCTGGAATGGATGAAGAATAATTATGACTGCTCGAACGTTGGACGAACACAATGATAAATGATCATAAGAAAGGGTTAGTTATATCACATACCTCGTTATATGCCTGCAGCAGCATGATAAAACAAAATCTGTTAGTTTATTTCAAACAACAACAGGGAAAAATCATATGAAGTATTTACAATATTTTAAAATAAACATAAGACATGAAAAATAATGCAAAAATTAAATTATATCTACGATCATTGAAATCTGCAAGTGTTTTGCGTTTTTAAATAAGAGGAGTTTTTTTAAATAAAAATAGCCACTGTTTGTGATTTTTCCATTCTCAAAATTAATAATTTCAAAATTAATATTAATGCAAACCAAGAAAGTTTTCTACACATTGGTATAGAACAGTCCACGGCACCAAACCAAAAGTCAAGCTTTTAGCACGTTCTGACCATGAAATAGTAAAGGTGAGTGATTTTGATTTAATTCCAATAAAGCCACCATCCACTTCCCAGGAATTGAATTGTAAAGATTGCATTTCTCAAAACGTTCAATTTCACTTATCTGAAATATGACAGCCATATGAAACATTTCACTTTAGTAGAATGTATACTGGTGAGATTATGGCAATGCCATAAATAATCCTTTTTTTTTATTGGTGCCCCTTTTTACCCATTTAAAGCACGCCTCAGCGTGTTTAAATCGAACTTTAAAAAACGCGCGTTTTTTAAAGGTAACCATGACAACATCAACAAATCGAGAAACGTGAAGTCTAAATGACAAATTTTTGATTATTGATCTGACAGGAGTACCTTGTAACGTCAAAATATTACTCACAATTCGTTCATTTATATGTGCTCCTCCATCCATTTGATGAACTTTTCATATTCTTTTTTATATATATCACTGGATTTTCGCGGTATTAACCGCGATTCTGCCTCACTATTCAAAAAATCGATATTAGAATAATTAATTTTTGAGCTCTGGTGACAACAAATATTGATCTTTGGTAACAAATTGCAAATTAAGGTTTTTCTCATTTCCATGACAACGAAAGGTATACTGATGTCACATCACGAATTCAACCTTCTTGCATTATTAGTTCTTATTTCTATTATTTGTAGTAATAATACCAGTATATATGATTTCAAAGTGCACCAATAAAAAAAAATAACGTAAAGTATTCGTGGATAACTGGTCTTAAAAACACTTGCTCTATTTCGAGCACTCCGGCTGCGCCGTCGTGCTCGAAAAATCGCGCGTGTTTTAAAGCCCTTTTTATCCACTTATACTTTAATATACTATTATTTTCACAGGTCGACAGATTCTCTGATCCTCCAACTCAGGACCTCCTTATTCAAGTAGGCTTTGATAATTAGACATATTCAAAACAAATATTTATTAACTTCAAATATTGATAATAATAATATGTGAAGCCAAAACAACTGAACATCGATTTTCAAAATCTGCCGCCACAAGTGAATGCGCCAAGAAAGAAAATAATTAATAAAAAACCTTTTTAAAGACATGCTTTTATAAAAATGCGCCAAAAAGTAAAAAATAATTGCTTTGGATATGTGACGTAGGTTATATAATAATAATAATAATAATCTTTATTTATCCTTTAAGATCATACATGATATAGGACAAGTCATAAAATGTATATACACAGACATACATAGGTACACATATACATATATATACAGCAAACAAATAACTATATTACTTCAAACATATCGTCCATACAAACAAGCAAATAATCAAATTTAAAAAAAAATAAAAATTATGAATTAGCAAAATATTCACTAATGTCATAAAAGCAGGATTCCACTAAATATTTTTTCAATCTTATTTTGAATTTATTAATATTTTTTTCGTTTTTGATATCACTGGGGAGGTGATTGAAAAATCGTATTCCATTATACTTAGGACTGCTTTCGTAATTCCGTGAGTTATAGATTAAAGAGCTTGTCGCGAAAAGTTTTCAGTTCGAATACAAAAGCGTCCAGCTTTTGAATCTATAACTCACAGAATAACCTACGTCACAAATCCAAAGCAATTATTTTTTACTTTTTAGCGCATTTGATTAAAAGGTTTTTTATTATTTCATTTTGTACTTTTTAGTAAGTACGCTTTAATCTATGCATTTTTGTTAAAGCATCGTTATCATGACACCTTTTTCCTGTAAGTTCTGAGCTATCTAGTTCTTCAACGAGGAGACCATCTAAAGATTAACTCGTCTGCCATCCTGGAGTTGCCATTTTCAATTTATGAATTTTGATAAAAAATCAATAATCTTTGACTAAATTCATAATATCCGACCCCAAAAACCCCGTCATACCAATTTTGAATAGAATTGGTCCATAATCACAAAACTCGTCCACCATCTTGGAGTCGCTATCATGAATTTATGAATTTTGACAATAAATTCATAATCTCTGACCTCAAAAACCAATTTTGAATAGAATCGGACCATAATCACAGAGATCGTCGGCCATTTTGGAGCCGCCATTTTGATTTTATAAATTTTGACAAAAAATTCATAAAATAATGTAGATTCACCTTTGCAAAACCTTTGTTCCTTCTATTTACTGCATCTTTGAACTTAAGGGAATTTCTACTTCTGTGGAAATCTAGTTTTATTACCCCAATCTTCAAGTCAGGGCATAAAGCAAATATACAAAATTACAGACCGATTATAAGTGCAATTCCAAAATTATTAGTGAGTCTGACCTCGCTCAAATAAAAACCCCATTAAACCAAGTTATTTGACAAGAGCAGCATGGTTTCTGCCTGGGTAAATCAACAACTACAAATTTGTGGTGAGTGCTTTGGAAAGGAAGTATCAAGTAGATGTGATTTACAGACAAAGCATTCAACACAGTTAATGATACAGTCTTGCTTGGGAAACTTGAAGCGATAGGGTTTTTTTGCGGAAATTTACTGAACTGGTTCGGAAGCTATCTTCGGGATAGAAATCAATATGTAAAAGTCAAGAGCTTAATATCTGACGAGATTTATGTCACTTCAGGAGTACCACAAGGAAGCCACCTAGGCCCCTTCCTGTTCAATATGTTCATCAATGATATTGTAGAAATAATCAAACCCTCAAAATTTCTGCTGTTTGCAGATGATCTTAAAATTTTTAGCCAAGTCATCAACGAACAACACTGTGAGAATGTTCAAAAGGACCTTACCTCAATTGTCAAATGATGCTCTGGTAATTACATGGAGCTGAATGTATATATAAATCCTTCATTTTAGCCCAAGACTAATATATAAGTAGTCAATAAAATAAGTAGGAAATGTAAACAAATGCAATGTTTTTATCGTTCTCTGGAACACACTGAATTTTGTTATAACATTGATGGTGAACCCCCTCACAAGGGCAAACTCTGTTCGGGACATTGGTGTTCTTTTTGACCCCAAGGCTGACTCCCACCTCCACTTTGAGCAGGTTGATGGGCTTCAGGAATGCTAATTCCATAAGAACACTTTATTATTCTTTGGTTAGATCAATTCTAGAGTATTGCTCATATCAAATCCATATAAAAATAATATAGAGAAAACTAAGAACAATTTTTTGAGATATTTAGTTTAAAAATTGAACATACTCTTAATTAAAAACTCATTAAGAGAAGTAGCGAAACTGAGCACTCGTAAAATTTATGCAGACATCAGAATTCTGCACAAGATTCTGAACTATCATGTTTTTCGTCCTTATCTCTTGTCATTAATTGGCCTACATGTTCCAGCCAGAGTAACTTGTAACACTCAGTCTTTCGCAATTGATTTCCACTGATGCAACTATGGAAAACACTCCCTATTATCCAGAATTTTACAGAATTTTATTGAATGCTAATGAAATTCAAGTGGATCTTTTCAATACTTCTGAAAGTAGCTTGAAAGGAAGATTGCCGTCGTGAGCTATAATAACAACACGATATTGATATGCACATATTTATATTTTTCGCTTGCATTATATTCACTCATAGTTTTTTAGTTTTTCAAATTTTTTCTTTAGTTTTTAGGTATTAATTATAAGTATTCATGTATCATACACCTTGGTAAAAACATGTTCTTATTCTGGGCCCTGCCTGTAAATAAATAAATAAATAAATTAAGACTGGAATAGAAAATCAAATTTTTACTTTCAGATTTTTTTTGAGTTCGGGTCTTTTCGAAATATCTATTAGTCTATTACAATTCAGATGAATTCCTGTCTGACACCTTCACAACTTATAATGTAAATTCCTGAGAATTTAGATTCATTGTGTACCCTCTACTATACTTAGAGTTTTCAATATGTATGTATCATTTTATATTGTCCTTCATTGTCTATTTTTGTAAAATGGTTGAATTTTTAAAATTTTTATTATCTTATTTCAACTTATACAGTGTGCTGGTTTTAAAAATGTGTATGTATCAATTTATATCTTAGTTCTAAGTAGCTTTGTCAACAAAATTGTATATTTTATGACAATAAAGCATTTCTGATTCTGATGTAGTTCAATGTCCAGCGTCGCTTTAGCCGGGAAAGTAGTTGTTTTATGTTAGATATTCACAAAATAACTTTTTATCGTGGATTTTTCAATTTACAGAAAAATATTTCTTTTCAATTGAGAATGTTTCGCTTTTCAAAACTAGTCACTTGCGCCTTTTCACGAAGGATTTTCATAATATTCAAAAATAAAAATAAATATATTGTTTAAATCAAAATCACTCTCCTTTGCTATTTTGTAGGGTTACTTGGAAAGTGCCCGAAACTTGAATTTTGGTGCCATGGACCAGTCTATACCAACGATCTCTGGATGCCTATCAATGTGTAGAATACCAATATGTAAGATTCCCTTTGGACAACCCAACCAACATATTAACGACGGAATATACAAATGAAAATCTGATTCACTCACCCCTCCTTCAACGTGACGGGCATATCGTTATCGATAACCCTTTGACTAGCGGTACAATTGGCAGAAATGATTTCTAAGAACTGTCGGACGGCCGTCATGTGCGCTTCCGTGTAGAAAGCCTTGTACAACCCCTCCATGTATTCCTCCTTGCACACCTGCTGCGTCGATCTGGAGCTCACCAAGTTCCCCAAGGACTGTATGGTTTTAGAAATCAACGTCAGAGTCCTATTCGTTTGGCAATCCTGGAAATAATAATTATCGATTATGAAAACATCAAGAAGAAATCACTAATTCAGGAAAAAGAGAGGAAGGAATGTCACCTGAAGTATTTCGCTCTAGATATGTTCTTTTTACACGCTTTATATTAGCTTCACTTGTATGTTTGTTTGTTCGTTTGTAACCGACTCCTTTGGGCCCGATTTTGACCCACTTCCAGAAGTCCAAATGATTTGAAATTTGGCAGGTGTACATAATTCCGGTGACAATGCATTTAGAAATTTTTGTGTGAAAAAAAACAGAATGGCGGCTCCAAAATGGCGTACGAGTTTTGTGATTATGGTCAGATTAGCTTCAAAATTGGTATCTGAGGGTTTTTGTGGTCGAATATTATGATTCTTTTGTGAAAATTGAAAAATTCAACATGGCGGCTTTAAATGGCGGCCGAGTTTTGTGATTATGGTCTGATTCATTCAAAATTGGTATTGGGGGTTTTTGGGGTCGAAATTATGATTCTTTTTAAAATTGAAAAATTCAAGATGGCGGCTTTAAAATGGCGGCAGTTTTGTGATTATGGTCTGATTCTATTCAAAATTGGTATGTGGGGGTTTTTGGGGTCGGAGATTATGATTATTTTGTCAAAATTGAAGGATTCAAGATGACGGCTCCAAAATGGCCGCGAGTTTTGTGATTATGGTCCGATTCTATTCAATAATGGAGAATAATAGTTAAAAAAAATAATAATAATAATAATAGTTTGAAAAACTAAAAACACGCGTTAATAGAAAACTCAACCAAAAAGTTGAAAATAAATAATAGTTTAAAAAAACTAAAAAACACGCTTTTATAGAAAACCAGACTAAAAAAATTTAAAATAAGAAAAACATTTATTTTATTTAAAAAAAAGTGTGGGGTGCATGGTATCAATAATTATATAGTACATTACACACCTAGGGCAGTAAAGTAAGAAATGTCTCAGATCACAGGTAATTGTTGGCCGAGGCAATACCATGCATCCCACGCTTTTTTTAAATAAAATACATTTTTTTCTTATTTTCTATTTAGTCTGGTTTTCTATAAAAGCGTGTTTTTTAGTTTTTTTAAACTATTATTTTCCTGGAGGTGTGTATTTATAGGTGAGTTTATTATCAAATGTGATCCCAAAGTATTTTGTTGCTGTGACGGGACTGACTTGTTGCTTCGCGGGGATTGTGTAGGATGTTGGTGCAAGTTGATTGAATAACATGAGCTGGGATTTATTGGGATTTCGTTTCAGTCTCCATTTATTGAACCAAAAGCAGGTAGAATTAGCAAGATGTGGAGGATTGGCTATAGCTTCTTCTATGGATTTGTCATGGGAAATCAGCGCTGGGTCGTCCGCAAACTGGAGAATATAATCCAAAAAGGGAAAATGTTCGGGATTGGAAAAATTGTAGTTATAAATATCTGGATAGAATAGGTTGTGAAGGAGTGGGGAGAGAGGTGATTCTCAAGGTAAACTCTGGAATTTTTTTTGAAGAAACCAAATTTAAACTAGTCAAGAAGACTTGTAATATGCTAATAGAAATAATTGATAATTTTTCAAGGAATTTTAAACAAGCTAATTAATCTGTGGCCTACTTTGAAAAACTCAATCGATTCGACGATAACTTACCACTGGCTGGGTGGTCAGATCGAACAGCTTGGGCCCCAAAATGGCAGGAGCGAAGAACCTCAAGAAAATGAACCCCGAGATGACCGAATACCGCACCCCCTTGTTCTCCGGAAAGTGTCGCATGGCGCACTCCTTGAGATTGTGGAAAACCTGGCACATGAGCGCAGGACAATGCACCGCGCTCTGCGTGATGGCATCGAAGATCTTCTGGATGTAGTGCTTGAGATTGGCGAGGTTGGTGGCTATGGTGTTGGCGTCTCGGACCCTCGTTGGATCTATTTCACATGGTTTGTGCTCGTTGACGATGAGCTCGAGCGTGGGGCGTAACGTTTTATGCAGGTATTGGAGACCGATGAGGCGCATCGCTTCGTCCATCATTTTGGAGACGAGGGTGTTGCCTCGGAATATTGTCGTGGGGTCTCTGCAGTAATATATAGTTGTAATATGTGAATAGGTTTGAGTACATCCAAATTAATATTGCTTGCAGATTCTGTTCTCCTCAATATTTTACTGTGTGGCAAAAATATTAACTCTTTCAAATAATATTTAATCTTCAAGCTTCATCAACAAGAATTATTCTTTCTACTTATTAATTATGGCTTCTATTGGGTGATGTTCAAAAATCAATAAACGATATAAAGAACATTCACCAAATATGATTAAAAATTAAGAACTAATTCAGGTTCTCATAAATTTTCTGGAATAACTTTTGGATTTATGAAAACATTTGAACCATATAAAAAAAAATCATTTGGCGAATTTTATATACAATTTTTTGTTTATTTGGGAATGGTTCGTGATTAATCTTTTGAGAACTAATAAATCAATGATGAATAAACCTAGAGATGAATGAAGAGATTATCAGATAATATTTTGGCATAAAAATACTCACGTTACATTAGAAATTTCGACATTGGCAAGCGCCTTAATTATCGGTACGATTTTATCATAGTGCAAAAATATCCTGACTAACGGTTGGGCTATGTCCATTTTGTTGATGATTTCTCCCAAAACATATACAGAAGTGGCTGTGATTGGCTGGAAATATAAAATAAAATTCATCAAAATATCCCAGAAACTTTACAGAACGTGACATTTCCAATCAGAAAGTCAAGTACAATTAAATATCAAAACAACTCCATTCAAATTCACCAGATGAAATTTTCAGGAATGTGCAGGATTCTCCAAACAAAATTGAATTGATTTACAATAAATTTAAAATAAAAAGAAGTTTATAGGAAGATACTCATAATCTGAATTTGTTAGGGATGAATACTTACTTGTATATATGAGCTTTGCAGTAATAAATTCTTCAGATCATCATACACAGAGGCAGGAAATACTCTGTCTTCCGTGTATTGTATCTGGAGTCGCAGGGAACCTAGAGAATTGTCGCTTGAGAGTCGTGTACCGGGAGGTGTAGAGTGTGTGAGAAATAGTCGATTTTTTCCAGATCTTGGTTGTAGGTAATACCTATAAAAAAACCAGGTGAGTTACTCTGAACTTACCCAATAAGAGATAGTATATAAGATGGAACGGCTAAACTTATTAACTGAGTTTTTTTTTTGTATTCTTGGCAATAACACTCCCAAAATTGGGTACTGTCATATGCGCTACGGAATCCTGAATTGGGGACAGGGTCAGCTGCTGAAAGAGTCTTTATTCTGCAAAAGAGTGCAGTAAGAATTATCTCCGGTATCGGATGGAGAGAATCTTGTAGAGATGCATTCAAAAATCTTAGAATACTTACTATCACTGGTCTTTATATTTATGAATCATGTATCTATGTATACAGAAACAAATCAAAATTTCTATCTCAGCAACATCAGTACGCAACCCGTTTCAAAAATCAATTAATGCCAAATATACATCGAACTACTCTATATCAAAAAAGCTTTCTTTATCTTGGAACTAAACTTTTCAACAAGTTAGAAGATGGGAAAAAAAATTCTCCAAATTTAGACATTTTCAAGGCAAGATTAAAGAAAGCCTTATTGGAAAAAAATTGCTACTCACTAGATGAATTTTAACTGATAAAAAATGTTTTTAATTGTCTTAATTTTACTAACCCTCTGGACGTTTTCCTTGTCATTGTACTTATATACATATTTCTTTTTATTTTGTACTTTTAAACGAGGGATGAATAAATATTATTATTATTATTTATTATTAAAGCATTTTTAAAGAGCTTTCCACTGACGTATCATTGCCATTTAAACTTTTGAAGTGGGGGTTGATGGGGCGGAGGAGGTGAGTGTATCGAGGTTCGCTCATATGCTATGTTGGTTTCCCCCAAAGAGAGTAAATGTTATCTGAGTAGGAGAGTCTATTCCCCATAAGACAATGGTGACACTAATATAAAGAGATGAAAGATCATTTGTGAGTCATAGTGACGTATATGGACATGTCATGGCCACCATTCTCTCTGGACAGTGGCGGACTCCGCACTCTGGCATCTGAGAGTTACAGGCTCCTGATTGTATATTGGACCACTCTGTATGTTACGCGGGCCTCCTGTACTCATGTCCACGTACGTCACTATGACACATTAATGCTACAAGATTCTGATTGGCCAGAGCTTATTAGTACCTCCTATTCAGATAACGTTTACTCTTTTTGGGTTTCCCCGAATATGCCTTAAAATATATCTTTTTTCATTTCTGAGATTTCCACTGGAAACTTATAAATTTGACACACTGTATGTATGTGTAGATAGATAGATAGACAGACTTTATTAAAGCTTCAATTTGAACAGTTGAAAAACTCAAGTCAATAAGTACAAATACACGTAGATACAGATATATATATACATAATAATTTGCAGATATATGTAGAAGTTGCCTTCAAAAGTACAAAATTTCTGAAATGACTTAACTTGCACTAGAATTGAATATTTAATAACATATCACAGTCAAAAGAATAAAATACCTGGTCACAATACCATATAATATACTATAGAATATAGATAAGAAGGGAAAATAAAAAATATATGATATGGTAAAAGTTATTTTTCATAGAATTATTTTATTGAATACGGTTCGATGTCACACAATAGATCAAATACGTATTTTTTGAAAGTGTTTTTGTTGGTGCTCTCTTTTCTGATCATCGAGGGTATATGATTATAAAATTTGATACATGCATAATGTGGTCCTTTCTCAGTATTTTTTAATCTGTGCTTGGGTATAACGAAATTAGATTTGTGCCTTGTGGAGTACCTATGTTTGTATGTGTCACTTTCAAATTTTTATTTATTGTTATTTACAAAAAGAACACATACATAAATATAGATGGCATATACGGTGAGCATTTTGTGACACTTGAAAATCCCACGACAGGAGTCTTTGTGAAAGATAAGTGCCATGTGAAGTGGAATGAATACAAAAATCGAATTAAACGGTTTTTCTTCACATAAAGGATTCAATATAAAATTGAACCAGACATAAATTAAACATAATCGAGCTTATCAGAAAGAAACATTTGCATTCAATGTCCATTGATATTATATGGAAGTATGCATGGATTTTCAGGTGAATATCATTCAACGTTCTGCGTGGTATTTGCCAGGAAAGTAGTTGTTTTTCACCTGAGATCTACCATTTTCTGGTTCAATTTTATATTGAATCCTTTATGTGAAGAACATGGCTTTTATAATTCTTTTTTGCATGAAAATATTATTATATTAAAATTCCATACTTCAGTAAAGGGTAGACTGTCCCATAGTATGCCGTTTTTAGAGCCTCAAAATTTAAGTTTCTTTTCAAAACTCTTATTGCAAAACATTTAGATGCTAGTTTTTTTGCCAGATTGTCAATGTGCTTTTCAAAATTTAATTTGTCATCTATATATATGCCTAACACTTTACTCTCAGTAGAGAAGTATAATTCTTCTCCATTTCTTAGAGGCATCGACTCCGGAATATGTATGTGTATGAACAGATATGTGTGTATACAGGGTGTTATGTAATAAGTGTCGATATCTTACAGGGCGATTCCTCAGTTATTTCTAAGGTGAAAAGTTCATATAAGCATGGGTCCGCAAGGCCTTCATTTTTGATATACAAGGTGTTGAAAATTTATTTTTAATTTGGTTTTTTGTAAATAATTTTTAAAATAATGTCGATATTTGGGCGAAAATTGGTATTTGGAGATTTTTTGATTTGAGAAATTCAAATTTGATCTTAGTTTGTCCCTTAATTGTAGGGGGCGCCGCCTACAGGTCTTTGTCTCTTTTAGGGAGTCACAACTTTGTCGTGCATGTATATATCACATTTTCTAGAAGAAAAATCGATTCCTCTATCATTTTTACATGAAAAAGGTATGCTTTTCAAAAGTCGCTATAAGCAGCCGTTTTCGAGCTATTTTGATTTAAATTAATCAATGCAAATTTTTTATTGATAATTTGTTATATCCTTACCGTATTCAAAGAGTTCAGGCACTACTCTCTCGTGACTTTCCGTTACATATCAACTTCTGTCGTTGGTTTCTCCAATGCCTTATTCAAAATCCTTTATTTGAAAATCAAATCCTGTTCTCACGCAACGCTATACGCAAGTTTCACAACAATCGTTTGTGGTCAGAGGAAAACCCCCATGCGATATAGGAATCACATTTCTAAGAAAAGTTATCTCTTAACGTATGGGCAGGAATCCTTGGAGATTATTTTATAGGTCCATTCTTTATTACGAGAAGATTCAAAGGGGAGAGATATCGTCATTTTCTTGAAGAAGAGTTGCCTATTTTACTGGAAGATGTGCCGCTTAGACTACGAAATGAAATGTGGTTTTTGCATGACGGTGCCCCAGCACATTTTAGCATACAAGCGCAAGAATTTTTAGATCAAACTTTCGGCAAGCGTTGGATAGGTTGGGGAGGGCCTCAACCATGGCCCCCTAGGTCACCAGACCTCAACAGTTTGGATTTTTTCCTGTGGGCGCATCTTAAATCCTTAATTTACCAGACACCTATCCAAAATGAAGAAGAATTAAGTAATCGAATAATTAACTCTTGTAGAACGATTCAAAATACTCCAGGAATTTTCCAAAGAGTGCACGAATCAATGAGAAGAAGATTGGATGCGTGCAAACAGGCAGGAGGTGAACATTTCGAACATTTATTTTGATTTAGATTTATATATATATATATTGTTCCATTGTTTATTGTTGTTTAAAAATTAGCGTTTGAAATGTATCTTGTTGAATAAAAAAAAGTTTTCAAAATTGTTTCACTTTTTGACAAACACATGCATCGATTAATTTAAATCAAAATATCTCGAAAACGGCTGTTTGTAGCGACTTTTGAAAAGCATACCTTCTTCACGTAAAAATGATAGAGAAATCGATTTTTTTTCTAGAAAATGTGATACATGCAAGACAAAGTTGTGACTCCCCAAAAGAGACAAAGACCTGTAGGCGGCGCCCCCTACAATTAAGAGCCAAACTAAGATCTATTATATTATATTAAATAATCCCCAAATACCAATTTTCGTCCAAATATCGACATTATTTTAAAAATTATTTACGAAAAAACAAAATAAAAATAAATTTTCAACACCTTGTATATCAAAAATGAAGGCCTTGCGGACCCATGCTTGTATGAACTTTTCACCTAAATAATTGAGGAATGGTCCTGTAAAATATCGGACACTTATTACATAACACCCTGTAATGAACAAAAACTCAAAACTGACATAGAGAAATGGACATTGAAAGGTGCTCTAACAAATAATTTTCCAATTTAGAATATAAATTTACTTCAAAATTTCAATTCATCCTCATGCCTGAACCGATTTCTGTCAAACTATTCCTATTATCGTATTCTGCAAAGATTGATAGTTTAGACACATGCAAAAGGATGTTAGAAATAAAGACATTGATGTTTTTTTTGTATCGGACACATGGCCTATTAATATTGTTATTGCAGTGAAAACAACACTGTTTGTTTCTAATAGGAATTTCTATTCATCGCGTGGGAAACTAGTTCCATTCTGTGGAGAAGAATGAAGATTTCCATACTTAATAGGCGAAAGTTTTCCCATAATAAATTTTATGAAATTGAAAAAAAGTTTTGGCTAATTTATTCAGCAATGTATTCATAAAGTGAAATTTGATTATTTTTCCCCGTTTTTCTTTAAAACTATTATATAGTTGATAATGGGATACATTTATTTCGGGAAATATGTGAACTGTATTTACATAATTTCAAGCCATGGCAAAAGTGTAACTGAATATAACCATAAAAAATTGTATAATGATTTTTTCGATTAACATAAAGTAATACCTAAAAGGCAATTCGGTTTTATCAGTAATTCAAGTACAAAAAAGAGTGGTTTAAAAAAAAAAGTGGATGTCTGTCATGGTGTAGATTTATTTATGCTGCTAAATCAAATCTATCAAAATGTTTCCCGTTTCCTTGAAACAGTCTATCACATCCTTGAGTATATCAGAATGCACAAGCAAAAGGAATTACCAACATTTAAACAATTTAAAAATAAAACGGAAAAGGTAGATGTTTCTTTTAACATCTGTTGTTTTATCAATGGTACTATTATTTATGTTGATGTTCAGTGTGGGTATATTTCAGTTTTGATGAGTATGGAAAGTTACCTATATAGATAGTTTTACTAGAGTTTAGTAACAGTGATCTGTCAGAGGACCGGCAGAAAATTTGTTGAGAGAGCTCGCAATTTTTTTTGTAATGTGTCAAAATCTTTATTTTTAAGAAGTTATGTTTGTGAAGAACAAAACTCCCTGCAATGTCATTTTATTCGAAGGAGTGTCGGAGCAAAAAAAAATCTCCCTACCTATATGTAAACAAACAGAAATCAGTATTCAATATGGCATTAAGGGAATAATTAACAATGGAGAGACGAGCCGTGAAAGGCCCGCCCACGAAAAATAACGAAAATAAAAAGAACAATTAGCACTCATTTGTATTCACACAGCACCGAAATGATTGTTCCAAGCGATCATTATTAATAATTCATAATTGTATTGTTCAGTCGTTAGCATAGCCCCCTTTAACCTTGTGTAAGACAAAAGACAATGTGATTTTCATTGTCTATAAAGAACGTTAGAGAGAAATCTTGATAATCATGCGATTTTTCCTACAATAGAGTCATTTTCTGTTACAACACTTTTTGCGAGTTTTACTTCTGAACTATTAACAGATAATGGAAAAATAATTTTAACGTGTATAATCTTGAATTCTGTCTTGATATAATTATATGATGGTGGAATAATGTGTTGGGAATGCAATAGGCGATTATTTTTTTCACTTGGTTCGCTAAGCATCTGAAAACATTGTTCTCAGGTGAAAACAATAAGGGGAATCAGTTATATTTTAGAATTTAACATTCGAAATAAGTGGATAGATCGTCATTTCAAGAATGATCATTCATTGTAAGATAAGAATATAGTATTTCCTTACTAATTTCTACTAATATTATAAAGAAGTAAAATTTGTTTGTTTGTATGTAAGGGGTAATCTCTAAAACTACCAAACCGATTTTTTTTAAATCACTAATAAAGTCTAACCAACCATGAGCAATATAAGCTATAATTTATTTTGATAAAAATAAGTTTTTAGTATGAAATCCAAATATTTGTAAATTAAGTCTGAAGAAAAAGCGCTGCAAATGGTTGGATATACATTAAAAGACATAGTAAACATCCATACTCCTCTGAATTTTAGAATTTCTCGTGCAATAGCTTTTTTTTAGAGCCCGTTTATTTATAATAATCCTTAGTAATTCAGCAATAACCAATAGCTATTTGTCAATGCTAATGTACTTTGGTGTACAATTGTCACCCTGTGATGATTTCTACATTTACAGGTAAGTATATCTACATTTACAGGTAAGTATATCTCAGCTACAAATATGAATTCATGATCAATTTTTTACCGTTTTTTCCTTCAATTGAAAACTAAACCTATGTATTTGTAACATGTTCACTTCAAATTTGATATAGGTATTTATAATATTTTTATTTTTAAATTTTCCAAATAAATTATTTGTAAACCTTCCAAGATTGAACAGTATTTGGAAGTTTTGGAAAGAACAATGCAAAAATCATTAACTGATTTTCTAAAAAATAAAATTGATGATCGCTAGCTAAGATTTTTATGTTGACTGTTGCTTATATACCTGTACCAAAGTTCAAGAAATTCCTTAATCTCGGAGCTCCACAGATGGCACGTTATCTTTTGTGATACATTCTACACAACATATAAATGAAAAAAAGGAAATTTCAGCTACTCATTGAAAGAAATTTGCCATAAATAAATGTAGAACCTGTTTTCATGAATTTCAAGGAATTTCTTTTTTATTGTTGATTTGCAATACAAGTGTGAGTCTTATTGATTTTGTTTTCCATCCATACATTACACGTACTAAAATATATGATACACAATCCTAGCTGATTAGTCAGTTCACAAAAAAAACACATGTGAAATTTGAGAAAATCCTTGACTCAATATCAGCTTAAAGAGTTAAATTGACCAAGACATACTGACCCTTAAATGAATGAACTGTTATTATTTTGAACTGAATTAACAGGGGTTTGTTTAGTTCTCTTGGTTTTGTATTGCACATGCACATCATTGCTCTTTACAAGAAGTTGCTGACTGGAATATCCCTGAAAAGCTATTCCATACCTCAGTTGGGATTATATTAAAGAAATATAAATTTGTGACGTAGTCCATTGCTTAAAGAGGGGTGTGTACTTTTCAGGTAAAAAAGGCTCAAAATTGACTCCACAATTTAAGAGTAAAGTTCATTGGATTGGTAAGAAACATGTTTCTAATCTATCCACAAGACTTTTAGACTGAAGATGAGTCTGGATAGATTCGAAACGTTTCTCACCAATTCAAGGATCTTCATTGCCATTAAATTTTGGAGTTGACTCTGAGCCTTTTTCCCTTAGAAAAGAACAAAAGCTAGGTTGAGATTCAGTTCTTTAGCTAAAGTTCTTAAAAGGAACTTAAATGTATATTGAATGATGTTTGTTTCGAGATATAAAAAGGTCAAATTTGAATGTGACAACATTTGTTTTGGGTATATTGAAGCAGAGTGAGTTTGAATCACACCACTCCTTTGCTAACTCTAAGTCATGCCAGTGGCAGATTTACAGATTTGCCGCCCGTAGGCTATTCAATTTTTGCCGCCCGTAGGCTATTAAATTTTTGCCGCCTCTAAATTTTGATATTGCTGAGCTAATCAAAACTATCTTTTCAGTTATGATTAATTACTTTTTATATAAAAAAAAGTTATTTTAATGCCATATCGTATGGATTTTTGAAGATTGTGTTCACAGTAAACACGATAACTTTCGAAAAAATTGCTGCTTAGTATTGTTTTATCTTATAATTAGGTAATTCATTCCGATTGGCATTTTCTGAAAAAGTTGGCTTTGTGAAAAAGTTAACAAATGTACTAATGTAAACAATCAATTTAAATAATTCATGTACGACATGAGTGCTTAAGGCATGCTCATTTGGATTTTCCAAACTTTTTCTTACTACAAATAAAATAATTAACTGATGAAATGTATCAATTTTCTAATCAGCAAATTGTAGAACTTCATATTTTGTGAAGGGAATTTTTTTATTGTCAAGGCGCAGTCGTTCAAATATTAGTCACTTTTACTCAGTATTTTTTACGCATAAAGAAATAACTTTCTGAAATTGAATTTGACAATTTGCAAACTTGCTGCAGCAATCATGATTAGACCATCGATATTATATCAAGATTGAATTGTGTAAGGAGATCTCATAATTATTAGGTACACGGAGAAAAAATTATAGCAGTTATCACTGAAGAAAATATGTAAAAATAACTAAAATTTCGATTTTTGTTAAATATTTGAATTTTTCTCTAATTTTCGAAATTCGTATTTTGTGTGTATAATTTTTTTTTTTATTTGTAAATCGAAATACAAAATTTATGAACTAAATTTGCCGCCCCTTAAAATTTGCCGCCCTAGGCTCCAGCCTACTCAGCCTGCTGGTAAATCCGCCACTGAGTCATGCTATACATCTTTCAATTCTTTAGTAGAATTTCCCAGCCAAAGAACGGTGGTAGTATCAGATGAAAGTTCCTTGAATATCAATAAATCAATTAATTAATTTGTCATGTAACAAAATGCATATTGACTATTCAAACACAAATTATTTATCTTCAAAATTCGCTGAAAATCAGTTTATAAAAATATATATTCGTTTGTTTCAAATGGGCGACCTTTCTGGGAAATTGTAGTATGTGGTATTTATTACCATTTTCCGGTTAGACACAATCCGAATTTTTGGCAGATGGGAGACATTGAATATCGCTCCAGAAACGGGTCAGGGAGCAAAATGAAATTTTCACAAGGAAATAGGTATTGAATCTATTCGGACATGCATAGGAATGAAATATGATTGTTACAAAGGATCTACTGCATCGACAAATATAGGACATTAGAATAATGTTAAATTAGTTAAGGATAAGTGGTATTGCATGGTTTATCCAGGGTTTCCTGGCGATTGTCTAGCCAAATGGGCCACTAAAATTAATAATATACTCCCAGATAAATGAGAATACTCCCTATACTTATGTAGAAAAATGATGTCATACATTAGCCTCCCAAGTATTTGTCTTATACTAAAATAGGACCTTGATTTATACGCTAGCCCAGAGACAACTCTCATCAGATATTATATGTTTCTAAATTCAAGGGCGAAAACAGCCACTGTAAGCCGTTTCAGAAAAAGAAGGGCAGAGATTCATGATACAATTTCAACTGAATACATTTTGTGTAGCAAAGACACCTTTTGACGTACTTGTAATTTTGAATATTGTCAGGATACGTAAGTTAGTAAAAAATCCCTTTTATTAACAAGCTCAATGTTTATTTAATTTCTTTATTATGTCTCTCTGAAAAGGAAACTAAGAATACATTTTGATTACTGGAAAGAGTTATTAGTTTGTCAGAAAATGTAAGCTTTTACTTTCGGATTTTTTTTTTTGAGTTAGGGCCCTTACAAAATATCTATCAGATGTAGTTCAATGTCCAGCGTGGCTTTAGTCAGAAAAGTAATTGTTTTCTGTTAGATATTCACAAAAATTAGTAATTTTTATCGTGGATTTTTTATTTCACAGAAAAATATTTCTATTCAATTGAGAATGTTTCCCTTTTCAACAGTCATGTTTATTTATTATAAAGAAAGATTCAGTTAGGGTAAAGATACATAATTTTAGGAAAAGGCAGGTATGTCATCTGGACCACAACTCAAATTTTATTTCACATAGGAAATTTCAGTGAAAACTTAAATTGTAATTTCGTTAGGTCAGTTTAAATATATTTCCTTTGAAAAATGCAATTGAACATGGCACATTTTGAGACAATGGAATAGTATCAAGTTCCCATTGGATGTTTTATCTGAATTTGATGCGGAATCATAAAACACACTGAAAAATATAGAGTGCCGCATGAAAAATGCAAATTACCTGAATAAAAGGTCCTTTCAACTCTGATTTCGAATTTTTCATTAAATTTGCGGTGGTTTGATATAGCCACCCTTGAATAGAATTTCTACTGCAGATAAAAAACTCACCATGCATTCCTATGTGCCGAATTCTGTTGCTGCATTCCTCTGAGCTGCACTCTGACCTCCCCCAAAAAAACGTCATCACTGATACCAGGCGTATCGTGCCAAATGGACACTTGCAGTTCGCATATTTCCGAGTCCCCTTCGCACAAAATGTCTTTACCCCCCTCGCTACTGTGAAAAGTGAAAACCTCGTCGAACTGCGGAGACGTCGTTTTTTTCCTCACTTTTGTTCGTTTCGAAATTCGTTTGCCATTCGTATAAGTCACACACACTAGAGCGTAAGGATCGCAGGAACCATTCTTTAGAGTCAGGTCGAGACAACCCCCCACTTTTACGATGAGCCTTCTCGTAGTACTATATCCGCACATAGGATTGTTTTTATTCAATTCCGGCTCGAATTTGATCTCGATGTTTGCTTTTCCTTGTACCTCAGAGTCCGCATTCACAGCTTTTATGGGAAACCAATGGTCTTTGTTGTTGTAAGAGGCCAATTGTTCACGCTTTATTGCGACTTTACCCAGCACCTTATCTTGCTTCAAATGTCTGTCTCTGTCAAACACGTATATTGACACAAAACGGAAGTTTCTGGGGACTTCAAATTGGAATTCTTCGCCAAAAAACGGACTGGAAATAATCAAAATAAAAATGTTATCAAGTGAATTTTGTTAGTGAAAATAACACCTCCATAAAGTTAACAAAGCCACTTGCTCAAAAATCGACGAACAAAAAATTGTCAGGCTTTTAGTTTCTTTTTATAGTGTGCTAACTTGATATAAAGTTAGCACTGACACTACAGTAAATTCACGAGTGAAAGTCGAATTTCGGAAATATTGTTAATCAAATATACGCCTTTTTATGGATATTTCCGTGAAAATTTCGAATTCTTGGCAACATCGCATTCATATAAGTACATCTGATTTATCCATTTTAAATGGAAAGGTGAAATATAAGTGTCTTACAGTGTTTTTTTAGAAGTAATTTTTGAACGAGATTGATTCTAAAATTACATTATTTCAACAATGCTCATTCTAGGTTATCACATAAACAATTTTTATTACATACGAAAACTCATTTAACAATTGTCGAATGACCAAAACCTAATTGTCGTGTAAATTTTGAATTTTCTGAAGCAAAAAAAAGGTTGAGAACGATGAAATAATTATTGAATATTGTTTCTTCCATCATAAAATTCACTTAACCATAAGCAAGATCACAAACGCGTAAATATGGTTAAAATGTGCTTGTAGTTGAAATATATTGATAAAATATTATATAATATTCCAATAAATTCTCCTCTAAAACCCTTCTATTTAGTGAGTCTTACTAGCAAATTCCTGAGTTGCCAGTTTCACTATTTTTCGGAACTCTTTAGGAAATGTTATTCATTTTCATCTCATGAATAAAACAGAACTTATGTCAGCTTGTATTATATTGAAATGATAGCTGTTCTTGATTTAGTTATTGTTGAGTAATATGTATGTAAACCGAGTGCTGTCAACAACAACAACGCTTGGCAACACTGTAATTCTCTAGCGCTCTCGGCGATAGTTCTGAACTTGTTAAGTCACATCTCCGTGCAGTTTCCACAGTGTTAATTTATTTTGGAAAAACAACTCCGAAAAAAAATCCAACCACTTTTCTCATCATCCTGGAGATTGTGTTATTTTTTACAGAAATTATTGATCCCGCCTATTGTCGAATTACCAAAACATGTCAGTTTTTGACTTTCCTGAAGCAGAAGAACAGCGTACATTTTTTGGCACATCGTTCTCAACCTTTTTTTGCTTCAGGAAATTCAAAATTTGCACAACAATTAGGTATTGGTCATTCGACAATTGTTAAATGAATTTTCGGTTGTAACAAAAATTGTTCATGTGAAAAAATGCAATTTTAGAATTAATCGTTTTAAAAAATATCTGAGAATAAGAATTCAAAATTGTGAGACACATATGCCGACTTTGCATGTAAAATGCATAAATCAGATTTACTTATATAAATGCGATGTTGCCAAGAACTCGACATTTTCACGGGCACCAGGAAATGTATTCTGACAATAAGACAAAATGTAAAAACAATATTTCTTAAATTCGACTTTTACTTGTAAATTTACTGTAGTGTCAGTATCTTCAACTTTATATCAAGTTAACGCAGCCATCCCTTATTAAAAACGCGACACATTTTTTATATTCACAACAAATATTGGCCTAGCTTTTATCGATTTTTGAACAAGTAACTTTATAGAGGTAAAAATATTGAACAACCTTGTACATTACCCTCTAAAAATTCATGAATAGGTATCTCAATAAATGAATGAACGTTTGTTGCATAACATTGATAAAAACTAGATAACTCGAATTTTCCCGGACTAATATTTGAATAATTCTCATCGAATTCGGCTAGGAAAATAATCATAAATTTTAAAATATTCATAACAATGGAGCAAACTGAAATGATTCAGGTAACAGGTTTTCCCTGGAAAAACCTCATGTATTAGATACTGGACAGATAAGGACTGTGGCTTAATGAATAACTCATTTGTATAGTTCATTCAATAATGGGAAATATTGTTCAATAGAAGGAGACATTGATAATCATCAGCAGAAGAACTGAATGATATTGCGACATTTCCAGAACTTTATCTTGTTTCAAATGTCTGTATCTATCAAACACGTATATCGACACAAAAAGGCAGAATGGACTGGAAATAATCACAATAAAAATGTTATCAAGTGAATTTTGTTTGTGAAAATATTGACTCAGCCTTGTACATTACCCTCTAAAAATCCATGAATAGGTTCCTCAATGAATGAATGTTTGTTGCATAACACTGATAAAGAAACTAGATAACTCGAATTTTCCTGGACTAATATTTGAATAATTCTTATCGAATACTGGCTATGAGAATAATCATACATTTAACAATGGGGCAAACCAAAGTGATTCAGGTAACATGTCTTCCCTGGAAAAACCTCATGTATTAGCTACTGGACAGATAAGGACTGTGGCTTGTAAAGTTTATTCAATAATGGGAAATATTGTTCAATAGAAGGAAACATTGATAATCATCAGCAGAAAGAACTGAATGATTGAATCACTAAAACAGAAATTAGCATTTCATGAACTGGCTGAGTCACAGGTAGTTGAATGACAATTTAAAACATTTATATTTCATTACCATCCAATGCTTTTGAATAAGGAATGAAATGAACGTTTGTTTTAAAAATAGTACATTGTAGGTATACCTAGTAAGAAAAGCTGAACATTCCTGGACGACCGTAAAGATTTTATGTCGAGAAACAAGCTGAGACTGGCAATACGGAGTCTGGGAACGTGTCTTTTGCTACTAGGTATATATAGGTACTATTTTTCCGATAATCGAAAATGATTCAAAGGATAATTTATTACAATCAACTTGTTAAAATTTTGAAATAAGCATTACTAATTTTATTCACAAATAAAGGGTGCCATGAAATATTTGTTTTGTAACTATGGAAACCAAGTAATATTGAATTGTCAAACTTGACAATGATATAAAATTATTAATTTTATTCACAAATAAAGGATGCCATGAAATATTTGTTTTGTAACTATGGAAACAAAGTAATAAGTGAACTGTCAAACTTGTTGCATGAAAAGTTTATTTTTTGGCGTAGTGGAAAATAATAAAATTGTTTTCGATAAAACGATTTTTTTCAGTTTACAAGGTAACAGTAAGGAAATATTTCCTTACATACAAAAATAAATATTTTCTAACCGTTGCCTGGCAATGACTAAAAGTGCAAGGAAATATTGACTTTTTCTTTCAAAAATGTATATTTTCTAACCGTTGCCTGGCAATGACTAAAAGTGCAAGGAAATATTGACTTCTTCTTTCAAAAATGTTATCAACAATGTCAATATTTCTGAACGATTTTAGGAAAAATATATTCCTGACATCCTGTCTTATGTGCATCATGGCTTACTTGGATTGAAAATCACATAATCCACAATCTCAGTTAAATAATCAACTCACCTCAGTGTCTGATGAACTGTTGATGTTCTAAATATCTCTTCTTGGTCCAATGACAAAGTACAGTAAACATCTCTTTGTGTGGATGATCCATGCACTCTAGCTTGTAAATTCTTGGCTTCCCCTAGAAATATACACAAAATTTTTTTATCGAAACATATAAATAGGACAAGACTGGGCAGGGATTTAAATCTTTTTCACCACCTGCAGTGTGCCAGATTTTCCCACCAGCGATATTTAAAGGGCGAAAATATGCTCGCGTATTCCAAGTCGCACGCAAATCGTGTAATAGAATTGAAATAGGAAAAAATATCGAAATCCACTCACCTATTTTTATTTTTAAACGTTCTTCCAATCTGACTTTAAAATGCTCGTCCGCCATGTTTAAGTCGGCCGTAAAAAATGAATGAAACAGTTTTGACATAAGCGTACGATGAGATTTCCTCGTTGAGTGGTTTCAAGTGTTGGAAATGAAAAACCAAATAGTTTCCTGACGAGTCATAATCGTCCTTCGCGAATAAGTGCACACATGGGTGTTTTTGTTTGATGTCTAATACCACAGGTTAGTCACATCATGAACGTACGAAGATTTATGAATGAAACTGAATTCAAGGCTACAATGCGTATACGGCACGGCGCTACAACACTGCATTCTCCCTCGCACTTTGTGTTTCTTCCATCTGCGCGGGTTTCGAGCAATCCCAGAACACGCCGAAAATGAATGCACGTCGTCACCCCGCCGACGCCGAGAGCAACCAACGAACAAACAAGTCCCCTCTTCCGTCTCTGGGCGTTCCTCCGTAAAGATATGAGTTGGACGTTGATTCGGGAGCAATTTAGCCCCTAAATATTGGTTGTTTAAGTACTAGTGGGCGAATCGACGTGTCTTCTGGTGGGATAGATATCGCTCAGCAAATAATTATGAACGGAAAAATTCCCATATTCTGAATGATAGGTAGTCATTAAATTTATGAATTTCACACGCTATTGGTTTTGTCAATAGAGAAATTGTAGCACTTTTATCTGCATAAATGGGAACATTAAAATCATTATTTTCTTTATCTGGCTGTATCAATATTTACTCTGTTTTCGAGCCTTTAAAAATAGCACTTCGACTTCCGGTGTAGATTTTCATTACACATTTATATATTTTTTTACTTGTTTCTTGTTTCACTAGAGTATTTGTTTTATTTTAAAAGTAGTCTCAGTTCATTGAACGAGTGATAGACCGGGAGCCAGCGACCGAAAACCCCAGGTGACAAGTAGGTATATGGCACCTCCAGGGGTCGAATTACCTCATTATTGAAACGAAAATTATAGTCATTCTGCTGGACGTCGCACAGTGGTTCCGATAGTCAATCTGAGGGGACAAAATTATTTCTCTGAATATTTGTGCAACACAGTGGTGCGGTGTTCCATATCTCTATTTAGGAAACAGATATTAGGAATCTATATTTCTATGTTACCTTATTGCTCGAGCTCGACAAAATAAAAAAATTGTCGGTCACACAGGGCGTTAAATTTTTTCTGGGCGGATTCCAATTGTGTTTTTTTAAATGGCAATCTATATTTTTCATCGCTTTTTCGGTTTCTAAATAGAAAATAAAAGATAAGTTATGTATATCTTCACTTCGAAAATATTGACGGTTTTCGAGATTTCTAGCATGACAGGTTTTTTTCCAATATTAGTCACTCAGAATATTTGAAATTATAAACAAACAAATTGTTTTGACATAGACTGGCTGTTGGTTAATTTTAGTTTCCATATTTTCACAAAATTCTAGTCTTCGGTCTGGGTCGTCGTCTGAGAGTTGATGAACCATTTTTAATTTGTATGGATGAAATTTGTTTTTTTTTCAACACCCTCTGTACTGTACTTCGACTGACTTCACAGGTAGATGCAACGTGAGTTGTTGAAGAAGTAGGATTAACTATTACTTCTGCCAGTATATCAATTTTTTTCTCATCAGAAATTTGTGGTCTACCAGATCGTTTCGCATCATTAATACTACCCGTTGTTTCAAACTTACGAAGAAGCTCCCTTAAATAAGTCCTCGAAACGGGGCGATCGGGAAACCTCTCATTAAACATGCGTTCTGCTGCATGAATATTTTGTCCAGTTTCACCAAGAATTAGGATCGCTGCTACTTTATCACCTAAAGCACGTACCATTTCGCTTCTTGAAGCACTTAAACGTTCGGCTCACAACAGTTTAACAAATTATTAAAATGTACGAAAATATTAAAAGTACCAGAAGCTGCTAAAACAGTTAAACGTTCGATCAACAATACACAAATTATTAAATGTACAAAAACTTGGACAATTACAAAAACGTCGAATTAGGGAGACTAACAAAAACGACAGCTTATTTGACAACTATCCAGAGGCGGAGCTTGAATTTGGAATTTTAGTATTAACTGATTTAATTCATCACAGCTTTGCGTTTTTTAAAAGCGAGTTGCCAAAACTGCCATAAACACAAACAAAATTATTATCATTGAATAGGTTTTTTCGATACCTTTTAAAAGAGGTGTCGCTTGCCGTAGGGTTCCATTTAAAATTATTGGTCACAATGGCCTTGTGACGTCATCTTTGACGATTTCGTCATCTATCATCACTAGTAGGGAAGTTTACAACCTTTATATTCAGTTTCCAAATTTCACTTGTTTATGTATAATCGTTCCAAAAATAAGAGGGGGGGATGGGACTTTTGAGAAGCACTGTATATTCTTATGTTGATACAATATAATAAAAGCTGGGAAAGTTTTTAGTTCTTAGTTCTTGTATATCCACAAATTACATTAATATTTTTATTTGAGAAATTTTCTTACGATTCTGTTGCATTTTATGTCTCAGATGTGGTAGTCCTAACGTTACAACATGATTTATATCAATTCATGGTTACTATTCCTGATTTTTATATACAAACGAAGCAAGAAATTAGTACCTATATTACGATCAATTTCATCGATAGAGATAGAGAAAATATAACTTATTGTCAAAGAAAAAAATGTTCTTATCGACAAAGTTAAGAAAGTTTAAGATTAAATTGTAGGTAAATAATATATAAATCAATTACAGTAACTACATATTGATGAAGTAGTACGTCAGATGCGCTTAAAAACTTATTTGTCATCATTACACAAGAGTATAAAACATTTTTAAATAAATATACACATAAGATACAAACATATAACATATACAAACGCACATACTGCATACTCTACCAATTCTCTGAATAGTACTCTTCCAAATTATAGTAAGCTCTCTCTCAAGTAATACACATCTTTAACAGACTTCCGAATTTTTTTATAAGAGTTAATAAACTTTATGTGTAAGGGTAGGTGATTATATAGTTTTATGCCTTCATTAATAATTGATTTCCTGGTCAACTTCTAGGAGGGTATAGGCAGAGGTAGATTTAGATTATTTGTCCTACGTGTTCTGTGATGTATCTGGGGATTTGTTGAAGTCCGTGTAAATAGAGTCAACCTAAATTCCATACAATCAGAAATGTATTGAGAATGGATGTCATTAAGTTGGTTTCAGTTGCCCTTTTAGTAAAAAACCACCCTCCATGCAGGGCCGGAGAGAGTCAGCATTGGGCAATGGCGTATCTAGGTATTTTGCTTGGGGGGGTTAATGACATAAAAAAGTTATATACCTCTACTTATAGGTACAAAAAACATAAGTATTTTTTTCATTCAAATTCAAACAAAAATACAAAATGTAATAAAATAAAAATTATATATACATATACTTATAAGTAGGTACAAAAACGCAGATTTCTTTCGTTAAAATAAAAATCACAAAATGAAATCCAGTCTCTTATTTGCAACCTTTCAATAACATTTGAAACGTCTATTTGCACATCTCTATGAACATGAAGTGGAGCTAATCCAACCAACCACACTAACTGGCAATGTATTTAAAATATAAAGACACTTTTTTATCAAGGAAAATATGTTAGCGTCAGAAGATTATAAAAAGCTGAACACTTTAAATAATGTAATTTCGTTGGAAAATATTTTTTTCATTGAATTTTGATGATGTGAGGCTATTGTTTATTAAGTTATTTTTTTGGAACCACCAATTTTATTAAAAACCGAATTATTGTTCACAGAATGACTCCATATTATGTTTTGCTTCCTGGAGCACATTTTACATGTGTACTCAATAATATCACGCTATAAAATTGTATAAAAGTTGAATATTTTGTCAATTATAAATTTCGGAAGTTATCAAAATATGAGAAATCAAGTAAATATTGTCAATTTCACATTATTATCAGTTTTATGTCTGACAAAGGCATTTTAAAACGATTAAATAAAAATACGCAATTTGTTTATAAAATATTCATAAACAAATGGATAAGTTGAATATTTAAAAAAAATTGTTTTCTTGCATTTTATTATGATTGAAAGAAAAAATCCAATTTTTTTTTAATTGTTTATTTTCGTTTTTTTATTAATTAAATAATATATTAAGAATTTTTATTCTTCAAAATTAATAATTGGTTATTCTCCACCTAATAAGAGAAGTATATTTTTATTAATAATGTAATTGTTTATTCACTTAACAATATGTTATAAACAAACTTTGATTGGCATTATTATATTTTGAATGGAACAAAAAATAAAAGCAACCATATACAACAAACTGTTGAAAAAATTATTTTATGATTTTTCTAGAAAATTCAATAAAAATTACAAACAAATTTTTTTGGACATTTTGCCGTATATTGTTGTTTTTGAACCATTAAAAAACAAATTGCCAATCAAAGTTTGTTCGACTTTAAGTAAATATACAATTAAATTATTCATGAAAAAAATTCTTATTAGAAGAACCAATTATTAATTTTAAAGAAAAAAAATTCCTGATATTAAAAATGTAAGAAACTATTTTTAAACAATAAAAAAAAGGTTTTTTTATATTTTTTTTCAATCATAATAAACTCTTAGCAACCTAATGCAAAAAAATAATTTTGAAAAATATTCAACTTATCCATTTGTTAATAAATATTTTATAAACAAATAGCGAATTTTTTTCAAAACGTAAAATGCCTTTGTCTTACATAAAACTGATAATAATGTGAAATATCAATTAAAAAAAATTACAATATCCACATGATTTCTCATATTTTGTTAACTTTTGAAATAATTAACAAAATAATCAACTTTTAAACAATTTTATAGCGTGATATTATTTAGTACACATGTAAAATGTGCTCCTAGAAGCAAAAAAATTATGGCGTCATTCTGCGAACAATTCGAATTATATTAAAATCGGCGGTTCCAAAAAGCTACTTAATTAACAATAGCCTCACATTATCAAAGTTCAATGATTTTTTTTTCTAACGGAATTGCATTCTTGCAATTATTCAGATGATACTATAATTATTTTGAATTTTTAAATTTATATTTAATTGTATAAAAAAATTTATGTGCATTGTCTCTCGAGAGGTGCATTAAACGTGGAGCCCTATTTTCAACGTTGAATTAAAATTATAAATACTTGAGCTAGAGTTCCTCTTCATGAACCTGTTGTTTCATTTTCTCTATCATCAATAGTTTTTGAGCTATTGCGGCATCCATCAATAAAAAAAAACTGTTTCTTGGGGGGGAAGATATTTTATATATATTTATAATTTCTGATGATTGCAATTAAAAAATATTTTTATGAAAAGATCAACAATGACACCTAGGTCACAGAATCGAAATCATTACATATACGAAGCCAGAATTCTTGTCATTTTATAATTTCTTCGTGTAATCAACTATAGATGGCGACAAAAGTTCGAATTTAATTTCAATATAATTTTTTATTCTTTAGTAAACTTCTAGTTTTTTAAATAGAAAATTACAAAAAATATAATTCTAATCGTGATTATTTATTATTACTGTCCCGAGAATTTATATTCTTGGAAAAGGCATAATAATCAATCATATTGTACTGTTAAAATGTTTTTGGGGAGGTAGCTGTACATTCCTGATTTTTTTGGCATTTTATCTCCCCTGGAAGTGTTTTTATTCACTCTGGAGGGCAAATTAGAGAATTTACCTGAATGAAGAATGAATAAATGGTCCACAAAAATGATGTTAATTAAAATTTTTGGTTGGGCAAGTCATTTATGAAATAACTTACCAAACAATTTCTTGCAGCATTAAGAATTATCAAAGAGGTGTAAGAACAGAAGTGTGTCCCAAAGGAAGTATATTTTTCGTCAATTTCCGATATACTTTATCATGAATTGAGTACTTAGGAAAAACATTTTCAAAGTTTGTACCATTCAATGGGCTCTTAGCAAGTTCAAATTCGATATACCTCCAGAATATAAACTGCTAATTTTATACTATTAATGGCAAGAAGAGCAAGAAAGTACGAAGAGAATACGTTTCTTTTTGCAATCTCTTAGGAATTCTTAGTAATAATATTTATTCCTTAGATTGATCATACAAAATGATATAGGAATCGTCAATAAATTGAGTAAATTTGTCTAGAGCACAAAGAGTTATGAAGCGTTCACAAATACAAGATATTAAAAAATATTGAAAAATATTTTAAAAAAATATGGAAAAGTTGTTAACATTTGAGCAATTATGGGTATACATAAAATATATTAAATATTAAAATAGGTGTACCTATATTTTATTCAGATTTTAAAAATACAAAAGCAAAGTTTTAAATATAAAATAATATCAAGATGAAAATCTTGCTGAAGCCCGGGACTCGAAGTGATGGCGCATTTGCTGTTTCAGTTGGAGGAAAACCCGGAAAAACCCACAACACCATCAGAATTCAGATCACAACTTTCTCATAGAAAAGGACACATGCTCCCTGGGAGCTGAGAGAATCAATCTTGGAAAATACACGGCAGTCATCGAAGAGGTGCCAACAATTAGAATAAGGGTGTTTGCAATATGCCGTATAGTGTCCATTGGAAATGCTGCCGCTATGACTAGATATGGCGTAGATATTATAAAGAGTATTCATTCCATCCTGAGCAGAATATTGGTCCAAATTCAAATTTTGTATGGGAAAATTAATCACATTGTCCAATTTACTGCCATCAGTTGAAGAAACCTGTTTTAAATGTATAACTAAAATTTTTGGAAATGTTTGTATACGAATCATCTTTTTGAATTCCCTTTTCATTCCACAAGTTGAACAGTATGGGCTCTCATCGTCAGTCAAAGTCTCCTCTTCTGTCAACAGTTCAATACATTGTGTTAAATTCACGACTCCGTTTGGCAATTAGGAATTGAAAGTACCCAGAAAGGTTCAAAAGTAACGGAGCAGTAATTACAAAAAGTACATCTCAATATAGACTTCAGCTGACCGGCAAATGTATCCACAATTTTGGAATTATGAGTAGACAGATAACTTGTTCAAGAAATGGAAGCTTTCTGATTATCATTCGTGATAACAAAATCATTTGGTGATGGATGATTCTCTGCACTCGCCTTGTTTAAATCTTCATGTAAACCTACCAGAAGGTATCTTAAAAATTCTTCCGAATCTGCTGGGACGTTATGATCAAAGGAAGGAGCAAAATTTCTGAATAGACGGACGAAATGTGAAGTATCCACCATTTTTCGAGAAGAATCAGGACTTCAGATATTTTCCATCAAAGATATAAAAGATTTCACTTAATTTCCTTTCATTCTTGATGTAGTTGTATTTAAATCCTCCATACATAAATCATTCTTGAAAAATTCCAAAAGACCTTGGTGTTCGAAAGACACTGGATCATGCTATTCATAAATGAGGTATTTCCTACATTCTTCAATCCTCTTAGACCAAATGTAGAAATTGAGTCTTGTTGGTATGGCATGTTCACTCATGTTTAACGAAGAATCCATAGGTTCATTGTCCCTGTAATTCAAAGAAGGTGATAGAGAAACTGATATTGATTTTTTGGAAAGTACTGAGTGATTATCTTTGATAACTGATATGTATCTCATAGGAAAATTGGGACGATAAAATAATTCATCCAGTGGATGCGATGGAGGAATTGTACCCATTACAGAAGAAGCATTGCCCCTTTGAATTGCTATATGTTGAAATATAATCATGTTAGATTTTCCTTTCAAGAAATTCACTCACAGTATAGAAACTCCCTTCCAACAAATAATCTTTAAGTTTTCTTCTGAAAATTAAAAAAGATGATATTTCCTTCATATCTGGGGACAGACAATTGAAGAACTTCGGTCCTGCTACAAAAGGGCGACTTTTCAAATATTTGAGTCTCAGTAAATTTCCGCGCCTTGTAGGGTATAGGTATGAAGATCACGATTTGTTTCAAACTCGGATTCATGTCTCTTTACATATATGACACAAAATGATAAATGTAAATGGCAGGTAGTGTATAAGAATCTTGTATTTTTTTAAAATAGGTCTACTTGATTCTGTATAACGAAGACCATATATGAGTCGAATTATGCGTTTTTGACCAACAAAAATATTCGTTTCATTACCTACCCCACAAAAGAACATTTTAGGAAAGTGCTGAGTTCGCCATGGCATAATAGACGTCTACAAGATTATTACATCCAAAATTTTTTTGAGCTGGAGCATAGCGTAAAGACTACTAATGAGTTTTTTGCATACATGATTGATATGATCTTGTCATCTCAAACCGGTGTCTATGTATGTACCTAAAAATTTTGATGTTTCTGAATGGTGTATAGTAATATTATTAATTTTTACAATAATATGTGACTGTAACTTTCTTACCAAAGAATTGGATCAGCACAGTCTTCTCTGCATTTACTATCAGCCTCTGTTTATTATGGCACCATGCAGCAAATCTTTCCCCTATGCTGTTTAGTTCATACTGCAGCTCCACAAGACTGTCGACTTCTGCCGAAATCGAAGTGTCATCAGCAAATAGTGTAATTGATGTACGTCCTATATATTGTGGAAGATCGAATATAGGAAAAAAATTAACTGAACCTTGTGGTACTCCGATGTCTATGTCGAATAGTTTTGAGTCAGTATCCTCCCATTTAACAAATATTCTCCTATATTTCATGTAAGATATAATCCATGCAAGGAATTTTCCACGAATACCTATGGTATACAATTTATCAGCAAGTATGTTGAAGTCTATGGAGCTTTGGATAAATCGAAAAAAAGGGCAGCAACATACTTTCCTTTATCAATAGGTACCACTATAGATATTTTCTAGGAATGCTACAGCCACGCATTCTGTCGATCTACCCGGACTGAAGCCGTTCTGATACTCACTGATAACGTTATATGCACTAGAAATGGATAAAGCTTAATGTAGGTACATTTTTCCACTATTTTGCTAATAATAATGAATGGATGGTAATTGGTCTGTAGTTATCAATTAAAAGCGGATAATTTTTTTTATATATTGGGATGACTTTTCCCCCTTTCAGCATGTCCGGAAAAGTTTCTGTTTCTACAGATTCATTTATTATGAAAGCAAGTGGTTCACAAATATAGTTCGAAATAGATTTTACGATTTTTTTGGGAAGGCAGTTTTTACCACTAGAACTTTTATTTTTAACTTCATTGATGACCTTGAAAACTTCAATTGGGGTTACGAGGTGAAAATAAAAAGTATTTAGCATCCTGTTCATCAAATCAGTACTACAATGTTATCATGAAAGTGTTGCTGGAAACAGCTTGAAACTATAGTTGAATAGTAATCGGCAAATTTGTTGGCTATAATTGTGTTTCATTAACTGGCTTATTATCAATATACAACTTACGCGGATGTTCGTTATGTTTTTTCCCTGTCAATTTATGAACAGTTTTCCAGGCTTGCTTTTGTTTGTTTTGTATGCTATCGGTTTCTGTAATCTTTTTCTGATAATATACTCGTTTTGAGCCATTTATGTTGTGCCTATGCTGAATTCTCATTTTACGATATAATTCTAATGATTCTTTGTTTTTTTTTTAGGACTTTATTGTTCCTTCAATTGCCTACCATCAGCTTCTTGGAAAAGACATAATAATCAACCAAAAATCAGCTGTTCTCATAGTGAGAAAATATGAAGAGAATAGTTTGTTTTTACAATCGAAAAAAAGTGTTTCATAGTTAAAGATAAAAAATGTTTACAACCCAAAAGATACAAAAAATATGAACAAGAAAAATTTATTAAGTTATAACAAAACAAACATTACAAGCAATGAGTACCTAGCAGGTACATACATCGAAATTAAAACTAATCAGACTCGTGAATAATACCTACAATTTAGAATGATAATTTCAATGATTAAAGCAACTTTAATTCAGATCCTCAAGATTCGTTCTTCTCTTCAGCCTTTCCCTCAACTCTCTTCACGGGTTGTCCTGTCTGCTGGATAGGAATTTCTTTGTGCTCGATCTGCTGATTCTTAGTAGGCGCAGTGATGGTCAGAACCCCATCCGAAGAAAGTTTCGACTGCAGTTGACTGGCATCGCAAGTTTTAGGCAGTACATACTTTCTCATGAAATGCCTCGAGATGAAACCATGATCGTCTTCCTTCTCCTCGTGCTTTCCCTCAATCATGACAGTGTTCTCGTCAATCAACTTGACGGTTATTTCCTCAGGTTTGAACTGTTGGACATCCAAATTGGCTTGGAACCTGTCTTTGTCCAAACTTACAGTAGAGCCAGAGTCTTGCCTCGAAGTTTCTGTTCTCCACGGTCTCGTATAACCTGCTGGGCATCTAAGCGACATTCTTGGGACGGTTAGAGCTTCCAAAAAGTCCTCCGGTGAGATCCCCAAGCCGAAATGTTGGTCCAAGATGCGGCTGGGCCTGTGAGTAGGACGATGGTGATAGTAGTCGTCGAAAAATGGATATAGAGACATCGTTGTTACTTATTACAATATCACACTTGTTATACTGATTTCTCGTAATGTAACACCTGACAACTGTTTGGCTTCACTGTCAATACTGGCTACCTCGATAATCTCGATATTCAAAACCTGATATTTATACCCCAGTGGATCATTCTGGAATGATCTCAAACGTCTAGAACGCCGGTATGGAACATCGAACAGAATATACTAGAAAAACTCTGGATTTGAATGATTTATTCCGTTCTCAGTGTGGAACAGGTGTAGCACTGAGATTGCTCTGTCTCTCTTTTCAACATGATACAGCGTATAGTTCCACCTTTGTTTACGCTACACTACGCCACACTTTTATGCAATCGAAAGAACCTCAACTGTACGATTGATTAGCGACGATGCCAGATTTACAAGTGGTTCTTGGAAAATCGGATAGGGTTTTTGAGAAATCACCAAGTTTCTATAAGAAAAAACATGTGATTCATGGCAGTAATAAGAAACATACCTTATAATAATAAGAATATAATTGGCCGAAACAATATATTATAAATAATCTATGTACCTATTTCTCTTTCGATTTTCAAAATGAAGTTCGATGAAAGACTACATCCAGAAAACCTACGGAAAAGCTTAATGTCGATTAGCATAGTTCAGATTTTAGACAAGTATCTTAATAAATAAGGTTGAAGATGGACTAATTGAACGAAATCTTGTAAAATAATGATTTGCTTAAATGTTGTGAGATGACAAAAGTTCGGGAAGGAGTGTAAGAAAATGCAATTAAATAATGTCGATTAATAAGGTAATAACTTTAGGGGAAAGGGCAACATTCTCAATTAAATATTGATAGAAATATTTTTCTGTGAATTTCAGTTCACAGAAAAATCTTTCTATCAATATTCAATTGAGAATGTTTCTCTTTTCAACATGAATACCCCACAAGAGGTTATCTTGACGATGGAAGATAGTGACTGAAGTTTATCTTCCAGTCGCAGATGATTCCACATCCGATTTTATTAACATCCTGTTTATATTTTCAACAAATCAAACTTTAGGGGGTTTCCAACAAACAGAATAGGGAAACGAATTATATTATTTTTGGGGTTTTCTGCCTCAACTCGGTTCGCTTCCTATTGTTTTTCCAGGCAAAATTAGAGAGAAAACATTCATTCCTTTTTGTTGCAACCGAATATCATATATACCTATATATTCCTAAGCGCGTATTTAATGGAACTCTATCTCAAGTGTTTATAATATTAATTCAACGTTCAACGCGTGGGCGTTAATGCAGGAGTACCTCTCGAGAGAGCAATGCACGTACACATTTTTTTTATACAATTAAAAATAAATTAAAAACTTCAAAAGAATTATAGTATCATCTGAATACTTGAAAGGATGTAATTACGATAGAAAAAAATGTTCAATGAATTTTGATAATGTGAGGCTATTGTTAATTAAGTAGTTTTTTTGGAACCGCCGATTTTAGTAGCACTTTTACATGTGTACTAAATAATATCACACTATAAAATTGTTTGAAAGTTGATTATTTTGTTAATCAGGTATTTCTAAAGTTAACAAAATATGAGAAATTGAGTAGATATTGTAATTTTTTTTTATTGATATTTTACATTATTATCAGTTTTATGTCTGACAAAGGCATTTTACAACGTTTTGAAACAAATACGCTATTTATTAACAAATGGATAAATTGAATATATTCCAAAAATTGTTTTTTTACATTAGGTTGTTAAGAGTTTATTATGATTGAAAAAATATTTAAAAAAAATTATTTTTTTATTGTTTGTAATAGTTTCTCTAATTTTTTTATTATTTAAATAATATATAAAGATATTTTTTTCTTTGAAATCAATAATTGGTTCTTTTCTACCTAATAAGAATTTTTTCCATGAATAATGCAATTGTGTATCTACTCAACAATTAAACAAACTTTGATTGACAATTTGTTTTTTAATGGTACAAAAAATTACAAAAACAATCATATATAGCAAAATGTTCAAAAAAAATTGTCTGTAATTTTTATAGAATTTTCTAAAAAAATTATAAAATATTTTTTGTCGTATATGGTTATTTTTGTTATATTTTGTTCAAAAAAAAATATAATAAGGCCAATCAAAGTTATTGTTAAGTGAATAAACCATTACATAATTAATAAAAACTATTTGTTCCTATTAGGTGGAGAATAACCAATTATTAATTTTAAAGAAAAAAAATTTCAATATATTATATAAATAATGAAAAAAAACAATTTCTGAAAATTATTCAACTTATTCTTTAAATTTTAAAAAATTTTTTTTTTTAAAATTTAAAAAAAATTGAATTAATATCAATAAAAAAAAAAATACAATATTTACTTAATTTCTCATATTTTGTTAACTTCAGAAATTTATAATAGACAAAATAATCAACTTTTATTATCGAGTACACATGTAAAATGTGCTCCAGGAAGCAAAACAGAATATGGAGTCATTCTGTGAACAATTATTAGGTTTTCAATAAAATCTGTGGTTCAAAAAAAATTACTTAATAAACAATAGCCTCACATTATCAAAATTCAATGAAAAAATTATTTTTCATTGAAATAACATTCTTTCAGCTGATAGTATTATTTTTTGGATTTTAATTTTGATAAAAAAGTGCCTTCATATTTTAAATACATTGCCAGTTAGTGTAGTTGGTTGGATTAGGTCTACTTCATGTTCATAGAGATGTGCAAATAGATGTTTCAAATGTTATTGAAAGGTTTGCAAATATGAAATACAGGAGACTGGATTTCATTTTGTGATTTTTATTTTAACGAAAGAAATCTTTGTTTTTGTACCTATATATCTTTTATTTTATTAATTTTGTTTTTTGTTTGAATTTGAATAATTTGAATGAAAAAAAAAACTTAGTAGAGGTATTTAACTTTTTTATGTCATTACCTAAACCAAGCATAATTCCTAGATACGCCACTCTGTTTTCCAATATATTCGGCGACATCTCATGAAGCGTCATTAAAAATAGAATATTTAAAATCTCGAGATTATTATTGCATTTTCTTACACTCCTTCCCGAACTTTTGTCATCTCAATCGTTTAAAAATCCAACATTTAAGCAAATCAATATAATTCATTAAGCTTTTCCGTAGGTTTTCTGGATGTAGTCTTTCATAGAAATAGGTACATATATAGAATGGGTAATTATATAGATTCTTTAAATATTGTTTCAGTCAATTATATTTTTATTATTATAAGGTATGTTTATTGTTACTGGATCACAAGTTTTTTCTTATAGGAACTTGGTGATTTCTCAATAACCCTCTAGTTGGTGTCTGTTTTTCTGTTCGAATACAAAATAAGAGACAAGCTTTTGAATCTATAACTCAGGGAATAATCTACGTCACACATCCAAAGCAATCATTTTTAACTTTTTAGTGCATTTGAATAAAAGCTTGTCTTTAAAAAGTGTTTTTATTATTTCATGCATTTTTGTTAAAACTTCGTTATTATGAGGCCTTTTTTCCTGTAAGTTCTGAGCTATCTAGCCCTTCAAAGAGGAGACCATCTAAAGACTAACTCATCCGCCATCTTGGAGTTGCCATCATCAATTTATGAATTTGAACTAAAAATCATTAATATCCGACCCCGAAAATCCCCACATACCAATTTTGAACAGAATCGGAGTATAAACACAGAGATCATCGGCCATCATGGGGCCGCCATTTTGATTTTATGAATTTTGAAGAACACTAATTTCTGGAAAAAATACCACGATGTCAAGAACGATGAGAAAAAAAGAACGTTCTGCTTAACAATTGGCATTCAAGCACTTGAATGTCAATTGTTAAGCAGAACGTTCCTTTTTTAAACCATTTTATATAGGAATTATTAGATTATGATTTTTAACAATAGATCCATTGACATATGTTCAACGACGACTTGCAACAATGCATATCTCGAACAACCTCAACGAAGTACTTTGTACGATTGATTACGCCTAAGCTCTGAAGAAGCGAGAAATATACTCGCGAAACGTTAGCGAAGACGTAGAATAGTTTTTTTGAACACCCTGCAATCCCTCAAATATAACTAATTTGGACGCAATCATTGAAATAAAATGCTGCTTTTGTTTCCAACGAAAATTGGTTAGCTTGATGATGAATAAATTCTGAAATCTACCTTTCCGACTGGCCGCGCCAAGTAAACACCCATGGCCGCCCATACAATAGACACGTGCAATAGATCCGATTTTTGCCATACTGCCGCTACAATCTTAATTTCAGTCACCTATGACAAAGAAACAAAATGTAATACATTTTCTTGAGGTAGAATCATTTCTATGGGTAGAATAACGCTTCCCTGATGGAATAGTTGGCATCGTCGCGTTCCACTACAACGCAGATTGCATGAAACACAGAGTGCCGAGATTCGAGATCCTTCTTTCTGTTCTGGTAATTTCTAGGTTAAGGTAAAAGTGAAGTGTCAGTTACGGACTCGTATAATGGCGAATATTCGAGATTATTCAAGACTGTTCTATAGTGGTATAAGAACAGTGTCATGAATGGGGGCAGCCAGAGTTGTTTGACTACGACACGTTGAATACAAGTGCGAAGCTCTTTTAAGCGTTCTATTCTAGTGGTGTACAAGATGTTTCGTGAACTTTTCACCGACTTTCATCCTTATCATCGACGTAGCCCACAACATTTCAGTCTCGGATTGTCTTCAGATACAGATGACTTCTTGGATGCCCTAGCAATCCCAAGATTGGTGGTGCGTTGTCCTTCAAGACCAAGGAGAACACAATCTTCGAGGACAGACAGCGGCTCTACTGTAAGTTTGGATAAAGACAGGTTCCAAGCGAATTTGGATGTTCAACAGTTCAAACCTGAAGAAATAACTGTCAAATTAACTGATGACAACACGGTGATGGTCGAGGGAAAGCACGAGGAGCTGCAAGATGATCATGGTTTTATCTCCAGACATTTCGTCAGAAAGTACGTTCTACCAAAAACTTGTGATGCTAGTCAACTTCAGTCGAAACTCTCTTCTGATGGCGTTCTGACCATTATTGCACCTTCGAACAATCAGCAGTTGGAATACAAAGAGATTCCCATCCAACAGACAGGAGAGCCAGTTAAGAGAGTAGAAGGAAAGAAGACTGAGAAAACTGGTGAACCATAATTTAACTCTTCAGTATCATGCTACAAAGTATATCAAATTCTGCTTTTTTGACTGATCTTTCATTTTTGTACAATGCATAAATTTAAGTTCCAAATCTTGTTTTTGAAAGACTGAATGCATTTTGTAGAGATGTTTCTTATTTAATTTTTGTACCAGTGTTTTTTTCTTAATCAAAAGTCTTTATAAGTACTGAGTAGGTTTTTCATTTCACTAAACTATTTTTTATGCTAGCCAAGAATATCAATCCAGGGCCGTCCTAACATATTCGGCGCCTGTGGGCTACTAAAAATAATGCGCCCCTCTTCATAAGAAAATACATGGGATAGCAAGAGAAAATGCTTTCGAAAGCAAAGTTATACAAAAAGTCAATTTATTATCATTACACTTGATAAAAACAAAATTCATACACAATTAAAAAAAAACACTATAGTAAACAAAAACAAAAGTAAGATATTTATTTTTCTAGCTTTTTATTTTGCAAATTGATTAATGATATCACATGTAAGTACCTATTTAAGTTATTAAATAAGTCACTCTATGGATAAAATCTCTTAATTTGCACTGACCCAAACAAGACTGCAATTTGTAGTGGCAGTAGTTGAGACATCCAGCAATATATCTTTCGTAGGGTTGATCATAGATCATCGTTTAGATTGGAAAGCTCATATAGATCAGTTGTCTCGAGACTTATCAAAATATAGATATGCTTTATATGTACTCTCAGAAAATATTAATGTGCATGCTGCCTTAATATCGTATCACGCATATGTACAGTCCAAACTCCGTTATGGAATATATTTTGGGGAAACTCTTCCCACATACAAGGAGTTCTTATTCTTCAAAAAAAATGTGTGAGAAAAATTTTCAAAGTTGCTCGAAGGGAGAGCTGCAAACCCCTTTATATAAACAACAATATTTTAACAGTTATCTCTTTGTATATATATATGAGTCTATAAATTTTGTTTTGAATAATAAATAATACCCGTTTAGTGATGGGAACTCATAAACACCATACAAGAGAAAAAAAATGATTTAAGAAATGACAAAGTTAAATTTACGTATATTCAAAAAAATGTGCAGTATAGTTTGGTGAAAATATGGAATAAGCTGCCAAATAACATAAGATTGATGGAAAATGGAGCAATTAAGAGGAGACTAAAAATGTTTTTATGCAAAAATGCATTTTATAACATTGAAGAATATTTTCAACATGATATGGAAAGGTATATGCAGATACCTAATGTTGGTCTATTAGAGTGTGTGTGTATAAGTAAAAGTATGTGAGAATATGTGTCAATTTATCTATATGTATGTGTATATACAAAGGTGTGTGTGTAAGTTTATATCGGTACCTAATATAGTATGTTTATTTAGAAACCCATCATTTCATTTTTAACGCTATTCGACAAGTCTGGTAATTGGGATTTGATTACTTTCCCTTTTAATATTTGTGCAAGTTTTTCAATTTTATACATTTTTAATTATTTTATTATGACAGGCAGTATGAAACGACATACATGTAAATATTTTATCGTAATCATTGTAATTATATTTATTATTTATTTGACATGTTCTACACTTCTATGAGGTATGTAAATTAACAGAACGAATGAAGATATCTATCTATTTAAAAAAATCGGATTGAAAAGCATTCCAATTGGTTGGGAGTTTCATAAGTGAAATGTCCGTATTCCGCACCAGTGTGCAGGTTGCCTAAGGTTGGCAAATATGCAATGCATGTTGTAATGGCGAAACCACCAACATAACCTTAATCTAGACTGCTGATCCCGTATGATGAGAATTCATCCAATTACGAGAAATCAAAGAGCTTTTAGAGCATGCGTATTTCGTCGTATTTTGTGTCGGTGACGAATCAAAATCACATAATGGCTCCTCGTTAGATGTCAATGTCTGAAATGACATTATTTGTGCTTTCTGCGCTTTGCGCAGACACGTTCACGTAAATTTTATTTGGATGAATTTTTCGAGTGGTGGGGATATGACCTCTAGCGGTCTAGATTAAGGTTATGTCGGTGGCTAGAGGTCTTATCCCCACCACTCGAAAAATTCATCCAAATAGAATTTACGTGAACGTGTCTGCGCAAAGCGCAGAAAGCACAAATAATGTCATTTCAGACATTGACATCTAACGAACGAGGAGCCATTATGTGATTTTGAATCGTCACCGACACAAAATGCGCATACTCTAAAAGCTCTTTGATATCTTGTAATTAGATGAATTCTCATCATACGGGATCAGCAGTCTAGATTAAGGTTATGTCGGTGGGCGAAACAGATCCAATACGTTGAACTATGTCAATTTGTGTTTATTACCATCACCCCAATATTATCAAAAATGATAGAGATCATTATAAAAGATAGACTGATCAAGTTTCTAGAGAAGCGTAAACAGTTGGATGATGACCAGTATGGTTTCAGAGCTCTCAGATCAACTACGCAAGCAGTCACGGAAATGGTTCATCAAATTGCCAAAAACAGAGATGCGGGAATACACACACGAGCAATCCTGTGTGACCTGTCAAAAGCATTTGACAGTGTCTCACAAGATATCCTGCTTGGAAAACTCTATAAATATGGCATTCGTGGTATAGCCCTCAACCTAATCGAGACTTATCTGAAGGATAGACGTCAATACGTCTCATTTAACAACACTACATCTAGCAAAAGACACAAATTTAACATGGAGTACCCCAGGGATCGGTGCTGGGACCTCTACTTTTCATAATTTACATCAACGATGTACCAACATTCATAGATAGGGCAGATGTGTTCATATATGCAGATGACTCTACATTCTCTATACATAGGTCACTAGATGAAATCTACAGAGTATCAGGGGAAACTCTTGCGAAAAGCTAAATATACTTCAACTCTAACGCGCTGGCCCTGAATAAAAACAAGACTAAAAAAGTTATGTTCTAAAAAAATCGAGTGGAAGAGGAGGATGCAATGGTGGTGAAATCACTGGGCTTCTACATAGATGCTGAGCTAAATTGGAAAACACACATAAATGAATTGAAGAAAAAGTTAGCTAGTAGCCAGTATCTTCTGTGGAATCTCAGGGAAATAATATCTGATGAGGTACTGAAGACAGTATATTATGGCATGGTGCACAGTCATCTAACCTATGGGGTGCGACTGTGGGGAACCAGTGTAGCAGGCCCTGACATTCTGGTATGGCAAAAAATTTCTAAGAACAATGGCAAAAGTAGGCCCAAGAGAACACGCTAAACCACTATTTATAGATATGAAAATCTTGACACTGCCCTGTATCTATATAATGGAGGCAATCCTGTAGGTACATAACAACAAAAATAAAAGCACTACTGGAACACAAACTCATGACCACAATACCAGAAATAAAGATTTATACAGACTGCCTCAAGTTAAATACAGTAAAACAATGAGGCAGACTAAATATCTGCCGTTGAAATTATTCAATACCATACCAGCGGATTGGAGGGACTGTTCCTCAAAAAAACTAAAATTTTACTGAAAAAATCATTACTTGCTGATCCTATGTATGAAATTAGCGATATCTATACTCATATGTGGACGTAAAATAAATGTCATGTAAGAAGTTCTCTTGTGCGCGTGCTAAGAGTAACTAAACAAATCTGTATATTATCACAGAAGAGGACTTTATTACTGTACCTTATTTTCGTTATATTTTAAATTCATAGTAATATTTTCATTATTAAGGATGTATTTTTAAACTATTTACATATAATGCTGACGTACCAAAACAAATCACTTGTGATACCGTGTGTTTACTATGCATGTTTCCATATACCGATTATGTATATAATGGTGAATAAAGATCTTATCTTATGTCACCATCTATTGTGGAAAATTTGAAGTAGCACGTGAAATTCTCTACTAAAAAGTCTAAACAAAATCGACTCAGTGCATTCACCAGGGTTTCTAGTCGTTGATAACTGGCCGTGAGAGCAATGCAATGAAAGTGAACATCAACCAATACATATGTCACGCCTTCATTTTCGCTACGGCGCATTTGCCAATGAGAGATCGAGCGATCGTCATGCTTTATTTGTTGTTAGATCATGTATGTTACGCTAGATGCGTCAACATTGCTTTAGACACTCAGATGTCAGATGTTCATCTTAACTCTCTTTGCCATTATATACATGACAACACTGGCAGTCACTTTCTCTGAATTTTTTGCTTTATGATCAATGACAATGACATCAGATTGAACTTTCTCTGACAACATCAATTTAGTGACGCAAGCAGAATATATATCTTTGACGCAAGTCCGAAATCCATACTTCTCTCTCTCCCTTAGTCGTAGATTGGCGTTCGACCCTACTGGCTCGCGCTCAGCTGTTCGCGCTGTGTGTCTAAATAATTGACAGCCACCCTTTAGATCTTTCAAATTAACCATGAAAATTTGGACAAGTGAACACACATTCAAGTAAGTAATTGTTAGTTTTTCTTTCGATTTCTAAACTAATTGTCTCTGTGTTTTAGCCATCCCTGGGAAACGGTGGCCACAGCAGCCTGGAGGAAATATCCAAACCCTCACAATACAGCCGTGATCGGAACAGACGTAGTCGAAAGAAGAGTTGTCGATGGAGTTTTACACACGCACAGACTGGTTAGCTCAATTTGGTATTTCCCACGATGGGCACAAGCTGTGAGTACCCTTTTTATGCAATGAGGAACAAAAATTACGTCACTGATTGTTGTTAAATAATTGGGAAATTTGCGCTCATAATTGTCATATACGCAGACATCATTCGCTGTGTCGCTGATTCAAGTGACACGTGCTTGGCTTTCATCCACATTTTTTCATGATCGTTTGCTCTTTAAGCACTGAATTTATTTCTGAAAATTCTAATTAAGAGGGTGATAGGATGACCTTCGAATCTGACATAAATGTCACATTCCAGGAAGTGAGGTTATTATTTTATGACAGATGCGAAGAATGTCCGAGGGAAATGAATTTATATAGGTATATTTGGATTCCAGTTTTATGATTTATTGACGAGTCGAAATATTCGCTATATATATATGTCAAAGTTTGACAAATTATCTCGTTAAAATTCATTCTCACTTTATTATTTCATCAATTAGCTTAATTTGTGAACTTCGACCTTGTAGGTAATTGAACCTTATTTTGATATGTCCACAATAAATATTTGACCAATTCCGATGTTTGTAGCATTGACACACCTCATTTAATGAATTACATGTTTTTCACAAGGTTAAACTTCATATTGAAAATTGTAGGTCACGAAAAAGTTTATAAATCCCCAACTAGATTGTAGGGGGGGTCGATATGGCTCTTCAGCCTCTCCGTACCTCGACCTATAAGGTCTTTTGTACATTACCCTTCATCTATTCAAGACCCGGAATTCCGAGACTCCTTGTGAAGCGTATCAGTTTCCTGGGAGCTAAGTTCCTGATTCTCAGGGTGTTCCTGGTTCTGATGGTGAAAAGCTGCAGACCAATGCTTGGCAGTTGCAAAGCAGGTGTTCTGTAGATTCAGCGAAGTTCTCGGAGTAATGGCACAGTTCATTGTCTGATCTATTAATGATACCTCAGAGGACAATATCCAGTGAGCAGTCCCGTTACCAATTTTAAGTCTTTCTTGTCCAACTCGAGAAGGTGTTTAGCTTTCGCCTGTTTTTGCCCTGGAACCTTATTCCAGAAGGGTGTGACAGCAGCAAACGGTCTTTTTATCGTCATTTATAGAATTTGTTGGTTTTTAAGCTGAAAATGGCCATTGTTGGGAATGTTTTGATGAATAAGTATATATGACACGTTTGATGACACAAATTGATTTGTGACCCAAAAACTACCCCAATATTTCACTCCCTTATTGAAATATTCGCAAATAGAACAAATTAACCGTTTCTGGTGATTTTTTCATGCAAATACATCATAAAGAACTTGCTAGACACGATCCATATGATAAAATAATTTGTGACCCAAAAACTACCCCAATATCTCACCTCCAAATTGAAATTTCGCAAATAGAACAAATTAACTGTTGCTGGTGATTTTTAACCGATGAAACCAAAAAGGAGGAGGTTCTCTAGTCAACACGTAGTGTTTTTTTTTAATTTATGACCAAGCATAATTTTTTACTAAGACATCCGATTCCGATAATTATTTTTTCAGTGGATAGGGTGTACTTTGAAGTTGGTCCCATTTGAATTTAAAAGATGAAATCCACCCCTAAGGGTAGCAAAATGAAGGATATTGATCACTCACCCTCTGAATTCTGGTCCATTAACCGATTCTATCAGGCATAACTTTGTACTGGGTTCTTCGATTTGGATGATTCTCTCTCTATCAGATAGGGTATACCTCATAGTTGATCATATTTCGATTTCGAATGGACTTACGGGTAGAAAAATAGGGGATCATTGATTTTTCACTTGCGAACATTGGCACACATATGTAGTTGACAATGACAGATCGCTATTGTCATTATTTTTGTTCTCCTACATCCGTCACAATCATTATATTCTATAAGAGGATGGAATGCTATACAAAGTAATGAAATAAACTAACCAGAACAACAAAAATAATTTATATTACAACAAATAGTAAAAGTAGATAATCATATTATTTAACTGGTAATAGTTGAAGTAAGGTGGGTAAGTAAGTATTTTGGAAGTAATAAAAAACAAGTTTTTAGTAATTAGTAGATTTCAGCCACAAAAAATGGAAAAATAAAAACTTTTTAACAAAAAATTAAATTGAGAAATAGGAACTGAAAAGTAAAACATAAAATAAACCTTCTTAGTCTCAATAACTAAGCTCCTAAACTAATGTAAGTAACTAATTTTGAGTCGGCGCCAAACAAACAATCAACAAAGATCATCAAATTACTTCAAAAAAATTATCAGAATGTCACCGCGCAACTCGATGCCATCATTTTTCGCCTTACCTAATTCATTTGCTTGTTTGTTTGGCGCCGACTCAAAATTAGTTACATTAGTTTAGGGGCTTAGTGATTGAGACTAAGAAGGTTGATTTTATTTTTTACTTTTCAGTTCCGTCATTTTTTGTTAAAAAGTTTTTTTTCATCCAAATACATCATAAAGAACTTGATAGACACGCCCCATATGATAAAATAATTTGTGACCCAAAAACTACCCCAATAAGATAAGATAAGAATTTATTGGTCTCTATGTTACAATATTACATACACTTGAAAACAAACACACATAATTTGTTTAGACACATCATAAAAAAATTGAAAAGGTATACAAATCATATTACAAGTAACCTAAAAATATATTCAACGCATATTCTTAAAAAAACACATTTAAAATTGAACAATTTCCTTAGTGCCTTTTGCCTTTAATCAACTGGCCAGACTGCATCAAAAACCTCATTTGTTGAGTAAAATGCTTGGCTCACCACATTTTTTTTTTATAGTTTTTCCATTATTTTGGAAGTGTCTTATATATTTTGCCATATAATACTTCGGTTTGTTTTTCAGTATTTACTAATTTCATTTTTGCTGTTCTAATGACCTCTTTGCTTTTAGTATTGTAATCATTCTCCTCAGGGTAAAGCGACCTTTGGACAGTTTCTTATTAATTTCTGTAATTTGAGTTTTCCAGCTGAGATTGCTGTCTATATGAAATCCTAGTAAACGCACATTCTTTTCGTTATCATTATTCTTTCTTTTGTTAAAATCTATAATTTTAGTTTTATCATTATTCAAACAAAATACATTTGCATTGAAGTATTGTTCAAATTTTTCTTGTGTTTCTTTTAATAACTCTTCAAGTCTACCTGTATTAATATCTCACACCCAAATTGAAATATTCACAAATAGAACAAATTAAATCATAAAGAACTTGCTAGACACGCTCCATATGATGAAATAATTTGTGACCCTAAAACTACCCCAATATCTCATTCCCAAATTGAAATATGCCCAAATAGAACAAAGTAATCGTTGCTCGTGATTCTTTTATGCAAATACATTATGAAGAACTTGCTAGAAACACTATATATGATGAAATAATTTGTGACCCAAAAACGACCCCAATATCTCCCCCCTCAAATTGAATTATTCGCAACCTACCGTTCTGCTTCCTTCTCAGCTGAAAAAATGCGAAAATAGTGTATTCGTTGCTGGTGGTTTTCTGAAACAAGACTATGTTCTGAAATTTTCTCTCTACGATCGGTACTATGGAATATTTTGTAACAATATCCCACCCTCATATTGAAGTATTGCAAATGGAACAGATATATGTTCGATTTTCCAATACAATCTCAATTTAGAACCCATCTAGATGGAAGGGGCAAAGAAGAATGTAATTCAAATAAGTTAGTACTTAGCAGTATTCACCAACATTGATATAAGAATGGAATCGCATTATTGTCGACGAAAATCTGTTTCACACGTACAGGATCATCATGAAGCCAATTTTTTGACTATTTAATTATTATTAATTAAAATTTGTGTACTTTTTATAATAATATTATCTCAAATTAATAATTCCAGAAGAGTTCACGTGCTAAGTATATGCTAAGTACTATTATAAAAACCTATTAGTTGAAATAATAATTTTCATTCCGCAATACATAGCTCATAGAAAAATCAACTATTATCTTCATTACGATCTATTTCCTATTCCTATTCCTTTCTGAGATTTTCAGCAACCGATTAGTATATCTACTAATTATACTTTTTTATATTCAGTATCCAACCACTGGCTAATATGAAAGGCTGTTTTCGCGGAACACTATTTTAGCTCATCCCTTATATCTTAGTTATTTATCATCGAGATCATTTCATTTTTGCAGAGGTATTCAAAAGGAAAACCCTATAAATTTTTTGTTACCCCCTAGTTTTTTGAATAAAAATTAATATAAAATTTTGTCAGTTTTGGAAAACTACATAGTGTAACTGATTTTTTTTTCTATTTAGTTTTTGTTGAAATTACTTTTTTTTACACAAAATTGCAACCAATGAGGCATATTGTTCATTTCCTATGATTAAATAAATTAAAATTATTCGAATGCTTTTCATGTATAACAATATCACTTAGATAAAAAATGAAACGCAATATTGAGTTAGATTAAAACAGTGTTATCTCACGTCAAGAGCTTATCAGTCATGGTTTTGTTTCACTTTCAGAACAAAGAACAGGTTATTTTAATGAAATCAAAGTGGGAGAACTCTCTGATTGAATCATTGATTTATCAGATACTTGAATATTTGATGAGATAGACATTGAGGGCAATTTTAAATAATTACTTTTGGAAGAATGCAGTGGTTCGAGAATAATTCTACTTAAAGAAAGTCAAAACGATCTAAATTTTGTTCATGTAATGATAAATGTTGGTCTGTTTAGCAGGCTAACATTGGATTTTTATTTACACTGGGTGTTTCGAAATTTCTGACACCTATGTTTATTTAGAAATCTGACGCCCACTTTAATTCAGTAACTGGTGAAAAACATTAGGAAAAACTTTGACGTTTTTACCGTACAAATTCAAGATGGTGGACAAATTATGTCTTGAAAGTTTTTATGAATTGTGGATCGATTTTCAAAATCGCGGACGAATAATTCAATGATTTATGGTCTAATTCTACTCTCATTGACATTGAGGTTTTTTATGGAAATTTGATAATTCAAAATGGAGAGGTTTTTTCCTCGACCTACAGACAAAAATTCTCCACCCAAGGCAATATCTGAGAAAAGTGCCAAGGACTGAATGAATTGGATGTAGTTGAAAGAAGATGTCATTATCTTTCATCATTCATAACTTCTTGGGAGTTAAACAAAACATCAATTGGAAATTGTATTTTTATTCCAAGAATGGAAGAATCCGTGATAAAAAAATAAGCTATTTTTTGGTAGCTCAAAATGATTTTTCATACTGAAATTCCAACAATGAAGACCGACATGGAAGTAAAATCATTAAAGGTAATTGTTTGGTACTTGAAAAGTTGCCGGTAAATGGATTGTTGGTGTCAGCTGTTGTACGTATAAACAAATCTATTGTTATCATTGTCAAGTATATTTGCTCGACTTACTTTTACCCAACTTTGTGTTGTCCTCGAGTTAAAATCGAAGTTCTATTATAATACAAAATAGACCCAAATATTCAAATTAGTTTGTTGAATGTCGAATTGTATGAATGTCTTCAAAGAATATCAATTATGGCACAAACATGGGCCACTCACTATATATCGCCTCCTGAGAACAATAGTGACCAAACTCCAGAACAGTAGTATAATTGCATTTTAATTTTTGAAAAAGTGTTATTTCAGCATTGCGAATGTATCTTTGAATATATTTAGTTTTTTCTTTCGTGTTTAATTCTACTTTTATCTTACTCTTTGAATAACAGTGTTAGATTAGAGTTCATGGATCAACCCGTTATTTTTTTTAAAGAGATATGTCACTTTTTGATATATTTCGAAACCACTTTTATATTTGATACATGATTTAAGCCCATGGCCAAGCCCATTTGTGAAAAACAGCTTAACGCATTTGGATGTTTGATAAATACTATTCTCAAGATACTAGTATACATACACAAAAATATTGGAAACTACACCAAACACTCTGATATGCACTCGTACAATTTACGGAGAAAATAGTTTATAAAGTCAAAAATGAATGTGAATATGAGATTTAAGATGTGAAACAATTATAGAATACCTAATAAAATAACTGTTCTTCAGTTACTTTGGCGATTGCTAATAACACTGCTTTAGTCGAATCAATAGTTGACTCTACTATGAAATCAATAAGGGAATAGTTCCTTATTACCATATACATATATACCTTGCCAAATAAACAGTTTTATTTTCTTACTCTCGACTGGAGAACACACCACGTTTTAATGTTACTTGAATTTTATTTAGAATTACCGATTTCTTTATTACGGTTCCCTGGTTCGTAATATAATTATTCAGCTTCTTTGTAAAATATTAATTCTATTCGTTGAGTTATTACTGAGATAATTTCTGTGGTTTATACTTCCACCATTTTCTGCATACTTTTGATAAATTGGCTACTTTATGAATAATTTACGAAATCTAGATGAAAGTTGATTCTACTTTAATACGCTTCATACTATGAGGCTTTTACTAAAACTGAACACTCTTTCTGACTCTGATCTAATCTCATTCTGATTGCACTAATGTCCCCGTTGACTGTTGACTTCGGTCTTATATAGAATCTCCCCACTATGACCCCTTCTCGGTATTTGAATAGGTGCGGTGTTGGTCTCACAGTAATGAATTATATCTTCAGACATTAATTTCCACTGCGGTACATTTCAATCGCATTCTTTACGAGTTAATGTTTCATCCCGGCTGTCAGAGAATCGTTAATTATCTATCGCGGCTTTGAGCTCAATAGAAATGAAATAAATGTCCTGTCGTAATTATGGTCGGTCTGTTTTAACTTTTATGGCGAAGCTGTCCTTTTAACATATTCATGGGACATTTTTGATGAGTGGTGCTATCATATCGAAGATTTTACGAGATTTTTACATTCCTTGTCGGAACTCACCCCACATTCTTGCCTTCTAATTTAATAGCGGACGAAATAAAACAGTCGTTCCCTTTTTATTGCCGCATTCTTCCCTTTTTATTGCCGCATTCTTCAGTCAAGGGTATTACACATGGTTACATTAAAATAACTTGGCTGATCGTGCTTATCACAGAAGGAGATTCTTCTTGAAGAACAACCTGAAATAGGAGAAAGTATATAAAAGTTGAAAAATTATGGATCATTACCAAAAATCAATTATTCATTATAAAATTATGAAGAAGAGAGAAAATTACATTTTTTTAATTACAAATTCTCCAGATTGACATGTAATCGGTAATGGAGGAGTGGCACAACTCTCAATTGTAATTTATGTTAGAATAGTGCAAAAAGTGTCTTATGTTTATCTTTTGGATTGAAAATGTTTATGTATTCTTTCAGCTCATAGGTTCTGCAAAAATATGCTACGCCAGCGAACAATCAGTAGTTAACCCCTCCGACCGTCACATGATCCTCAAAACCATTAACCTCACATTCTGTCGGCATATTGCTGTGGACGAAACTCTGAAATACGTCCCTCACCCCTCAGATTCGACCAAAACACTCCTCAAGCAAGAAGCTGTTGTAATGGTCAAAGGTGAGTGTATTAACATAAAACACTGGAAAGATAATAATTTTCATTTGAAGATAATAATGAAAATCAAGAATGCAGAAATTGACACTAATATACAGGGTGTAATCTAACCTCTTACACACCCAGGAATGACGAGTGTATAATGCCATTTTATAACGAATTAAAAAAAATTGACAAATTTGTGCAAATTTTGGGAAACAGCGAACCAGCGAAGTTTTGGTAGGTAGTACATATTTTTTTATATTTTTTTTTCGGCTCATTAACAACTTATTGTAAAAATTTAAATAGACGGTTGTGCAAAGAAGTTAGATTAAATCCTGTATAAATTGTGGGAAGTATTTGCTGACTAGTTAGGTACAAATCTAGGGGTATTGGGCTAAGCAGCAATGAAAAAGTAAACTCTTTAAGGTTTATCCAAGCTTTCAGAAATGTTTATTTCCATCATCAGGGAGACTACAATAGATGAAAAAAAAAACAATAGTAATACATATTCAAGTGCGAAACAATATGCTACTTACAACTTTGTTGAGGTTGGTTTCAATGATGTTAAACATATTCATCTAACATAGTGATACAAAAGAAGGAAAAAAACGTAGATCAAAGAATAAAACGAAGTTCAAAGTTACTACAACCACATTAGCGTTGTTTAAAATTATACAAATATAAATGTGAACTCCATGTGAAACTGACAGGTTAGGGATGAATCTCGCAATTATATTTAAGCCAATGACACCTGACGGGTGTCACTTGGAATTAGTTACAGTGGTGCCAATTATTAGATTAGTACCAACTGATGATACCAGATGGCGGTAATGTTAAAAAGAACTATTATTTTATATTACATTGTTGTCAATTTTGATTGATATCTAAAGACAATAAATAAGAGATCTCGCTCAAATGGTTAATATTTTTTTTATATTACTTTGTTGTCAATTTTGATTGATATCTAAATACAATAAATAAGAGTAGATCTCACTCAAATGATTAATATCTGGTTTTTTATTTATACAATTGTTTTCTTGGGAAAGTCATTTCTAAGAAAGTTCTTTTAGATGCATGTTACTCTGTCGCTAGCACTTTCACTGAATCGTAATTCATCTGGTGGTCAAATTTATTCACATGTTCTGCCAAAGCAGCGATTATGCAAGTACAAAACATTATGCTACTTACAACTTTGTTGAGGTTGGTTTCAATGATGTTGAACATATTGAACTGAAATAGTAATACACAAGAAGAATGTAATTCAAAGAATAAACCGAAGTTCAAAGTTAATAAAAAACACATTAAAATTGTTTAAAATTATATGATTTTAATTGTCTACTCCATGTGCTATGACTAGTAAAACTGACAGGTGGGTAATGATTCCCGCAAATTTATTTAAGCCAACGACACTGGACAGGTGTCACATGGAAGTGATTTCAGTAGTACCAACTATTGTTACCAGATGGCAGTACTATTATTTGATATTGCATTGTTGCCACGATTTGGATTGATATCTAAAGACAATAAATTACGAGATCTCACTCAAATGAAAACAGATATCTTCTTTATTGATGCAATTGTTCTCATTGTTGTATGAGACTCTGTCGTTAGCACTTTCACTGAATCGTAATTCATCTGGTGCTGAAATTTATTCACATGCAATCTACAGTCACTTTTATGAGAAATTATTCTGTTTGATAATGATCTTTGCATTTGACCAATATATTGCTTATTACTATCATGACAAGGAATACTATAAATTACATTTCACATTGAAAGTAATGGAGTTTTATCTTAAACTTTGGAATAAATTGATCTAATAGAACTGTTATATGCTATTTTAAATTTCTCCGGGTTGTGAAATAATCTGGAGAGTTTAGGAGTGATGTCTCTTATATATGGTAATGAAGTGAAAAAAGGTTGAGTAGGGGTAGTATTAGTTTCATTCATTGTTTGAGGCTAGTACTTCTAAGTGAGATGATGTATTATATAGAATGTTATTAAGTAACGTTTTTGGATATGAAGGTTGAAGAAAATATTAATATTTTGTTTGTCGAATTTTCAATCCGAGATTTTTAGTCCTCTTATTTTTTTTGGCAAGGTTATATCACTATGAATCAAGTGGGAGAGAAAACAAATGATTATAAGAATTTTTTCTCCGATTGACAGCAAATATTAATTTTGCAGACACATATCAATCAGCAAAGTATTACTTTTCCTGCCTAGGCAGCAAAGTAAGGACTTTCCTGCCTAGGCAGCAAAATAATTATTCTCAATGGGAATGAAACATTTGACATTTTTGACAAAAAAAAAAAATTAATTAGCAATTATTACATAATACTTTTAACAATAATTTAAAAAACATATTTTTCGTTGTTATTAACATTGATAGTAAAATTACTACAATTTTGAATAAATAGGCCACCTTTTCTTTCCTCAGATATCGTTCTCTTTATATTCACTATATTACCAGTTTGATTCGCCTCATAAGTAGTTCCTACATTTGTCAAAACTATTTCACAAATACTGGTTTTACTTGCCATTGAATCCTCAATGTACCCTTCTCCTATAGTTGAGGATTTCCACCCACCATGTCTTTTCAACATTGTTATGTCACCTCCTGAATTTACAAGTAAAGTGGCAGAACTTCTTCGGAGGCAGTGTCCCATATATTCTTTAGCATTCGGCATTAAATAGACAGCTATTTCTTGAGGTATTTTACCAAATTTATGGATACCAACAAATTGCTTTACGGATTTACCTTTTACGTATTTAAAAAAAAATCTTGTGTCTTTTAATTCAGCAGTCCGAATAGCTATAATAATAATACAGGAACTTTATTGAACTGAAAAAACCATTAAGGCTATTCCGAAGTCTTCACCTATTTTAAATTTATAAAATTATTTTTATGACATTATAAACTTTATCCAGATCTACTTTGTAAAAAAAAAAAAAAAGTTAATGCTCTAAATTAATTTGCATTGTTCTTGTATTCTCTCAAGGGTGGTAGTGTGTGGGTATCGATGTAAGGGTTGCACTTCTGGGTTTCTTCTCATTGAAAACTTCACCAGTAGTTCTACATTTTTGGCCTTTGAACAGAATCTGTGGAAGAGATAGTACAGGCGATCTTCAATAGGCATAACATTCGTTATTTCGTATAGGAGGTTATTTGGAGGATTGTGTAGGGGATTATTTGGGTGGCGAATTCTTGTGATCGTCCTGAGTGCTGAGGTTTCAGCAACTTGTATCTTCTTTTTGGCTGTTGCCTTGCAATTGAGGAAGACGCTGTGCCCATACTCGATCATGGGTCTACAGATTAGTTTGTAGATGCTACTGGCTGTTTTCACATTGATCCCCTTGTTTTGGTATGTGAGTCCTCTTAAAGTGCTTGGCTCTGGATATCATGCTTTTCTTCTTTTCTTGGAGGTGCTGGTTGAAATTGAGTTTGCTGTCGATTATGATTCCCAAGTATTTTGTGGCTCTCGTTGGGCTGAGTAGTTGTTGTTGCATGGTAATCGTAGGCGATGTTGGAGTGAGTTTATGATTGAATATCATCAGGTGAGATTTTGTAGGGTTTGCTTTCAATCTCCATTTATTAAACCAATGGCATGTAGAGTCAGTGAGTCTTTGTAGTTTGTCTATAGCCCCTTCCGCGGATTTATCATGGGAAATCAAGACTGTGTCATCAGCAAACTGGAGGATATAACCCAGGTGCGAGAAATGTTCGGGGTCGGGAAAATGATGGCTGTAAATGTCTGCGCAGTAGAGGTTATAAAGGAGGGGGGAAAGAGGCGATCCTTGGGGTAAGCCCTGCTGTAGGGAGCGAATAGCTATATATTTTCTAACAACATCTAAATATTCCAATATTACGAAAGACGTCGAATTCTTCGTCTTTGTGTTCAATAGGGATACCAATAGTTTATTGTTCATATCTTCAATATTTTCTAACTTTAAATTCAATAGTTCGTCGCAGCGACATGCACCCGCAATTCCAAAAATCAATACAACCTAAAAGAATGGATTATAAGTATTTTCACTTTATCGTATAAATATCTTATTTAAAACTTTCTTTTGCTAATAAATATTCATCATCTGGAGCATCCAGTATAAAGTTTGTAATATCTTGTTTTCGAAAACTCGGACTTCTTTGCCTTGTAGCCTTGGATGCCCGCTTTAAATAGCCGAACTTCAAATATCTTCCTAAGTATATCTACGCCATTTTTAACATTCATAGTTCCCTTCAACATGGAATATACAGACCAAAGTGTAGAACTCTTCATTGTTTTAGATAATCCAGCAAAATAAGCAAGTAATACATTCTCCGAAAAAGTCTTCGCATTTTTCTCCATGCAATAATCCATAAATCGTTTATAATTTCCTTCATATTTCATCCGAGACTTCTCCGGCAACAAATTTAACTCAATATTTTTTGCACCTCCCTTATTTCTGGAGGAGTAAGTACTTCTAAAGTCGCTAGCACTGTCCATAATATAAATATACCAATATTTTTCCACAAAACTGTCAGAAATTTCATAAGTTGTCAAACTATAATTATATTATTATGGACATATATGTTTCCATAGCAAACAACCATTCCAACAATTGAGATTTCTATCAAATTTTGTTTTAATTTATCACTACAGGAAAAATAAAAAGATTGTGGGAATTGTAATAATTTGCAAATACAATATCCTACATATATCATTATAAACAATCGGAGAAAAAATTATATTGAATTTCTATTTATTCCACTTCACATAGCGTTTATCTTTCACTATATGCTAGTCGGGCTTGCCACTCCTACTGAGAAGGAATCTTTTATTTAGAAACCTATCGAGGTGGGAGATTTTTGGAGTGTTTCTTTCTGTCACTAGGTACCGCCAGTTAAAAGTTTTCTTTTCCGGCGTACCTATAGGTGTTATAGACTCGATGATGGTTTTGGTTATGTTGTGTCTCGCTTCAGCCAGAGCTCTTCGACCTTTGGCTGGTTGACTACTCCTACTATGAGGGCCAAAAAGCCTGAAACCGGTATGCGATTGTTAGGTGAACACGACATAAATTAAACATAATCGAGCTTATCAGAAAGAAACATTTGCATTCAATGTCCATTTATATGGAGGTATGCATGGATTTTCAGGTGAATATCATTCAACGTTCTGCGTGGTATTTGCCAGGAAAGTAGTTGTTTTTCACCTGAGATCTACCATTTTCTGGTTCAATTTATATTGAATCTTTTATGTGAAGAAAACCGTTTAATTCGATTTTTCTAAAAAATTATATGTTCAACTCGGCAGCAAAGTAGATTGACTGCCTTAGCTGAATTCCTATGAACTATCAGCCGCGGCAGTCAATCTACTACTTTGCTGCCTAGTAAAACAAATGACTATTTCATAAGAGAAACTTTTGTTTTCAAAATATTTCAATACAGATCTTTATTAGGTGTACCACTAACAAACTACATGGAAGACCTCCTGACCACCAAGATCTCAACCAACGCCAACAAAGGTCGCCAAGCCATGGAATGGGTGATCAACAAGCTGAACGAAGAAGTTAAGGACCTAACGCGAAGCACAGATGAACTATTATGTCAAACCAAGAAATCTCTGGACGACATTGCGTCTAGTGCTAAAAAATCCATGGACGATATCTCTACCAAGGCAAAGAGAGGCCTGGATGATATGCAAAAGTTGAATATAAGTTAATTAGAAAATGATCTCCTAGCACAATTTCATTTTTGATTTGTCAATCATACTGCCTGTGAGAAAATCTGGTTTGTTGTTTAGGTTGAAAACAATAGAGGAAATCTTCTCGGTGAGAACAGTTGCGGAACATTTTGTTTTTTTCAGAGAAAGCAGTCAAAATTCGAACTTATTTGATTAATCAATTGATAGCGAGTTTTGATCGCTGTCTTAAAGCTCTTGTATAAGCAAAAATCATATTTAATATATTTCTCAGTATTGATTCGGAGTTTTACTACAATTGGATTTGAATTCCGAATTGAGTATTTCAATGAGGGAGTTTTTTTCAATTGTTGTAATTGGGAAAATGTTTATATTTTCTCATGCCAGAGACTGAAATTCAAAGAAATATCGGTTTACAATTATTTGATGGAAAAAAACTGCAGTCTTGGAGAACTGATTTCTGTATTTCATGAAGCTAAGATTAAGTAGGTTTATATTTCCACACCTGATGAAGCTGTTGGTTTCTGAACAAGATTAAATAATTGTTAACTAACTTTGAAATTATGTTTTCGCATACATCCTGTACGTTTTTTTTTATCAAGTATTGACTTTCCAGAAGGCTAATATGTTCAGGCTGGCCCTGTGGACAATGTGATCTTGTAAATAAATGTTTCAAAATCTTTTATTTATTGAACATTCCGAGCATTGAATGAGGTTATTATCTAGATTTAAAAACATAATTGTTCAATAAAGAAGGATAATTTTATTTTAGTATTATTTTTCATACTGGTACCACAAAACAACTATAAGTTTTATTGCCATATTCAATGAAGTGTCATATTCCTTCTTGGTTTTATGGGTGTGAAACAACCATTAGTTTTAATCTAGCAAGATGTCTTTGTCATCTTAGTCAATGCCGTTCTGTATTCCCAATTAGTTCGCTCATCTTATTTGCAATCTATCTAAGTATTACTGGGGAAAACGAATGATCGTGCAATGGAAAAATAGTAATCTGATGTATTGGCATATGATAAAGAATATATGAAGTATTTTTTTTTAATGCAGCTGGACTAACTGGAAAAGGGACTGAGAAGTGAAACTATTTTTTTATTGGTGACAAAAAATAAATAGTTTCACTGCATTAGTATTCAAGGGATAATGAACCAATCAATTAATATATTTATTTTAATTTCTGAGCACTGAATCATTTGCATTTGCGAGTTTAATAGAAGGACAAGTTAGTAGAATTTACCGAAAAGTTAGATGTATTTGACAGTGGGGAGGGAATGTTTATAGACACTTCATTTTTTAGTTTTTAACCGTTTCACTGCAGATAGCGTTTTATGCAATTTTGTCTTCAATATAGCTGATGAGAGCTGGGGCTGATCAACACCGCTCCCGCAGTTAGGTGAAGGAATGATCTCGCGTACTTATAAGGTTCCTGCAGTGAAATGATATATTTATCCAGGGCCGTACTTAAAATTATCTAGGGGCGATTATAATCTTGACTGGCTTCTATTTTCGCCATGAATATGTGGAAAATTACTAACTATACTCAATTTGGAAATAAAAAAACACTAAATTCCACGACATTTTTAGGGATTGAAACAATCTTTTGTCTTCTCAATAAGTGAAGGTTACGAAGATACAACTTTCTTAGAATTAACTTTTCCAATTTCCAAGTGAAATATTCACTCAAGAACATATAACAAATATATTTCAATTTGCTTTGAAGTATGATAAAAACAAGCCAAATTCACTACAATAAAACACATTGGAATTCACCTTTTCCGAAGGAAATATACAATCAAGATTATATAAAAAATGCATTAGTATGCGCAGTATATTTCAAGCACCCGCATTAAAAAGGACAGACTGGTTTTCGTGACTTCACTTTGTTAACATGGCGTTTTATGGAGTGATCCATATTGGTAGTTAATAAATATATGTGGTGAGCATATATTTATTAACTACGAATTATGGTAACTGGCCATAAGAGCAATGCAATGAAAGTGAAATCGGGTTATGTATGTCTTTCCTTGGCAGTGCGTAGTTATGGCAACCCATAGAGAAACTGAAAATAAATTTTAATTTGTCTATTTGGCAACCAATATCAACCATTACTATGCCACGCCTCCATTTTCGCGCATGCGTATCAATTCAACGTTGCCGATTAGAAAGATCGTCATGCTTCATTTGTTTTGGCTTCACATTTGCTGTCTTTATTATCAATATTGGTACTTAATACATATATGGTGGTGGAAAACCCAAACTGTCACAAATTCGTTCCTTGCTTGCTTGTTTTTTACGGCCTATCCCTACGGATAATTCGTCAGTCACGGAAATCCACTTCACCAAGACTTATTCTGTGTCTTCGGTGGGCAAACTGGATAATCTCACTCTAAAGGCCCCCACAGACGATGAGATCGGTATCGCTACATGATACGTAGTAGCGATACAAATCACATCGTGTATGTGGTTGTATCAGTATCGTTTTGTATCACCGTCTCAATCGCTGTCGTGAAACAGCGTGAGGAGACGTTGATACTTGAAACAAATCTCGTATATTTGTAATTTGTATCATGTCCGGAACTTTCACAACAATAAAATAACTTTGCGATGAACGGGGAACGGCTGTACAAAACTCACATTAACCTGACTTCCTGACCACGTGGTCGATGTCTGTCTCCCACTTTGGGACAAAAAATAAATACTCCAGCAGTGATTCTCTACAGAACTCTCATGAAATTATTACAATTGGAGGTATAGAGTTCAGTGGTGATTATATACTTCATCTTTTTCTCTCTCTCATCATTTATCGTCCTCTGCTTCCTATATGGCGCAATATGCGAAAAATCCTTTTTCATCCGGCCTCTAACCGGCGTAGACAAGCAGGGTGTTTTCGTGGGGATGCAGCGTGCCTTGCTCTAAGCAATACTGCATCCCAAATTACTTTTTCAACTGCACGTCTAAGACGGCGGGACAATCACAACATAGAAGGTATCATTCACACAGTGTTCTGGATAGGCTTTTTACTAACTCCATACGACACATAGGCTCAGCACTGTTAATTTGAACGCAACAGCGAATCGTCGAAGAACATCCTCAGCCCGCCTACATGATTTATAGTTTAAATTCTCACTATTTAAATTAAAAATATCTGCCCTGACTAAGAATTTCCTTATATACTTCATTATTCCTTGAAATAGAATGCATGCGCATTGATCTAGTGTTGCCATAAATGTTGCACGGGTTTTCAATATATTGCCAGTAAAATTACTGGATTGTCTGTCAAAGTTTTAATACAATTCCTGTTGGCAACCTTGTTTATTTGACAATTAAAAAACAATGTCATACGTCAATCCATTTCAAATTTGAAAAGTTAACGTTTTTAGCATACAACATTCCATAGTTCCGTCCAAACATGGATGAAATAATAACATTCGATAAAAGCTTTCAACAGAGATTACAAGAATTTAACGAAATTTTTTCAAGTTACAACGTTTTACCGTCGTCGCAGTTGCGGAAACAGTGGGCCTTCCATTTAGAAGTCACCGCGGACAAAATAGGCTGGCAAGCAATCTGGAAAATACCCCGCATCACCTGCGAAACCTTGCACATACACTTCCCGTCTGTGGTTCTAGTTTTTGTTTTAGATATAGACGTCAACGACCTGAAGGCTCTCGTAAGAGTCTTAGCCGTACAAGATGATATTTGCATCCCAGAAAAGCATCGGGTACCTCTGATTCAGCTGTGGCCTACGAGTGGTCAGGATAAAACTATCGCACTAAGTCTAATGCAGACTGCGGAAATGCTAGACATGATGCGCTTCTTTTATTTGTACCTATACATGCCTTGGGATAGGGAGGATGATGATACACAAGACTGGAAGGAGAAGCATTTGGAGAGTCGGTTGAAATTCTACTACGATTTGAAGAACGGTACTATACCGAGGTCTGTGGCAGAGCACATCCATGGTCTATTGACGGAAGCAAGGAGGTTGCAGAATAAGAGAGATGTGCTGGAAACACGCTTTAGCGAAGAAGACCCTGAAACAGAGTTTGATAAAGGTAGAGAAAATTAAAACTACACAGTTGATTTATTTTGTCGTATAAAAAATTTATAACATTGGCGCAGGAATTTTTTTAAATGTGTAATAAAAAAATGGAGTTAGGTTAGGTTATTTTCGAGTAGGGCGATAACTGCTCCTTCCACTGCGACCTCAAATCTATTGTGGCTCGATCCTTATTAAATTAGAGTTCACGTTCAAGTCCCGCGCTTCTGACGAATTGATGATGACGCTTGATGATACCTTTTCCAGGTCTTTGGGCTCTAGTTGCCCGTAATCCATATGGTAGAATCTTGTTCGTTCCAGCATCTGCACAAGATGTGCTCTGTTGTTTTTTCCTCGTCTTGGAAAAAGCGACCCATTGCGCTCTCCGCAAGTCCCATCTGTTGAAGAAGTTTTCGCAGTCTACTGTTTTAATCCTCAGATTTTTCCTATTCAGTTCTAACAGGGCTGCTGTTCTTCTTTTCGAAGGGATTGGTATAAATGCTTTCGAGTGGACTTGTCCCACTGTTTCATACCAGTACCCAAATAAATATTTCAGTAGATACTTAAATATAATCAGATGAATTGTACCTAATTAATATTATTTCTGAAAAAAAATTAATAAAAAACCTCAACATGAAGTATATCCCACTTGAAAAGATGAACCATGCAACAAGACGCGTATATGTAGGTTCTTGTCTGTACATGTATATGTGTCTATTGATTTATTGATTAGCAAATATTCTATATTAAGTAGTTTTTAATGAATATTTTATACCGATATTTTATCCCCTTATATTTATAATTTACGATCTAAATTGTCAATTAATTTTTCGATACAAGTGCTTTGCACTTATCTAAACCTCTAATGTTTATTCCCCTTGTATCTTCTTTGATGTCCAGAATTTATATCATTTATACTCTGAATAACTATCATTATTATTAGGTAACACCAAGAAATCTGAAAGATCTGTGGTGTAGAAATCAACATGTGGTTTTTACATAGGCCAATCATGCCTAATATTTAGGAAATTAATATCTGAACATTACTTGAAATAATGTATTTTGGAATCTATTTTATATTTTTTCTATTCACAATGATATTTAAAGTATTAGCGAGCATAAGCATTCTGTACATGGTTCATTTTCACTGTAACGTGTTTTTGACAAATTGGCGTATACTATCTGAAAACATGATTTCTTTGCATTTTTGATATTTTTAGATAATACAGACAAGAAAATAACCAGATCCCTGACAGACATTCACGTACGGATGCTGGAAATCCAGACCCAAGTAGAAATTCTGGAAAATCCAATTCTCCGTCAGGTTTACATTCGAAGACAGAATGAACTAGATCAAGTGGAGGTCAAAAGTGAACCCCAGATATGGTTAGTATTCGATCAAGGCACAGCTTCCGACCATATCAGCTTTTTACAAAAAGTTGCAAACTATTATCCTACAGAAACGTTGAAGTTTTCGACAAGCTTGTCAAAAATGCTTGAAACAACCAACTCTGGGGACATTTATGTGATAAACGAGAGTGTTCATAGTATATATACCACAGGGGCATTGGAAAAAGGTGGTGTTCTTCGAGGCATCGGGTCTAATGACAAAGTAATTGTAACCTCGACAACGGAAGACGTGATGCTCGACTTCAAGGAAGAAACTGTAGTTTTAGAGAATGTAACTATTAATACCAAGGCAGCTCAGTGTGGTATACTGGTCCGAAAAGGTAATAATAACGATAAACTCATCATTTAGCTGAAAGAACATACACGGTTTATTTCAAACTTTCTTGTATAGACAGAATCGGAAGTAAAAAATTTATATTTTTTAGTAGCTGAACTAACTGAGAATCCTTGCACCTGTATAAGAAAAGGATTGTTTGTTATTCAACTATAATTACAAGTTTGGTTGTGGAGTTCCACAAAGACCAGTTTCAGGGCCTCTATTATTTCCCACTTATGTAAGGAACCAGGATATATTTCTTTATCATAGAACATAGAGGATCTGTTTTTTTATTGTTGTAGTTGTTATTGTTTGGCAGCCATTAAACTATTATTAATAAATTGAGAACATATTGATGAAACACAAAAATTGGTTTAGATGCTATTGTATAAATAGGCTATTTGTACAAAATTGTTAAACAATAAATTAAAAATCAGGCCAAATGACATAGTGTTAAAAAATACTCAACTTTGAACTTTTGAACTTTTTATTAAATAAACTAAAGAAAATAGTAATAATTAGTGTTTTTATTCATGGAAACTCTTTTTTGAGGTCTTTGTTTTGAATATATATTTCTATAACCAAACCAACATACTTTTGTTAACAGTATTTCTGAAAAAAACGAGTATTATTCTTTCAGGTAGATGCATTTTGAAGAAATGCAGAATAGTGGGCAATGGGAATACATCGACTTACCAAGGAATCATCGTGTTGTCCGGCGCACAGCTGGAGTTGGAGCATTGCGAGATTTCCGGGTTTTCTACAGGTATTGTCGGAAATAGCAATTCGAAAATATCCCTAAGAAATTGTGACGTGCACCATGTGGATAACGGGATAAAGGTTTTTGATGATTGCGATGTCCAAATGGACACTACCCTGATTAGGGAGTGCATGGAGGCTGGATTCGTAATTGAAACAACAAAGTCAGAGGCTGTTATCGGAGATTTCGATGTATTGAAGTTGTGAGTACTTTTCGCATGTGTGACTATTTTGTGGTTCAATATTTCCTAGAATTTTTAAATAATTCTGCTTAGGAGAGAAACCTTGGCGTTCATGAAGTTTATGCACTATAATTTCGGATTCCCATTTAGTTAAAATATGTTTAAAATACGATTATTAAATGTCATCAATTATTGGAAAATGACAAATTGGAAATATCGTTCATTAATTTTTCATCAATCCCAAGCAACATACATTTTCTTAGCTTTCGTGCAGATTTTTCCAAATTGTTTGTTGTATTGGCCATAGGAGTTTTAGAAACATGATATATCAGGGTGGAATTTTGTTTTTGTCTCTTAGTTTGATAATTTTGTTATTTATCTATATAATAAAAATAAAATAATTAATAAAAAAAAACTCTTATAACAAACTGACTGCATCTTCTAGAACGTACAAACATGTGGAACTATCCACAAGCACACCCGATGACTTTCCTGCACAAACGTTATGGACTATGGAGTAACTGTCTGCTTTTGCAGACGTGATCCGTTAAATGGCAACATAGGTGGCGCCAACGCACTCTATTCAAGTACAATATTCATGTCGTAATGAGCCACTTCTCTACTAAGAAACTTGAAACAACCATCATTTCACTTGTATTTCTTATGAGAATTGTGATTGCAATCGCAGACGTGCAGTTTTTAGTGGGCCCAAATATCGTTTGCAATTGCAGTCGTGTCCCTACACATATGTCTGCCATTGCAGACATTCCTTCAATGTGTTAAGTACGCCTTAATCTATGCATTTTTGTTAAAGCATCGTTATTATGAGGTCTTTTTTCCTGTAAGTTCTGAACTAGCTAGTCCTTCAATGAGAAGACCATCTAAAGATTAACTCATCCGCCATCTTGCAGTTGCATTTTCAATTTCAACTAAAAATCAATAATCTTCGACTAAATTCATAATCTCCCCAAAAACCCCGACATGCCAATTTTGAATCGAATCGTGCTATAATTACAAAACTCGTCGTCCATCTTGAATATGTGAAATTTGATAGAAAATTCATGATCTCCCTTTTCGAAAACCCCCACACACCAATTTTGAATAGAATCGGACCATAAACACAGAGATCATCGCCCATCTTGGAGCAGCCATTTTGATATTTTCTCTAACAAAAATTCCATGAGCCGCCATTTCAATTTAATAGATTTTGACAAAAATTTAATAATCTCCGACTCCGAAAACCTTCACATACAAATTTTGAATAGAATCGGACCATAATCAAAAAATTCCTCCGCCATTTTGGAGCCGCCATCTTGAATTTATAAATTTTTACGAAAAATTCTTTATCTACGTCGCCGAAAACCCCCACATACCAATTTTGAATCGATTCGGACTATAATCACAAAACTTGTCCGCCATCTTAAATTTTTGAATTTTGACAAAAAATTCACAATCTTTGTCCCCGAAAACCCCTACATACCAATTTTGAATCGAATCGTACCATAATCACAAAACTTTTCCGCCATCTTGGAGCCGCCATCTTGAATTTATGAATTTTGACAAAAATTTCATTATCTCCAAGCCCAAAAACCCCCACTTACCAGTTTTCAATCGAATCGGACCATAATCACAAAACTCGTCCGCCATCTTGAATTAATGAATTTTGACAAAAAATTCATAATCTCCGACCCCAAAAACCCCCACAGACCAATTTTGAATCAAATCGGACCATAATTACAAATCTCGTTCGCCATATTGGAGCCGCCATTTAGTTTTTTCTCCAACAAAAATTTCATAATGCATTGTCACCGGAATTATGAACACCTGCCAAATTTCAGCTCAATCGGATGTCGGCAAGTGCTCCAAAAATGGATTACAAATTTTGAACCGGAAAGAATGACAGCGAATGACATACGAATGAAGCAAGTTAAATAAAAGCTTAATTTAAAAATTTTGAACCGGAAAGAATGACAGAATGACATACGAACGAAGCAAGTTAAATAAAAGCTTGTAACGGCTGGACCGATATGGCTATGTTTTTTAAATGTTCATAATAGCCCGATGATGGTTGATACCGAAAAATTAGGAAAGTTGCCCAAAAATTGGAAAATTCGGGTATATAAGAAATTTGGCGAAGAAAAAGACCATCGAATCATTTATTACCAAACGAGCACATAGCTCGGCGGTTACAGTGACGCCTACCAAGCAGAAGGTCACAGGAACAAATCCCGGTCAGTGTAATTTTTATTTTTTTTTATTTTTGTAAAAACAAATGCCGCACCGATTTGGCTAATTGTTTTTTTGAATGTTCGTAATACACCGAATAAGGTTTTTACGGAAAGAAAGGATTTTTAGAAAAGTTATTGGAAATTTCTTTGTCCTGGAAAAGTTTTCAAGAATATATAAAATATAATAAAAATGAATGTCTGTGTTGGTAAGCTCATAAGAGAACGGCTGGATCAATTTGGCTAATTGTTTTCGGGAAAACGAGATAACGAAAGGAAAAATGGCATAACAGGAAAACGGAATAACGGGAAAATGGAATAACTAGAGAAAGCGATCACGAGATAATGGGAAAACGGGATAACAGAAAAACAGGATAATGGAAAAATGGGATAACGAGATGACGGGATAGCTGGATAATGGGGTAACGGGATCAAGGGAAAACGGCAGAGTCATAGAGGCAGAGGCATAACCTGGATGGTACAACACAAAAAAAAACATAGGAAAAAATAAATTCTACTTGGGCGAGCGTTTTCAGGAAAAAATTTTAGGGAATATAGAAATTTGGACAGGACAACGTCTGTCGGGTCAGCTAGTTGAAAATAAAACAAAGTTCTGGTGTTGGAGGATTTTCATATTACAGCTTTTCATATAATAGAAAATACCTAATAACAGATTCACAATTGATTTGTTTGAGAATATGACCAGGGTGTAAAATCAGATGTGGAATCAACTACATCTGAAAGATGAACTTTAGTCACTATCTTCCAACGTTCAAGATAACCACTTGTGGGGTATTAATGTTGAAAATTGAATGGAAACATTTTTCTGAAAATTGAGCCAAATTCTCTTTTTCAGGATACCCAGTCTGAAATATGCAAATGTCACCGGGACCAACAATGCAAGAGGAGACGTGATGATACTACAAAAACAGAATCTAAAATCTGTTGAGGATTTGTTCTCTAATCCGGATCTGGATCCCACCATAATTGAATCGGATGAAAGTGATCAAGAAACAGTGTTAGAATGTTGAGATTATTTTTTCTAATTGTTTCGTTGTTCCCAAGCATTGATTTCTGCAGCAATAAAAGTGATAACTCGTTATTTTGTAAATCTTGTTCTAATAAAAGACTATTTTTATAACTCATTTATTTGGTTAATTTTTTTTAGGTAATACAAGACTACACATATTTACAGTCAGTTAATTTAGCCCTATTATGTAATTGTGCAATTCAAAATTATAATATTTGAGCTGACTTTTTCAAATATCACAAAGTTCACACATTTCAAAATAAAAAGATAGGACGGTGTAAAAGCAGGACGGCATGTGCATTAGCTTCAACATATATTTTGCAATTTCCAAATAATTTGACTTGCTTCAAAAGCTCAACTTCAAATATGACGAAATATATTGAACCGTCCTTGTAAAGCCAATTTTGATCTAGCCTACCATCGCTTTCCCAATGTTTGAGTGTTTTAAACACAATTTTACTACTGGACTGGGTATTGCATATCTTCAATATCCTATCCTAGGGGTATTTTTTCATTAAGAATAAACGGAGAAAAAAGTGCATGCTACAAGGACTGTTCAATATTTACAGTCCCAACACATTGGAAAAACTGACAGGTAAGGTGAGTAAATTTGTGCTCATTTTTTAAATTACTTATTGACTACATTATCGAGCTTCAGGGTACTCCATTTATACGCCATTACATAACTCATTTTCTATTTCAGAAACACCCTGGATTCATTAACATAACAAGTAATTTCGACTAACCTAAGTAGGTACACATCTAATAAAACAACATTCAAGTCTACAACTTTTGATAAACTCTCCCTAAGGTTTAAATGAAACCGCAAAAAGTGTACATTCCCAATGGAATATTGTTTCCGGTTTTTGGCTACAACTTTGATATCGAATAGTTCATGAACAAAAGTGTTTTTGGACACGACTCCATCCGGGCATGTGCCATTTGCACTACCTAACCTCAATGTGTTTTACCAACTGCACCAAACTTCTTATTTATTTGTAGAAATTAACCTCAGCAGAAACGAACGGCCAGTCGAAATTCTGTGAACTAATTTGGTCGGTCAACCCACAGGGAGTACCATCAGAGTTTAGAATTTAATTTTTTTTTGAATTTCAAAAGTTGGAGTGAGCTTAGTTTGAGGAACTTTAGTGAACGCCACAAGCCACAAATGTCATTCTTATGAAAAACTTAAGATGCCTAAAAACCCTGGTGCTTGCACTTATACCTGTAGAAGTTTGGGATCGACTTGGCGACACTTGGCCTACTTGATAATAGAAATTACTAGCGTGTCAGATGGCGCCAATTTCGATTTAATTTCAATTCAGTAACAGGGTATATTTATTTCCTCAGATTTCTTTTTGAGGCGAACTGTGCGCGGGTTCTAATTCTAGCTTTGCTATTGGTTGAAAAGAGACATCTGTCAAACTTCACCAATAGCAAATCTAGAATTAGAAGTCCCCGAACATTGCAAAAAGAAAGCACTGTCGTGTTGTTTTTCGTATTTTGTACCATTTGAATTTGAGGTTAACTGCATTTTGACAGACGGAGAATTGGAAATGAAATTGTCATTAAATTGCGGAAAATATAAAATTCAATGCATACAATATAATGGCCTATGGAAATATCAGGTAAATATTTAGTTACATCACTCATGCACTCCGAATATGGGGAAAACACTTTTCTTACGTGTTTTTGCCTCTTGAACACGAATCCGGAAGAAAAATGCGGCGGTCTCATACCGTTTCAGAGTTATATAGGTTTTTCAACTGAAACTAACCTCAAATTCAAGCACCGTTTTCTCGCACAAAAATCACTCAAAATGCCTCCTTCTTTTTACCAACATAAACAATACACCCTAAATCACTTATTTTCTGCACAACTTTGCACAAAATATCGTCGTTTTTATCAAAAAAGATCCTCCTTCTTACACAGTTGATTCATTTATTACCAACATGAAAAATAAGAGAAGTAAATAAATGTCATCTGTCAAAGGAATGAGAATTGTTCACTTGTAACGGTGTAAGAAATATGATTTTTTCGATAAAAACGTCAATATTTTGTGCGAATTTGTGCCGAATATAAGTGAATAAGGGTGTATTGTTTATGCTGTAATAAGAAGGAGGCATTTGAGTGATTTTTGTGGAAACGGTGTTGAATTTGAGGTTAGTTTCAGTTGAAAACCTATATAACCTGAAACGTATGAGACTCCCATTCTTCCGATTCTGTTCAGAGGTAAAACACGCAAGAAAAGTGTTTTCCCCATATTCGGAGTGCATGAGTCATGTAACTAAATATTTACCTGCGGCTTTATACTATCCACACAAAATGCAAATGTGGCCCATTCTACAAAAAGTATCCTTACCTGAAAATAAACAATTCCTCACACACTAATGAACTGATGAACGAGTGATTTTTTTAAAGAACAAACTCAGGAATAAGCTAAGGAAGATTTCATATCAAAGAGATGGAAAACGCATAGATACCGACAAAACACTGAACGTAATTTCATATAAGATGCTGCAGATGTCAGAAATAAAGTTCTGACATTAAGCGAGAATATAGACAAACATTTTTGGACGGTGCCATCTACCACAGAGAGAGAAGCTCTGTTGAAGTTACAGGTGGTGTCCCCTCAAAAATCTAAACAATATCGAATCAGTTCATTCACCAGGGTTCTTAGAAATCTTACAAAAACTGAGTCCAAACAAACCTCTGTCAAATTTAAATCATAAGAAAACGTAACCTCAAATTCTTTGTTTGGAAACAGTTTTTGGACAAAAATGACATTTGATTATTTCCTCGTCCATTAAATGGCAAAGTTTTGAAATTTGTAATTTTTTTTAATTTTTGACAGATGTCAGTTGGATAAATAATTTTTACTATTCAGAGAGGTCTTTTCTGGCATAAAGACGTATTCAATCTTGCATTTGAATACGATTCTACGTGACGTCATTATTATCGCGAACCGCAAGAATGCATAATTTCGAATACGATTCAATAATTAAACCCGACCTTTTCTGTTAGAAAGTCGTTATAAACTAACCTTGTAATTCATTGTAGGTTTCCAACTCATTTGTTATAATACATAATTTCGCAGTTCAATCTTTCATTTTACATTTTAAACTCCCACGATTATTAGGCAGGACCGTTGTTAGGTGTTTTGCCGCCCTAGGCGAGAATTAAAAAATAACGCCCCCTCTTTTTTACTATCATCGATCTCCCCGATATTAATACATGGTATGAATTATTTAATTTAAAAATTTTGAATTTTTGAAACAATTCGGTGTTCGGTGCTCAATAATTTCTTCGCTGTTTGATTAGAAATTAAATCTTTTCGCCCTTTTGCCGCCCTAGGCGGCCGCCTAGTCTTGCCCAATGGTAGAAACGGCCCTGATTATTAGTGGAAAGTGGAATGTCCCACTACCAAGATTCATTTGAATAATGACAATCACAAAATAACGAATTATGTTTTGAAACTGAATTTGACTTGGTTTCAAAACTATGAATATGTACGTTTTCAATTGTTTTATATATGACGTCATCGTTTCTACGCCAGAATGGATGTATTTGAATCACTGGACGAATACGTTTTGAATACATGGGCGCCAAAAACTCTCTAAGGTGTTTTCTGGCGTAAAAACGTATTCAATCTTGCATTTGAATACGATTCTACGTGACGTCATTATTATCACGAACCGCAAGAATGCATAATTTCGAATACGATTCAATAATCAAACCTAACCTAAGAAATTTTCTGTTGGAATGTCGGTAACCTTGTAAGTCATTGTAAGTTTTCAACTCTATTGTTAATATATTAGTGGAAAATGGAATGTCCCACTACCAAGATTTATTTGGGGTATTATTATGAATTATGACAATCACAAAACAACGAATCATGTTTTGAAACTGGATTCGACTTGGTTTCAATACTCTATGAATACGTTTTGAATCGTTTTATATATGACGTCATCGTTTCAACGCCAGAATGGATGTATTTGAATCACAGGACGAATACGTTTTGAATACATGTGCGCCAAAAAAACGGCTCTGGATACGATTGTTTCAAGGACTTTCAAATGACATATTGCAAGTCAAGTCTCGTGCGATATGTTTCTGTCATTTTTTAATCGTGACACTTCCGTTTGACAGAGACAGTCAAAAACTAATGGTCGCATTCGGGGCAGACTGTATCATAATACCAAATGTCAGCTTGAACAATTCGGCACTTATCGTGGAAGATTACAGACACGCAACGCACACTCTGGTCCTCTGGAAATGGTCTCAATCGTAAAACGGATATTTACGAAGGCGTAGAAGGGCCAACAACAAAATATTTTTCAAAAACATTTGGAATTGCTACTTTGAACTTGAACTTCAAGTGACAATTGTCACTTTGAACTGACAATTGTCACTTTGAAGCGACAATTGTCACTTCGAAGTTACAATTGTCATTTACAAAAACATCGGGAATTGCCATTTTGAAGTGACACTTGTCACTTCAAGTGACAATTGTCACTTTGAAAACTGACAATTGTCACTTTGAACGACAATTGTCACTTCGAAGTGACAATTGTCATTTGAAATGGCAATTGTCATTTTCAAGTGACAATTGTCACTTCGAAGTGACAATTGTCTCTTTAAAGTGACAATTGTCAGTTCAAAGTGACAATTGTCACTTCAAAGTGGCAATTCCAAATGTTTTTGAAAAATATTTTGTTGTTGGCCCTTCTACGCCTTCGTAGATATTTCAGTCAATATCTCGATATATTTTTTCGCACGATTACATTACTTGACCACTCGAGGGGGTCGGTCAAGTGAAAGATAGCAAAAAATAATTCAAAATATAATTAGTACTAAATTTTTTTCATCTCACTCGGACATCGGATATCTTATTATTCGGGCACCAATGGACTAACGCCATCTACTAATGTATCCCATCTTCATCCAATGATAAACCCGTATGGTTGACTGACTATATATTTTCAGACAATGACCAAACTTTGTCATGTCTTGGAGCTCAAATCGCTGGTTTTTGGAAGCACACATGTTTTCGTCGAAGTCTGATTCCAGAAAAAACTAGTTTTGCCAAGGACAAACTAGTATCCGAAGAGCGATAGACTGAACTACCATTTTATAGCTGTAGGGAACAATCTGATTTGTTCTATGCTAAATTCGCTCGAATTGTGTTTGCACTTTACTCTGTACGATACACTAGTCTGATTCAGGCTAAAATATCTATCTATCTAGCTGGATGATAGGATTGACTTTCAAAGAACATCACAGCTAAAACTAAGAAAGTTGCACACACAATCGCGACATTGTCGAGGATTACACTGAAAAGCGAAAAGTACTGGCAGAAGTGGCTCAATCAACGTATGGGGCACCGATCTGAGCAAAAGTTTTAAGTTATGAAAAAATATAAGAAAATGATGGAAGCCATCCAACGGAGATTAATAAGGGTCATCTCAGCATACAGAGTGACTTCTACTAAGATGTCTAAAAACCCTAGTGAATGAACTGATTCTATATTGTTTAGATTTTCGAGGGGACACCACCTGTTACTTCAATAGAGCTTCTCTCTGTGGTAGATGGCGCCTTCCACAAATAATAATGATAACTTTATTGATCCTAACAAACATACATGTTTATAATAAGGATCTTAAAATCTATGTTTTGAAGCATATTTCTTCAAGCCACTGAGTACATATAATATTTTTTTCACAATCCTTTTTTTTACCAAAGAAAAAAATAAACTACTTTTAAATGCATTAAAAAAAATCATTAAATTACATAAATGAATCAAATGAGTAGTGAAATTAGATGGTTTGTAGTTGCAGTATATTTTGAAATCAGTTTTGAATCGTAGTTTTCATAATTTAATTCGGAATAATAAAATCTTTTAAAATTTTTTTAATATTTCCATATTTTATAGATAATTTGGTGAATCATAAAATTTTATGCCATTATAAAAAATCGACTGTTGACCAATATTCGTTTTCATTATTATTGATGTAAGAGTGTTTGATATAAAATTATTTTCAGTGTTTTGTCGATATCTATGCGTTTTCCATCTCTTTGATTTGAAATCTTGCTTAGCTTATTTCTGAGTTTGTTCTTTAAAAAATCACCCGTTCATCAGTTCATTAGTGCGTGAGGAATTGTTTATTTTCAGGAAGTGTAGTGTGCAAGGATACTTTTTGTAGAATGGGCCACATTTGTATTTTGTGTGGACAGTATAAAGCCGCAGATTCGAATATTCACCTGTATTCAGTACCAAAAGCAAGTACAAATCTTGACGAATTGACTAATAATGATATTTTCATAGTTCATCATATTGTATGCATTGAATTTTATATTTTCTGCAATTTAATGACAATTTCATTTCCAATTCTCCGTCTGTCAAAATGCAGTTAACCTCAAATTCAAATGGTACAAAATACGAAAAACATCACGACAGTGCTTTCTTTGTGCAATGTTCGGGGGCTTCTATTTCTAGATTTGCTATTGGTGAAGTTTGACAGATGTCTCTTTTCAACCAATAGCGAAGCTAGAATTTGAACCCGCGAACAGTTCGTCTCAAAAAGAAAGCTGAGGAAATAAATATACCCTGTTACTGAATTGAAACTAAAACGCAATTGGCGCCATCTGACACGCTAGTAATCTCTTTTATCAAGTAGGCCAAGTGTCGCCAAGTCGATCCCAGACCATTGCCGCTGCCCTGTCATTTGATATAGTAATAGAAGAAACTAAGCGAAATTATGTCATTTTCAAGTTGCCAAGAGATTCGATCGCCGTGATAAGGGCCGCGGATCAATTCAAAAATGGCAACAGAGATGGGATGACACGAGAGATGTGGACCAAAGAATTAATACCTGACCTAGAGCAGAGGATCCGATTCTCACACGAAGTTGGATAACTACCTATCCTAGTTCTTAACTGGGAGAGATTGATACCCCGAAGAACATTATTTTTTAGTGCCCAAGATGGAACACAGAAATTGCGCTTTTTTTAAAATCAATTAAGATGATGGACGTTCAATACGAGAGTATAATCAAGAAATGGTGCTGCTTAACAACATTATACAGGACATGGAAGATAGCCAGTTAGTTCAAGTAGAGTAAAATTCATGGTCTCAATAAAGACATAAAGAGAAAGAAGGAAATCGAGGAACGGCAATATAGGTGATGCAGAAAGATTTGGTGAACTGACAGAATGTCACACAAATGAATCTATAGTAAGATGTCTAAAAACCCTGGTGCTTGCACTTATACCTGTAGAAATTTGGGATCGACTTGGCGACACTTGGCCTACTAGATAATAGAGATTACTAGCGTGTCAGATGGCGCCAATTTCGTTTCAGTTTCAATTCAGTAACAGGGTATAATTATTTCCTCAGATTTCTTTTTGAGCGAACTGTTCGCGGGTTCTAATTCTAGATTCGCTATTGGTTGAAAAGAGACATATGTCAAACTTCACCAATAGCAAAGCTAGAATTAGAAGCCCCCAAAGACATTGCACAAAGAAAGCACTGTCGTGTTGTTTTTCGTATTTTGTACCATTTGAATTTGAGGTTAACTGCATGTTGACAGACGGAGAATTGGAATTGAAATTGTCATTAAATTGCAGCAAATATAAAATTCAATGCATACAATATGATGAACTATGGAAATATCATTATTAGTCAATTCGTCATGATTTGTACTTGCTTTTGGTACTGAATACAGCCGAAGATTCGAATCTGCGGCTTTATACTGTCCACACAAAATGCAAATGTGGCCTATTCTACAAAAAGTATCCTTACACACTACACTACCTGAAAATAAACAATTCCTCACGCACTAATGAACTGATGAACGAGTGATTTTTTAAAGAACATACTCAGGAATATGCTAAGCAAGATTTCAAATCAAAGAGATGGAAAACGCATAGATACCGTCAAAACACTGAAAATAATTTCATATATGATGCTGCAGATGTCAGAAATTAAGTTCTAACATTAAGCGAGAATATAGACAAATATTTTTGGACGGCGCCATCTACCACACAGAGAGAAGCTCTGTTGAAGTAACAGGTGGTGTCCCCTCGAAAATCTAAACAATATCGAATCAGTTCATTCACCAGGGTTTTTAGACATCTTAATCTATAGTAAAATAGACGTTCTGTGCTGAAGTTATACCTAAAAGTTGTTCCTGCCATCAGGGAAAGGTAGAGCAAGTACCTGGTATCGTAAAAATATGTCCTCAAAAAAAAAAAAAAAAGAATGGATTAGCTTACGAAATAAAGGAGGAACATTTATCAGCGATAATTCATTTGGCTTAGGTAAATTAGTTTTTCCAAAAATCGGGTTTGAACGGTAACAGAAATTGATCAACAAATTTTCAGCAATATTCATCAGAATTAATGTTCCATAAGGAATGTATGGGTTTTCTCTCAAGAAACGAGGCTGCTATTTTTTCCTAGATATGCTAAAAACCAATTACATGTGATGTTCACACCGAATCTATAACGATTCAAGTTCAACCCAGGACTCTGCTGAAAAAATACGGATAAAAAGGTCTCTTTTGAGGCCTAGTGAGCTGTCTCTGTCTGTTCGGTTTTTGATGAATCTCGTCATCTGACTGCATCGATGCTTCCGTAACTTTCGGTTCGGTATCGACAAGTTCGTTCTTGTCTTCTTCGCCCAGTGGAGAATTCTGCATGAGTTGTTTTTTGAGGGATTGCTTGATTTTCTTCTCGAAGTCTTCGATGATCTCGCTGTCATTATCAGCCTTCAAATCGGCGTTTAAAAGATCGATATTTGGATCGATTCTGCTTTGGTTGAGATTATCAACTAGTTTAATATCAATAACTTTCGTTCCATTTGGTTTACTTGCTGCTGCCACTTCCTGTTCTGAAGGCGAGGATTCCTTACTGTTGTTACTTTCTGGTTCTGCTAATTTTGGCAGATCTTTTCTGAATGTCCGATTTAACTTCAAGGAGGGATCGTTTATTATCGGGAATATTTCGACTTCTTTATTAATGTCCCCAATCTCATCTGTTTTCGAATTGTTTTTCTTGATGAAATTTTTCTTCGGGTCGGAATTTTTATAGATATCTTTCTTCGTCAAAGGTTTGTTCTTCGCATCCATGAGATTTTTCGGATTCTTTTCAGCAAGTTGTGCAAGTTTGGTGGATGGTTTTAATTTAGTTTTTTGTTCGGGAGGTGCAGTTGCTTCGGTCCTTAATTCGCGCTCTGAAGTTTGGTTCAACTCGATTATGTCGAACATTGTTCCTGCAAGAGAAGAGATATAGTTTGAATTAGTTCGCAATTCAGATGGATATGTAGTCCGAGTCTGCAGGATATTCAATAAAATGGGAAACTTTGGATTTGACGGAACTTCGGGAGTCTCATCCATATTTAGTGGAACGAATTGAATCAAATTCTGTACACATGGGAGAAGGAAATTCAATTTTCAATCTAAAGGGTTGATTGTGTACCAAGAGAAATTCTAGTGTCCGCAGGGGGGTTCTCGAAAGGGGCTGTGGATGAAATATGTATTCATCTTAGGGGTGCTGGTGCTATAGATCGTGACAAACCAAGAAGCAAATTTTTTTAATAATGAAATTGAAATTTTATTATTGAAAGAAATGACGGAAGAGCTCATAGTTAATTAGAAATTCTTATTTTCTTTCATGAAATAATATTTCGTTTGCCAGAATATTATCGCGATTTGAACGTGTTTTATCGTAATATAACTATTCATTTCATTATAAACAGGATATGTAAAAATTCGTGACATCAGGAAAATTTGGCATGAAACTGAGGAATAATAATTTTTGCATAGTGGGAGATTAATGTGATGAACATTGACCAATCAGGGAAGGGCACTTAAACCAGATTGTATGAAGTTTGGCGTCATCTGGGTTTTGGAAAGTATAATATATCCATTCTCAATTGAGTAAAGTCATCTTCGACTTAAAATATAGGGTTCGTTCAAAATCGTACATATTACAATGTTGAATTATGAAGAAATCCGGAAAGAGAAATGAATATGATTCCCCGTATGAAGTATACAGCAGACCAAATTAAATGAAAACTATTCCTGCGTAAAAACCAGTCGATAACTTCGCTGACCGCTTACCATAAATTACCGCAAACCACAGATTATACTTTATCGGGGCCGGCATTTTCGATCAAAGCGCTAATCCTATTATGTTTTATTATTATAAACCCCATTCTCAAGTAACTGAGAATGGATATACTATACCGAGAAGGAGAGTCGATTGTAGGCCTTGCGGCAAAAAAGTCGGCGGTGGACAATGTTTTGGTAAAAGATTCGGGCGTCGCCTATGCGCTGGCCATCGAGACGGCGGGAAATAATGTTTTTGTTTGATTAAATTTTTGAAGCGTCGGGGGATATATTTGTATGAAATTTTGGGATAAAGTGAGTTTTTCGAGAGTTCAAATGGGTGGGGTTTAAATATAGAATTTTTACGGCGTCGATAGATGGAAAGGGATTCTTTACGAGTGTCTATGAAAAATGGGAAAGAAACTTAGGAATACTATTTGGAAAAATTGGATATCGGAGACAACAATTATTCTACAGGGTAAATGCAGAGCTTTTAGGAAAAAATAGTCTAACGCTTGCTTTTATTTTATTGATGCAAATGTATAATTTTTTTTATTGAATTTGGGTATTATTAGTAATGATAAAATACGAGGTTTTACGGGAAGTACGGATTCTATTTGTTTTAATAATGAAAAAGTTAATTATGAAAATAATAGTATGAGCTCTTTTATTGAAATACATTTGATGTTGCTGAGTGCTTTGAAATTTATGGTTTTAATCTTTTTCTAATGCTAGATGTAATTTTACTTTTTTATATTATTTTATTGAAATTATTTTGTTAATTTTTTTGATATTTTTTTTTATCCAATAGAACTATTAAAGTTATTTGGTGCATTATTTGAAAGTATTGTTAAGAAAAAGATACATTGAGTTCAATATAAAAGTCATTTTAATTGAGATGTTTATTTGATTTTTTATATCTCAGATTTATAGAAATTTTTCTCGAAGAAAAAGTACTATTTCATTTATTGGAAAAAAAAGTTATTCCAAAAAAGACCTCGCATATTAAGCCGAAGGCCGATTCTGTGTCCTGGAGGACAGGTGATTAAAATTAACCAGTGCCTCAAAATGTGTGGAATGTGTCGAAAAATCTAATTTTTGGCCATTCCGCTGGTGACAGCTGCCCATATAATATGAAAAATATTATATGTATTCTTTTATTATTATTAAAGATGAAAAACCAGATAATGTGACTGTATTGGATGAGAGGAGTTGAGATTATATAGGTAAGTATAGAAATTTTATTATTATATGTTTGGAGAAAACATATCTTTATAATTTTCGAGATCAGGCCTCTATTCAGAATTGAAAAGTTTTACGACCACGAATGGAGACCGGTGAGAGAATTCATAATCTAAACAGACATACTAAGAGAGATAGTCGGTGAGCAATATTTAGTTTTCAAATGGAATATGATTGTTACGAAGGATTTTCTGCATCGACAAAAAAATAATCGTTTAGCCAAATGGGCAACTAAAAATCATAATGCCCTTCCAAATGAATGAGAATATTTCACATATATAGAAAAATGTATAATTTAGCATTTCTCTTTGTTCAGAAGGATCATATTCATTATGTTAGCTCAGGGAGTATTTACGGACCAGTCATTATTATTTTTAGCGCAAACTACAGTTTGGAAGGGTCTTTAGAAGTTTTAGTGATATGAGTTTGTCAGATTATATCCGTTTCTAAATTTTTCTGTGACATAATTGACACACTATTCGGTTTGTTACAGTGGAGCATTTGCTCAAAATTTCAAAAGTAATTGGCGACTATACGAAATGCCGATTATTTCTTCTTACCATTTTCGATGATGCTGAAAAGTTGTCCTTGACTTATGGCACCCGGATATTCAGCAGATATATCTTTTTCGATAGTTTCCGAGAAGACATTTCTCGAATCTGCAGTGGAGACTGTAGTGGAAGTCTGTGCTAACTCTATGATGGGAGTGACATTATCCGTGGTCGCCGCCTCGGTCGATCTGGAGGCCAAAAATTCAGAAGAGGAAGATTTCAAAGTCGTTGGATCAATTGTCGATATCCCTAGAAGACTGCTGGTGGTCACTTCCGTGTCGTAATTTGTCGCTGAAAATATCATTTTATAAGTAGGTACGAATAATTTCAGAAGTAGATACCAGTCTTCGACTAAAAGTAGCTGCCACCCGCGGAAATGAAATTTTCGATGACTTATCAGTATTGTTGAGGCGGAAGATAATAATAAAATAGTTTATTAACCATTTAAAGGTGGTTGACGAATATATTCGGCCGCAGTGTTTGTGCCGGACAGACGGGTGCCGAATATATTCGTCTGTTGTTTATTATATCCTCGGGCGACTGACAAATCGGTTACAGCACAAATTACAAATTGGTTTGCCTCCTGGACGCGCGCCGTACAGTTTCGTTGGCTTGAAATTTCTGGGCAACATTGCAATCCAAGTACTATAAAAAGCATGTTCGGACTATTTCACAGTCAGTTCGCGCTAAAATTTCGTCTGAAGAGCGGGCACTTCGCGAAAGTCTGAAAGGTCTAAAATTCTATTGGTCATCCCAAATTAACTTAGAGACACTTTCCGTATGAAGTCCCCCGAAAAAATGGGAAGCTACTATTGAGAAGTTGCTTCGTTTGCTCTCACAAACAAAACGAGCAAAAGAAACGAAAGGACTACAAATATATGTGCAAACAATGTAATGTGAGGTTATGTGTAACATCATGTTTCTCGGTTTACCACAAACAAGCTAATTTCTGACTCCTATATAATTAATATTATTTTGTTTATTGTTTATTCAACAAATACATGCTTTTTTAATGATACATTTTCTCCTTTTGGGCTTTTTGTGCGTTTTTGGATTAAAAAGTGGTATTTTTAATGGTGACGAATATATACGTCAGCCGCCTGTCCACCACTGCAAAAACTCTCGCTTGTGTGGTACGAAAAACCGTTCAGAGGAAAGCCGTCTTCAAAGGGTTAATGGAGAATTTTCAGTATAATTAAAAATGCAGAAAAATTGTGGTCAGCACAAAAATGCAGAAGCCAAATTTTCCATTCTTCACTAAAAACTGTCCCAAAACGCAAAGTTCCTTTCAGAGGTCCCTGTTCACTAAAGTCGGCCCACGAGATTCCTCGATCATTAACAATGTTAACTCTTTTGAAGTTCAGCATTTTGCCGGCCCCCACACTCGCGTCATATGAGTCCTATTGACCCAACTGGGAACAACTTACCCGTGAATGTTTCCGCCGTGACGGCCATTTTTTCAGCCGTGTGCATTGAAGTGACCGTGCTTGTAGTCGATCCTGCGCTCAGCGTATCTTCCGTCTCTCTTCTGTGTCTGGTTGGCATGCCGTAATCAATGTCAATAGTGTTGGACGTCCACATGGGGGTTTTGGTGGGTTTATTGATAGGCAAGCTGTTTTCGGCAGTTGCGAAGGAGGATGTGAAGGTGCCGGGGGGTTTTGTGGATTTATCATCGAAATCGTCGTGGGGAATCGCGCACGTTAGCTGTTTGAGGATTTCCTCTCGATCCTGAAGTCAGAAAAGCAGTTTTGAATTGAGTGTGGCCGGTAGTTATTGAGAACAATAAAGATGAAACCAAGAAATTTAAAAAATCTGGAGTATACAGGGTCCTGCAACACTGGCGCGTTTTTTTTTATGTTCTGGTTCCCACGAAAAGGGATATCCTGTAATGTTCAGAGTACATCGTGGGAACCAAGGGAAAGAAGGTAGGAGTTGGTGTTCTTCTTAAATTTCTGTAGGTTGTATGCCTCGGGGAACACCTCCCTAGGCAATGAGTTCCAAAGCCTCGCTGTTCGTTGTATGAACGAGTCTTTGGAAAGTGATGTTCTGCAGGTCTCCAAAGTGACCACGAAGGGGTGTGATGACTGAACTTGACGGGTTAGTCTCGAAGAGACTGCCAAAGCAGGAACGATTGTTGATATTTCAGAAGAGCATCACCCATGAAAATATCTATGAAATAGAGACAAATCGCCAACTTTTCTACGGTGTTCCAGACAAGTGAGCGAGTTTGTAAGCGAGGCATCACCGACGAAACGAATTGCCCTTTTTTGGACAGAATCCAATAGCCTCAGGATATGTTTAGGTGCCGCGCTCCAAATATGGGAACAGTATTCCAGGACAGGTCGGATCTGTGCCTTATAGATCATAAGCAGCTGAGTGGGGGTGAAATAGCTCTTGGCACGAAACAAAAAACCAAGTTTTTGGGATGCACTTTTGGCAATGGACCTCACGTGATTTTCCCAGGAAAGGTTATTGCTGATAGTAATACCAAGCATCGATATGGATGACTTCAGTGGTATGGTTACTCCTGACAAAGTTATGTTAGGCACAGTGAGATCGGCTTTTCTAGAGAAAAGACATGCTTGTGTTTTGTTTGCATTGAATTCTACCAAGTTATTAGATCCCCACTCGAGAATTGTTGCTAAGTCCATATTTATATTATTAACATTTCTTCCTCGTTCATTTCTGGTTTCACGGGCTGATATAGGGGCCCTGGAAGAAAGCGATATGGAGGATACTATCATCGCAAAGCTGTGTACTGGACATGAAGTTGCTTTCAACAGGTCGTTGATGTGAAGTAAAAATAGTGTTGGTGCGAGAATAGATCCTTGCGGAACACCAGCATTTATGAGTAGAGTGTCAGATGGAACTCCATCGACCACTACATGGAGAGACCTGTTTGAGAGAAACCTAGCAAGCAGAGAACACAGCTGAGGGGGCAAGCCATAAGACGGAAGCTTGGCAAGGAGTCCCTGGTGCCAAACTCGATCGAACGCCTTGGAGATATCTAATGCCACAGCTAAAGTTTCTCCATACTTTTCAATAGATAGCTGCCATATATGTGAGACGTAAGCGAGCAGGTCACCAGTTGATCTCTGATGGCGGAAGCCATATTGCCTATCGTTGACAATTCCTGAGTCTTCCAGATATTTCATGAGCTCGATGTTGATGGCTTTTCCATGACCTTTGAAATAATAGATAGCAGTGCGATAGGTCTGTAGTTGCTAGGTAGGGCCTTTTGCCTTTTTAGGGACTGGCTGTACTCTTGCAATTTTCCAATTGGACGGAAATACCCCAAATTGTAAGAGTGGTTGAACAACTTGCAAAGAACAGGTGTTAGTTCGGGGCACATTTCTTGAGAACAATCGGCGGGATTCCGTCAGATCCACAGGCTTTGTTGGTGTTGAGACCCAGCAAAATCTTTCTGATAGTACGTTGGCGAAAGGTGATCTCGGGCATGTGACTGTCAATAGGTGTAATGTTCGGGGTTGTTTTACCGATGAATCCAGAGTGGAATTTCCAGCAAATAGGTGCGCAAAGATATTGGCTTTTTCCTGGGCAGTCGTTGCTAGTGTTCCATCTTCTTTGGTTAGAGGAGGAAATGAGCTGGAAGTGAAGTTTCTTCCCACAGCTTTGGCGGAAGACCAAAATGAACGGGATCCGTTAGGACATTCAGCAAGTTTTGATCTTATTTTGGCATTGTGGGCATCTTTTGAGCATTCTATTGTCTCTTTGCATATGCCTCTAGCCTCGACATATGCTGCTCTGGTCTCAGGGCCCGGATTTTTTAGCCATCGATGGTATGCTGCCTGTTTGGAAGCCACAGCTCTAGAGCAGTTTCTGTTAAACCAGGTCTTATCGGATGATGTTCTTCTTTCGGTATGTAGGTTTGCATCCCCAACATGATGATTTCAGAAATTGTCTCAGCACATCGTGTTGCATCTACTGAAGAGAAACAAACTCTCTTCCATGGAAACGCTGAAAAAACATACGAAGACCTTCCCAGTCGGCCGAATTGTAATGCCACATGAGACGGGGTGGTATTGTGCAGCTCGATGGTAAATGGAAAGAGCATGTTGTGGAGATGAGGGTGTGATCAGAGTTTCCAAGTGGGGCACAAACTTCTATTCTATACGGGTCAGGATTGGTGGTGAGGAAAAGATCTAGTGTATTGGCAGACTGGTTGTTGACATCAGGGATGCGGGTTGGTAGCTCGACCAGTTGTTCTAGACCATGAGTGATGGCGAAGGCCTCGGCTTGACGACCCGCATCATCTGTTTTGTTAGAGAATTTGAGCCAGGCAGCGTTATGTACATTAAAGTCTCCCATGATTATGGTTTCAGCTGTTGGATGGTTCTCCTGAATGTAGTCCAGTTTGAGTGATAAAAACTCAAAGAGGTCGTTATATGAAGGTTCATTAGGTGATAGGTAAAGGCAGCAGAGGAACTTAGTCAGTTTGGTATCAGATAGCTTGAACCACATCACATCAAAAAGTCTTTCGGTTCCAAACTCTCTTCACGCTGGCATGAAAGGTTAGCCTTAGCGTGAAGGCAGACTCCACCTTTGAACCTGAATCGAGAATGGAGTTCGTAACCAGGACAAAGCATATGGACCTTGTTGGTGGACGAGTTTACTTGTGTTTCTGTTAGAGCCAGAATATCCGGTTTTTTCGTCTGTAGGTGATGGTGGACGTCATTGATGTTCTTGTTGAGTCCGCGGATGTTGCAAAAATTAATCTCTATTTAGGAAACATATAGGAATCTATATTTCTATATTATCACCTTATTGCTCGAGCTCAACAAAATAAAAAAATTGTCTGTCACACAGGGTGTTCAATTTTCACTGGACGGATTCCAATTTTGTTTTTTCCATGGCAACATATATTTTTTATCGATTTTTCGGTTTCTACATAGAAAATAAAAGATACTTTATGTATTTCTTCACTTCGAAAATATCGACGGTTTTCGAGATTTTTAGCATGACAGGTTTTTTTTCCCAATATTCGTCACTCAGAATATTTGAAATTATAAAGTTGTGCCAAGTCCAATTGAATTTTTTTGTTGGTCAGATATTCTACATTGGTAACTCTCTCAAACGATATATCTGAAATCGACCTGTGATATACAGGGTATGAAAAACAGCTTGCCACATATTGTAAATGAAAATTTGCAGAATCTTCCTTATTTTAAAAGGAACACCCTGTATATTATCGATCCATAAGAAGCGCCAACAAAGGCTCTACAAATGTCATCGAGTATTCCCTATGGTTAAGTTTACTAGTTTTTCTTAAAACAGCTCTTTTTTCGAAAAATGGCAAGTATTCATATTTCTATGCATAATCTCAATGAACGACTTTTTTCAAAGCAAAATCCTTTTGACGACTGATAGAATATACAAAAGATATCTTGTTTCAATTATGTACATTATAAGGTGTCCTATAGTTTTTCTTACCTTTTTTTTTCGAAAAATGACAATTATTTCTGTTTCATCGCCATAATATCAATGATTTTTTTACTGTGAAATCCATATTTTACGGCTGTGATCGAGATTATGTTATGTTTGTAACACATTTATCACCTATTGCTAGATAAACAAGTTGTGAATTACACCACAAAATGTACGTTCTTGAATATTTTCAATAATCTCGAAATTTGTGCCATATTCATTCGGTCTAAAACAACCTTTCAGCGAATAAAATATTGTAAAGTTGAACTTTCGATATAATTTCATCAGAACGTTGTTTTCAAGAAGTGATTTGATTGATATGATTTTCATAGTAGGTGAATCAGACAGGAATTGTTCATTGGCAAGTAGAATTTATTCTCAACGGTATCCAGATAGAAGGCATCCAGATGAAAGATCTTTCCGAAAGGTCCTGACACGATTTGTTGAAACTGGAAGTACCAATTATTCTAAACATGAGCGCATCAAGCCAGCTACTAATGAAGATAATGAATTGCAAGTTCTCCTTGCTGTTGAAGAAGATCCTTGTAGGAGTCAACGACAAATTGGTGAAATAGTGGATATAAGTGAGAGATCAGTGCAACGAATTTTGAAGAAACATCGCTTTCATCCATACCACGTTCAATTACATCAAGAACTACTGTATGCCGATTTTGAGAAAAGAGTGAGATTTTGCAATTGGGCTATGGAAGAGATTACCATTATTATCTAATTGGTCCATTTTTTGGGAATGGAACAATGTATCTCAATTTCTTACAAATGATTTACCAGGTTTGTTAGAAGATATTCCTCTTGACCTTCGCAATAGAATGTGATTTCAACACGATGGCGCTCCTGCTCACTATTCGGCAGAAGTGAGAGATCATTTAAATGAAGTATTTCCTAATAAATGGATAGGACGGAATGGGCCTATCAGGTAGCCCGCTAGATCACCAGATTTAACAAAACTGGATATTTTATTATGAGAATACATAAAAAATATGGTTTTCGTCGAGCCACCAACTTCTTCCGAAAATATGCGACTTAGAATAACGAATTCTTTTCGCAGCATTACACCAGAACACCAGAACAGTCTTCAGCCCTGCATTCAATAAAATGGAAGACATGTTGAACATATTTCATAAAAGTTTCATTATCAACCTTCATTGAACTTTCCCTTTTGTAGTTTGCCAGTTGACAATTTAAATATCTAGAACTTAAGCTCTGACTTTAATTCATAAATATACACCAAAAAATTATTAGTAATATTCATATTTTTATTATTTAATCGTGTTTGGTTTGATATTGCACGATTTTTGTGTGAAATTCTGCATCCAATAAAAAAAAATTATTTTCCATTTAGAAAAATGTGATACATACATTTATTTCATAAAAAAATATTTGTTTGGACACCTTGTAATGTAGATAATTGAAACAAAATATCTTTCGTATATTCTTATCGGTCGTCAAATGGATTTTGCTTTGAAAAAAGTCGTTCATTGAGATTATGCGAAGAAATATGAATACTTGCCATTTTTCGGAAAAAAGAGCTGTTTTAAGAAAAACTAGTAAACTTAACCATAGGGAATACTTGATGACATTTGTAGAGCCTTTGTTGGCGCTTATTATGGATCGATAGTATACAGGTAGTTCCATTTAAAATAGGGAAGATTCTGCAAATTTTTATTTACAATATGTGGCAAGCTGTTTTTCATACCCTGTATATCACAGGTCGATTTCAGATATATCGTTTAACAGAGTTACCAATGTAGAATATTTGACCAGAGAAAAATTTCAATTGGACTTGGCACAACTTTATAATTTTAAATATTCTGAGTGACGAATATTGGAAAAAAAACCTGTCATGCTAAAAATCTCGAAAACCGTCAATATTATCGAAGTGAAGATATGCATAAAATATCTTTTGTTTTCTATGTAGAAACCGAAATAGCGATAAAAAATGTAGGTTGATTTTTAAAAAAACACAGTTGGGATCCGCCCAGAAAAAATTGTACACCCTGTGTGACCGACAATTTTCTCATTTTGTCGAGCTCGAGCAATAAGGTAATATTATAGAAATATAGATACCTATCTGTTTCCTAAATAGAGATATGGAATACCGCGCCGCTCGTGGTATAGTTATTCTAATCCCAATTGGAACGGCAATAAAAATAAGAGCACTACGAGGAGTGTTCATATGCACTGCCCGGCAAATGGGAAATTCATATACTACCAGTGTTTTTACTTTCAAAACGTTCCTGGTACAATAATAAAAAAGTTCTGTCGTGTGGAAGAGAATTCCTTCTCGAAACTTTTTATGGCGGTCCAATTGGGATTAGAAATACTATACTTGTGCAAGTTTTTACATAGGTCAAACAGGCAGAACCCTAAAAGAGCGAGTATACGAACACGGAAAATGTTTCGTCAATGGTAAAACAAATTCAAGTTTTGTTACTCGTCTCTTGACTGAAAAAAATTTGCTAACCAGTTAGAAATATTACATGTAGAAAAGAAAGGTTCTAAACTCGACCTTCTAGGAAGTTTGGGTATGAATAAATATAAATAATCACTTGCACTGAGAATCGTATAGTGAAGTATATTTCGTTTACTTTTATTGGGCCCGGTATTTTCACCTCTGGTTATACTAGGTTATACTAGGAATAAATTAACTATTATACTAGGAATAAATTAACTATTATACTAGCTAGGAATACATTAACTATTATACTACCAAAGAAGATGGAACACTAGCAACGACTGCCCAGGAAAAAGCCAATATCTTTGCGCACCTATTTGCTGGAAATTCCACTCTGGATTCATCGGGAAAACAACCCCCGAACATTACACCTATTGACAGTCACATGCCCGAGATCACCTTTCGCCAACGTACTATCAGAAAGATTTTGCTGGGTCTCAACACCAACAAAGCCTGTGGATCTGACGGAATCCCGCCGATTGTTCTCAAGAAATGTGCCCCCGAACTAACACCTGTTCTTTGCAAGTTGTTCAACCACTCTTACAATTTGGGGGTATTTCCGTCCAATTGGAAAATTGCAAGAGTACAGCCAGTCCCTAAAAAGGCCCTACCTAGCAACTACAGACCTATCGCACTGCTATCTATTATTTCAAAGGTCATGGAAAAAGCCATCAACATCGAGCTCATGAAATATCTGGAAGACTCAGGAATTGTCAACGATAGGCAATATGGCTTCCGCCATCAGAGATCAACTGGTGACCTGCTCGCTTACGTCTCACATATATGGCAGCTATCTATTGAAAAGTATGGAGAAACTTTAGCTGTGGCATTAGATATCTCCAAGGCGTTCGATCGAATTTGGCACCAGGGACTCCTCGCCAAGCTTCCGTCTTATGGCTTGCCCCCTCAGCTGTGTTCTCTGCTTGCTAGTTTTCTCTCAAACAGGTCTCTCCATGTAGTGGTCGATGGAGTTTCATCTGACACTCTACTCATAAATGCTGGTGTTCCGCAAGGATCTATTCTCGCACCAACACTATTTCTACTTCACATCAACGACCTGTTGAAAGCAACTTCATGTCCAGTACACAGCTTTGCCGATGATAGTACCCTCCATACCGCTTTCTCTTCCAGGGCCCCTATATCAGCCCGTGAAACCAGAAATGAACGAGGAAGAAATGTTAATAATATAAATATGGACTTAGCAACAATTCTCGAGTGGGGATCTAATAACTTGGTAGAATTCAATGCAAACAAAACACAAGCATGTCTTTTCTCTAGGAAAGCCGATCTCACTGTGCCTAACATAACTTTGTCAGGAGTAACCATACCACTGAAGTCATCCATATCGATGCTTGGTATTACTATCAGCAATAACCTTTCCTGGGAAAATCACGTGAGGTCCATTGCCAAAAGTGCATCCCAAAAACTTGGTTTTCTGTTTCGTGCCAAGAGCTATTTCACCCCCAGTCAGCTGCTTATGATCTATAAGGCACAGATCCGACCTGTCCTGGAATACTGTTCCCATATTTGGAGTGCGGCACCTAAACATATCCTGAGGCTATTGGATTCTGTCCAAAAAAGGGCAATTCGTCTCGTCGGTGATGCCTCGCTTACAAACCCGCTCACTTGTCTGGAACACCGTAGAAAAGTTGGCGATTTGTCTCTATTTTATAGATATTTTCATGGGCGATTCTCTTCTGAAATATCAACAATCGTTCCTGCTTTGGCAGTCTCTTCGAGACTAACCCGTCAAGTTCAGTCATCACACCACTTCGTGGTCACTTTGGAGACCTGCAGAACATCACTTTCCAAAGACTCGTTCATCCAACGAACAGCGAGGCTTTGGAACTCATTGCCTAGGGAGGTGTTCCCCGAGGCATACAACCTCCAGAAATTTAAGAAGAACACCAACTCCTACCTTCTTTCCCTTGGTTCCCACGATGTTCTCTGAACATTACAGGATATCCCTTTTCGTGGGAACCAGAACATAAAAAAAAAAAGGAATAAATTACTAGGAATTACTAGGAATAAATTAACAAATGTGATGTTGCTTATCAATAAACGTTAAACAAAAGCATAATCTAACCGTTGGTTAATTTATTTCTAGTATAACCGGAGGTGAAAATACCGGGCCTTAAGATATTACAAAATTATCGGCCGCGTTGATTAAAAAGAAAACAACTAATTTTCCCAATAGACATCGGTGCTTTTTTACGTAGGAAAATATTACCTTGCTAGCATCACGCTATATCCTGATAATATTACAACAAAACCCTATTTTGTAGCCATGACGAACGACAAACCAGACACAATAGATCGTCGACAAAAGCCGTCCAAACTTTTTACTCACCGCATCCCCTTTACAAGCGATTCTTTTTGTCCCGTCCAGACCGCAATCGGACGTCAACTCCAGGGACGATTGTTCCGGTATGTAGAGGACGGTCAGGGAGGGAAGTTCCGTCAAGAGACAGCCCCTGGGACCGAGTGCCCATGATGGAACTGAAAATTAAACGGAAAGTTCGATGAGCAAAGCGGCGAGGCAGGTTATGAGGATAATTATTTTTTTTTGCTTTTGGGAAAAATATTCGCAGGTTGTAAAAAATTGTAAAACTGTTTTTTACCGCTTTCTTAGTTGTTTGAACAACCCTCAGAAGTTAATGAAAACTTGTACGAGTTAAAATCACGGGGACCTTACCTTTTATAGTGGGATCCGAAACCACTCTTGGGACCTTTTTTCACCAGCTGCGGGATTCGAACCCGAGCCGGGTGGAAACAGTCGACACAAGACCAACGCTGTTGTTGTTTAGATATACCGGATGTCTACGTATTCTTTAAACAAGCCATGGTCTCAAGAGATTCAAACTTGGCAGGGGTGTTGGATTCAAAAATTGGAATATTTTTCAATATTTCATTCTCTCCCATCATTGCCGGTTTCACCGGAAACGACCTCAAATAGGGAATTTCAAATGGAACGCCCTGTATATTTTTACTTTTTTGGATTTTAGGGACGATTCTGAGTACGATCACATAGTTTTGAGACGAAACGTCCAACCAATCTGATGGACATCTCAGTGATGAGTGAAAAATATATGACAGTTTTTTCCGCCTAGTTGAGTAGGTACCTATGGCGGTTTGATATTTCCAAAACCACTAATTGTGAAAAAAAGTAAATAATTTCAAATGACATATTCCTTAGATTCTAATTTTCACGACGTATCCATTGATGGTTTCGAACTAATTATTTATCGAAAAAATATGAGGAAATTGGGGTATATCGCTCTTCAAGTATGCTGTGGATACAAAATTGAATGAAACTGAATTTAAAAACATCAATATACATATACATACCGTAATTTCGGGTGACTTTGGCTCACTTTAAAAATTCACTACGACGAATTTGGAAAAATAAATTATTATATACCAAAATATTGATCTTTGACCACTCTTTCAAATTATCTATGTGAAATTGTCATTAAGACTTTGTATGTGGATATACAGTGCTTCTCAAAAGTCCCCTCCCCCCCTCTTATTTTTGGAACGATTATACATAAACAAGTGAAATTTGGTTGTAAACTTCCCTACTAGTGATGTTAGATGACGAAATCGTCAAAGATGACGTCACAAGGCCATTGTGACCAATAATTTTAAATGGAACCCTACGGCAAGCGACACCTCTTTTAAAAGGTATCGAAAAAACCTATTCAATGATACTAATTTTGTTTGTGTTTATGGCAGTTTTGGCAACTCGCTTTTAAAAAACGCAAAGCTGTGATGAATTAAATCAGTTAATACTAAAATACCGAATTCAAGCTCCGCCTCTGGATAGTTGTCAAATAAGCTGACGTTTTTGTTAGTCTCCCTAATTCGACGTTTTTGTAATTGTCCAAGTTTTTGTGCATTTAATAATTTGTGTATTGTTGATCGAACGTTTAAATGTTTTAGCAGCTTTTGGTACTTTTAATATTTTTGTACATTTTAATAATTTGTTAAACTGTTGTGAGCCGAACGTTTAAGGGCTTCAAGAAGCGAAATGGTACGTGCTACAGGTGAAATAGTAGCAGCGATCCTAATTCTTGGTGAAACTGGATAAAATATTCATGCAGCAGAACGCATTTTCAATGAGAGGTTTCCCGATCGCCCCGTTTCGAGGACTTATTCAAGGGAGCTTCTTCGTGAGTTTGAAACAACGGGTAGTATTAATGATGCGAAACGATCTGGCAGACCACAAATTTCTGCTGAGAAAAAAATTGATATACTGGCAGAAGTAATAGTTAATCCTACTTCTTCAACAACTCACGTTGCATCTACCTGTGCAGTCAGTCGAAGTACAGTAGTGTTGAAAAAAAACAAATTTCATCCATACAAATTAAAAATGGTTCATCAACTCTCAGACGACGACCCAGACCGAAGACTAGAATTTTGTGAAAATATGGAAACTAAAATTAACCAACAGCCAGACTATGTCAAAACAATTTGTTTTAGTGGCGAAAGTACTTTCTATCTAAATGGAAATGTAAATACACAGAATGTGAGGTATTGGAGTGACGCAAATCCTCACCTGTTTCGTGAAACACATACCCAATTTCCCCAGAAGGTGAATGTTTGGGCAGGTATCCTGGGAAACTACATCGTTGGGCTTCTTTTTTCAAATACTAATTTAACTGGTGGGTTTATCTGGAGCTGTTGCAAAACGCAATAGAACCGTTAATCCTTGAAATTTTGGAAGATAATCCAGATGAATTCGGCAATTTGGAAATAACATTCCAACAGGATGGTGCTACTCCACACTATTACGGTGCTGTAAGACGGTATTTGGATGAGGAGTATCGTGGTAGATGGATTGGACGACGAGGTTCAACGGAATGGCCAGTTCGATCACCGGACCTCACACCTTTGGATTTTTTTCTGTGGGGTACCTTAAATCGAACCTGACAATATTGACGTTTTAAAACAACGTACTGTTGCAGAATGTGAGGCTGTTTCCGCAGACACATTTGCAAAAGTACGAGAAGAGTTTAAAAATAGGATATTTCACTGTCAGGAAGTAAATGGAGGTCACTTCGAGCAATTTCTTTAAGTAGATACTGATTCTTAAATCTGTAATTGATATCATACTGAAGGGAATTTAAATTTTGATGTTTACTAATGAGCCATTAAAACTGCCATAAACACAAACAAAATTAGTATCATTGAATAGGTTTTTTCGATACCTTTTAAAAGAGGTGTCGCTTGCCGTAGGGTTCCATTTGAAATTATTGGTCACAATGGCCTTGTGATGTCATCTTTGACGATTTCGTCTTCTATCATCACTAGTAGGGAAGTTTACAACCTTCAATATTCAGTTTCCAAATTTCACTTGTTTATGTATAATCGTTCCAAAAATAAGAGGGGGGGGAGGTGACTTTTGAGAAGCACTGTATATAAAAAAACTTGTGCATAGGCCAAAGTAACCCGACGAATAAAATCAGCAAAACAAATTTGTCCATAAAAAAAATATATTTTTAATCATCATAAATGAGAAAAAAACATATTTTAACGAAAAAATAATTTTTTTCATATGGTACCTACCGAAGGTCATCTTGCCATTCGATAGAAAATTCAATTACCAATCCAACGATATACATTATGTACCACTTTCTTTTTGTTCAAAACTAAAAACGATCAATTATCGAATTTGTACAATATTTTATACGATGCCTACAAAAGTTATCCGTTTAAGTTTGATGAAATAAAAGGTAGCCGTGGAATCATGGAAAACAGAGGATTAACGTCATGTCAAAAGTGAAATACCAATTTTACTTGTCATCTCGTTTCATTTGTTAAAAAGTTTTTTTGAAATGGAAAATAATAATCATTATTCTCTAAACGAACAAATCGATATGATATTGATATACGGATAATGTCAGAAGAACGCTGTCAATCTAGTATGCTATACGCTGTTCGTTATCCGTTAAGACGGTACCCATCGAGGACCTATTTCAGGAAATTGAAAATGATGCTCTAAGAATCAAAACCACATCCACTTCATTGTCAGTGAAGAAGCGGAAACTAATGTTTTAGCATATGTTCATTTTTCTTATTGATATTGATTTTTATTTATGGGGTCACATAAAATCCAAAGTATACTCGAGGAGACCAACTTCTTTGGAGGACTTGAGAGATAGAGTTGAGCGCGCATTTCAGGAAATTCCTGCTCACGAACTGATAAATGTGATGAGGTGTATAATAAATAGAACTAGTCTATGTCTAACGGGCAACACTTCGAACATATCATTGGTCATTAATAAATAAAATGACTTTTCGGTGGTTATGAAACTCTTCTATTCAAAACAGGATAATGGTATTGTGAGTAATAATTTGTACGTTGAATGTTTCACTGTTTCAGTCGTTAGATTTATTCAAACAGTTTGATTATATTGAAGTTATCTTTTCTGTAATGGGTTTATGATCATTACATATTGTCAAGTCTATTATTTTCGGTAATTCATTGTTACCATTCTGAAGTAAAGTTTGAAAGAATGAATAGATGTCATGTTACCTACCAATTTTTCAGATTGATTTAATTTTGTTGGATGGCTCTCTACGTTTTGAACAAAAAGAAAGTGGTACATAATGAATATAGTTGAATTGGTAATTAAATTATCTATCGGATGGCAAGATGGCCCTCGGTAGATACCATTGGAAAAAAAGGATTTTTTCGTTAAAAATGCGCTCAGAAAATTTCAATTCCTGCTGTAGGATTTGTAATTGATCTTATCGATGAAATGACTATTACTATGAGTTACTGATGTAAATTAGTATATATTTTAACAGGATCAAGGCCTCCTGGGCTAAAAAAAAATGTTTTTTTTTGAATTGTAAAATAAAAATTTGACAACACTGTCGTATGTAATTTGAGCCGTAAAATCCGAAAAACATCAAACATTCTGGCGAAACCGGAAGTCGGCCATTTTGTTTTCATATGTCGGTCAATCCGAAATTGTGTCTCATATCTATGTACAAAATTTCATTCGATAAATTAATAGCATGTCCATTTTTTCATCTCTTGTATACATGTTTGTTGAAAAATTTAATACTAGGTATACGAACTTATTAGGTTATTGATGTACACTAATTTCTTACTTGTCAAAGTTATTTTTGTTTCCAAAGCACACTCAGGTTTTTAAAGTTTCTACCAAACGATGAGAATTCTGTGATGAGAAGGGGAATAAAGCTGAAAAATTCAGTAAGCACTAGTGGGAATTCAAAATTAGATGCCATCGCCAGAGTGGCTAAAATGCAAACCAGACATAAGTAAATTTGTTTGTCTGTTTTCTTAGAGATTATACACTTGTTTGGATTTTTTTTTAATAATTCCATTTGGTATTAGTTTCCAGTTTTTTGTGTAATTTTATTCATTTCAACACTCTAGTGAAGTGGTGTATTTAAATCTTAAGACAATATCATTTTCTAAAATTCTCTTTGAAGGGGACAAAGTATATTCTAGTTTGCTTGCAAAACATATTTTTTTCGAAGTTTCTGGAAGTCATCGGGAATTTTACAATTTCCTGGCAACTTTCCTATTTTTTTTCCTGTATCAAACATCCAGCCGTTTTCACGTTTGGTGCTCACTTACAAAGAATAGAGATTCATTTTTATTATATAGATTGATTATATAGTATAAAATTCGTTTTGTGGAGTTATTGTCGAATTTTATTTCAATAAGTGTTTATAACACGCTGCCTTCCACAAACGAGTGTTTCGCGCCCTTAATACAAAAATAATTTCCTGATTCGGAATTAAAAGCAAGGGGAAAACTTCTTCAACGAACTGTATGCCTTAATATTCTATTATCAAACCATTAATTTCGGCTGCGGCGAAAATAAACATATATTCCCTACGGAAAGCGGACGGGAATTAAACTATGATGAATGAGTTGCGTGCCTCTGTGAACTAATACTCGTTTTCATAACCCATATGGTATCGGTGAAAGTTTATGAATTGATGGTGAACCTACAATCAGATATGAATTTATCGACTCAATATATAAAAGTTTCAACTATTTATCTCTTCATCTGACATTACGAGAATTAGGAACTTGCATTAACATTTATTTCAGAAATATGCTATCAAAAAAATTACACTAGGTTGTATGAAATCAAATAAACATATTTGAATCACAACGTCCAGTAGAGCCTATTGAAATTACTGAAATGTGAATGGAACCAAGTAACCAAGAACCATCATCCATTTTTGGTGGAGAACGTCTTAGTGAGAATTACCGACGTTTTTGATCTGTAACTATTGAGACTCACAAATCATCGTCAATCTGAATTCGAAAAATGTTTCCAAATGTATAGAAAAAAGATGTTTAATGCTGATGCAAACTCAATATTACATATCGGCGTAATGGTATCTTCTTTTTGACCCAAGCCCGTAGTTCTTTCTAGTAATAATTCTTTCTATTAATAATTCTATGTTTTGAATACTAGAACCGATTGTCAGTATCATTGATATCCTATTGTTGAACACTTAGACTTACAGAGGAAAGCCACTATTTTCGCAAAATGGAGAGGGATATTCAACAAAGGAAATTCCCAAAGTCTTCTCCATGATAGTTTAATATAAATTAAACTGAAGGTGGGTAGATGAAGAGCAGAAAACAACTACTCTCCTGACTAATACCACGCAGAATGTTGAATGATATTTGCTCGACATCCATGCAATAATTCATATAAATGAATACTAAATTACAAATGTTTCTTTCTAAAAGACATGATTGTGTTTAGTTTAAATCGGTCTCCCCTGACACCTACAGACCGGTTTCGGGCTGTTGGCCCTCATCAGTATAGGGCAGTCCCAGCCAAAGATCGGAAGATCTCCGGCTGAAGCGAGACTGAATCAATCAACGACACAGCCATGCTTTGTCAAGAATGTGTACAAGTAACGAGGTGAATTTTAAATTCACCTACGAAACGGCACCTGGTGACAGAAAGAAACACCCCAGAAACTCAATAACAATCTATTTCGAATGAAGTTGGAATAGGAGTGGATACTCGGCCGACTACCATATGAAATACAGAGGAAAGCCACTGTTTTCGCAAGATAGAGAGGAATATTCAACGAAGAATGAAATTTCCCAGTCTCCTCCATGATAGGTTAATATGAATTAAACTGAAGGTTGGTAGATGAAGAGCAGAAAACAACTACTTTCCTGGATAATACCACGCAGACTTAGGCTTAGTTGTCAGGTAACTTTACCTATATAATGATAATAATAGTTCATTGAATATATGATGGAATGCTTATTATGATAGGATACAATCTTTTTTTTCACAAAAGATCCAATCCCATAAACCGCCGAACTCACTAGTTCTTGATACATGATAGTCCAATCTAACAAAAAAAAAACGAAAAATTTGGAAAACATTATTTTAATTTCTACACAAATCTCTTTTTAGCTCGATACACTTTTCCCAGCGACGTTTTCAAGTTTGGAAACAGAAAATAATACGAGGGGGCTAAATCTGGCGAATAAGGTGCGTAAAAAGCAATTCGAACTTTAACTCATTGATTTTGGCCATTGCGATAATAGATGTGTAAACTGGTTCATTGCCTTGATGAAGCAAAACTTTCTTTCACGCCAAATGCGGTTGTTTTTCCTTGATTTCTTCACTCAAACGCTACAATGGTTCGGGAGTCTGCTGCCTCGTAGATGGATGTACCTCTGCTGTGGACGTTCTTCTTCTGGATTTTCGAGACAATTCCTCGTGGTTTGAGGGTCTGCTGCCTCGTGGATAGATGTTTCTCTGCTGTAGATGTTCTCCTGGATTCTCGAGACATTTACTCGTGGTTTGAGGGGCTGCTGCCTCGAGGATGGATGTACTTCGGCTAGGGATGTACTCCTAGATTTTTGAGGGAGATCCTCGTAGTTTGAGGGTCTGCTGCCTCGTGGATGGATATACCTCTACTATGGACGTACTCCTAGATTTTTAGGGATGATCCTCGTGGTTTTTTCTGCTGAGGATGTTCTCCTGGTTCTCGAGACATTTCCTCGTGGTTTGAGGGGCTGCCTCGTGGAAGGATGTACCTCTGCTGGGGATGTACTCCTGGGTTTTTTAGGGAGATCCTCGTCGCTTGATATAGCTATACGGAGGACGTACTCCTAGATTTTTGGGGAAGATCCTCGTAATTTGAGGGTCTGCTGCCTTGTGGATGGATGTTACTCTGCTGGGGACGTGCTCCTGGATTTTTGAGGGATATCCTCGTAGTTTGAGAGTCTGCCGTCTCGTGGATGGATGTACTTCTGCTGGGGACATACTCCTGGGTTTGATTTGTTGATGCTTGGTTGTATACTGGATAGCTGGATGCTGTTTCAATTCTTCGGGTTAGCCGGTAAGTTGTGTGGATTTCTTTACCAAAGATTGTTGTTTTTTGCTCGAAAGACCATATTAAAGAGAGGTATGCGTATACGTCCCTTTAGGATTGTATGCTTTTGTGACTCTGAGTGACTATTGGAATGGTGTGCTGTCATTGGAGTGAGTACTATCATTGTTTCGATGATACTGATATATCTCATCAGTGCTGCTTTTGTATATGTGAACATGATCATTTTCTTTAACTGATGATGTTGTTATAATTTTGAAATGTGTCTAATGTTAACATAACAAGCTCAGTTATTATTTATCACGTTTTAACATAATAAGGTTAGTTATTGTTTATAATGTCACATAGTATTGGTATGAAGTGCGAATAAAATAGTTGTAAAATAGAAATTAGAAAAAAATAAAATTCTGTTTTTTTGGTTGAACAACGAGTAAATTATAACTTTGTGAAATGCAAAACGGCAACAATCGCCAAACTCAAGTGTAAAATATTATGAATAGATATTGCCATCGACTGTATTTCTGTATTACCCATATAGTCTATGTTATTTGATCGGACGATTCAACTGCTCTCTTCTTGATGTTCTCCAATTTCTCGTATATTTCGAACGTATTTCAGTATTCCATTTCATTTCCAGTACTAATATTGGCAAATCCAACTTCTCCACATTGAGCCAATTAGATTCACTCAACATAACTATCGATCGGGACGTATTTCTCGTTCTATTCAATCATTCGCCTGGGTCGCTTTTGAATATTTGAAGACGACTAATACGTCAGAGAACAAAAAGAGTTGATCAAATATTTACAGGCTTGTTACGATCGATGTGTATGCGAATTTTTCCTTCCGTCTCAATAATTAATGGAAGCATAGAACCGGACATACTGGTGAGTTACGAGGGATAAACTGTCATTGAAGAGGCAAACGAACAAGCCTTAGAATCAAAGAAATTATGCAATCATTAACTTTATTTAACAACAATATTCCATTTTAGCATTCAAATGGTCCGATTTCACGACGTTTCGTCAAAATTACATTTGCAGCTGAACTCCTAGGTATCTCACAGAGTCTGACTCGTCCACCTGGTTATTTTTTACTTCGAGTTTTTTGTGAATCTTATCGCTTGTAAATTTTCTCGAAAAATTTATAACTTCGGTTTTTTGTGGATTAATTTTTATTTTGTTATTTTCCATATACGGCACGACTTTCCTGTCCAAGTGAATTTGCAATTGCTGTTTGGTGGCAACTTCACTTGCAAACTTTTCTCTAACAACGTTCAAGTACATATTAAAAGTTGCAACCCTCCATTCGGCCGCTCCTGTATCTCGGCTACGCTCCTATTAAAAAAATTGCCCGAAATGAATGTTTGATTAAAAGGCTTTTGAATTAGCATTTTGATATAGAACATCCATTCAGGTCCTCGTTTAAAAACCCTCGGGAACAAAGTTAAAAGTTGAACACTTTGGAAATCATTTAACATCGTACCGCGGTTTGGCCAGAGACAAGGAGTTGAGGATCTCGGGAGTTGGGAAGTTGAGGAGTTGCGACGGTAATTAAATTTATATGAAGCCGCCGAACAAACGAAAATGAAGTTTCTTGTGGAAACAAGAAGGAAATTGAAGTCTGACAGACGGGGATGTTTTCAGATGGAATACTCATGTTTCTCGGAGATCAGAGAGATGTGAAGTGAAACTTCGGAGAATTAGGTGGCGGAATGAAATGTTTTAAATGGAAATGCGTTCTCTAGTATTGTTAATAGGTGAGTTTCACCTTACAAAGGGTCGGGAAAAGTTTACGTTTGGTATATTTGTGAAGAAACGTTTGATCAAGAAATAAGAAAAGATAAATCATTCTTTTTCGAAAAACTCAGGTAGCTGGTGGGTGGTCGGGAACTACATATTGGGCATTGGCCCTTTTTGGTGGACAATATTATGTAAAAACTAAAAAGTGATTAATAAAAGCGGGATAATTAGCTAAGCATACATTGCCAACAGAAGTAACATTCAAATAGAGCTCTTCCAGAAATATAGTCATAAAAATATAATAATAACCAGAGCTTATTTGTTTCTGAATGGCGGAAGAACGGTCAGACGAGGTGGTTTCTCTCACCAGTAACTCCTCCATTGAGTGCTACTCTATTCATTGGCGTACGCACAAGCAGTACAATTTCAACTTAAATAATATTGTATACACCTGTATGTACGTTTGTGTGTTTATATATCAGATCTATTTTACTCAATGTTGTACATTAACTGTTTATATATATATATTTTTCTTTTTTATTTCTAATGTTCTTAAGGATCTTTGCGCAGATCTGCTGTTTTTATTATCACTCTGTACTACTGACTTGCTACTAATGTATCCTTATATACCGTAGTTAATAAACATCTATCTATCTATCTATATAAAATCCAAGAAGTGATTTGTTTGAAAATATGAACAGGATGTTCATAAGATCAGATGTGAATCATCTGCGACTGAAAGATAAACTTCAGTCACCATCTTCCATCGTTCAAGTTAAACTCTTGTGTGGTATTCATGTTGAAAAAGGAAACATTCTCAATTGAATATTGGATATAAATTTTTTTCTGTGAATTGAAAAATCCACGATAAAAATGATGTTATTCTTTGTGAAAATCTAACAGAAAACAACTACTTCCCTGGCTAAAGCCACGCTGGACATGAACTAGATAGCTGGACAACAAAAGAAAAAATCTGAAAGAGAAAATTTTCATTTTCATTCAGATAGTTATTTGATTTTCTATTCCAGTCTTAATTAGGAACTCATATAGATGTATGAGGCAAATAAGAATGTTTTCCAAGAGAGGGGATTTACCAGAAATCATTGGTAACATTGATGATTATCCAAGAGAGAGTCTTCACCAGAAATAATTTGTAACATTGATGCAAGAGAGGTATCGCATTCACTAGGTCGTCAATACATTTTTGTCGTCGAAAATCTATTTCACGCTTTCACGATCATCAGGAAGACCAAAACACATTTTCTAGAAGCAATCTCACTTTGCAAAGATGGAAAAATGTTAGAAACATTTCTTTTGGAGTGACACTCTGAAATTAGTGTTTTTTGACATTTCAACCTGTTTGTTTGAGAATATGAACAGGATGTTCATAAGATCAGATGTGGAATCATCTGCGATGAAAGATAAATTTTAGTCACTATCTTCCGGGGTTAATTGGAAAAGGAAACATTCTCCATTTAATTGAAAAATATTTCTATTCAATATTCAATGGAAGATAGTGACTAAAGTTTATCTTTCAGTGTAGATGATTCCACATCTGATCTTATGAACATTCTGTTCATATTTTCAAACAAATCAATCTATCATACCCTTCGACAGGTTTGAATGCTGAAAAGCACTAATCTCAGAATGTCACTCTAAAAGAAATGTTTCTATTATTTTTCCATCTTTGCAAAGTGAGATGGCTTCTAGAAAATGTGTTTCCCATTTCTTCCGGTCTTCCTGATGATCGTGGAAGCGCGAAATAGATTTTGGTCGACAAAAATGTATTGGAGACCTAGTGAATGCGATACCTCTCTTGCATCAATGTTACAAATTATTTCTGGTGAAGACTCTCTCTTGGATAATATTCTTCTTTGCCTCAATCATCTATATGAGTTCATAATTAAGACTGGAATAGAAAATCAAATAACTATCTGAATAAGAATGAAAATTTTCACTTTCAGATTTTTTCTTTTGAGTTAGGGTCCTTTTTCAATATCTATCAATTCAATTCAATTCAATTTTTATTTAATCCATAGAGCTGTGAGTTATTCTTAACCAAAGTTTTGCGTTGCTTGTGTATATATGTCAAAAGTTCCAATATATGTAGGCCATAGAGAGGAATAATTTTAAATTGTTTGAATAGATCCCTGCATGATGTACCATTGGGAACATTAGCAAGACATCGCATAATCCTCTTTTGCACCCGAAAAACCTCATTAACTGCAGATGAACTACCCCAGATGGTTATTCCGTATGTTAATCTGGATTGGATTTCCCCGAAATAGAAGAGCAGGAGTCCCTATCAGATGTAGTTCAATGTCCATATTGGCTTTAGCCGGGGAAGTACTTGTTTTCTGTTAGATAATCACAAACAATAACTTCATTTTTATCGTGGATTTTTCAATTCACAGAAAAATATTTCTATTCAATATTCAATTGAGAATGTTTCCTTTTTCAAAATCCAAGAAGTATTTACGAAAATCAACTTATATACCACGTACTACGAAATAAAAGGATTTTTTTATAACTATAACTCAACTAGCTATGAAATTATTGTCGTAATTCCCTTAAATATATAATTAATCTCTCGTTGTCACTAAAACTATTATCATTGCTGCTATCTTCACCTACATTTATAATGAGTTTCTCTTCCAAATATTCATTTTCAGTTTTGATTACATGATCACAGCACTTTTTTCAAGTTTCTTGTGTCACTTTTGCAAACGAATTTTCAGTTAATGTTTTGGCATCATCGAGTTTAAATGTCATCTTGTGTTTTGTTATATCGCCTTTTACTATTCCCCAATTTTTTTCGATTCGATTCAAATCCGGGTGATATGGAGGTTACCGTAAAACCGTATGACCGTGTTCTTCGAACAACTAATATTTTTTTTTAGATCTGGTGAACTCTACTGAATATTAAGTGAAGTAAGCTTCTTCCGTAACATAGTAATTTACATAGTAGTAATTCAGATACAAGGCAATTACATAGTAACTTAGCATGGTCATTTCACTCTCAACTTAACTCCATAAAGTTATTTCAACAATAAAAATTTCTGACAAATGGATAATAAAAAAAGTTTCCTATATGGTGCAAACTTTTTGAAACTTATTGTTCTTCAAATATTTTACTCTTTTGAATTTCCGAATGCGGTTAGAGCAGCAATGCTTAAGGGGGGCATTGCTGTGCCTCCAGGTTTTGAATTAATAGCCTCTCAAGTAACCCTTTATCCTGCATTGAGAAATTAAAATACCTATAGCCGAATCCCTAAGATTTCATGGAATCCCTAGCTCGATCCCGGATCGATATACCAATTGTGACGTCCATAACAGACGTGCCCGAGGCTATCATTGGCCTCTGCATTCTTCAAATACGTATTTTCACTCGAAAATCATAAGCAACAGACATCGTTGGTACTTACTTGGCAACTCGCAAATGAACGATGCCACTTCTGGCCCCCCGCATGTCATAGGCTTCCATAAAAAGTCTCGTGCTGGATCCATTGCCACGCACAATGGATTGCTGGACGGTGTGATGGCTTCCTGCCAGTGTCCTTCTCCAGTCAAGGGTTGGAAATTTCTGGAAAAGAAGTATGGGCGTACATTTGTTGGAATCAAAAGAGTTTATGTCGTTATTAGGGAATAATATGATATTTTATGACGAATAGGGAGTAATAATTCCCATTTAAAATGTTAGAATCTGGGGTTTGTAGCTATTAAAATACTAAACTAATTAATTTCCCTTTATTTGCTCTTCGAAAATACAACACAGTAATGTACTCTGAGAACTAAATGAATTAATCACAGTTCCCAGCCCAAAATATATCACGCACCGCACTGCACTAACTATTTCACTCAAGATATGTTTCTGAATACACCTTGAATGACAGTACTGATGAACAACTAACTCTGTCGCATTATATAAGATTCATTAGTACTAGACAATTCTCGGAATTCCTGGAAAACACCGACAATGAATATGTGTACCATTAACTTTTAATTGGAATCCCCTAGGGCATCTGGGTAGGCAAGCTGGATCAGCCTTACTCTCTTCAAATACCTGTAGACTCTCTCCCAACTTTTGCACTCGAGTTTTCAATCATGTCCAGTCTCGATGTTGATCGCCGTACCTTGATTCTAGAGCAGCAATCAGTTCTCCACACTTGGTCTTCTAAGGCTGGTCCTCTCGGAGCCACAAAAGTGCAGTATTTTCTTCGTAGATCCATCCTGGCCGTTGACGCAGCTTCGAACTGTCTACGATAAAGGGACTATGGCAACTGCCCATGAAGAGTCGGCAACCCTGCCAGGATGATTCTGAATCTTCAGTGAATTGAATTTCCGTGCTAGTCCTTTCAAATGCTGTATTGTTTTCCCATGCACCACCCACACTTCTCTCTTTGTGCTTCTTCTTGTACCGCAGTAACTTCTTCTTTTGCTTCTTCTCGTACTGTACAAACTTCTTCTTCCAGTTCTGCAATTTGTTCTTCGGTTTCCTGGAACATCTTCTCGAGAAATGCTTTCCGTTGTTCCTATTCAATATTTTGTTGTTCTATAATTTTCCGGAAATTTTCTTGCGACCGTTCATTTTCTTCTTGTTTTTTTTCTCCGTTTCTCATCCTCTCGTTTTTCTCTTTGTCGCCGTTCTTTCTCCTCTTGTTTTTCTATCCACCGCCTTTCCTCTTTCTCTTGCCTTTCTCTGTGTCGCTGTTCCTTTTCTTGTTTTTCTCTTCCACATCGTTCCGCCTTTTGTCAACGAACCTGCTATTCTTGCTTTTCTTTCTGTCTCTGTTCCTTCTCTTTCTAATTGTCGTCGTTCCTCCCCTCTTCTTGTATTTCTCTCTGCCGTTCGTTCCTTCAGAAATTCGTCGCTCTTGTTCAGCAAACTGCTGCTTGATTATTTCCATTATGGCATCCACGTTGTAGGGTGTATTTCGCATGTTTACCATGCATTTTTCATAAATCATCCACTGATATCCCCACTTCTGACACCAACTGCCACGAATCTGACTATTAAAATACAGAACTAATTATTTTCTGTTTATTTGCACTTAATATACTTTGACAACTCAATGAATCAATCACAATTCACTATCCAAAATAAAGCACGCATTACACGGCACTAACTATTTCGCTCAAGACACGTTTCTAAATACACCTTGCAACTGGTACTCCGACTGATAAATTTAGATGTAAGAACAAACTTCAGCAAAAAATAATGACAAGTATGTTCAAATTACTTCTCGTGCATATCGCTTACTGTTTTCTGATTGGTTGCTAAGAAAGATCTTTCATTCACCAGCCAATCAGAAAACAGTAGTACAATTTGACAATTGTTCGTTCGTTGACAGCTTTCTAATTCCCAACAAGGAAGAGCGTGCGAGAATCTTGGAAACACTACCTGTCATTCTGGGTCGCTAGGTCACAATGGCCATCGATATTATTTTTAATGAAATACTGTTTGTGCCTTTGTGTTCTTACAACTGATATTGTGATAATTGTGATTCGTTAAGTTCTTCAAAGTGTGTTGACTTCATCTACTAGGTCTGACTTTATCTACCAATTTGGAAATAACGAGGTTTGTTTGTTATAATCACTATGAAATATAATACCCATTGCAGGTAGCTTGCAATGAATGCTTAGACTCTTTTTGTACATTTACCAAACAATCAATTTAACATTCACCATTATTTAAATGTTTATAGCATCCGGCAATTGCCAGTGTTTTCTCACGGCTCTGAGCAGGTCAGCTGAGGTTAGGCGGACAGTGGTTCTAAAAATTTTGTCGAATTTAACAAATTTTTTTTTTTTACTTTTTTTTTAAATATTTAATCATTGTAATTCGTTATAAAATGGCATTATGTACCCGCCATTCACGGGTGTGCGAATGGTTATATTACAATATAATTCTGAATAAGGACAATTTTCTGAAATTGTAAAATATCATTTTTTACTTACGTCCATGTGAAATCTGGTTTTTCCGGAGTTTTCGATAACCCAATCCACACGTTGTCGGTTATGTCCAGTTCTTTCAGATAGGCTCTAATCGCGTCATACTGTGAAGTGCTGTCAGCTGAAAAAAAAAACATTGGTAGAATTATTCCGAAATGTCAGCGATAATCTCAAGTTCAGGTGATATTATCTAACTCATTATATTCCCATTTGTCGCTAATTTTCGAAGGCGACTTGCAGGCTGTCATCTCAAAGTCCCAAGCAATTCCTTTCATTCGATAAATAAAACTCAAAAATTCGAGAACCTCAAAGTCGATTCCTTCCCTGGTTATAAGCAAGCGCATATTTATTCAGCGTGATGTTAGAATTCCAAGAAAACTGTCTGGAATAATCGGGACCAATCTAGTGACGACAAGAAAAGACGACAGTTACGAGTGTTTTCGTCTTTAATGACCTATATAGCCCAACCGATGAGGGAGACAGTTCTTTGTTTGATCAGTTGGAGTATAGTACGCAATATTTTGGTAGTAAACTGTATTGAGTTATTATTTTCAGAGAACCATACTCTTTGCGTTGTGTAATTGGGACGTGGAAATAAATGAACATTAATTAATTAATCAAGTATTTTAATGAGAGACAAACCCCAGTTTCGTAACAATACTGAATTCTTGCGCTACACACCACATCAATGATGATGATCTCATTCTCAACTCACAGTCGTCAACCCAATGAGCTTCCCTTACTCCAGTCTCCGATAAGGGGAATAAAACCCTTACTCTGGCAACTGTAGACCTAGTAGCGTTGTGAGCATATATGCGAAAATCACGGAAAGGACCATTGTCAAGCATTTTCTCCACTTTATTATATAATTTTGTCGTTTTCTACCAGGTGTTGTTTATCCTTGCACTTCTTCACCGTACTGATGAGGGCCGAGAGCCCGAAACACGTGTCTACGGTTAACACTTCTCTTTGAGGGTCCAATGAATTTCTTCCATTTTGTTTAACAGTCCCCTCGATATTCCTCCCTTTCATCTCTATAATCCTGGACTCGGATGTCACGCAGGTAGCTATAGCTGCCTCCGTGGTGACGTTGGTTGTTGCCCTGGAATGCAGGGTCTGCTAACCGAAACCACAAATGTGCGGCTGGCTTCTGTTTGTTGACTCCGTTGATTTGTCGTTTTCTACCAAGTGTTGTTCATCCTTGCACTTCTTCACCGTACTGATGAGGGCCGAGAGCCCGAAACACGTGTCTACGGTTAACACTTCTCTTTGATGGCTATGTCCATTAAATTTCTTCTTCCATAATATATAATTTTCCAGCCACAGCATAGTTTCCAACCCGGAAGGTAGACTGGAATCAATCTTCCCTAGTCACTGGATTATTGGACTTCTAGACGATTATCAGCCAGTTGATATAATAAGTTCTTATGGGAACTTTTCATTTTGTCAGTCCGTGGTTCTTCGTTGAAATGTATCGAAACTTTTCTATCTGACTGAATGTCAATGTTGAAGTGGAGATGTCCTGACGTAGAATGTTTTCATTAATTTGCAACCTCGTCTGTAACACGGAAATGAGGGTAAAATCAAAAGAAAAATATTTTCGTATTTGTACTCTACCAAAAAAAGCAAAAGTTTTGCGAATCGGGCAGACAACTCATTTTAGCAATTGGTGGCAGTATAATAATTTGCAAACTATGTAACAATGCGAAACATTAGGAATTAAAAAAATATTTATTTTTGCAACACCTTTGTCTGAATAATAAAGATTTTTATATACCTAATAAATGACATTCATTGTGTTACCAAGTTAACTATCGACCAAGAAAAAGCTCGTCAACGGTAGTTGAAATCATTCAATGTCGAAAGCTAACGTTTTCGATATGAATTCAAAACATCATATTACAATTAGGAATTTGCATAAAAAAATACGTACGAGTACGTTTGATGGAGAATCGAGAATCTCTCGACACGTTTTCATAATTTTCTTGCTTCATTTAAAAATGCAGAAAATATTGAGATTTAAAACATACATTAGTACGATTAATCTACAACTGTGTTACGTCACAGTGTTCTGTTTACAGAGTAATGAATGTACAGCAGTTTAGTAACATGATTTATTACCAGAATAACAGAAGACTGACAATTGTATTTTTATGACAGACAACTATTTAACTAACCAAAAACAATGCACATTCATCTAATAGTCCTAGAGCTACAACTGGAATAGAATTGCCTACCAACATGTTTTCCCTCTTTATTAAAAAAAAATTATAAATCAAGAAAAGGATTCTTACGTGTCGATTACTTTTCAGTCCTCCATTCGGATTCAATAGAATTTTTCATGTGAAACCACAATTGGGGTAAGAAAGTCGAGTGGAAAGGTAAATTATAATTTTATTCAATTCAAGAAATACATACCTGTAAAAATTAAATTTGAGATGTAATATCGATTCCACAAATATTTTTTTTCAGCAACCTTTCTGTTTGATGATGAAAATTATGTACTTGCGAGATATACAATGGATAACGTTTTGATATCCTTACTTCCATAGAGCATCGATTATTTATTTTAAAATCTCGACGATTGCATGTTATTTCTAATGCGATAAAAAATTAATGTCTTCCAATAGTCTTTTAGAAGAATTTAGTAAAATTTCGTATTCTTTCGATTGTTTCATTCGAAAATATTAGATTAAATTTATTTCGCTGATTAGTCGAAAACAGTGATTGCTTCCGGGATCAATAATGAGTTTAAATTTTTTTAATGGTTAACTACGTAACCGTATTATTCTTCGGATGCAATTTCAATCAACCAGTACAAAATATTACAGATATACGCGATGGATAATCAAATATTCGACTGGACCACTGTAGATATGTCGGTCTAACATATCTTAAACTTATTTGCACAATTTATGGCCAAATTATTAAAAAAAAACAAATCAATTGTACAAAAAAATGTTCCGTTTAAGAGTGATGGTTGCAAATCTCTTGCGTCACGTAAAACATTAGTCGTAATTTTAATTGCAATTTGCATAACTTTTGCAATTATATCAGAAGTTGTAAAATAGCAAAAAAAATATATTGGTGGACAAATAGGTTCCGTTTTCCGTATGAGGTTGCAAAGTGAAATATCCACTGAAACCGATATTCTCTTTATTTGCAACCACAATAAAAAACTTTTGTTGTGATTTCAAAGCGTGTGTGTATTGAAAATGGGAGCGTCGATAAACAAGTTTAATAAATAAATGATGCGTTTTTCAGACATGGTTGCAATAGTACGTGAAAATTTTAAACTTTTTTTCCGTTCACTTATCCAATTTGCAGAACTTTTGTAATTTTTTTAAACAAATTACAATGAGAAACTTAAACAAATGACAAAAAACAAGGTTCCGTAACTTTTACAAGGTTGCAAACTTAATGCATGTTGTAAAACACCAGAATTCTAAAAATACTAATGACGCAATTTTCTCTTTTTTGGAAAAGGTATACATGAGCTTGAATGAAGGTGAAGCAATTGCAGCAGTGTTTTGCGATTTTTCGAAAGCTTTCGATTGTGTTAACCATTACATACTGCTTCAGAAAATGCATCACTATGGAATAAGAGGAACATGTCTCGATTGGTTTAGGTCATACCTCGAGAATAGATCGCAAATAGTGAAAACGAACGATGTGAGTTCTGATCTTTCGACACTATATTGCGGAGTACCCCAGGGATCTGTTTTGGGCCCGATCTTGTTTTACTGTACATAAACGATCTCGCTACAATAAATATTGAAGGATCCTTCACAATTTTCGCTGATGATACCACATTGTTATGGCATGGGAAAAACATTAATATCTTGAAACAAGTGGTCTCTTCAGATTTAAAGAAAGTTAAGCAATGGTGTGATTCAAACTTGCTCTGCTTCAATCTGGATAAAACCAAAATTGTTAACTTCAAATTCAGCTATGATAACTTACTACTTGATGGTATTAATATTGAAGAGACACTTTGTACTAGGTTTCTTGGCCTGCACATTGATAACAAGCTGAAATTCAATGAACATGTCACATCTTTGTGTAAGAAGTTAGCTTCCGGATCTTTTGCTGTTAGAGTTGTTGCCAATGAACTTGACATATCTACAGCCAGATCCACATACTTTGCCCTTGTAGAGTCCCATCTAAGATATGGCATTGCGTTTTGGGGATTTTGTAATCAAACACTCCTAAATCAGGTATTTGTACTGCAGAAGAGATCTCTTAGGTACTTGTGTAGGGCTAACTACAGGGATAGTTGTAGACAACTTTTTGTTCAACAAAGAATTTTAACAGTAATAAGCATCTTCATTCTGGAAGTGGTATGCCTGATTCACAAAAATATGTTACTGATTCTTCTGAAAATAGACCTTACAATACCAGACAGAGCTGCAATATTCACCTGCCAATACCTAAACTGAATTTAACAAAACACTCTAATATGTATGAAGGAAAAAGAATATTCAATCACTTGCCACAGTTAATTAAAAACATTTCAGATCATAAACTCTTCAGAAGATCAGTTAAAAATATGCTTCTTGAAAAGGCTTTTTATAGCCTGCAGGAATATCACGTGAACATGTCTCAAATACCGTAAAGTGATGCTAAAATAATTATTATGTAAACACTTTTGTTTTGTTTTTTTCCTCTCTCTTTTTTTGTGTTTTTCTGCTTTAATACTATTTTAACATGTACGACGGTGCATATATATGTATATTGAATACTTATGTTATTTGCTTGACGTTGTTTTTTTTTCAAGGTTATTATTAGTATTTATTATTTATTTATTAATTATTTTTTGTTTTGTCTATATTTTCATATCTATCTGTTTTATATTCAATCGATTTCAATACTTATATGTTCTACCAATCCTTTTATTTATAACCATATTTTTTATCTTACTTTGTCAATGAGAAATTCTTGGACAATAAAGTATATCTATCTATCTATCTATCTATCTATCTTTTTTTTTTTTTTTGGGGTAAAAAATTTTAAACGCCCTTTTTTAATCTTTTGCAAAGCTATTTTTCCCTAAGGAACCGCCTACCGACTAAAAAATTTCCCCTTCGGTAGTTTGCAGCATCACCACACCGGAATCCGCTTTCGCATTTCTTCAGTGTGGTGGGCTGTTTCTGTTTTATCAATCTCTTCTATTTATCTCTTCTTTCTCCTTGGTTTCTATAATTTGTCGGATGGTTTTATACGCTATTTTCCAGCCTTCTTTCGATATCACCAGGCTACTCATCATATTTTCCGCGTTAAATGTCCTTTCCACTTCCCTCATATACTCATCTCTCTCCCGGTGCCATCTAGGGCACTCGAAAAGCGTGTGTTCCACGTCATCCACTACCCCGCAGTAAGTACACCTATCTGTCTCCGATCTCTTTCTGTCGTAGAGATATTTTCTAAAGCATCCGTGTCCTGAGAGCGCTTCTCCGTGTGGTCTACTCAACCAGACTGCAATATCCGGTATCAGCTGGTAGGTCCACCGGCCGTAGGTGCCAGATCTCCATTTTTCCTGCCATTTGGTCGTACGCGATGTTATGGCTGTGCTCCTTGCTTCCCCGTTATAAGTCTCTTTCCGTTCTTCTATAAGGAATTTTATCGGTGGTACCCCTGCTATAACTCCCACTCCTTCTATCTATCTATCTATCTATCTATCTATCTATCTATCTATCTATCTATCTATCTATCTATCTATAGGTATGCCTGGTTTGCAGAACTTTTGCAATTTTCAGTGCAATAATAAAGCATGAAAACGTTTTTTGCAATTAAAACAATGTTCCGTTCATCGCGAACTTCTGCAAATTTTTATAGTTTATTTTCATTGATGCACCAACATACCATTGAAGTTTGAAAACTTTTGGAATTAATGTTACTTGATTGTCTATATCTACTGGCCTATATACCCAAAACGTCAAGTCATAGCTTTTTCACATTGATGAATCGTCAGCCATCCACTCAAGGACACTGCCGCTTATTAATTACCATAATAATCTGCAACTCGATCCATACTTGGACATTTCGAGTTCGAGATCGTGCACTATCCGCGTCTAATAGTGTACTCGAAACTTCAGCAGTGTATGTAATCAGTGCTGAAACCGCATCTGCGCCTCTTGACCGTATTTTCACAAGAGCCTCCTCGCGACAGTCGAATAAAATATCTGATATCCGAATAGGATCCAGAAGAGCGCTCTCCAACGCTCCTCCTCGCCACTTCTGTTTAATTTTAATTACTTTTTTTACTGTGTCATTATCGCTCGTTCGTTCTTCCTCCTTCAGGGAATTTTGTGCTGCGTGTAGTCTTTGTGTCAGAGTTCAATCGATATCAATGCGACTGTTTCTGACAGGAAAAATTGTAGCGGGTGAATAATGATGCGAAATGACATGTATGTATAGGATGTATAGGAATGATGTATGTATAGGAATTTTGAAGTGTGAAATAGAAATATAGTCAAAAGTTTTTACTGTTCCAACTTCTATTGTCATGCTCGCTATGGTATTATTCTCTGGGGAGGATGTATCACGAAAAATCTAAGGTACTTGGATTCATGTATTGAAATCACTTCAAGCCACTTGAGACCATCCCAGCCTTATACAGGGTGAGTCAGAAGTACTTTGACAAACTTCAGGAGGTGATTTCTCACAATATTCTAATATGAATTGTCCAAATGAATATATGTCCGGAAACGCTTCGTTTCCAAGGTACAGGGTGTTGAAGTTTTATTTTTATTTTAGTTTTTTTTAAATAACTTTCGAAATACTGACCTTAATTGAACGCAAATTGGTAGTGAGAGGTTTTTTGAGGTGTCGAATTCGAACCTGATGTTATTATTGCTCTTACTCGTAGGGGGCGCCACCTACACGTCTTTTTATTTTTTGAAGATTCATAACTTTTTTAGCGTACTTCTAGCACATTTTTCAGTAAAAAAATCAATTCCTCTATCATATCTACGTAAAAAAGCTTCCTTCGTTACAAGTCGCTATAAGCAACCGTTTTCTAGATATTTGGACTTGAAAATTTCAAGTCGATTATTTGATAATCGATGCGTGTTGAAGTTATTTTTTTTTTTTTTTTTTAATTTTAAAACACTAATTTTGAAAAAATGTATTGTTTAAACAAGAATGCTTATTTAGCCGATATGCATTTCGTTTATGGCCTTGCGGATGGCAATGCGCGCGGAGCAAGACGTATTTACCAGGAGCAATTTCCTAATCGAGTACTGCCTTTAGCTCCAACCTTTACCAGTTTCCACCGTCGTTTGGCAGGTAGCTTTGAGATGGCAGTTGATATTATTGGAAGACCACGAGCACTCCGAACCCCAGAAGCTGTTTTGAACGCTCTCGAGTAGAATCCAGAAACAAGTACAAGAATAATTGCTGAAGCTCTCAATTCTGCTCAGTCCACAGTTTGGAGAATTATCCACGATCAACAATTTTATCCATACCATATTCAAAGGGTACAAGCTCTTTTGCCACGAGACTTTCCCCAACGCATTACTATGTGTCAGTGGTTTTTGAGAAAATTGGCTGGAAATCCACAATTTTTAAGATATGTACTCTTCAAGACCGAGGCAAACTTCTCCCGAAATGCTATCATAAACTTTCATAACAACCATGTTTGGGCTCTGGAAAATCCGCACGCAGTTAGTGAAAGACATTATCAGTATCGATTTTCTGTAAATGTATGGGAGGCAATAATTGATAATTACTTGATAGGTCCTTTCTTTCTTCCGTTCCGACTGAATGGCGCAACTTACAGAGACTTTTTAGAAAACGAATTGCCGAGACTACTTCAGAATGTACAATTAGAAATTCGTATCCGCATGTGGTTTATGCATGATGGGGCTCTGGCCCATTTTATCGTTGTAGCCAGGGAATTCCTTAACACTGTCTATATAATAATAATAATATACATTTATTGACAGAAGATAATATCTAGATACATATGGGAAAAAAAATGAAACCTGTCAATAGGTTACAAGATTGGTATAAACCATTCTTACTCTTGCACCTCAATAAATAATAATCTATCCAAATCGATGGATCGGTAGGGGTGTAGAAGAACCTAACCAGGTGTGGGCACCAAGGTCCCCAGATCTAAACCCGCTAGATTTTTATTTTTGGGGACATTTGAAGTCACTAGTTTATAAAACTCCAGCAGCGAACGAGAAAGATCCGAGAATCCGAATAGTAGACGCCTGTGAAACAATAAGAAACACACCAATAATTTTTGAGCGGGTACGAGATTCAATGACTAGAAGACTGTATCTTCGCTGAAGGTGGACTTTTTGAACAATTAATTTGAATACAATTTAGTTTCCTTTATTTTATTTTATTCTACATATTCAAATTTTCTTGAAATAAAATGTTGATATTTCTTGCAAATTTTATCAAAACAAATACAGATTTTGCACCCTTGATACCAAAATAACTATTTCAAACGAGTAAAAATAAATAGAATAGATAGCGCCCCCCACGGAAAACAAAAACTACTTACTTAAACGTCAAATTCATTTCCTAAGCATTCTTGTGAAAAATGGTAATAACTTCAACACGTATCGATTATCAAATAATCGACTTGAAATTTTCAAGTCCAAATATCTAGAAAACGGTTGCTTATAGCGACTTGTAACAACTTTTTACGTAGATATGATAGAGGAATTGATGTTTCTACTGAATGTGCTAGAGGTACGCTCAAAAAAGTTATGAATTTTCAAAAAAGAAAAAGACGTGTAGGTGGCACCCCCTACGAATAAGAGCAATAATAACACCAGGTTCGTATTCGACACCTCAAAAAACCTCTCAATACCAATTTTCGTTTAATTAAGGTCAGTATTTCGAAAGTTATTTGAAAAAAACAAAAATAAAACTTTAACACCCTGTATCTTGAAAACAAAGCGTTCCCGGACATATATTTATTTGGACAATTCATATTGCGAGGAATCATTTTCTGAAGTTTGTCAAAGTACTTCTGACTCACCCTGTATATTTTTGAATTGAAGGGGAGGAATATCGAGGGGACTGTTCAAAACAAAATGGAAGAACTTCAATGGCTATAGCCCTCAAAGAGGAGTGCTAACCGTAGACACGTGTTTCGGGCTTTCGGCCCTCATCAGTACGGTAAAGAAGTGTAAACAAATTCGTTATGACTCCGTCGACCAATCCCGAGTCTAGTCTTGGGTGTAGCTACTGCTTGATCTTCGTCATCCGAGAGGTGCCCCCCCCCGTTATTTAAGCGGTACTATCTCGAACTATGGAATTCTCTGCCCTACTTTAGTGGTTTTTAACAATTATCTCTCTCCTTTAGACGGCTAATAGTGATCATTCTGTACAGTTAGCGTTTTCGGGGATTTCATTTGAGAGAAAAACTCCCACTTTAGACTCGTTGCAGCCTAATAAGCCGTTATTCTAAATACAAATAATTATTCATGTGGGTGCCAATTAATTTCGCCAACGAAAACAAAGAAATTCTCCTGTTGCATAAAAATTTGTTACCATTTAGTCGTAAATCTTAGTTTCTCAGAAAATGCTTGCCTCTCGAGGGTTATATTCGTTACGTACGGGTTTTTTCGTCGGGGATTATGCATTACAAGGTTTTTTTTCTCTGCAGATGTACTCCCCGCTAGGCCAATTTGACCCGCTTCAAAATTTATTTCCTTCGAGATTGTTGACGAACAACCGGAGCTGAGGCAGTTGCCAGAATGGAAGGGACTACTCTGCCCAATTTTGAACGGACAGCCAACTTAGGGGAGGAACCGAGCCGGACTCTAGATAGCACGAGGAGGCACACACGGAGCCACGGTCCAGTTCCTCAGCATCCATGGATAAGGCAGAGCAGAACCTAGAACCGGGGGAGTATTAGTTTTATCATGTAGTATAGTTTAGAGTCCAAATAGCTTTTGTTAGTTGCATGGTAACGTTTGTTACGTAGACACTAAGTAGCCATAAGAAAGTCGATGAGGAATTGAAATGATATTAAATTTTCAGGAAGGAGCAGCGGTACTGGATTACGGAAATGAATTTGGAGATGGATGGAGAGGACTGATAATGCCTCTTCCTATCTTATTTATTTTCTCATGGTTACTTTAAATTCATGAAGCAAAGCATAAATACTTAGCCCAATCCGAAGTCTACCATTACACCACTCTCCATACTGATCTAATCTCAACTCCTAGATTCAGACTACAGTTGTCGCAAAATAATTCTCTGAAGCTACACTTATACAGTGTGACAATTTAAAAACTTATAGGTTATATATCACAAACAAAAGATGATATAAAAAAATGCTGGAAAGCTTTTGTAGGATAGGAAGGGGGAACTAAAATGACATAAAAGAGAACTCACCCCCATCAACCCCCTAGGCCCCACCTACCCCAACTAAAATAATTTAAATAGCAAACCCCTACTTGTGATACATCATTGAAAAGCCTATAAAAATGCTATCCAATGGTATGAATAATAATTGTACAGGGTGAATCAATAATTGTGGAACCTTACCTTAAAAGGAACATGTAATGAAGTTTTTATTGAACTACGGATTTGTTAGAAATGTCAAAGAAGTAAATGTTCAAAGTGGTTTCCGTTGTTTTGTAAACAATAATATAGTCTATTTTGAAATTCTGCAGGTTGAGTTTTATTAACAACTGTCTTAGAAGTGTATCAAATCTTCTTCTGGAGCTAGATTGCCTTGGTCATCCTTTTGGTTCTCTACTTCATGCACAATTAAGGGTTCGATGGTGTTTTCCAGCATATCCAGATAAATTTCGCCATTTAAATTGCCTGATAATACACAAGGGGCCAATTGAAGCATCGCCTAATATCCCTGCCCAAACATTCAGTTTTTCTGGATATTGAGTGTGACTTCTCTCGGGTTCGCATCACTCCAGTACCGACATTTTATTTATTTACATTACTATTCAGCATAAAAGTACATTCATCACTGAAACAAATGTTTTTTAATAGTCTAGGTTCAGCGCGAATTCTTTCAGTCATGAGTTCACAAAACTGAATTCTTCGGTCTGAATCATCATCGCCTAGTTCTTGAAGAATTTACATTTTGTACGGGTTAAACATATGAAATTTCAACACCTTCCTTAACGACTAGCGTGATGGTCCTGTCATTGTATATACTTGACGTGTTGATGCAGTAGGATCTATTGCAAATTGTCCAAGGACCTCAATTTGGCTGGCTTCATTCAGTAATCTTGGAGCTTCCCTTTTTTATTTTGCACTGATCCCGTTTCTCTAAACTTTTCAACTAAATGGCGGATGTACACGTGACTTAGATTTTTGTCCGGATGCCTCTCATTAAATATTTGAGCTGTTCGTAAATAACACTGGTTCTCGGAGCCAAATAAGAAAATTATCTCCATACGTTCAGGTATACCGTAAACCATCGTGACAACTATAGCTGAATGACAGAACCGATCGTACAATGTCATTTAAATGTCTCAAATGAACAAAAAAGTTATGGACTGCGACAGAACCCAAAAAACAGATGTTTACAGTTTACAACTGGTTTTGCAAAAAAGGCAAATTAAAGTTTTTATTTAATAAAAACTTTTTAACAAAAAATTAAACCGACGAAAAAATCAACTGAAAAGCAAAAAATAAAATAAACCTTCTTAGTCTAAATGATAATTGAGCTCCTAAACTAATGTAAGTAACTGATTTTGAGTCGGCGCCAAACAAACAATTATCGAAGATCATTATCTATGAAAGAAGTCATCAAAACGCAGCCGTGCATCTCGCTGCCATCATTTTACGCTTCACCTAATTCAATTGCTAGTTTGTTAAATTCAGAGTCTGGGCTTCATTCAATTTAAAATCAAAATAAAAACTCTTCTACTAAAAAAATGTTTCTATAATGTCAATGAGTATCTTGTTTTAAACAAGAATGAATTTGACTGTATGTGATGGACACTACACTGCTGGAGTTACTCTCAATCTTGATTATATTATTATGAACCAAAAAATAAAATGTAGGAAAGGCATGGTTCTTAACAAAAATCAGTATTTTGAAAGAATTTGGACAAGAAATTATTCCATAGAATGGTTTAAAATTAGGGTTGTACGACAACCTTCTAATTAAACCTGTATAATGACTGATACGCCGCCACCATTTAACATCTGGATATTAATCATCTCATCTACAGTTTCCCAAAAAAATTTGAAAATTGAACTAAAAAAAATATGAGACCTTAAATTTTATCAAATATCAACTTGTTGCGTTTTTTTTTGAATGTGAGTGTTAAATTTGTATTTTGAAATATGAATTATTTCGCAGAATATAAACTACAGGATTCCCATAATACAAGACATTACACAAACTCCCGGCTCACAGATTGTCCTGTATCAAAAGAGGTGCACTATATTCACGCATAAAATTCTCAACCATTTACCTACTTCCACCTCTGAGAAAGAGGCACCTGACTCTAGTGACTCCAATTCAGTGAAGACTCATCATCATAGCTGATACATTATGTTTTCTTCGACAGGCTTGTACATTGTTTCACATGTCCCAAGTGCAATACATTATTATTATATTAACTATTATTACTATCTTTTGATGAAAAAATCGTCGAATTCAGGGAAGATATTTTCCATAAGAAATATTAGGGGGTCCTTTGTATGATAACTTATTTCTGTCAAAGATCGTGAGTAATAATTGTCACCTATCTTTCGAAGTAAGCATAGGTATGTCCAATGCGGAGAAACACAATAACCGTTTAATATTGTTCATTTAATGCCTCATCACGAAAAAATCGCGATCACTTTTCACGAATTCCACAAACTTGATTCGTATTGCATTTCGTATTATACCATTGTGAACTGTTAACTACCATCTCGGTAGCCATGAAATGAAATGTTAACGCCCCTTATCATATGTTTCTCAGCAGTTTCGAAAAGAAGCAGAGGCCAAATGTCATTTTGTGTTGAAAATTCATTTTAGTTTTATTGCGGATATTCGTGGCTTTGTACTGAATCAGTGAAATTTGAATTGATAAGTGAAATAGTGTTGAAGTGGAGTGGTATTTTCAAGGAATATCCAAACTGAATCGAAATTGCTAATTATGGTTTGACGAGATGGAGCGGAAACGTGATATAAACTAATGGTGAGTTTTCAGATAATACCTCGAACTGTTTTTTGCCCTTCTGACGAAAGAAATTTTCGTCAATATATTCACTGTCATCTTGGAAAAAACTACTAGTTGGAACTGATGTATTTATTAAAAGAACTCGATGGCACGATTGCACGGGTTCAGGAAATTTCAAATAGAATATCAAAATTTGTTTATTTCAACCGGGCTCTTGACTGCTATTTTCCGGTATAATTTGCAATCATATGCAAAGCATAATCTCTGAAAGATCTAAGAGAATCGGCTTACTAAATCCACAAACACAGTTGATTTATCAAAACACCACATGTTTGATTTTTTTGAGGTTATGTTAGGGACCGATTTGGATTCTTGCCTTTAGGCCGCGAACTTTCCTGACAGACCACAGTTGTTGAGTAATCCTGAGGGGCAACAAATGTATTAGAGGATAATATAGGGTGTTTTACGGTGGATGGAACATTAGAAGTATATGAAAAACGGAACGACAGATCATTTCGAAAATTTGTGGGCTTGGATAATAAAACTTGTTCTATGTTCTATCCGTCTGAAATATTTTCATCGATACAGTGTTGCCGCTTGTATCAGAAAGTAGTAGCTAATTTGTTATTTCAAATGTTTATTATATCATTTTTGGAATCCTCATAGGATACTTCATAACTTTCTCTGATAATTTCCTATACCTATCTGTGCAATTTTTGTGCAAAACCTTACCAATGAAAATCTACAAAGTATTGCAATTTGGGTTATAGCCGTATAAGACCATTAAGTATTCTACCGATTAACCGGATCTCAGTTTCAGAATATTTAGAGTTAGAAGGTGATTCACCCCCAAAAACCTAGCAGAACCATTTGCGAATTTTGAATTACCAATTATGCCATAATTTGTCGCTAATTTATTACCACAATTATAAATTTGTCGCTCATCGTTTTAAGAAAAAATCCATGGTTCTGCTAGGTTTATATGAAGCTGGCAGAACCACTTCGACCCATCTACTTTTGGAAAATACTAATACTACCATAATTTGTCGCTAATTAATGACCACATCGAAAAATGTGTCGCTTATAAAAAAATCTGCTGGTTTGCTAGGTTTATATGAAGCTAGTAGAACAGCTTGCTATCTATTATTATGAAAAAAAACAATAATCCATAATATATCGCCAATTTGGCGCTAATTTATTACCACAATAAGAAATTTGTCGCTCATCTTTTTTTGTAAAAAACAGTATTTTCAAAATTTGATTGTCTACTAAAGGCTATCAAACGTATAGTTTATACCTATTAGTTCCATAACAAGCAAATATGCATGATACAGTAAATTTACTGATTTGTCGCTGATGTATCGCATATACAGGGTATTTCCGAAATTGGAGCTAAAATGAAAAATTGAATATTTTATTGGATATTTCGCATTGTGTTAAAATGCCATTTCATTTCATAATAATACCGTTATAAAAAGTTATTGCTGTATGGGGGTCGGCTTTAGAATAGCCCCATGGTAAATCCTGCCTGTCGTAAGAGGTGACTAAAAGGATAACCGTAGGTGGAAGATGGTCTCATCGCCCGGTGAAATACCACCATATCGACTTTGTGTGCTGTGAAATGGATCATTCCATGTTTCAGTGTTCGGTTGATACTTTCCGGTCTACCTCTTTCCTTTTCCCCAATTCCTCCTTTATTTTCAGGTACATCCTAATAGTAATAATGATGAAGTCTCCTAGAGTAAAACACTCCGGAAGCAAAATACCTCTCCATTCGGATTTCCGGGCGAGAGGTACTCGAGGGGACTCAACATTAAAATTAATTTTGCAACATCCGCGGACTCAACAAGAACATCAATGACGTCCACCATCACCTACAGACAGAAAAACCGGATATTCTGGCTCTAACAGCAACACAAGTAAACTCGTCCACCAACAAGGTCCATATGCTTTGTCCTGGTTACGAACTCCATTCTCGATTCAGGTTCAAAGGTGGAGTCTCCCTTTACGCTAAGGCTAACCTTTCATGCCAGCGTGAAGAGAGTTTGGAACCGAAAGACTTTGATGTGATGTGGTTCAAGCTATCTGATACCAAACTGACTAAGTTCCTCTGCTGCCTTTACCTATCACCTAATGAACCTTCATATAACGACCTCTTTGAGTTCTTATCACTCAAACTGGACTACATTCAGGAGAACCATCCAACAGCTGAAACCATAATCATGGGAGACTTTAATGTACATAACGCTGCCTGGCTCAAATTCTCTAACAAAGCAGATGATGCAGGTCGTCAAGCCGAGGCCTTCGCCATCACTCATGGTCTAGAACAACTGGTCGAGCTACCAACCCGCATCCCTGATGTCAACAACCAGTCTGCCAATACACTAGATCTTTTCCTCACCACCAATCCTGACCCGTATAGAATAGAAGTTTGTGCCCCCTTGGAAACTCTGATCACACCCTCATCTCCACAACATGCTCTTTCCATTTTACCATCGGCTGCACAATACCACCCGTCTCATGTGGCATTACAAATCGGCCGACTGGGAAGGTCTTCGTATGTTTTTCTCAGCGTTTCCATGGAAAAGAGTTTGTTTCTCTTCAGTAGATCCAACACGATGTGCTGAGACAATTTCTGAAATCATCATGTTGGGGATGCAAACTTACATACCGAATACCGAAAGAAGAACATCATCCGATAAGACCTGATTTAACAGAAACTGCTCTAGAGCTGTGGCTTCCAAACAGGCAGCATACCATCGATGGCTAAAAAATCCGGGCCCTGAGACCAGAGCAGCATATATCGAGGCTAGAGGCATATGCAAAGAGACAATAGAATGCTCAAAAGATGCTCACAATGCCAAAATAAGATCAAAACTTGTTGAATGTCCTAACGGATCCCGTCCATTTTGGTCTTTCGCCAAAGCTGTGGGAAGAAACTTCACTTCCAGCTCATTTCCTCCTCTAACCAAAGAAGATGGAACACTAGCAACGACTGCCCAGGAAAAGCCAATATCTTTGCGCACCTATTTGCTGGAAATTCCACTCTGGATTCATCGGGAAAACAACCCCCGAACATTACACCTATTGACAGTCACATGCCCGAGATCACCTTTCGCCTACGTACTATCAGAAAGATTTTGCTGGGTCTCAACACCAACAAAGCCTGTGGATCTGACGGAATCCCGCCGATTGTCCTCAAGAAATGTACCCCCGAACTAACACCTGTTCTTTGCAAGTTGTTCAACCACTCTTACAATTTGGGGTATTTCCGTCCAATTGGAAAATTACAAGAGTACAGCCAGTCCCTAAAAAAGGCAAAAAGGCCCTACCTAGCAACTACAGACCTATCGCACTGCTATCTATTATTTCAAAGGTCATGGAAAAAGCCATCAACATCGAGCTCATGAAATATCTGGAAGACTCAGGAATTGTCAACGATAGGCAATATGGCTTCCGCCATATGCTCTTCTGAAATATCAACAATCGTTCCTGCTTTGGCAGTCTCTTCGAGATTAACCCGTCAAGTTCAGTCATCACACCCCTTCGTGGTCACTTTGGAGACCTGCAGAACATCACTTTCCAAAGACTCGTTCATCCAACGAACAGCGAGGCTTTGGAACTCATTGCCTAGGGAGGTGTTCCCCGAGGCATACAACCTTCAGAAATTTAAGAAGAACACCAACTCCTACCTTCTTTCCCTTGGTTCCCACGATGTTCTCTGAACATTACAGGATATCCCTTTTCGTGGGAACCAGAACATGAAAAAAAAATATAGGATAATAAAATGTCCGATAATTGATATTTTTATCGGCATATCGTCCTCTATGGAACCATATTGTTGAGTATTCACTTAATACCCTTCACTTTCTTATAGCAGGTTTTGCCATGGGTCTTGTTACTGGTTCTAAGATGAAACTATAGCAGATGAATCTACTTCAAATATACAAATATTCGCCTTACTTACAGGATAAACCAATAAATTTGAAACAAGTTTTCTTTTTGAATCGCCGATTACTCTATGGTATAGTAATACACCTACTTAGGTAATACCTACCTATATATAGAAAATAGAACTATGTTTCGATATATACATAGTCAGCATTCACCACCTTCTTTGGTCCATCCTATCACAATTTTGTTAAAGCACAATTTAATGATGAATGCAATTAAACGGCGATACAAGTCCAATCAAATGCCAATGTATAATGTTAACATTGGAGTGGACTTGGGCTTGATCGAGATATGTTAAAGCAATGGCGCTCGAGGTTTCCAAAATTATATGTGTTCAGCCAGCGAGCGAAAAATCGTGGACGACAGAGCGACGGAAAATAATTCAAACAAGTTCAAACAAATTGAAGCGGCCATACTAACACAGAACATGAGCGATATATCGCTTAGCAAGTAAGCGCGCGTTCTTAATTCAAAGTTGTTTGATTTGTGAGCGATATTCAATTAATGTCGCCATCACCACGCCAACATGACATCATGTGCTAAGGAAATTGTGATATCAGAAGTTCAAAGTAGGCCTGTTCTGTGGCAAGACACACATAAATAGAGATTTTTTCGTGACAAAAATACTACCAGGAAACCGATTGTTCCGTTTTAATTTTAAGCCAAATATGATAACTAGTGTTTTTGAAATGAAAATAAACTGGCAACACTGCGGGAGTACCATATGTTAACACAATGCTATCGGACAGAGTCGCGCTGCTGACTGAATGATTGAACCAGTGCATAAGTAAAATATTTATGAACATTTTAGATTGCTCGAATAAAAATGTTCTTTAAATTTTTTGTGTCGTTGAGTCTTATACACCACTCCATATTTCATTTATCGCTCCAATTTCGGAGAGATCCTGAATATGCGATACATTAGCGACAAATTAGTGAAATTTACTGTATTACGCCTATTTGCTTGTTTTGGAACTAATAGGTATAAACTATACGTTTGTTAGCCTTCAGTAGATATTGAATTTATTTGATAAAATACTTTTTTTCACAAAAAAAGATGAGCGACAAATTTCTTATTGTGGTAATGAATTAGCAACAAATTGGCGATAAATTATGGATTACTTGTTTTTAACCGACGAAACCAAAAAGGAGGAGGTTCTCTATTCGACCCGTATATTTTATGTTTTTCCATCATATTTTTTTATGTATGATCACGCATAACTTTTTACTGAGGCGTCCGATTCCGATAAATATTTTTTCAGTGGATAGGGTGTACTTCGAATTTGGTCCCATTTGAATTTAAAAGATGAAATCCACCCCTAAGGGTAGCGAAATGAAGGATATTGATCACTCACCCTCTGAATTCTGGTCCGTTAACCGATTCTATCAGGCATAACTTTGTACTGGGTTTTTCGATTTGGATGATTCTTTTTTTAATAGATAGGGTATATCTTATATTTGAATTTCGAAAGGAATTAGCCACCCTTACGGGTAGAAAAATAGGAGATAATTGATTTTTCACTAGTGAACATTAGCACACACATACGTAATTGACAATGACAGATCGCTACTGACATTATTCTTGTTCCGTCAAAATCACTATATTTTATGAGAGGATGGAATGATATACAAAGTAATGAAATAAACTAACCAGAACAACGAAAATAATTTATATTACAACAAATAGTAAAAGTAGATAATCATATTATTTAACTGGTAATAGTTGAAGTAAGGTAGGTAAGTAAGTATTTTGGAAGTAGGTAGTAATTGGTAGATTTTTAACCGACGAAACCAAAAAGGAGGAGGTTCTCTATTCGACCCGCATATTTTTTTTTCCATCATATTTTTTTATGTATGATCACGCATAACTTTTTACTGAGGCGTCCGATTCCGATAATTCTTTTTTCAGTGGATTCATTCATTTCAGTGAATTTGGTCCCATTTGAATTTAAAAGATGAAATCCACCCCTAAGGGTAGCGAAATGAAGGATATTGATCACTCACCCTCTGAATTCTGGTCCGTTAACCGATTCTATCAGGCATAACTTTGTACTGGGTTCTTCGATTTGGATGATTCTTTTTTTAATAGATAGGTATACCTTATATTTGGATTTCGAAAGGAATTAGCCACCCTTACGGGTGGAAAAATAGGGAATAATTGATTTTTCACTAGTAAATATTAGCACACACATACGTAGTTGACAATGACAGATCGCTACTGACATTATTCTTGTTCCACATCCGTCAAAATCAGTATATTTTATGAGAGGATTGAATGATATACAAAGTAATGCAATAAACTTACCAGAACAACGAAAATAATTTATATTACAACAAATAGTAAAAGTAGATAATCATATTATTCAACTGGTAATAGTTGAAGTAAGGTGGGTAAGTAAGTATTTTGGAAGTAATCAAAAAACAAGTAGGTAGTAATTGGTAGATTTAATAAAATAAACATTCTTAGTCTAAATGATAATTGAGCTCCTGAACTAATGTAAGTAACTGATTTTGAGTCGGCGCCAAACAAACTAACAATTGAATTAGGTGAAGCGTAAAATGATGGCAGCGAGATGCACGGCTGCGTTTTGATGACTTCTTTCATAGATAATGATCTTCGATAATTGTTTGTTTGGCGCCGACTCAAAATCAGTTACTTACATTGGTTTAGGAGCTCAATTATCATTCAGACTAAGAAGGTTTATTTTATTTTTTGCTTTCCAGTTGATTTTTTCGTCGGTTTAATTTTTTGTTGAAAAGTATTTTTTTTCATAATTAGATATATAGGAAGTGGTTTTACTAGCTTTATATAAACTTAGCAGAACCATGGATTTTTTTAAAAACGATGAGCGACAAATTTATAATTGTGGTAATAAATGATCGATTAGTTAGCGACAAATCATGGCATGATTAGAAATTTAAAATTCGCAAATTTTTCTGCTAGGTTTATGGGGGTAGGTAATTCTTGTTCTATAGAGTGCAAATAGTTTTTGAAATCAATTTCGCTTAATTTTTTCGAGCGAGTTCTACCCAATTTGAATAAATTAAAGTCATTTTAGTTTTTATACATTTTCCATTTTTTATGTTTTTTTTTGTGAATTATCAGGAAGAGGTTTCCTATAAGGATTCCAAAAATGATATGATATACGTGGTGTTCCTTTTGAAATAATAAAGTACCTACTACTTTCTGATACAAGCGGCAACACATGTTTGATTATCCACGACAACCTATTTTCGAAATGATCTGTCGTTCCGATCTCCAGATACTTCTAATGTTCCATCCACCGTGAAACACACTGTGTACAGATGTGAATTTGTTGTGAGCAAACCTTTATAGTATATTAAAGTATAAGTGGATAAAAAGGGCTTTAAAACACGCGCGATTTTTCGAGCACGACGGCGCAGCCGGAGTGCTCGAAATAGAGCAAGTGTTTTTAAGACCAGTTATCCACGAATACTTTACGCAATTTTTTTTTATTGGTGCACTTTGAAATAATATATACTGGTATCATTACTATAAAAATAGAAATAAGAACTGATAATGCAAAATGGTTGAATAGGCTTTTTCATTCAGATGACAAATGACTAACTTTGTTTACCTGTCACACCCAACGGCATTGGCGGTGTTTTTTTTTTAAAGGAAATAAAATATTTCCGAATTTTCCGGTGGATAGTTCACTTGAATTTACATGGAGAAGAATACTCACCATTAGAAAATATTCGTGTACAATATTTCATCTAAGAATGAAAGGTTTTTGGCGGTATAACATAGGTAATAAGTACTTAACCTATAAAGAAAGTTACGAACGCCAATGTATGCAGGTGCATTTATCATGAAGTTGACTGTTGACATAATGTGAAAATACCGCTAATTTTGAACTAAGCCAATCTCAAATTGTTATTTCAAAACTAACCAATGGCTATTCACTTTCCCAATAGCCAATCAGACTTTGGGTCCCAAAACGAGCGCATGCGCCTTAAAAAATAATCTAAATGAAAAGGCCTATTCGTGATGTGACATCAGTATACCTTTCGTTGTCATGGAAATGAGAAAAACAGATATTCATTTGCAATTTGTTATCAAAGATCAATATTTGTTGTCACCAGAGCTCAGAAATGAATTATTCCAATATCGATTTTATTAATAGTGAGGCAGAATCGAGGTTAATACCGCGAAAATCCAGTGATATATATAAAAAAAATATGAAAAGTTCATCAAATGGATGGAGGAGCAAGAGGTATCACATATAAATGAACGAGTTGTTAGTAATATTTTATTTGACGTTACAAGGTACTCCTGTCAGATCAATAATAAAAAATTTGTCATTTAGACTTCACGTTTCTCGATTTGTTGATGTTGCCATGGTAACTTTAAAAAACGCGCGTTTTTTAAAGTTCGATTTGAACACGCTGAGGCGTGCTTTAAATGGGTAAAAAGGGGCTCCAATAAAAAAAAGTTTATTGATAGATAGATTTTATTAATCCTTTTTGCTACATATTATGTAGATGGGACAATCATAGTTGCATAAATTCATACACACATAAAAAATATACTCTTGAGTCTAGATAAAATGTGATTAAAAAATATTTCACAATAAAAATAATTAAATCAACACAACGACATAAAAAAACAATATAAAATACAGCAAGTCTAGATAAAATGTGATAAAAAGACATTTCACAATGAAAATAATTAAATCTATACATCGTCATTAAAAAAACAATATAAAATACACCAAGTCTAGGTAAAATGTGATTAAAAGACATTTCACAATGAAAATAATTGAATCAAGACATCGTCATTTACAAAAAATATATAAATATAAAAACGAATTTGAAAACACTGTACCGAGACAAGAACATTCAAAAATGAAATTTTCAAAGTAAACACGATCGCGCATTGCTCACTTCAAGTGTAAATTCATCTACCGTGTAAAAACATTTTTCTGATTAAAAAGGTTCATTTTTTTCAAGGTATGAGGTGACAAGGTCTTCATATCATTTGGCAGTAAGTTATAAATGCGAATAGCAACAAATTGCACATATTTTGCGTGACTATGCATTTCTGCTCTCATTTGTAGCATACCTTTATTTTCAAGTATATATGTTAATGTTTTCAAAACCAACAAACTTGAATCTGTCAATATTTTGTTTTTTTTTGGAATGTCTCTCTGCAGGGAGTTCTATAATCCAAATTGAATATAAATCATATAAATCAAACAATGAAAGTAGGATTCTAGTTAGTACATCATTTTCGAAAGCACTCACTTTTTGTTTGTTTGTTTGTTATTTGGAAATGCTTTCCATCTCGAATGTGTACAACTCACTTCTAGGTAAAACGAATTTCACCGTCTGTCGAAAACGTAGACCAGACATTTCTGCATTTCCCTCCTTGCGAGGTACGATATTTCATACTGGCATTTCCAATACAAACTCCACATTTCCATTCGGTTTACTTTGTCAGTTCCATTTCTGTTATCCAGCAAACATGAATAATATCTAGATCTCGCCGAGAATCGTATATTTACGTTATTTATTTTGCACATTCCAGTCCCAATTGCGTTCTTAGAAAAGTCTCTTGGGACATGTGAAGTTTGCAACGGAATTTGTGAATTGCGAATCTTGTCAGTTAAGTGATGTGAACAAACTTTTGATTTAACTGATTTTGAAATAATAATTTTGAAATGAGGTTGTGATTCATTTGTGTGAATTTAGCTCAAATTATATACAAACTGAATTCACTGAAAGGATTTAAATGTTAAATCGGATATCGGGTCTTAATTGAATTGATTTTCCACAACCAGGGAATTCCACTGTGCTCACATTGTCTTGAAGATGAGATCTTTGTCTCTCCAGGAGGGTCTCCAATGTTTGGATGAGTTTCTTGGTTCTGTGCGGTAGTCTATCGTCTTCGTTTGATAGTTATTTCGGAATCCTAGGGGACTCGATGGATTTTCCTAAAACCTTCTGATATTACTTAGAAATAACTTTCAGAAAAAAGTTATATTTGTGCGCTGATGGTTTATTAATTGTTTAAACAATGAAAAACAATTTTGTTAGGCAAATTTGAAATAACTCAATGAATATAATAATTATAATATATTAATTACATAACCCATAAACAAACCAGTACTGGTTTTAAATGGGGGATTCGTATGTTTATTCAGCCTAGTAACTCTACGAAACTACTCAATTTTAATTTTATAATTCCTTACCACCAAACTATTCTTGTAATTTATATCTGAATATTTATACTTTATATTTGAATTTATATACTTGAATAAAAATTATTATTAATTATTATATCGAAGTAATTTGACCTAAATTGATGCTACAGGGATTTTTGAGGTTGCTAAACAAGAATATGATATTGATGGCGTGGCCAGTCGTAAAGGTAGATTTCATGAATTATAATTTACAGGTGTTTTTTATTTATGTGTACATCTCGGAGAAAAACTTTTCGGGTAAAAGTTGTGGAGCTAATAAAGCTCTATCAAACGACTTATAGTTTGCCGATATTTGGTATGGAAATGAAATATTGCGTTTATTTTATATCTCTCAACAGCTGCCATTTTGAAACTAATGCACCATTTTCGAAATTAGCCGAGCGAGGTATTGATGAGAAGTATTTTTGTTTCATTTGGTTGAAAAATGTGGCCTCCACTCAACAAGTTTCATTATATCCCATATAAACGTTTTAATATCACATTTTAAACTACTACTCTAGTCAACATGTGCCTTTTAGCTCAAAATTTTTTATTCGCCTCGGAAAATTATGATCGAGGTGTCATTCGATTCGTCATCACATCTAGAAACTTTTTGAAAAATTTGAAGTGGCGCTTGCAAAAATTACAAAAGTTATAAACAATTTAGTAAAAAAACAAAAAGGGGTTTGGTTTTTTGCGAATCTCTCAAAAAGTATTCAAAATTTGAAAAAGATCCAAAAAGAGGAAGACATTTCCTAAAAAAAAGTTCCACCTCGCAGAACTCTAGGACCAATATTTATAACTTTCCCAGAGGGTTGAATATACGCCCGAAAACGGGTACTCCGGCTTGCGCAAGCCACGCCCCCTTCGGACCTTTAATGAATAAATATTATTTAAACTTATTAAATATGAAAATAAAAAATTGAAAAAATTCAGGCGCCTGCAGAATAGATCAATGAACGATAATCCGCCGATCAAAAATTTTTATCGCGATTTTTCAATTAGTTATCCATTAATTAATTAACAATTTTTTGTAGCACGAACATCAACATTGAAAGTGCGATAATTGTTAAACTATAAATCTGGGAATTTTTTCCTTCCATGGAGCTATTTTACAAAGGCTATAGAATAGATTCCCGTTAATTTTCACATTGTGATTAACAATTTACTTAAGTTAAAAATTATCAACTTCGATTAAACATTGAAAAAAATATTATTTTCATAATATTGCTATTGGTCCGTTTTCGTATGATTATAAGCTACTCAAGAATTATTTTTAATAATTTTTAACCCATATTGTTTAAAAAATTGTTATAAACAAATGCGTTGTTTATAATATGATCAAAAATTTTTTTTTGTTAACATAATCTTTTATGAAAATTATAATTTCAAAAAAAAATCGTTTCTTAAAAAAAAATGTATTGCTTAAAAACGCATTTGTTAATTACCAATTTTTTTACCACTTGTTATGAAAATTAAGGAACCATTTTTTTTTTCAAATCATTATTTATCTTGCTCTTCGATGTCTGAATTTTTTTTTTTCATTCAAATTTAAATTGTTTATGCAATAAACAATTTGTTATAAACAATTGAATTTTTTATTTATATTTTTTTTTGCTCTAAAAAATACAACAAAAACAGCCCAGTATCAGTTTTTGGAAAAAAAATGATTTTTCTATTTTTTATTTGATTTTAAGTATTCTCGTATATTCAAACTTACCTTTCGCCCTGCTTTTCTTTATTTATTATTAATATTACTTATAAACTATTGCAGATACAACAAATTCATCAAGACTTTTTTTTAAATTAGCTACTCAACCAATTTATAACCAAACTAATGCTCTAACTTAATTATTTATATACTTTTTTTGCAATTAATTATAAAAATTAAAGGAAAAATGTTTTTTTGCTTTTAATATCGAAATATCTTATTAACTATAACAGATACGACAAAAGTTACTTATATCTTCTTCATTCTGCATTAGTTAATGAACAAATTGAGCTCCTAGCTGAGGCTGTAACCTTAAAATTCATAAAGCAATTAGCAGCTATTGATAAGAATGTATTGGGCAAATTTTTCGGGAATTTTTGTTCACATTAAAATATAAATTTCTTCATAAATGTTAATTTCTTTTTGGAAAATCGCTTAAATATTATAAAGAGTTATAAATAACATCCATTCATGAACAAACTAAGTTCATTTCCATACTAATTGTTAGAAATTTCAGTCATTCTTATCGAAATCTTTGATGTCACAATTTGTCTAGATGTAATTAAGAACAATGACCGAGTATTTTTGGATAATTATTGAATCCTAGTTATAAATAATTAAGTTAGAGCTTAAGTTTGGTTATAAATTTTTGTGGATTTAAAAAAAAAACCGATAATTTGTTTATCTGCAATAGTTTATAAGTATTATTAATAATAAATAAAGAAAAGCAGGACATCGAAGAGCAAGATGAATAATGATTTGAAAAAAAATGGTTCTTTAATTTTCATAACAAGTGGTGAAAAAAAATAGTTAATTAACAAATGCGTTTTTAAACAATGAAAATTTTTTTTTTCAAATTATAATTTTCATAAAAGATTTCGTTAACAAAAAATTTTTTTTTGATTATTTTATAAACAACGCATTTGTTTACAACAATTTTTTAAACAATATGGGATAAAAATTATTAAAAATCATTTTTGAGTAGCATATAGTCATACGAAAACGAACCAATAGCAATATTATAAAAATAATATTTTTTTCAATGTTTAATCGAGGTTGATAATTTTTAACTTAAGTAAATTGTTAATAACAATGTGAAAATTAACAATTTTCAAATTTTTCCAACGGGAATCTATTCTATAGCCTTTGTAAAATAGCTCAATGAAAGGAAAAAATTCCCAGATTTATAGTCAAACAATTATCGCACTTTCAATGTTGATGTTCGTGCTACAAAAAATTGTTAATTAATTAATGGATAACTAATTGAAAAATCGCGATAAACATTTTTTATCGGCGGATTATTGTTCATTGATCTATTCTGTAGGTGCCTGAATTTTTTAAGTTCTCAATTTTCATATTTAATAAGTTTAAATAATATTAAAGGTCCGAAGTGGGCGGAGCTTACGCATGCGAGAGTTCTCGTTTTCGGCCGTATTTTCAACCCTCTAGAAAAATTATAAATATTGGTCCTAGAGTTCCACAATGTGGTACTTTTTTTTAGGAAATTTCTTTTTCTTTTTGGATCTTTTTTCAAATTTCGAAAATTTTGAATACTTCTTGAGATATTCGCAAAACACCAAACCCCCCTTTTTTTTTTACTAAATTGTTTATAACTTTTGTAATTTTTGCAAGCGCCACTCCGAATTTCTCAAAAAGTTTCTAGATGCGATGACGAACCGAATGACACCTAGATCATAATTTTCCGAGGCGAATAAAAAATTTTGACCTAGAAGGCACATGTTGACTAGACTATACTAGAGTTTTTGGTCTTTGAAGCATGGCCTAAAAATTCAAATTTGTCATTTTTCACCCTTGGGCCAACAAACAAGTAATATAACCTCCACTACAATGTTATGTTCATACATTAATAGAACATCTATGAATCAGCCAACGTTCCCTGTCATGGCATTTTTCATACATTAAATAGCTGTATATAGAACATTTTTTGAGAACACATTCTGAAGATTTGTGTAATTCATTTCAACTTGGAACTTTTACATGAATAATTGTGTTAGGGGGATCTAACACATAAAGTAACTTTTGTTCAATAGTTTTCACCATACTAAAAACAAATATTTCTACAAACAAAAGTGAAATAATGAAAATTCATATGGAACTCAATTTTGCGTTGGAAATATGTTTTTATTGAACTTTTTAAAACAATTAAATATTTCTAATCAGGCCTTTATTTCAATGAATATTTATGGTGAGATTATCAAACCAGCTATTTTGAACATCATATGCAATGGAAATAGAGATTCTCCTTCACAAATCGAATGAACGAAACTCTTCAATTGAAAATTATAAAAAAATCTACAGTTCTGACGTAATTCATACTTCATGCAGAATCAGTGGGTTGATAATATTATGTATATAAATATATATCTATGTTGAGAAAGTTTCTCGGGTTTCTATCCGCGTTCTGTATTCTTGGTCTTCAAAAGGTCCGATTTCACGACGTTTCGGCAAATTCACATTTGCCATCTTCAGGTGATGTCTAATTTCATTCGATTGTTTCGAACTCGACTGATGTTTTCGTGTTGTGCTCCTCAATTTGTAATGGTGGTTAGTTGATTGCGCACGATCGACACGATCAGTTCGAAATAAAATTTCAAGTTTTTTTTAGGTTGACCTTTTTTTATTTGTCATTTTGAGAGTAATCTGTGGAAATTTCAGATATTTATCTTGGAAATAAAAAAATTTAAGATCTTTAATTGATTTTAGACAGAATTCATATTCGTACTATTCCTATACATATTTTTTTTCACGTTTATAAACATGACGCGTTAGCTGCATTTTTCTTCTTTCAGATACATTTTTGTTAGCTTAATTTGATCAATTAGATCAAAAGTTATAACAAATTAAGTGCAAAGCGCTCGTGGCTGCGTGCTCCTCCAGCGCTGCACTTCAGAGTCGCCGCCTCACATTTTCGCACGTTAGCCAAAAAATTCTGCAGCTTACAATTTTTATTCTAAAGAAACATTTTTTATACCATTTTATTGTAAAATTTTCCATTTTTGCGAGTGGCACCATTAGTTTCTTTCAATATTTAATATACAATGTAATTTGCTAACTTATTTGTTAAATAAGCACACACTATACGGTTGCTAACTTTTTATATTGTTCCCAACATCATCACTAATATACACTGAAAAGTTACCAAAATCCCCAAATTTTCTGAAGCTAAAACTTAATATTACTCCACTAGTATACGTAGAGCGTCAGGTGAGCACTATACTTACCGATCAACTGTTCTCCCGTGTTCTATCTCTCTCTAACATTCAAATACAAAAGCGAAGTTTTAAATATAAAATAATATCAAGATGAAAATCTTGATTGAAGCCCGGGACTCCAAGTGATGGCGCATTTGCTGTTTCAGTCGGAGGAAAACCCGGAAAAACCCACAACACCATCAGAAATCAGATCAACTTTCTCATAGAAAAGGACACATGCTCCCTGGGAGCTGAGAGAATCAATCTTGGAAAATACACGGCAGTCATCGAAGAGGTGCCAACAATTAGAATAAGGGTGTTTGCAATATGCAGTATAGTGTCCATTGGAAATGCTGCCGCTATAATTAGATATGGCGTAGATATTCCATCCTGAGCAGAATATTGGTCCAAATTCAAATTTTGTATGGGAAAATTAATCACATTGTCCAATTTACTGCCATCAGTCGAAGAAACACGTTTTGAATGTTTTTGGAAATGTTGTATACGAATCATCTTTTTGAATACCCTTTTCATTCCACAAGTTGAACAGTATGGGCTCGCATCGTTAGTCAAAGTCTCCTCTTCTGTCAACAGTTCAATACATTGTGTTAAATTCACGACTTCGTTTGGCAAGTTTGGAATAGGGATTGAAAGTACCCAGAAAGGTTCAAAAGTAACGGAGCAGTAATTACAAAAAGTACATCTCAATATAGACTTCAGCTGACCGGCAAATGTATCCACAATTTTGGAATTATGAGTAGACAGATATCTTGTCCAAGAAATGGAAGCTTTCTGATTATCATTCGTGATAACAAAATCGTTTGATGATTGATGAATCTCTGCACTCGCCTTGTTTAAATCTTCATGTAAACCTACCAGAAGGTATCTTAGAAATTCTTCCGAATCTGCTGGGACGTTATGATCGAAGGAAGGAGCAAAATTTCTGAATAGACGGACGAAATGTGAGGTATCCACCATTTTTCGAGAAGAATCAGGACTCCAGATATTTTCCATCAAAGATATAAAAGATTTCACTAAATTTCCTTTCATTTTTGATGTAGTAGTATTCAAATCCTCCATACAAAAACCATTCTTGAAAAATTTCAACAAAACCTTGGTGTTCGAGAGACACTGGATCATGCTATTCATAAAACAAATATGATATTTTCGATCCAATATGAAGTACATCAAAAGATAAACTTATATTTCTATTCTAAACAAGAATTTTAAGCACGAACTCATTTATAAAAATTGACATTTTCGTCAATTTACTAAAAAACGTAATATTTTCGTATTTGATAAAATTTTCACTTATATTAACAAAGAAAAAAAATATTTCACGCTGCTTATATCTTGTCGTAATATAAATGTGTTCGTTAGGCGAGCTTTTTTTTTTCTATATAAAGTTATCAAAGTTTATTTAACAACAAATTTCACGGATTTTGGAGCAACATTTTTTTGTTTTTTGTTTTTGGCGAAATTTATTAATTCAATTTTTTTAATAAAACTAATCAAACCTCCTTGAAGTACATATTATATTGGTTTTTGAAACATGGACTAAAAATTCGAATTTGTCATTTTACGAAATTATTCAATATTTTGACCACTGTATTTTTTGAAATAAAATTTTAAGATTTTTTTCCATTCGCACACCTTCTCAAGTGTCATTTTGGGAGTAAACTGTACAAATTTCAGATGTTCATTTTGAAAATTTGAAGAATGGCAGATCTTTAATTGATTTTATAGAAAATTCGACTTCGTAACTTCATATACAGTGCGCGTCAAAATTATGGAACAAATTCGATATTTGCAAGCCATGTACTTTTGACAAAAATCCTAAAATAGGTCGATTTTTATTTTAAAATGCCGATTTTTTTATGTATATTCTAAAGAGGTTATGTTATGGTAATTTTTTTAAATTGGAATAGATGTCTTGTGTTACCTCATCTGAAAGGCCTTTCAATACTGCATTCAATGATAATAATTAATTAGATTTTTTTTTGTACTGGCTGAACAAAAATTAATATTTTATTTCAATAAGAGAATAACTTTATATCCAACAAAATAGAACAGTTAAATAAGATGTTCGAAATGCCACCCAACAGTCTCTTGACAATAAGCAAATCTACGGACACATTCCTCTTGCACATTGCGAATAACTTCCGGAGTAATTCTGTTAATTTCGATCCTAATTCGATTTTTCAACTCTTGTAGATTTTGCGGCCTATCTACATAGACCTTCGATTTCAAATAACCCCACAAGAAAAAATCCAGGGGCGTAAGATCTGGAGATCTTGGGTCTATCGGATCTATCGGTCCGCGTCTACTAATCCACCTCCTAGAAAAACAGTTATTCAAAAACTCGCGAACATCACGTGCATAGTGCGGGGGTGCACCATCTTGTTGCAACCAAATACTTTCATTTGGTGAGTTAGGATTGTTGGCGTTTGGAAAAATATCGGCAAGGCTAGGTATGAGTTCATTTCTTAAAAATTCCAACTAACGCTCCCCTGTGAGATTGCCTTCGAAAAAATACGGGCCAATAATCCTGTCGTTTATTATCCCTGCCCAAACATTGACTTTCTGAGGGTATTGAGTATGCCCGTCCATCATCCAGTGATGATTATCCCTACTGCAATTCTGACGATTTACTGAACCATTTAGGCAAAACGTAGCCTCATCGGAAAACAGAATTTGTTTTATAAAACGTGGATTGCGGTTACACAAATCCTGCATTATTTCACAGAACTCCATACGGCGATCGGGATCATCATCATTGAGTTGTTGATGTAGCTGTACTTTGTATGGATGGTACTTTTCTGCTTTTAGAATACGTAATACATAACTTTGGGATATGTCAAGGTCTGCTGCAATTTGTCGTGAAGTTTTGTGAGGATTATTCTCTACACCCAATAGAACATCAAGTTTCACGTTTTCTTCTATTTTAGGACGTCCAGCATTCGGAATATATTTGACATGACCAGTTTCTCTAAATTTTTTCTCAATATTACTGACTGTTGAACGACTGATAGGTCTATTTGGATACTTCGCATTGAACAAGTCGCATACCTCTTGCTGAGTTCTGGTTCTATCTCCGCATCCAATAAAAATTAAAATTTCTATGCGTTGGGTTTCACTTAAAGTAGCCATAGTTTACTTTTAGAACCTTTTCACTAAGAATTTGTGAAGAATATTTGTTGATATTTCAACTGACATTTATTTGACACTAACTTGCCTATTATGGCAATAATTTGTGATTGTCTTGTGTTTTCATTTTAGACTAGGAAATAGCTAACTATTAATATTTGGAAAGGATCCATTGGTGTAGTAGAGCACTGATTCACTAGTCTGCCAGGGCAGTCTGAGGGATAAGATCCTTGGCTCAAAAAAGTAAAATTTTGCATTTTTTAACACGCTTTTATTATCTTTACTTGTAACTAAATAACTCACAATGTAATAAAATCTTGGAAGTAAATATTCACCCACTTCCAATCTTTCGAATAATCTGAAATTTGTCACACATATCAAGGACCGATGACAATACAAGAATTTCATAATCATAATGTAATAATAATGAAAATATATTTTTCAAAACGCCAACAATCCTAACTCACCAAATGAAAGTATTTGGTTGCAACAAGATGGTGCACCCTCGCACTATGCACGTGATGTACGCGAGTTTTTGAATAACTATTTTCCTAGGAGGTGGATTGGTAGATGCGGACCGATAGAGTGGCCCCTAAGATCTCCAGATCTTACGCCCCTGGATTTTTTCTTGTGGGGTTATTTGAAATCGAAGGTCTATGTAGATGGGCCGCAAAATCTACAAGAGTTGAAAAATCGAATTGGGATCGAAATTAACAGAATTACTCCGGAAGTTATTCGCAATGTGCAAGAGGAATGTGTCCGTAGATTTGCTTATTGTCAAGAGAATGTTGGATGGCATTTCGAACATCTTATTTAACTGTTCTATTTTGTTGGATATAAAGTTATTCTCTTATTGAAATAAAATATTAATTTTTGTTCACCCTGTAAAAAAATATCTAATTAATTATTATCATTGGATGCAGTATTGAAAGGCCTTTCAGATGAGGTATCACAAGACATCTATTCCAATTTAAAAAAATTACCGATTACGTTACCATGTCAAAACCAGTGACATTTTAGAATATACATAAAAAAATCGGCATTTTAAAATAAAAATCGACGTATTTCAGGATTTTTGTCAAAAGTACATGGCTTGCGAAATATCGAATTTGTTTCATAATTTTGACGCGCACTGTATGTACTATTAATATTAATATTTTTGATTGTATCTGTGCTTGTATTTTTCATTATCCCACTAAATCCATGTTTATTTAATGGAAAACAATCAGTAGACCACCCTCACAGTAAGCTTGTTGTTGAAGAAAAAATCCATGAAAAACAGAAAATAAAAATGAAAAAAGGTTTCTTTGATAAAATGCTTTATTTCTGCATTTGAACACCAACGGAAGGAAATATACTGTCCTGCAGGATACATCATTCTGGACAAGTTCCCTATTAGCACTTGCTTTTGTACTGTCGATTTCCGCCACCATTCAGTTTGACCACAGGCCGTGCCTTTCAATAACCGACCCTTTCCAATCCATCTACAAGCTTTTCCATTTCCCGTTCTTACAAACGTGGAAAATGAGACGTTTTCAGCACGCATTTTTCCACATCCGAAAGGCGCCCATTACGATTTACGGCGACCGTTTTGCAGCCATTCTGCCGTTTTCTTTATCCATTCTTGCAACAATATTTATTTCCACCCGACTAGGTCTCCAGTTCGCATGATGTACGGCTTTCGATCAAGAAAATATTTGTATCGAGGAATAGCGATCGAAACTAAAAAATGGGGGCGGAACTTCCTGGAATTGGATGATGTTATATACAGGGTGTTACCAAATAAGTGCGAAAGTTTTTCGGGGTGATTCCTTGTCGAAAATTAAAGGGGGTCGTTCATGTAAACAACAGCTCTTAGGCCTCTCCTTGAAAAGTTACAAGCTTCCAAAAATGAGAAACAAAATAGTTTTTTTTCTTGAAATTGCTGAAGAGTTGTAGAAATGGCATTTCGTGGGCATGTTCTACCATTAAAAATGCTACATATGAATATTTTTTTAAATTTTGTTGTGATCTTTTGAAGGGGTGAAACATGCAACCCCTATTACATTTTTTACCAGAACGTTTCAACTAAACAAAATTTCCCAATTAAAAAATACAGGGTGTTTCCTAACTACGGTACGAAACCTCAGGGGGTGTTTCGTTAGGTCATTTGACAAAAAAAGTTTCTATGAACATATGTCCGGAGTTGCTTCGTTTCTGAGATACAGGGCGTTGAAGTTTAAAAAAAAAAGGTATTTATAAAATATCCTGAATATCCTGAAACCGATGTGGTTGAAATGTGGTACAGCTATTTGAAGTAATGAGGCAATTATTTGGCCCTAAGTAGGTCCAGTGGCGTATCAGTGGGCACCACAGCCAACAATACTGAGAAAAAAATTATTTTCTCCTGTTCAGTGCATTTGAATATAAGCGTGGGTTCTAAAAAGTTTTTTATAAGCGTGGTAAAAATACAACGTTTTGGCCTCCAACGTTTTTCATATTTAGCGTAGTTTTCGAGAACAAAAAAAATGAAGGCATTCTACAATCATGATTACCTGCTATGGAGACCAGCTGACAGTGATAGTATTGTCATATCAGTAAAAGTCAGAGTTGTCAATTAGCAGTGATTCCATCATGAATTCTTTTACTAACGCTGAAATGGCTGACATGCACTTCATTTATGGATTAGCAAATGGAAATGCGGAAGAAGCACGGAGAATCTACCAGGATAGATATCTTAACAGAGTTATTCCATGTGGTAAAACATTTAGAACGCTACATGCAAGATTATGTGGAACTGGAAGTTTTAATAAAAATGTAAGTGGTGGAAGACCAGAAACTGTAACAACGCCTGAACTAGAAGAAGCTATACTTGGTGCGATAGAAGAAGATCCTTCAAATAGTATCAGGAAGATTGCACTGCAGCTTGAAGTAAGCCCAAAAACCGTTTGGAAAGTTCTAAAAAGAAACCTCCTATACCCATATCACATACAGCGGGTCCAAGCTCTAGTGCCTAGGGATTTTCACCCAAGATTAATGTTTTGCAGGTGGTTGATTCATACGATGGCACATAATAATTTTCTACCAAATATTTTATTTACGGACGAGGCAAATTTTTCACGAGATTCTATTATGAACTTTCACAATAACCATTTCTGGGCCGACGAAAATCCCCACATTATTAGAGAAAGTCATTTTGAGCAACGATTTTCGCTGAACGTTTGGGTAGGAATTATTGGTGACTACCTAATTGGACCCTTTTTCTTACCAGCAAGATTATCAGGTCCATCCTACACGGCTTTCTTGCGAAATCGTTTACCCATTTTGTTGGAAGAAGTACCCGTACTTGTAAGAGTCAACATGTGGTTTATGCACGACGGAGCTCCAGCTCATTTTAGTGTTCTTGCTCGACATCACCTACCCTAATCGCTGGATTGGACGTGCAGGACCTCAACATTGGCCCGTTCGCAGTCCTGATATGAATCCTCCTGATTTCTATTTATGGGGTCATCTGAAGGCTCTCGTTCATAAAACCTCTATACTAGATGTGAATGACTTGAGGAATCGAATAAGTGACAATTGCAATGTCATAAGGAATACTCCAGGTATTTTTGAACGTGTCAGACAATCAATGACACATCGTTTGCCCTCGTGAATTTTATCAGACGGTGGACATTTTGCTCATTTACTTTAAGGTCGAAATTGTTTATTTTTTACTTTAGGTTTGTATTTTATGTTGTCCATGGATAATTTGTAGAATAGGTTAGAGAATTTTTTTCTCGAAAACGAAGGTTGATATGAATAAAACACAAGGGACCAAAGAGTTGTATTTTCAGTCAGTAAGTAATTTTTTTTTCTCAGTATTGTTGGCTGTGGTGCCCACTGAGACGCCCCTGGACCTACTTGGGGCCACATAATTGCCTTATTACTTCAAATAGCTGTACCACATTTCAACCACATCGGTTTCAGGATATTCAGGATATTTTATAAATACCTTTTTTTAATACTTCAACGCCTTGTATCTCAGAAACGAAGCAACTCCGGACATATGTTCATAGGAACTTTTTTTTGTCAAATGACCTAACGAATCACCCCCTGAAGTTTCGTACCGTAGCTAGGAAACACCCTGCATGTGTTGAAAAGAACAATTCATTGCAAAACTTTTTCAACTCATATGTTGTATCCGTAAAAGCAATAGGTTCCTAATAAAAAAATAAAACACAACATTGTGTATGAACGGATCTTCTGTAAATGGAATCGAAAAAAATATATTTTCACTTAACGTGTGGGTCGGAATTATTGGCGAAAATATTATTGTATTTTCTACCGTTGAGGCTAACTGGTGCAACTTATAAAAAATTTATCCAGGAGCAGCTTTCCATTTTACTTGAAAATGTCCCACTAGCTATTCGACCACGAATGTTTGTGCACGATGGTGCACCTCTCCATTTCAGCATAACTGCTTGGATGACGTGTATCCAAATCGTTGAGGCAAAGTAGGACCTCAACCTTGGCCTCTCAGATCTCCAGACTTGAACCCCTTGGACTTTTGCATCTGGGGTCACCTGAAGTCCTTGGTTTATACGACCCCCATTGAATGTGTGAATGATTTAAGGAATTGCAGCCTGCGTGACAATCCAAAACACACCAGGAATATTTCAACGTTTGCGCCAGTCTATGAGGCGAAGACTTGATTCCTGTCTAATGGTTGGAGGTGGTCATTTCGAGCAGTTTTTATAACTCTGTTCCGTTTGATCTTGTTGCCCTTTTCTTTGTTGTAATACACATAATTTTTTTTGTTTTTATTTTTAATTTTATATTCTATTAAAACAAAACATGGTACTGGTACATGCCTACATTAAAAGGCAAAACAAGCGGAATCATTTTGAAATACTACGATTGAAGTCACAAGTTGTGCAAACAAAACGTGACAGCCACCTACTAGATTTTTTCGATTCCATTCATAAAACATCCGTTCATGCACAATGTTGTATTTTATTTTTTTATTAGGAAACTATTGCTTTCACGGACACAACAAAAAAATTAGAAAGTTTTGCAATGAATCGTTCTTTTCAACACATATTTTTAAATTGAGAAATTTTGTTTCGTTGAAAAGTTCTGGTAAAAAATGGAATAGGAGTTGCATGTTTCACCCCTTTAAAAGATCACAACAAAATAAAAAAAATATTCATAGGTAGCCTTTTTATTGGTAGAACATGCCCACAAAATGCCATTTCTTCAACTCTTCAGCAATTGTGTCACTTTTCAAGGAAACGCCTAAGAGCTCTTGTTTACATGAAAGATCCCCTTTAATTTTCGACAATAAATCACCCCCTAAAAACTTTTGCACTTATTTAGTAACACCCTGCATATTCTCAAAAGCGTTTGACACGGTCGATCACGATATTTTGCCAAAAGGTTTAGAAGCTTGGGTTTTCATTGGAAATGTGGAAATGTTAGAACTGTGTTATTTGGAGGTACGTCAGCAATATGTGGTCTCCAAGGGGGGTCGCTCGGAAAAGTTCATCACTAGTTCAGGTGTACCTCAGGGCTCCGATTTGGGTCCTTTCTATGTTTGATAAATTCATTGCCAAAATGTTTGAGATCATCCGAATGTTTGATCTTCGCAGATGATTTCAAAATATACAGAAAAATAAATAATATCGATGATTGTCATAGTCTTCAGAAAGTTTTAGAAGTAGCAACCTGATCAGAAAGCAACAAACTACTTCTAGTCTACTCGACAAGTTGATAATGGTCTAAAATAGAGATACTGCTCTTAAAATTATGTGTGACAGCTCATGGGATCTGTAATAACGCCTAGAAAAATGTGCCAAAAGCGTGTATTAGCACATAAAAAATTGCAAAAGTAATAAACAATTGAAGATGAAAAAAAATGGCATTTAGTTTTTTGCCAATATTTCATAAACTTTTGATATTTTAGGAATTTCAAAGAAAGATTCTGAAAGAGGAGGAAATTTCCAATGAAAAATTACGAACTCTATCTCCATTATTTATAATTTTAATTTAACGCTGAAAATGGGTCTCCGAGCGACATTTTTAGGTTGCGCGCGCGGCGTCAAAAGCGAGTACGACACATTAGTTAATTTATTTAAGGTACTAAATATTTTTTTTTAAATTTGAAAAAATTATGTTGTATTTGTAACACTATAAGTAATTCATTCCCGTTGGAGATTTTACTTAAAGTTGATTTTTCAACAAGTTAAACGATTGTTAACTAACAAAATTTTCTCGAACTTCTTCTATCTTAATTGTAAATGAATTTTTTTTTAAATAATCGTCGTGAACATTTTTCGCTTCGTAGAGCCTTTCTTATATACATCCTCAACAAGATCACGCCATAAAAGTTAGAAAAATATGCATTTTTTTAAAATTTTTGTACTTGAACAAAAACTGAAAAATCCAAGTAATGTTGTTAAAAAAAATTTTTTTTCCTTAATCATCATATTATCGTTTTTTTATCAGTACAAGACATGAATTGATTTGCAAAAAAAAATTTCCCGCCATTTGTTGATAATTTTTTTATAAACAGATTGATTATTTCAATATTTTTGAAAAATTTCATTTTACAACTTCATTATATTACAAATATCATGATTTTTAAACAAACAATTTTCCTTAATAACAATTTTTAATTGTTTATAATAGTTTTTTTATATTTATCTTGTTTAAATAATTAGTTGAGAAATAATTTTTTTTCTAAAAATCATAATTGACAGTCCTCTATAAAAAAAAAATTTTTTTTTAAACAATTCCATTGTTTATTAACTAACCAAATTTTATAAACAAATTTTTAACTTTGTAAGATTTTTTTTCTGAAACTTCTAAAATTTACAAAAATAACCATATATAACAAAGTATAGAAAAAAAAATTCCCAATTTTACACAATTCCAATTACCAAAGTACAATAAAAAACTGGATTTTTTTTTTCTATACTTTGTTATATATGGTTGTTTTTTTTAAAAAAATAAAAAATTAAAAATTTGTTATAAAAATTGGTAAGTTAATAAAAATAGAATTGTTGATGAAAAAATATTTTTTTTTGTTACTTCATAGAGGACCGTCAATTAAGATTTTCAGAAAAAAAAAAATTCTCAACTAATTATTTAAACAATAGAAATATAAAAAAAACGATTATAAACAATTAAAAATTCTTATCAAGGAATTTTTTTTTTCAAAAATCAATATTTGTAATATAATTTTGTGAAAATTGTGAAAATTTTTTTTTAAAAATTTAAATAATAATGTTTTGATAAATTTATCAACAAATAGCGGGAAAATTTTTGTTTTGCAAATCAATTCATATCTTGTATTGATAAAAAAACGATAATATGATGATTAAGAAAAAAATTTTTTTTTTAACAACATAACTTGGATTTTTTAGTTTTTGTTCAAGTACAAAAATTATTATAAACAAAGTATGAATGATTTTTCCATCTTTTATGGCGTGATCTTTTATGGCGTGATCTTGTTAAGTATATAAATAAGAAAGGCTCTACAAAGCGAAAAATGTTTACGACAATTATTTAAACATTTTTTTCCATTTACAATTAAGGCAGAAGTTCGAGAAAATTTTGTTAGTTAACAATCGTTTGACTTGTTGAAAAATTAACTTTAAGTAAAATTTCCGACGGGAATGAATTATTTATAGTGTTCCAAATACACCATAATGTTTTCAAATGAAAAAAAAAGTTTAATACCTTAAGTAAATTAATTAATGTGTCGTACTCGCTTGTGACGCCACGCGCGAAATCTAAAAATGTCGCTCGTAGACCCATTTTCAGCGTTAAATTAAAATTATAAATAATGGAGATAGAGTTCCGGGAGCTCAGAGTTTTTTATTGGAAATTTCCTCCTCTTTCAGAATCTTTTTTTTTGAAATTCCTTAAATATTGATAGTTTATGAAATATAGGCAAAAAACGAAATGCTATTTTTTTTTCATCTTCAATTGTTTATAACTTTTGCAATTTTTTATGTGCTAATACACACTTCTGGCACATTTTTCCAGGCGTTATTCCGGATCCAATGAGCTATCACAAATAATTTTAAGAGCAGTATCTCTATTTTAGACCATTTTCAACTTGTCGAGTAGACTACTCTAAATATAAGGGAATGTTTCTCAGTACATTTTTCGATAAAAGTAGATTCAATACGAATGTACTATAAACAATAATATTCTGGCCGACAAAAATGTTGTGAAGGACTTAAACGCTTATTTTGATAGTGAACTCAATTTCAACTATCATGTGAACACAATAACAGAAAAAGCTTATAAGATATTAGGATTCGTATTATGCAATATCGCTGCCTTGTTCAGAATATTGCTAAAGGAAATCCTCCACCTAATCGCACGCTTGAGATCTACATTCTGTTTCACGTCATGTGACAAATATTGAAAACGGAACTGAAAACTACTGGAAAGATAAAGCGAAAGAAGATGGATGCGAGCGGGTATTGTACTGGAAATGCCGATAGGTGCGAGCTGCCGAGTTTAACTGAATTTTCTCAGTTGGAGCTATGAACAGTAGAACGTGATTATTTTTTATTATGTTATCTCTGGTCCTCGAAGAACACTGAGTCTAACGAACGGCGGTGCTTCTTGAATTTTCAAAATTGCCTTTGACTTGTCAGAGGACGCACAATATTGTTTTTAGGTTATTTATTTCGTTTTGCACAACGTTATACACACTTTATTAGCTACATGTATGTATGTAACGGGATCTTTGAAATTAATTTTCACATACTTCCAGGCGTCCGAATTATTTGAAATTTTGTACAATTATTGAGAACCGATGGTAATACAATAATTTCATAGCTATAACTGGTATTTTCAGCGAAATCGCCAGAAAAAAAAATTACAATTATATGACAACTGCGCTGGCTGGTCTCGACACATTCACAAAAAATTAGTAAAAACTTCAATCCCACGTGGATGAATCCATCGAAGAGTTTTTTCACGTAGTTTTTTTTAGTCTTCTGTAGCAATATGGACTAGAAAGTTAAAAACAAAATTAAAGTCTAAATATACAAAAAAACACTCTTATACAGGGTGATTCAAAAGTACTTTGACAAACTTCAGGAGGCGATTCTTCGCAATATTCTAATATGAATTGTTGAAATAAATATATGTCTGGAAACGCTTCGTTTCCAAGATATAGGGTGTTGAAGTTTTCTTTTTATTTTCGCTTTTTCTAAATAACTTTCGAAATACTGACCTTAATTGAACGAAAATTGGTATTGAGAGGTTTTTTGAGGTGTCGAATTCCAACCCGTTGTTATTATTGCTCTTACTCGTAGGGGGCGCCAACTACACGTCTTTTTCTTTTTTGAAGATTCATAACTTCTAGCACATTTTTCAGTAAACAAATCAATTCCTCTATCATATCTACGTAAAAAAGCTACCCCCGTTACAAGTCGCTATAACCAACCGTTTTCTAGATATTTGGACTTGAAAAGTCGATTATTTGATAATCGATGCGTGTTGAAGTTATTACCATTATTTTGTATTTTTCACAAGAATGCTTAGGAAATGAATTTGAAGTTTAAGTAAGTTGTTTTGGTAATTACATGTTATGTGACAGTTAAACTTTTTCGATTATTTAAACAATAATGCTCATTTAGCCGATATGCATTTCGTTTATGGCCTTGCGGATGGCAATGCGCGCGAAGCAAGACGTATTTACCAGCAGCGATTTCCTAATCGAGTACTGTCTTCAGCTCCAACATTTACCAGTCTCCACCGTCGTTTGGCAGAAACAGGTAGCTTTAAGAGGGCAGCTGATATTATTGGAAGACCACGAGCAGTCCGAACCCCAGAATTGGAATAAGCAGTTTTGAACGCTCTCGAGGAGAATCCAGAAACGAGTACAAGAATAATTGCTGAAGCTCTCAATTCTACTTAGTCCACAGTTTGGAGAATTATCCACGATCAATAATTTTATCCATACCATATTCAAAGGGTACAAGCTCTTTTGCCACGAGACTTTCCCCAACGCATTACTATGTGTCAGTGGTTTTTGAGAAAATTGGCTGGAAATCCAGGCTGGAAATTTTTAAGATATGTACTCTTCAGGGACGAGGCAAACTTCTCCCGGAATGCTATCACAAACTTTCATAACAACCATGTTTGGGCTCTGGAAAATCCGCACGCAGTTAGTGAAAGACATTATCAGTATCAATTTTCTGTAAATGTATGTACGGCAATAATTCATAATTACTTGATAGGTCCTTTCTTTCTTCCGTTCCGACTGAATGGCGCAACTTACAGATACTTTTCAGAAAATGAATTGCCGGGACTACTTCACAATGTACCATTAGAAATTCGTATCTGCATATGGTTTATGCATGATGGGGCTCCGGCCCATTTTAGCGTTGTAGCCAGGGAATTCCTTAACACTGTCTACCCAAATCGATGGATCGGTAGGGGTGTAGAAGAACCTAACCAGGCGTGAGCACCATGGTCCCCAGATCTGAACCCGCTAGATTTTTATTTTTTGGGACATTTGAAGTCACTAGTTTATAAAACTCCAGTAGCGAACGAGGAAGATCTAAGAAATCGAATACCTAGTAGACGCCTGTGAAACAATAAGAAAAACACCAATAATTTTTGAGCTGGTACGAGATTCAATGACTAGAAGACTGAATGCCTGTATCTTCGCTGAAGGTGGACACTTTGAACAATTTATTTGAATACAATTTAGTGTCCTTTATTTCATTTTATTCTACATATTCAAAATTTCTTGAAATAAAATTTTGATATTTCTTGCAAATTTTATTAAAACAAATACAGATTTTGCACCCTTGATATAAAAATAACTATTTCACACGAGTAAAAATAAAAAGAATAGGTGGCGCCCTCTACAAGAAACCAAAACGACTTACTTAAACGTCAAATTCATTTCCCAAGCAATCTTGTGGAAAATGCAAAATAATGGTAATAATATTTGTTGAAAATATAAACAGGATGTTCATAAAATCAGATGTGGAATCATCTGCGACAATATTCAATTGAGAATGTTTCCCTTTTCAAAATGGTAACAACTTCAACACGCATCGATTATCAAATAATCAACTTGAAATTTTCAAGTCCGAATATCTAGAAAACGGTTGCTTGTAGCAACTTGTAACGAGGGTAGCTTTTTTACGTATATATGATATAGGAAGTAATTTTTCCACTGAAAAATGTGCTAGAAGTACGCTCAAAAAAGTTATGAATCTTCAAAAAAGAGAAAGACGTGTAGGTGGCGTCCCCTACGAGTAGGAGCAATAATAAAACTTTAACACCCTGAATCTTGGAAACAAAGCGTTGCCGGACATATATTTATTTGGACAATTCATATCAGAATATTGTGAGAAAGTACCTCCTGAAGTTTGTCAAAGTACTTTCGAATCACCCTGTATAACTAAAAAGTCACAAATAAGAATAAATTGTGAAAAAGGGGAAATAGCAATTGTGAATATATATGAGTAATAGAAAATTGTGGCATTTCAGACGATTTTTTTAGTTAAAGAAAAAACTATCTTCGAGCAGGATTAGAACCCGCGTCCTCTAGATCTCCGGTCATACGCTCTACCAACTGAGCTATCGAAAACACAAGGTTCCATCTGAGCCACGAAGATTGCTTTTTCCTAGAATTTAATGTTTGTTGGTTGTTGGAATGGATTAATGAGGTAGAAAGGATCTCGTACACTATCAAACGCCCGAAACTTAACCGAAACTGTGATGGGTAATAATGAGATTCTTTATATTCATATATATATATATATATATATATATATATATATATATATATATTGTAGGATTAGCAGGTGTTCAGTCAGGTTTCAATAAAGAAAATATCTTCTCTACTTTCCCCGGCTTTCTACACATTTATTTTGTATTCCCCAAGGCTAAAAAATGGAATGATTATAAATATTGAATAAGAAAAATAATATGAACTTACATGTAAAATGAGTTAAATTAACGTATATCTGTATATAAAGTATATCGACATAACGACCTCAAAAATTTGTCACACTCATAGACATTTGAATTTGTCGAAAGCTTGGAAAAGTGAAGAAGATTTTTTCCTTATTATATTATAAGTATAGTCGAGAAACAAATTCATATGATACGGGGTCAACCAGCTGGACATACGGGAATGCCCACCTGAAGAATGGAAGACGCTGAGACAGCATTACAACCTCAAAATCGTCCCGCAATATTCGAATATCGCCAATGACTACTAAATCAACGACTATATTCATCGTCAGTGAAAAATACTCATGTTGTACGATGAACACATTTTTCGTGGATAAATAGAAAGAAACCGCTTGTACAAATATTTCATTTTAGCGATAATGGTGCATATATGCCAGTGCCTTCATAGTCTTGGTTTCATCGGTAAGTTTTGTATCTTCGTTATTTGGAAACTTTTGTATATTTATTTAAAATCACATATGTTGTCGCGTTCTTTAGCCTTTTTGAAAAAAACATGAAATTCGAGGACATCCTGTATAGATTTGACGTCGTAAAATAACCTTCGCTTCGACACTTCCGGAATTTTTCAATTCACTCGCCGACCCCAGTTCTTGAATAAATTTCCTATGCAAAGAGATAAAGTTTTTTTTTACTTCGACTCTTCATTCTATATCTCCCAGTTATAGTCGAAACGACCGGACAGAACAAACAAAAATCCAGTCTGAAATGAACCGCAGAGAGGATATTCGGCGAGCGATATATAGGAAATATACGGACCCCTCGTATGCTAATAAGGAGCATATCCCGAAGGACAAACAAGTCCGCAACTGTTTGCGATTCGTATCAACTGAGTTTCATCCCGGAAAATCCTCTCTCTTCAATGCCCTTATGGAAACTCGATTCATGAGCTTTCCTTTTTGTTTCACTCTGGGTCCGGGACAAGAGAATATATTTAGCTGAAAAAGGTTGATTCCTCTTCTTGATGGTGTTGTTTTTTTCTTACATTTTGTTACGGATTTCACAAATAACCCCCTTGCTTTGGATTTGGAACAGCTTCAATGGTTTTACGTTGATACGTACGATGCTATAATTAATTATTATGATGACTTGTGTTTGATTTCCTAAATATGACGCCATCGTATTCTCATACCATTTAGTTTCTGCAACGAAGGATTGTGATCCACTGTGTCAAATGCATGGCTAAGATTGTCACGAAAATCGATTATTTAACCAATGGTTGCTTTTACCTATGAAAATCTCCAGAAATGCAGGCAAATTAAAATTTCATGACCTACACCAAAAGGAAAATGCATTGATTTTTTAATTATAATTGAATTAATAAAAAATACATAATTCAGTTACATGTAACGTGCCAAGAGGAATACTAATTGTCTGTGTAAAACATCTGTTACTTACAGACTACCGTTAGCAACAAAACTATATTTCATCAATGAATCCGATTAATTTATTTACAATTTGATGTCATATTGAAGTCTGTCTGTCGCCAAGGGCATCTGCACAGTAGAACTGGTCATTCAACTGGGAGTTTAAGTTGAATTTATACTCGTTATTTATTTATCGAATTCCCACTTCTTTGGTATAAGCAATTTTAATCATGTTTTACTATGATTTTGGCGGAGCTCTATGAACTGAACTCTCTACAGGCGCGTACTGGGATATTTTTGGGGACCGGGAAACTGTTAGCCGAGGGTCCATACGATTTTTTACGAACATCGAAAAAAAAACGAAATATTTTTAGAAGTTTTTATATAATGTGTTTAGGGTCCGATTCTATTTATAATTCATTCTATTTATCATTGAGGGTCCGAATCAATTCAAAATTGCTATCTGGAGGTTTTTGGGTCGCAGATTATGATTTTGTTGTCAAAATTCGAAATGGAGGATCTAATATGGCGGAGGATATTTTTTATTTATTTTCCGATTTCAATGAAAATTGGTATGTATGGGTTTTCGGGGTCGTAAATCATGATTTGTCAAAATTCGATGATAATTCATATAATGTCTGATATTATATGAATAAAGTTTTCAATTTGAAGTCGTATTTATTCCATAAAAATAATTGCAAATCATTGCGTTTTACATAATTATTTTATTTCCATTGCTGTTCTGGATTCAATTGGACGTGATCAACCCAAAAATTAAAAAAGTTTTTTTTTGTTTGTCAGTAATGGAAGATTTTCGGTTGTGGGTTGTTCAAACAGATCCAAAATAGTACGTTGTGGTCAACTGTGTCCACATACTTTAATATCAATTTCCGCTATGTGATTTTTCCAATAGGTTTGATGTCACAGTGCGAAATTTCTTCTATCAAGAGAATATCCAATCATGATGCTCATTATAGAGTTGCAGCGACTATCAATTATTTTCAACCGACGAAATCAAAAAGGAGGAGTCGACGCGTATATATTTTTTTATGTATGATCACGCATAACTTTTCACCGAGCAATTCGATTCCAATGATTCTTCTTTCATTGGATAGGGCTGTACTTCGAAGTTGGTCCCATTTCAATTCGAAAATTCATCCCTAAAGGTAGCAAAATGGAGAATATTGATCGTTCACCCTTTGTATTTTGGGAAAACCTGCAGCAAAGTGGGAAAACCTTCAAAATACGTTAAACTTCGTTGAGCAACCAACATTTTTGCGCGGAAAAAGTCGAAAATATTTTTTTTGTTAAAAAATGCTCAAGCTGCCCCCTCAGCTGTGTTCTCTGCTTGCTAGTTTTCTCTCAAACAGGTCTCTCCATGTAGTGGTCGATGGAGTTTCATCTGACACTCTACTCATAAATGCTGGTGTTCCGCAAGGATCTATTCTCGCACCAACACTATTTCTACTTCACATCAACGACCTGTTGAAAGCAACTTCATGTCCAGTACACAGCTTTGCCGATGATAGTACCCTCCATACCGCTTTCTCTTCCAGGGCCCCTATATCAGCCCGTGAAACCAGAAATGAACGAGGAAGAAATGTTAATAATATAAATATGGACTAAGCAACAATTCTCGAGTGGGGATCTAATAACTTGGTAGAATTCAATGCAAACAAAACACAAGCATGTCTTTTCTCTAGAAAAGCCGATCTCACTGTGCCTAACATAACTTTGTCAGGAGTAACCATACCACTGAAGTCATCCATATCGATGCTTGGTATTACTATCAGCAATAACCTTTCCTGGGAAAATCACGTGAGGTCCATTGCCAAAGTGCATCCCAAAAACTTGGTTTTTTGTTTCGTGCCAAGAGATATTTCACCCCCACTCAGCTGCTTATGATCTATAAGGCACAGATCCGATCTGTCCTGGAATACTGTTCCCATATTTGGAGCGCGGCACCTAAACATATCCTGAGGCTATTGGATTCTGTCCAAAAAAGGGCAATTCGTCTCGTCGGTGATGCCTCGCTTACAAACTCGCTCACTTGTCTGGAACACCGTAGAAAAGTTGGCGATTTGTCTCTATTTTATAGATATTTTCATGGGCGATGCTCTTCTGAAATATGCTTTGGCAGTCTCTTCGAGATTAACCCGTCAAGTTCAGTCATCACACCCCTTCGTGGTCACTTTGGAGACCTGCAGAACATCACTTTCCAAAGACTCGTTCATCCAACGAACAGCGAGGCTTTGGAACTCATTGCCTAGGAAGGTGTTCCCCGAGGCATACAACCTCCAGAAATTTAAGAAGAACAAACCCCTATCCTTTTCTGGGAACCAGAAAATAAAAAAAAAAAAAAAAAAAACTTCATGGCATGCAGGTATCAATGAACTGTTGTGATTAAAAAGGATTAATTCACAATTATTCACGAAACAAGAACTCTTAACAGTAAGAACTAGACTTTATGAATGCGATAGAAGAAGATATGTTTCAAATGTCCCGCAGAAAGTTTGGATGAAAACGTAATTTTCCCATTTGAAAATTTGAAAGTCTTTTCATTTGAGTAAACAGGAAATATTTGAGATGATTGTCAATAATGTCAATTGTTATTCATGAGTAATGTCGAAAAAGCAATGTTGCCAAATGTAAAAAATGTCCGATAGACATGAAGAGTTAAGTTTAATCCAATCAAATAATTTATTGTGATAATTAAAATTATGTGAATTGAAGGTTTTATTCAGTGAGTTGCTGAAAAAATTAAGAAATTAACCCGTCTCAAATAAGTGAAAGTTGAAAATTGCTTTTTTATCCTTTCTGAGGCCATAATTCCGAAAATAACCGTTTGCGCGGAAATATCCGGTAAAAGCACTCCTTCTCTCCGAAAATAGCTCAAAGACTTTTCTAACGTATTTTTGCCACCTGAACACGAATCCGAAAGAACGAGGCACCCTCTTCCCTTTCCGAGTTAGATAGCTTTTTTGATCCAAAACACGTATTTTTCTAGCTCCATTTTTTCGCGCAAATATCACTGACAATCCTCCTTTTTTAACCAGCATAAACTAGAACGCCAAATCACTCATTTTGGCCCAATTTAAACCAAAACTTTTGCCCACCAAGTTGATGGCCAGCCAATCAACTTTTTCAAAACTCGTTTTTTACGAAATATTATTTGGGCACAAGTGTCCGCCAGTCGTGAAATGCAAGTACACTGAATTAGGTTTCAATAGGAGCAGATATTGGTAGAATTCAATGCAAACAAAACACAAGCATGTCTTTTCTCTAGAAAAGCCGATCTCACTGTGCCTAACATAACTTTGTCAGGAGTAACCATACCACTGAAGCCATCCATATCGATGCTTGGTATTACTATCAGCAATAACCTTTCCTGGGAAAATCACGTGAGGTCCATTGCCAAAAGTGCATCCCAAAAACTTGGTTTTCTGTTTCGTGCCAAGAGCTATTTCACCCCCAGTCAGCTGCTTATGATCTATAAGGCACAGATCCGACCTGTCCTGGAATACTGTTCCCATATTTGGAGTGCGGCACCTAAACATATCCTGAGGCTATTGGATTCTGTCCAAAAAAGGGCAATTCGTCTCGTCGGTGATGCCTCGCTTACAAACTCGCTCACTTGTCTGGAACACCGTAGAAATGTTGGCGATTTGTCTCTATTTTATAGATATTTTCATGGGCGATGCTCTTCTGAGATATCAACAATCGTTCCTGCTTTGGCAGTCTCTTCGAGATTAACCCGTCAAGTTCAGTCATCACACCCCTTCGTGGTCACTTTGGAGACCTGCAGAACATCACTTTCCAAAGACTCGTTCATCCAACGAACAGCGAGGCTTTGGAACTCATTGCCTAGGGAGGTGTTCCCCGAGGCATACAACCTTCAGAAATTTAAGAAGAACACCAACTCCCAACTCCTACCTTCTTTCCCTAGGTTCCCACGATGTTCTCTGAACATTACAGGATATCCCTTTTCGTGGGAACCAGAACATAAAAAAAAAAAAAAAAATGCGTTAAAGTTCAGCGTGTCTCGGTCCGATCTTCAAATCCAGTCAATGTCTTACCTAAGAGGAGGGAACACAACCTCACCTAACTTGGCCAGCCAATCAATTTTTTCAAAACACGCTCAGCTTCGCTCGCGGGCACTTCGGTAGCGTTGATTTTTCTGGGTTTTTACGAATCGTGAGATGGAAGTACACCGAATTAGATTTCAATGGGAGCAAATATTTCAGCAAAGTACTGCTAAAAAGTTTAGGGACATTTTGCGAATCACCAAAATCGAGGATGCATTGTGAGTGATTTTTGCGCGAGAAAACGGTGCTTGGAAAACACGTGTTCTGGATCAAAAAAAGTTCTCTAATTCATTAAGGGTACGAGAACGATTGGTGTTCAGGGGGCAAAAACAGCTATTTTCGGAGAGCAGGAGATATATGAAGATTTATCAAGAATTGAATAATTGGCAACAATGTTGAAAACAGATGCAAAGATTGTAGTTCTCTCTTTGACAGATGAAATGTATAACGTGAAATGTCAAACGATTTTTAACTTTCTGAAAACAAACTATTATCCTATTATCCCGGTAAAAAAAATACATTATTAATTACAATGAAGAAGGTATGGAATAGCTATCGAGGGTTCCATACAGTGTGTTGCTGAAAAAATGAAGAAATTAAGCCGTCCCAAGTAAGTGTAAATTATGATTGAAAATAGACCTTTTCGAATCTTTCAAGGGTCACAATTCCGAAAATAACCGTTTCCGCGGAAAAATTTCGATGGATCTACTTTTATTATCGTGTGCTGAAGCATCTGTGAAAATTTCGTGAAAATCGGTGACATTTCACTTTGCTGCAGGTTTACCGAATTTTGGTCCGTTAACCGATTCTATCAGGCATAACTTTGTAGTGGGTTTTCCGATTTGGATGATTCTTTTTCCTATTAGATAGGTATACCTCATAGTTAATCATATTTGTAATGAAATAATCCACACGTATGGGTAGAAAAATAGGGGATGATTGATTTTTCACTTATGAACATTGGCACACATATGTAGTTGACATTGACAGATCCTCCTACATCCGTTACTTTAATTACATTCTATGGAAGGATGGAATTATAAACAAAGTGATGAAATCAACTAACCAGAACTTTCAAAAATAATTTATATTATATAACAATAAATAGTTAAAGTAGATAATCATATTATTTAACAGTTAATAGTTAAAGTAAGCTAGGTAAGTGAGTATTTTGGAAGTAATAAAAAATTAAGTAGGTAGTAATTAGTAGATTTCAGCCACAAAAATTGAAAAATTGAAACTTCATAACAAAAAATTCAACCGACGAAAGAATCAACTGAAAAGCAAAAAATTAAATAAACCTTGTTAGTCCTAATGATAATTGAGCTCCTAAACTAACGCGATTAACTAATTTTGAGTCGGCGCTAAACTACCAATTGAATTAGGTAAAGCGTAAAATGATGGCAGCGAGATTCATGGCGGCGTGTTGATTACTTCATCAAAGTAATATAATGATCTTCGATAATTGTTTGTTTGGCGCCGACTTAAAATTAGTTACTCACAGTTTAGGAGTTTAATTTTTTGTTTTTAAGTTGATTTTTTCGTCGTTTTAATTTTTTGTCAAAAAGTTTTTTTTATCAGTACGAAAACATCGAATTTAAATAGTTTTCCGTCTAGTCGAATTCATGGAAAAATTGAAACCCATGCTCGCTCATTAAATCGTTTACATGCGGCGCATTTCACAAGGGCTATTTTACGAACATTAATAACGGGCGTATTGCCATTAACAACCCCGGGTGGGTTTTGTTAAAAATGACTAATTGATTTTTGCGACAATGGAAAATAGACGCCGCCGGGCACTGTACGACCAATACCCCCGTTTAATTTTGATTGATAACGGTGGAATTTTATGAAACGACTGATAATAGAATTTTATAACACGTCTGAAGTGGAAACATGAACATGATGTCATCGTATTGAACAATTTCGTCGTTGTTTGCATTGTCACTCTTTGGATGGCATTTCGAAGCGGGTATAATGAATGATGATCGTATGTGATAATAACACCGGCACACAAAAAAAAAAGTTGTCTGTGCACCGGGCGCCACCTATTTACGGGCATGTTTTTCGACCCGCTGAACACGAATTTAAAGTCAGTTTAGGCCGTCCGGGCTTCAATTTCGAGTAAATTGCAAAAAACCCCAAAAAATAGCGAAAATTCGATGTTTTGGCAAGAAAAAAAATTTTGAGATCTAATGCAAGCATAATTTTCATGTATTTTGATCTGTTAAATACTAATTTCGATCGTACTTCAATCATAAACCGTTTTAAATCTAAAAAAATTGTAAAAAATCATCAAAATTACAAAATCGAAGAAAATTGGGATTTTGTTTTAATCTATCTGAAAACGTTCTGCGGTTTTTTACCCGCTGAAACTCCCCACAAACGTAACAAAATTGATCAGGACTCTTATTGCATAGATGGGAATTGCTTCTTGTAATAGTATACTCTCCAGTAGCCAAGTTTTCCACTACTGAAGAGCTGCAGTCGCTGGATGACGACGCCTGCGGGCCTGCTTTCTCACCCTGACCAGACGCCGATACTGGGTTTCCGAATCCCTGCATCGTAAAGTACTCATCACTTTTACCTGCCATGACGGCACACACGCCGTTAACCCAGGGACTCTGCCAGATGGTTCTGTTGCCCACCGTCACCCCGAGGAGGTGCCCTGGTTGCAAGTACAAGCGATCATGCAATGAAATGAAGTCTGCACTTCGAAGAAGTTGAAATTCCAACACGATGACAAATTTTTACTAAATAAAGGAAAAGGTGGAAAAAGAGGTATCCACATCGTAGATCATTTGAGAATGAAACAGTACAATACCCTCGAAAAACCGTTAAAAATTCAATTTGTGTACATTCTTGGATCTTAATCTTGTATTTTAGAAATAAAAAATACAAGAAATTTATTTAATTGTGTTTAAAAAAAAATTTTCCATTTTTTCAGCAGCAATTTTCTGCTATTTTATCGGTTTTTTGCAGTTTTATGAATGTTTGAGAGGACTATGGGCCAAATTTATTGCAGAATCAGAATTTTTTATCTTGTCAAAATATCGAATTTTCGCTATTTTTGGGGTTTTTTGCAATTTACTCGAAATTGAAGCCCGGACGGCCTAAACTGACTTGAAATTCGTGTTCAGCGGGTCGAAAAACATGTCCGTAGATAGGTGGCGCCCGGTGCACAGACAACTTTTTTTTTTGTGTGCCGGTGTAATTCAGCATTCCTCTGCATTTTTTGGGTATTCTCCTCTTGGAGTTGTTTGTCAAAGTACTTACGCAATTTATCAAGGGTAATGTCATAAGTGCTAGAGGTTTTATCGCTCAAATCTTTTGAAATTTTCGAGAAAGCATTTTGCCTGGAAATTTGCGGTCTTATTATCTGATTGAACCACGAGAGTAAAACTTGTGGTTTAATCTTTGTGGTTTAATCTTTGAAAATAAGGCCGCAAATTGCAGGAGTTAAATTTCCTAGAAACAAAATGCTTGGGACAAAATTTTAAAAATTTTGCGCTAAATTCCTCCAGCTGGAATGATATTTGATGAGAACTTTTCCCGAATCACATTCAAAACTGAATAAAACCACCAGAATTAATGTTATATTCGAATTTTCAACGTGGAAAGTTACATCAGTTCTTCTCGATCGAAGAAATCGTTTCACAAATCCATTCATTCATATTGATTATTCACTGCTCTTAAACTCACTCAAAACTTAAAATATATATAATTTTTTCACTTATAATTGCACGAGAGGTTTGTATTTTATCGGGTAAATTTGGGTTGTTTAATGAGAAACTGTTGCCTAGCAATTAGACGAGAAAAACTGTCAACTATTAAAAACGCGACACCGAAGGTGGAGCGTTTTTAGGTTGACACTTTTTCGAGTCAAATTGCTAAAAAAAAAAAGTTTAGAATTTAAACAACACAAATTTACCTGATATCAATACAATCATCGAGTGTAATTCGGCAGGACAATTTAATGAATAAGAAATTTAGAAATATATCAATGCAAACTTTATTTATGAAACTTTAAAAATAAACACATTTTTATTTGAATGTACAATTATTAATAACGCAGTTATTGAAATTCATACTAGGAACAGTGATGTCGCTGCGGGTGCCACAGCTAATCGTTTCTGTAGTAAATGTTGAAGTTTTTCTTTTTCCAAACGAATTTATTGAATAATGCTCGAATGATACTCTTTGTCAATTTGTAAGTATGATTTTATTGATGATGAATTGCTGTGACGTGTTATTTTTATTAGAGCTTGTTCTTCAATTCCGCTTTTACTTAATTCGCTAACTGCTGCCGCTCGATTTGAGTGATTTGTACATCTATACCAATACGTTGTGCTAAGCATTTAGTCCATTTGGAAATTTCAATAATTCCAATCGTCACATTCTTATACCAACCTTTAGAATTTTTCTTCTTCCAAAAGGGATTTGGTGTAAGAAATACTCCGTCCAATGTTATAAAAGTGTCTCGTTTTTTCATTAACTTTTTGAATAAATTGGGCAAATATCTTCCTCTAAAATAGTAGGCGTAATCCATTTGCTGTCAGATAATTTATTGTTACCGCCTTGTCTCGTTTTCAAAAATAGAGGATTATAATCGATACGTCCAGTTTATTTTCCATTATTTTCAATTTCAGATACGAAATAAGTGGTTTTGCAGTAAGCTGCTTCTCCTCCGCGCCAAGCTAATTCAAACTCCAAAATGTGATATAATTTCTTTTGAAGTCCTTCCGGTTCATTTTCGTCATATAATCTGGCCATTGCAAATACTTCAGATTTATTAAGAGCTGATGCACTAGATTTTCTCTTTTCGTGTTGTGCTTGTAGGATTTTACGTTTAGCATTACGTGCAGCTCGTGATGAATTAAACTGAACGTCGGTGAAAGGGTTAAATACAATATTGAATTCGTTATAATATTTACTTTGTAGCATTTTAGCGGTGGCGTTCCAAATTGTTTTAACTACCGCTTCTTTATAGTCTTCTCCGTTGCCTTTTCGCATATTAAATGCCTAATCTTGCAATATTACATTCAGTTTCTCGATGGAAGTATCTGGTTCAAATTTATATCTTTTTGCATCGCAAAACGTAGAAAATTGTCGCCAGATTGATGATTGCGTCGCAACTGTATTAAAAATTTGACTAATTTCGGCGTTCGTAGACTCACCGAATCGACTCATTGTTAGTGCTTAGAAATTCAATGAGTTGTTGACAAATATGTCAAACTATTTATTTTGGCAACCAACACCGCGATAATTGATAAACAAATGAATAAGTGAAAAAACCACTAGTGCATTTGTCGCTGTAAAGGTGGCAGCTAACTTTTGCCGCTCTTAAACTGACAATTGCACTGTGGCATATGCGATTTTGTATACATGAGTGTCTTAGTATATGTCAGAAATACGATTAATGTCGCAACTACACAACACGGTATGACATAATAAATTGTGTGATCAAAGTGATTTAGTGTGGTGTGCAATTTTTGATAGGGTTTTCTCTATCACTCTTCTTGAAACTAGGTATAACTTTCGTAAGTTTCGTGGAGAATTTAATCAAATGATAATCCATTCTCTAAATTATTCTCATATTCATTCAAAGTACGCAGATCAGGTGTGAGATTTGGTATTGCACCAACCAAGTTATTATTTATAATATTCACATCAGAAAGTCAATTCGGCAATATTTTGTTGGTCTTATTTTCAACAAGTGTTCACAGCTATAGTCATAACAGATACAATTTTACACAATTCGTTAGATATGTCACTTGCCGAGATGAGGGAATATTCGTCATCTACCTTTTGTCATATATCGAAATAAACCTCATTCATACAATCGGACACACTTTTCTGATCGATATAAATTCCAAAGAGTATCGCGCAGCAGGACGCCAAACAACCTGTCAATAAATCACCGCAACGCTAATGGACGTTATTGAGAGCTGCAATAATGACCATTGATATGATCCGATTAAGTTTGGCGGTCCGTGGCCAATTAACTGCACAAAATATTAGTTTATCTCGATAACCCTTCGATATTGCCGTTTTGAATCAACTGTAAATGCACGTCCGGCCCGTCGAGCCGCATAGTTATGCCTTCTGCCCGATTAAATGGTGGGATACAAAATTGGTCCTTCGAGCCTGACCAGGAAAGGACGGCAACGATATCGTATCGTATCATCGCTCATCAGTCGATCATAAGGTTTGAAATTTGGTGCTACAAATCAGTTAGACATATTTATTCATCATTAGGAATAAAGGTACATATGAAAGGTACATAAACATAATCAGTAGTAAATAAACATGTGTAATCCACTATAGGCGGGGCCTGTGCGTGGATAAAATGAGGTTACACATATTTATATATATTTGTTATGTAATGATGTATTTTCAAATATGAATTGTTGTTATAATATGAAAATTGCTAATAATGTTTTTTGCTATTCTTTGTGAGCCAAATTGATATGATACAAATAGATATTTCTGCCCCTGTAATAATAATTGCCAGCGAACGTCACTGTTCTCTCGTCACGCTACCAACAATTATTATTTTCCTCACCACGGCAAAGCTACAGTTGGTACGCCCTTATCTCAAGGTGGCCGGTTCAAAGCAATAGAGCCACTTGCCACTGCTGGCTAACTTCAGTTTATTGAATGGTCTTTGATATGTTATTGATCATTGTGAGAAAACAAACAACAAAATATCATAAAGCAATTATCTCCTTTATTCAGGAAGACTTAAAATACCTGGCCTACGAGAAATAACTTATACTAGGGTGAATCAAACAAATATTCACGGATAAAATAATAAATCAGATCATGGATAGTTAAACAGAACCTCACTTTTTCCGTGAGAGTGACGTTTTCTGTTATTGTTCAAAATAGTGTGACATAAAGTTCTACGAATGTGAAATATGTTGTTGGTGAAATAGTTCAGGACCGGAAGAGCACTATTAAAGTTTTATACCTGGTTGGAACTGTTGGTGTTCTACTTATACCATGAATCAGGATGTCTCCTCTCTCCAATCGCTGTCAGGACTGCAATATCATGAATCAGGAACTATATAGTTGCGGAAATCAGCATTTGGATCCGTGGATATGTTATCATTAAGGTAATATTGGTTTTGTTTACCAAATGATGGGATTATTCCAATTTTCTTTCAGTAAAATTTTTGCGTGGCATCCGTTTGGAAATTTATTTTCGATCTCCCCTGAAGCTTCGTTTTCTATCGCCTAGCTACATCTTTTTCTCCTTGTTTTTTCATTTGCATTTTTGAATTGGTGCACTAAATCGTCACTTTTCACTGTTTATATTTATATTGCATAATTTATATATACAATTATTTTTCCACTCTTATCATTATTTACAAATTTCAATAATAATTGCTTCTGATACCATCTCATTGCTAATCTCTCACAATTTCCAATTTTACACCTGACCATCTATTCCCTGATTGGCTATTTTTATAAAGACATTCGCTGTTCTATCATTGGCTACTTTTTGTTAGCTACAGTTTCATATACTGTATGTTTCAAATTTATAAATGTGTTGATTACTGTTTATTCCTGAAAATTTTGTAAATTTAGACTTTTTATTGTCTTTTGAACAATTATGAGTTATAATAATTTTGACAGTGTATGAAATTGATTGTTTTATAGTATTTTGACATTTTTATCTATCCATATTCTACCTAGGCTCACAATATACATAGAATTTCAAAAGTTATTCACAAACAAACTCTTGAAACCATTAACCATCTAGTAATTATTCTTTTTGTGGGTTTTTAGTCTTTTAAAATTTACAACTGGCATAACATAACATAACAACATATATATATATATATATATATATATATATATATATATATATATATATAAATTTTGTATAAGAGAAAAATGAACATGAAATATAAATGTAAAGGTAGATAGGTATAAAAGATGTGTATATATTTGATGAGGCATGTTAAAATATGTGGTAAGTATCAGGTTTTTCTGTATGGCATGATCAGTCAATAAGACTATGAATTGTTGTTCTGGGCAATGAGAAAATATACAATTTCAGGTTATACTTGAATGTAGTTGGCCTTGAAATATTTTGAATTCCAGCTGGGAGACATTGGTATAGTTTGGGACTCAAATATGTCAGACTTTTTTGTCCTTTTGACTTTTTCATAAAAGGAGTCAAGTATGTGAGTTGTTTGTTCCTTGTATTATATTGATGTTCCGGGTTCTTTAAGTCGTGCTTAGAATTATGTTGTTTGATGTTGCTACGTAAAAAGAATAGTTGCCTTGGATCCATAATATTAATTTCATTGAATAAGCTATCTGATGGATACTTTATATCTTTGTTGAATATAATTTTAAGTAGGCGCTTTTGAACAATGATTAATTTTTCCAGGTGAGACTTATTTACACCTCCCCATGCTAATATTCCATACACAATATGTGGTTCCACCAATGCCTGATATATCGTTCTCATTGCTTTGAAATCTAGAATATATTTAACATTTTCAAGTTTATAAATTAAAAACTGTATTTTCTTAGTGACATATTCGATATGTTTATTCCATTTAAGGTTATTGTCTATCATAACACCAAGGTATTTGATCTTATTACAGCTGCATATTGAGATGTCTTCAGTGATTCGTAGGCTATCATAAGAAGGAATACTTCTCTTATCAATATATATGGGCAGAAAAAATGTTTTTTTAAAGTTAATTGTTAAAAGTCTATAGTTGAAAAAGGCTTGAATATTACGGATATCATTTTCTGCTTGAATTTTAAGTGATAGCCAGTCTTCATGACTGTAGAAAATTGCAGTATCATCCGCATAAGTGATAATTTGACCACTAGTGTTTATTCTGAATAGATCATTCAAATATATATTGAACAAAAGTGGTCCCAAAACAGTTCCTTGAGGTACACCATATTCTATTCTTTGAAAATTGCTCCTCACCATCTTCAGTTCAACACATTGAAATCTATTGGAAAGATAACTTTCGAATAATCTTAAGGCCACTCCTCTTATGCCGATGTTTTCCAAGCATTCCACAAGCAAGTCATGACTGACCGTATCGAATGCCTTTGAAAGGTCTATAAATACACATAGAGAGGGTTTTCCTGCATCTAAGGCATTATACATCTTTGTTGTAAGGGCGAGGATTGCATCTTGGGTTGATACTCCTTCTTTGAATCCGTATTGGTTGGCGGAGATGATTTTATTTTTCTCAAGATATTTGGCAAGTCTTATTTTTATGATTTTTTCCAGTATTTTAGCAATAGTGGTTATTAATGAGATTGGTCTGTAGTTTATGACATCCTCCCTATCACCTGTTTTGAAAATTGGTTTGATCACTGACTTTTTGAAGATGCTTGGGAAATGTCCTTGCTGGAGGCACTTATTAAATATGTGAGACCGTATAGAAATGACACAATGCCTCAATTGAATTTGGTGATATATCCATCGCGATCGAATGTAGGATTTATACAAATGACACATAAAGAAAAAAACTTGTAATGTTTTTGTTACAAATATTATTCCATACAAATCTAATTGTTGCTCCATGTTTTTACATGTTTTCATGCTGTCTTTTACAACTTTTTGTATTTCACCGAAAAAAAACTCTAATTGCGGTTTGTTTCTGCATGTCTGACAACAAAAAAATCCGTTGCTACTTATATCACGTGACCTCAGATTTGGCGAGAAAAAAAAAGGTCTGTGGTACCGAAAAATGGGTCAAATTGACAAGATATCGAAAAAAATTATTGAGAAAATTTGTTTGGAATCCAACGGGCACCTCATGTATCAATTTTGAACCAGATTGAAAAAACAAAAATACCATTTTATTTCTCTACCCTTACATCAACAACATTATACATTCTTGTTTTATCTGGAAACAGCTTTAATAACCTAATAAAAATAAACCTCATTCAGCTATGCCGTATATTCTATTTAACATATGACAGGTATATAGCTTGCTAAATTGAGTTTTCATCTTATTGAATATCATCCTAGACATATTCACCGAGTTGGAAATTTCTCGTTTGAAAATCATCTCTTGAGGTTTTCCATGCATAAATAATAGGACAACCTCACGCGTTATAACGCCCGAGTATCGGAAGTGTCGACAAGAGCAGGACTAGAAAATAGTTTAATTTTGAAGTGGAATGTTCAATCGATAGTATTATTTCGATATTCTCTTCAATATTGTCGTTATGAATCCACACTGACCTGTTAAGAATAAGAGTCGTATTTAACAGTTTAAAAGTTGTGAGATATTTAAATTTTTAGAGTTTTATTCACGACAAATTTATATGTACATTTAGTTTAGCTGTTGCTATTCAATAATAATAATACCCATGTTAATTAGAAACATTAATTAGAAACATTTCTTTAGCACTGCCGTATGTTGAGGCATCCAGTAAAGACTAAATATAAAAATTTGCACACTCATCCGGTGACCGGAAATCACTCAAATTCGCATAAAACGTTGTTAAGCCCTGTAATTACAGAAAAACTTTCTTCCCTACAAAACAACGTAATATTTTTAAATGAGAACTTGATAACCAGAAAAGTTCAATAGGTTTCACATGCTTGACTGAAAGAGCTGATAAGCATACGCTCGTTAAACCATACGTTGTTATTGGAAGACAATTAAAATGCACTTAAAAATAATTATCAAGAAATAACCCTTGTACACCGGATTCATAAATAACTCATCTAGGAAAATTTAACGATGGTAAGCAAGAGTATTATTTCTAATTTGTTGATATCGCCTCGAGATATAGGTTATCATGGAACGGTTTTATTGCAATTGTACCGACAGAATGCGCTATAAATTCACCGAGTATGACAGCCATTAAATATAACTCTTCCTCGAAAAGGCATAAAACTATGTTTTATATATTTTTTTGATGACAGAATCAAAACAAACCCATCAATTATTAATTATTATGACTAGTTGAAGATTATTATAATTGCTAGTCGTGGTTAGACCAATTATCACGTGATGCGATAACGGGTTATAAAAGCGCGAGTTTTCAGATCAAAATATTCATTCGGTGTTCAGCAGCCAAGCCAGTCATATCATAGTTGTTACACGGTAACATGTTCCTCTCAAAAGTGAGGTTCAGAAGTCCATCGAATCACAGTATCATACAATAATGATGGGAGTTTCCAATCAATGTAGTGAACGTCAGAAAACATTAAACTAAGCAACTGAAAACCAAGTATTGAACGCTCCAAGTGAAAGTACGAGTGAACAGTAGTTTTTTCCAAAAAATTGCCTATTTTGGTCAACGCTTCCAGAACAGAGATAAGACAACAGGAGTCCGCAATTCGATAGTTCACGATCTCTTAGAAAAACCATAGCCATATCGCGCCTATACTAATATACCAGGCGAATAAAATAAAATAACCAATTGACGCTGGATTAATCGAAATAATAATAAAATCAAAACTAATTGTCGTTTAAAAACCTACTTCGGTGAATAAGTGCGAAACAGGGTGAGTCCAATGTTTGTTTTCTGTATTTATGTTTATGGCAAACCCAACCTTTTTTAATGTACATGTGTCTGTAAAAGTATCTCCAAAGTTTCAAGTTAACAAAGATCTCAAAAGAGAATTATTTCTAGCCGTTTGTGACAAATGATGTCAAGATTGTTTTTAGTAAATCTATTTCGATTTTGTAGCCAACTATTAAATTAACTGTCAATAAGCTACACTCTTTTTGTTGTATGAATATTGTTCCATATTATTCGTCTATAGAACGAAGGAAATCATTGTGTCAGATTTTATTAAATATATATGTACATTCTTAACATTTCATGAGTGCATTATTATTTCAAGTTTAATTATTGTTTTTCGAATCCTTCCGAAAGGTACGTACTTCCTGAATAAAAAACCCAACGCTCCAGTATTAAAGAGAAATGAGATTTGTTCTGTAGCCGCTCCAGAGACAGTTTCAGTTCGATCGTCTTCAGATATTCGATGCTCTCAATACTGTTTTTCCCAATCTAACGAATAATGTCTGGTAACACCCTGTAGTCTGGTCTTTAACAACGTTAATTAGCAATATCTCCTTGGACAAAATTGCAAACATTGTGCAAATTGCAGGTATATTCCCTAACTTATTTTCTACATCCCTTGTGAAATTTGCACACGCAATTTTCAACCGAAAATACGAATAATCCTTGATTACGTTGTTACAAAATTGCAAACATTGAGCAAATTTGTGGTAAAATCATCCGGCAGTGCTAAAGAAATGTTTGTAATTATTGTGAATTGGCGGTCTATTTTGACTGGCGTATTAAGAGGGCTGTGTAGATGTACGTAGATTTTGTTTGGGATCTCCGTTATGCCGTCTGGTTGATTGAATCTATTTTTTGTTTGAATTATATTCCAAAATGATGGTTTTTTTAAGTTGACAGGTGTTAGATGATTGACATTCACTTGGATTTCCAGTATCTCCAACATTTAAAAATAAAATTGATTACCAACATATCGAGAAAAAGCCAGCGGAACAAACTCAATTGAATAATTGAAATAAAAATGATTCATTATTATTATTATTATCAAGTATAACCAGCTTCAGTCCAGTCCTTAACTAGGAAATATATCAATGATTTTGCTCCTATTGATCGAGTAGAGACTTGTATCAATTAATCAAATAATTAACTTCCATGGATTCAGCGGTTGACGCTCCATTGAAGATTGATTAGTGATATAACTGATTATAACCATATTGAGCGTGTTCAATATTCAGGTTGATAAATCGAGTGTTCGGTCTGTATCGATTGGCAACCAAATGAGCAATATTCATTGAGTTGAAAATATTATCGGAAACCGATCTTTGTTAGAACGTTTTGCCAATATCTTTGAAGGGCTGTATACCATATGCACCCTAATCTCATAGGGTCTATCAAAGTTGTATAGGGGAATCATTGTATCTGATTGCATTGCTGGCATAGTATGGGATTCCACCTCGTTCTCGATCTTGCGACAATTTCCTTTGCCAACTTCAGAAAATTTACAAATTTGAGGGGTTTCCCCACTTTGCCGAATTGATATCACTTTGACCATTAATATAATTTAATTCACCGAGTTTGGCTAATTATATTAATTAATTAAATTCACACGGACATATGAGAAGTGTCTGGGTTATTCGAAATATAATCCAATTCAATTAGTGTCATAATAATGGTTCAACATTTATCTTCATTGATTGTTTGAATAAATAGAGAATCAAATCGTTGTTCGATTGTACAAGCAGAGCGGAATAATTTCGGTTCCATTATTATTTATAGACGGTTTCATCGGGAACATATTCCAATTTGATTGAAAAAACATTCCATTTTGATCCGGCCCAAAGGACCAAATTCTGATATTTAATTGAATAGTTCAGTGCAACTCTCGGCAGACCACACATACATTTGTTGGCCATAAATCAATATTGGATGCAGCTAATTGGCTACGGATCTCCAAATTCAATCGATACATATTAATGGTCATTAGTGGAGCTACCAAACTATGATTTATTAATAAGTTCTGCGTTATACAAGGAAGACAAGGTTAATTTGTTCGGTCAACTTACTGAGTATACAGGGTCTACACCCTCTTGCACACCCGTGAATGACGAGTGTATAATATCATTTTATAACAAGTTAAAGTGGTTAGAAATCTTTAAAAAAAAAATTAAACATGTTTTGTTCTTTGTAAAATTCGACAAAATTTCGGATGAACTACTCAGAGAAAAACTTCGGCAATTTCCGGATGCAATAAACAGTTAACTCGACATTTGAATAAGGTAGAAGAAGAAGAAGGTGTGGTAAATGTATGCATTGCAGCCTAACTGAGATTGATATTCAATTTCAAAGTGGAGAAACCATCTAACCTTGTTATATCCAAACTGATGATAAAGTCAGAACTAGTTGACTTCCTACTCTGCTTTGAGGCACTTATCATAATTCTCACAGTCACTGGTAAGGAATAAACGACACAAACACTATTGAAAAGGGAAACATTCATTCGCAATTGCAAATCTCGGCCATTGTAAATTGTAATGATTCATGATTCAGACATCAGGTGAATTGAACACTGTTGCCAAGCAAGATTCTTGCATGCACGGTTTTAGAACAAAGGTTTGTTACATTCTACTAGTGTTTTCTGATTGGCTGGTGAATAAAAGAACGTAATTAGCAACCAATCAGAAAGCAGTACGCTGTAAACTCAAATAGCCAAAGAATACTTCCAGGATTCGAGAAAAGTCTCAAGCTAAACGAATCACAGGTACTTTAAAAAAATAATCTAAACAAAGTGAACGTAATCGGGTCAGACACTTATTTGAGTTCATTTTATGACACTTTTCCACTGTCTTTTTTCAACTGTATTTCTTGTTTGCTTCCATAATTCAATATAACCTACAATTATTATATTTGAAAGTCACTTGATTGCACATGAGCAAGGTATTTCACTCTTCACATTTCACTGTATTACAGATAAGATAGATTTCGCAGAGTAAGTATATTTAAGCATTCGATTCAATAAAAGAATAACTATTTGACTATTTTCTGGATACATTATTTATCTGTTGATCACATTACAACCAAAATTACATAAAATAGTACATTGAACATTGACTTCAAGCAGAGCAACCAGATCGCACCACTGAATCCTGCTTTGAGAGGGAGTAATAACATGTTTCCATAGGCGTACCGACTGAGCTGGGATAAGGTAAAAGAATACAGGTGAAAGAGAATTTGAAAAAGAGTAAGCAACATAGCCGTGTAAGTGTTATGATAGGTGATTCTTTTCAAAAAAAATTCAAATAAAAATAAATCAACTAATCAAACTTATCATAAGAAGTGGCAAATATTTTATTATGATGACTAGTTATTAAAAAAATTAAATAATAAAAATCAAAATACTAGCAATAATAATCATCATATTAATTGTCGCCAAAGCGGGCACTAACAATAATAATAATAGTAGCATCATAATTATATATATATATATATATATATATATATATATACATATCCACGGGCTAATTAGAAATTGCATTATATATTGACCGTTTGAACTGTGAAATCGATAGAAAAGATATATCAATGTTTGTTAAATTATTGTAGTTCCTACACATAGTTGTCAATGGACAGTTGAAATGTTTGTTTGAAGGTTGTAGACGAGAGTAATCAAGTTACCACCTTGATTACTCTCGTTTCAGACGTCCGTCGTCACACGACGTTTCGAATGCTTGTATCTGCAATCGTCTTCAGGTGAATACTGTGAATACAGTGTTGTTATCACTGTTATCATCAGGAATGAATACGCTTTTAAAATTGTTTGCAAATGCATTTACAATCTGATCGGTTTTCGTATTTTTTTTCAAAAATGAAGCGACATACGAAAAACATTGAGAAGACAAAAAAAAAACATTTTCAAATGCTCAAATCTAAAAGAAATTAAACATACGAAAAATAGTGTACAAGTACAAGAATTGCTCGTTTAAAGATATAAGAGTACCTGGGTGACCGAGCTTGGCTCGGTGTGTTTTTTTTTATAATATCGTGTTTTTTCGGAGATATTCATTTAGATAAACTTGAAATAGGATAATGTTATAACACCATCTCATGTAGGTGTCTTACCTGAAAAATGCGATTTTACACAAAAAAACATTTTTGTATAGCCTAGCCTACCATTATTCCAGACGTCGTAGTTGAATCTGGTGGATTCGCCTGTTCTACCAGACGTCGTAGTATTATCTGGTGGATTCCTAACCTACCATAAAACATGTTTTTTGTTCAAAATCGCGTTTTTTTCGAAAAAAAAAACACCTATTGATATACTTAAAAAACAAAACCCCATCTAAATATAAAATTTCATCCAAATCGTTAGAGCCGTTTCCGAGATAGCCGAATATATATATATATATATTTTATATTTATATATATATAAAAGATTTTTATATATATATATATATATATATATATATATATATATATATATACGATTTCGTCATCTATCATCACTAGTAGGGAAGTTTACAACCTTCAATATTCAGTTTCCAAATTTCACTTGTTTATGTATAATCGTTCCAAAAATAAGAGGGGGGGAGGGGGTCTGTTGAGAAGCACTGTATATATAAATAGTGCTTCTCAACAGACCCCTCCCCCCTCTTATTTTTGGAACGATTATACATAAACAAGTGAAATTTGGAAACTGAATATTGAAGGTTGTAAACTTCCCTACTAGTGATGATAGATGACGAAATCGTCAAAGATGACGTCACAAGGCCATTGTGACCAATAATTTTAAATGGAACCCTACGGAAAGCGACACCTCTTTTAAAAGTAATCGAAAAAACCTATTCAATGATACTAATTTTGTTTGTGTGTATGGCAGTTTTGGCAACCCGCTTTTGAAAAACGCAAAGCTGTGATGAATTAAATCAGTTAATACTAAAATTCCAAATTCAAGCTCCGCCTCTGGATAGTTGTCAAATAAGCTGACGTTTTTGTTAGTCTCCCTAATTCGACGTTTCTGTAATTGTCCAAGTTTTTGTACATTTAATAATTTGTGTATTGTTGATCGAACGTTTAACTGTTTCAGCAGCTTTTGGTACTTTCAATATTTTTGTACATTTTAATAATTTGTTAAACTGTTGTGAGCCGAACGTTCAAGTGCTTCAAGAAGCGAAATGGTACGTGCTTTAGGTGATAAAGTATCAGCGATCCTAATTCTTGGTGAAACTGGACAAAATATTTATGCAGCAGAACGCATTTTTAATGAGAGGTTTCCCGATCGCCCCGTTTCGAGGACTTATTTAAGGGAGCTTCTTCGTAAGTTTGAAACAACGGGTAGTATTAATGATGCGAAACGATCTGGCACACCACAAATTTCTGATGAGAAAAAAATGTATATACTGGCAGAGTAATAGTTGATCCTACTTCTTCAACAACTCACGTTGCATCTACCTGTGAAGTCAGTCGAAGTACAGTACACAAGGTGTTGAAAAAAAAACGAATTTCATCCATACAAATTAAAAATGGTTCATCAACTCTCAGACGACGACCCATACCGAAGACTAGAATTTTGTGAGAATATGGAAACTAAAATTAACCAACAGCCAGACTATGTCAAAACAATTTATTTTAGTGATGAAAGTACTTTCTATCTAAATGGAAATGTAAATACACAGAATGTGAGGTATTGGAGTGACGCAATTCCTCACCTGTTTCGTGAAACACATACCCAATTTCCCCAGAAGGTGAATGTTTGGGCAGGTATCCTGGGAAACCACATCGTTGGGCCTCTTTTTTTAAATACTAATTTAACTGGTGAGGTTTATCTGGAGCTGTTGCAAAACGCAATAGAACCGTTAATCCTTGAAATTTGGAAGATAATCCAGATGAATTCGGCAATTTGGAAATAACATTCCAACAGGATGGTGCTCCTCCACACTATTACGGTGCAGTAAGACGGTATTTGGATGAGGAGTATCGTGGTAGATGGATTGGACGACGAGGTTCAACCGAATGGCCAGCTCGATCACCGGACCTCACACCTTTGGATTTTTTTCTGTGGGGGTACCTCAAATCGAAGGTTTACTCCACTGAACCTGACAATATTGACGTTTTAAAACAACGTAATGTTACAGAATGTGTTTCCCAGACACATTTGCAAGAGTACGAGAAGTGTTAAAAATAGGATATTCACTGTCAGGAAGTAAATGGAGGTCACTTCGAGCAATTTCTTTAATAGATACTGATTCTTAAATCTGTAATTAATATCATACTGAATGGAATTCAAATTTTAATGTTTACTAATGAGCCATTAAAACTGCCATAAACACAAACAAAATTAGTATCATTGAATAGGTTTTTTCGATACCTTTTAAAAGAGGTGTCGCTTGCCGTAGGGTTCCATTTAAAATTATTGGTCACAATGGCCTTGTGACGTCATCTTTGACGATTTCGTCATCTATCACTAGTAGGGAAGTTTACAACCTTTAATATTCAGTTTCCAAATTCCACTTGTTTATGTATAATCGTTCCAAAAATAAGAGGGGTGGAGGGGACTTTTGAGAAGCACTGTATATATATATATATAAATTGGAAAATTAGGAAGAAATTTAAAGAAGCCCGAAACAGTGTCTACGGTTAACACTTTTCTTTGAGGGCTATGCCCATTAAATTTCTTCCATTTATATATATATATATATATATATATATATATATATATATATATATATATATATATTATTTAATTCTCTTTCATACAATTTTTTAGTATTCAAGTTTAACCATACGTGGAGTATACGATTAATTTGCGATAACTTCATTGTCTTTCAACTGAATTGTGGTAATGATGGTCCTATGAAACTGAAACAATTGAACGTAATTCCCAATTTAAATCGAGAGTAATTTGATTTTCTGTTCGAAACAAAGCTATCAGACTATTTACGACAGCGACATGTACCAATGAATAAACCAATTAGTTTTCATCGGGTTCGGCGTTCTATTCACTACCCGAAGATTGGTTTATTAAAGCTAAAGATTTGGGTGATTGATTGACTGCTAGTATTGAATCACTCTACAATCAAGTGAATAATATGAAATGATATGAACAATATGACATCAGGATACGATTCGGAGAAGCAGATTTTTTTCGCATTTCATTTGTTGGTATCCTTCCAGAACTAACTAGCCCATGTGGCCAAAAAACATGATTGGCATTATTTGAAATTCTTATTAAATTCATAAATATTAATTTTTAACATAACTTTTACGTGCTCCTCAAAACGCAAAATGGGGATAGTGGACAAAGTCCGCAATATTCCAATTCTTCTCGTTTTTTACACATTCTTTTGAACATTTTTGGTCGTTTGTTTTCAGATACTTTGTATACTTATTTTGTCAGATATCAAAATTGGGACTACCGAAATCACGGCAGTTTTTTATGCAAAAAAGTGCAGTGTTAGTATAATCGCAATTTCTGAAATCCATGGAAACTTGTAATTTAATTCAGCAAATATAACCACCAGTTAAATTTTATTGATTTTGTCGGTCATACTCTACCGGCAGCACTGAATAGAATTTCATTATATTATTATTGAAACGAACATCTGCCAGCACTGCCACCAGATATCCAGGTTATTCCACATACAATCAAATTTAATTATTGCAATAGTGGTTAAGCATTATCTTTATGGTTTGCTATATTTGCAATTGATAGAAAAATGGAATCGATTCCAACTGGAATGTCAAAGTTAGGTTTGGATGCGTATTTATTTCATTCAGTTCGATAGGTATCACAGAAAAAACAAATATATTTCATCGGGTATTCAGTACAATTTTTATAAAAAAAGCGTTTTGATTCTGCCAAGCATTCGCGAAACAAAACAATGCTACAAATGGCATATGATTAAAAAATATCGAAAATGAATAAGAGTTTTATAAACTTTAGGTGAAATGGGGCTAAAATAACAAATGTGACGGAAAAATTTGTTTTTCTATAATTATTTCAAAAATACATTGTCACATTAATGGACCTATAAGATATATTTGTTACCAGATATTGCTGTTTAATTTGTAATGAATTATGCCATAACTTTGAGAATAATGTTCGTGGAAAATGTCATTGTTCAAGAATGTATGGAAATGAACACGTTAAGAGCCGTAGTAGGAAAAAACAGGTTATAAAAAATTCGAAATTTTGATATTAGACAACAATGTAATATTGTTATGACCTGGGACAGTTGTAGAATTTAAAAACCCCACAACAGACTAGCCATTGACATGTTCCCAAACTTGAGACCAATGTTATGACTTGTCACCAGATCGTTGACCCCTGTTTTGGCTATACAAAGATGTTACAGTGAAGCTACAGAGATTTCATACTGGGTGTTATGTGTTATATTTTCTTTCGAAAAATAACGAGAAAACCTTATTGAGCGGCTAATAGAGGCATCACCCGGTATATTCGTCGATTGAGAGCGGAATCGTTGAATTTGCGTACTTGGCTAATCTCAGTTACTACTCAGAAAAAGAAACCACCCATAAACTATAATAGTATATTAATTCATCAATAATTTCACAAAAGGTAATAATTTCCATAATCATACGCAGTAAACTTATTCTAAATCAATAATAATTCTCAAAGAAATCAATTTCAATTGCTTTTCAGTCATTCTCCAAATCATTCCCAATATTATGAAAACAGCAATATCTTGTTACTTTCGCTCCATAGTGAGCGGATGTTTTAAATAATACGTAGAATTTCTTCCAACGACGTTTCGACATAATATTTGTCATCATCAGGTTAAAACACTAAAATTAAAAATATGAGACATAATTAACTTGACACAATATGAAAATGTATGCACTAAAACAATCATTTGAAAACATATGGTTCGAAGTATAACACGTTATTTAACGCAATATAAAAATATCTGTATTATATATGAGTATTCACTTACAAATTATTTTATTTGAATTTCTGCGTTCGCATCGTACGTACGTTATTGTAGGTGTGTGACTTCGAATTTATCGGAAATGGTTTGTTTATCTTTCATGCATTTTTAGCCTCTTCATAAGTACCCTGGATTGTTTATATTGAGTTCTAGTATATGAGCCGAGCTGTATTTTTTTGGCAGCATGTAAGGATCAGTTTTCATTATTATTTCTATAAACAAAATTGAAAACGGTTGTTATACATCATTTCAAGGAATGTTCTTACTCTTGGATTCCTTTCTTTGATCAAAATTCCAACGTTGTTAGTGTCAAACTTATGTTGATTTTCTTTTTCGTGTTTGATAAGGTTGTAATGTCAGTTTTTGAGTACTAGTGGGCTTGTACTCGTTCTTGCAAATATTGTTTTGTTTGACCTTTGGCAGTCTTTACAAGGTATTCTATATACTGTAGGAGTTTGTTTGTTTTTTGGTGTTTCTGGTTTTAATTTTGAATGAATGGTTTTGTTCGTATTTTGCAGTCGGTGTGATATAGTTATGTTGTGTTTCTCCATTGTTTTATTAATTTTATTCGATAGTTTGTATGGTAAAGATATGTTTGTTGTTGTTTTCTTTTCGTTATTATCATTTTTATTGTAGATCGCATGTATTCGTTTTTTATTTGTGTTTTTCTTCATTCCGAGAAATTGAAGAACAAAAAAAGGTAAATATATATGTAGTTTAAAGTTACTACAACTACATTACACAACGATAATGTGGTTGTAGTAACTTTGAACTTCTTTTATTCCTTGATCTACGTTTTTTTTCTTTTGTATCACTATGTTAGATGAATATGTTTAACATCATTGAAACCAACCTCAACAGAGTTGTGAGTAGCATAATGTTTCGCACTTGAATATGTATTACTATTTTTTTTTTCATCTATCGCAGTCTCCCTGATGATAGAAATAAAAATTTCCGAAAGCTTGGATAAACCTTAAAGAGTTTACTTTTTCATTGCTGCTTACCCCAATATCCCTAGTTATATATATATATATATATATATATATATATATTATGATGGTACTAATTATTATAATGATGGTTATTGCTATTTATTTATTTTTATTATTTAATAACTAGTCATCATAATAAAATATTTGTTATGATAGATTTGTTTAATTTAATTCCTTTTTTACTTGTTCATTTTGAAAAGTAAATACCTATCATAACAATAATGAATACCCTTTTTCACACTGTTTTACCTGAACTCCTCTACTTTATCCCAGCTCAGTCGGTATGCCTATGGAGTATGACGTATCTCCGTTTTCACGGTAGGATTCAGTAGTGCCAACTTGTTGCTCTGCTTGTAGTCAAAGGTACTATTTTGTGGGAATATTTGTGATTAGGTGATCAATAGATAAACCATTATTTCAAAAAATCGTCAAATAGTTTTTCTTTTATTGAAATAAGTCCTTAAAATGACCTAACCAGCGGTATCTAACTTATTTCAATCAAAACAGTGAAATAAAGTAGTAAAAAACTTGCTTATGTGTGATAAAATAATTTGTGAATATACGTTTCAAGGTTATGCTCAGTCTATGAGCATGAAAATAAAACGAATAATGTTCAAATGAATGGACACAAGTGATCCAAATAACCAAAAGAAGTGTCTGGCACTAATATGTTCACTTTATATAGTTCTGGTCTAAAAATACCTGTTATTCTTGCTCATGAGAGTTTTTCTGACTCTTGGAGGTGTTCTTCATATATGGGAAAGTGCAGCTCAACTGTAGAAAGTCCCCTTTGTTACTGGCGACGTCACGGACAGGATTTTTGTTGTATTTATCGTGAGTAGTTTCTCCTTGATGGTTTATATTCCCATTCCTCTCTGGCGCGTTTAATAACATTTAATGATTGATTTGATTGTTTTTTCCTTGTATTTTCCGATTTATTCTTGGTCAAAATTCGTACGTGATTTCGTTTTTACATAATTTTTTCATCTCTTCCAAGCTTATTATTCCTCCTCTTGGCAACCCTCACTTTTTGTTTATTTTCACCAGTTAAAAATTTTCCCAACTTTCTGTATCACTTTTTCTTGTTTTAAACTATTCTAAGGATTTTTTTCACAATTTCTAATTCTATATCTTATATTATATATACAAAGTTTGTTAGAATTCACATTTGACACTTTTCTGTTTTCAAATTTTTTTTATTTTCTATTTCCCTCAAATTGTTTTTGACATGTCGCTGTTGGGTTTCGTTCTGATATGATTTACCATACAGGATGTTCCAACTTGTATACCATTTTGTCTACTGGAGATCCAAAGTTTTTTTCATGAATTTTGAGATCTATATTATTTTTGTAAATTGTGCAAATTGAATGTATTGTTGGCAACATACTAATGACAATAGAAAAACTTCAGTGTTGACTTCATGGTACAAGATTCCAGAACAGTAAAATGCATAGAAAAATTGTAAAACAAACATAGCATAAAACCACGATAACATAAATACCTAATAATAATAATGAATTATCAGTTTCATTATCTGATAAACATTTCCTATCATAACAATTTATATATAAATATATAAATTAACAATACAAATTGAGCCAAATAAATATAAACACAACATGGCTTACCCAAAACTAGAACCTGCCTGTCACCACATAGTATTTTTAAACGAAATTACAGAAATAAAAACTTTAATTATGTTAGTTCGTATGTTTATTAGAAATCTATAATTACTTAGTTTGGATAAAAACGCGCACTGTCAGCATTTTTTTCATAGAATTGAAAATATATTCAATTCTGAGTTCTGTTTATTATTTGCGATATGTTTTCTTCACTTTGTACCTGGACACTGAAGTTAGTTTGATTTCCATTTGTAACAACTCGTTCTTGACTATACTTATTTACTTTTTCTACATATTTAAAAACTGTCTGATTGACTTAAATTTATTCCGAATTTAAATACATTTCATTTGACTTCTACTGATCTAAATTCGAATATCGATCTGGATTGAATCTGAATTGAGTCTCAATTTGAATGCCGAACTGAGTCAGTCCAAAATGCCGAATCGAATGCTTTGATTTAGCTCTGTTCGCTCCTTTTATAGCGAAAGGATACTGCAGGTGCAGGAAACCCCGTTGTCGACCCCCTATGTTCTATTTTTAGTTCTTAGCACAGCTGTCGTTTTTATAGGATTTTTTCTACTGTTTCCCGAGTTGATGGCTCATTAATATTTTTTTGATTTTACGGGTTTTTTGACAAAAAGGGGTGTTCATTTATAATGAATACTGTAGACAGAGTTATTTTTTTCTTATAGTTCAGCGTGGCTAGACGTTTTCACATGTGTTTGTCATTTCCACATGTGTTTGGTATTAAAATAATTTAGTTTTGACGTTGCATTATTTTGGTATTGACTCTCCTCTCTGGGGACAGGTTAGGACTGTTGACTGAATATTTTTACTTAACTGATTGTTTTATACTCAATTATATATCTATATATTATCGGGGTATGACAATATAACTCATGTCATAAAATTCGTTTGAAACAGAAGAGAAGAATGGGACTAGCATGTTTGAAGAGCAGAATAAAGGCTGATAAAATAGCAACAAACTATAGACCCATGGGAAAAACTAGCATAGGAAGACCACAAAAGAGATGGGCCCCAAGTTGGATATCTTCGGAGGAAGATACCCTATGACAAAACTCCATACCGTATAGAAAAACAGGGTACCAGCAATAAAATTCAGCAACAGCTTGGAAGAGGTTGACTTTGGCGAGTGACCGGGTGAAAGCTCGTTATGATTCGAAACCTAATTCAAGAGGATTCAAAGAAAGTGGAACAGGTGTGGTTGTCCAATCTTCGTGGGAAGAAAGATGTTTCTCCCGAACTTACACTGTTTTGGGAAGGAACGTATGACATAAAGGAAATGATCAACGATGTGGCTCGATCGAGAAGATTCAAGAAGCGGCCGCTCGAATACACTAGGGGATTCTACCACTTTACTAATAAATATATGAGCAGAAATGGTTTGCTATCAGATCAGTTTTTCGTAATGAGTGGTGTAGTTAAATTAAATTAGAATTGAGTTATTTAGGTGTCTGGACTTATTGTTTGTGAAGTATTCTAATAATCCCAAACTAATATACTGTAGTAACAGTATATGAGAAACCATCAAAATACAATCATCACAATTAGTTCCGATAGAATTCTGGTATCCGAAGTCAATCATTTTGTTTAGCATTTTCATAGTTGTGGAAGAGAATACCATATCATGAATTTGATTATGGATTTATATACTATTATGGAATAAATAGAGTTAGTAATCTTTATAATGTTTGTTGGGAAATAATACTGAATATCTTGTAATTTTTAGTCAGTTTTACTAGGCTAATACAGGTACTTCGATATGATTGACCGCCCGAATCCATATTCGATAAACCAGACCATTGGCTGTTGATTCGACACAATGTCGAGGATTATCGGGATGAACTGATATTGGGTGCAGGTAATTGTCTACGGATCTCCAAATTCGGTCGATACATATTAATTGCCATTATTGCAGCTTCCGCCGAAGATTCGTTTCACTGATCAATTGATGAGTTGTTTGTCGTTCAATTGAGCTATTGCACAGGAAAATGTACGATATTTATTCATGCTGAAAATCTGGAGCGCTTGTTTCGATTCTGGTTACACTTTCACTCCGATGAACATGTCTGAGAGGACAGAAAATTCAGTCGACTAGGTACAACATGAATAAATAATTCAATAACGGGAACACCTGTCACAAGCACTCCGGGATGTGAACAAAAGAATGAAGATATACAGGCGGATCAAACAGCAGAAGTTTTAAACGATGAGAAAAATATTTACTTCCACCTATATTCTTGAAGGAATCCGTATTGTATAGGGAATTGATTGTTTTCAGTATATTAGGTCGAACGTTCGCTGGTTAAAAAGACAAAATATTGGGAAGACAGAATAGTCCTCTTGTTCATAAAATTACTGTCTGGTCCTAGGCTACATCCGGAGGCATGTAAGTCAGTGAAAATCGTCTTGATTCCAATACCTGGAAAAACTGACTATTTCCAGGTCAAGGCGTACCGACCCATCAGCGTTACGTCATTTATCAAGAACATGCTGGAGGATCGGCACATCAGAGATCAATCGCTGCTGAGTAATCCACTGCTTAAGCAACAATATGCCTACCAATCAGGAAAGTATACCTTAGCTATAGAATATAGAGACTGACTGACTAGTGGACGATCCGCAATGGGGGTCGTCAATTATGTAGAAGGAGCATTTGACAACATGTCATTTGAGTCTATCTGTCAAGGCATTGGGTCGATCCAACCTTGATCAGGTGGATCAGGGCTATGCTATCACAGCGAGTGGTCAATGAGTTTCTAACGGAGCTAAACGAGTTAGGACTGTATACACAAGCGAATGCAGATGACTTAGTCATCCTGGCTCAAAACCAACCGGTTAACCAGAGAAATCATAATGAAAGCTCTTGGAGGATTAAGAGTCAATCCAGAAAAAATGGACTTTCCACCAAGGACGGCAAAATAAGAATCCATCCAGAAATGCTTCTCTCAGGAAGACAGCTTCCATACAAAGTCATTATAGACTCCGAGTTTACCTAGAAAATCGCACCAAGGAGGCTATCTGATCTTATTGGGCATACAGAAGAGTCTTCGGAAATACGTGAGGCCTGACACGGCAAGTTTTCGTCCTACACTAAAGTACGGGTCCATCATATGGTAGACCGGTACTGCTAAAAGCAAGTCAATAAATCAACTCGACAAGGTACAATGGCTGGCTTGCCTAGGAATGACAAGTGTCTTGAGAAAAACATATACTACTAGGACTACCACCTCTGCACCTCGTCATTGGGCACGAAGGCATGCGTACCGCCTACCGACTGGATGGCGCAGCCAATGGACTGGCAGGCCATGCACACTCTGCTGTTTGGAAGAAGGCAAAGGAGGACTGTCCAATTCTATTAATGAAAAGGGACAACGACTTGCTGCTTCTGAATTTCAGGAAAAGACTTGATATCGCCATCCTCTCAAGAGAAGAATAGGGAAACACGACACCAAATAGGCCCCTCATAGATGGATCAAGATTTGGGGGAATGTCTGGTACAGGAGTGTACGAAGAAAGAATGAAGAGGGAAACTTCAGTTACCCTAGGCAAATTCCCCTCAGTATTCCAAGCTGAAGTATGTTCACCTGTGTCCAGATAAACCGAGTTGGAAGGCATCTTGGCACCTTGGACAGCAAAGCAGTTATAATGGTGCAGGGATTGAATAAGACCCAAGTTACAGCAGCTAAACATGTATCTATGCTGACCAGGTTCCCACCGTAATTTATATTTAATGTCGAAAATGATCTCATAGACATTTTATTATTTGAATTGTATCATAAATGTAAAAATGTATTAATGTTATTCCATTTTTGCACTTGTAACACGCATTTTTAATTTTCATTCAAAGCATTTAGTTATTCAATTGTGTGAAAAAGTGAACGTTGTAAAAACGTTATTCAACACGAAATTGGTTTCAAAAAGCTACCATAAAAGGTGCCATACGAACCAAACCACTCCTAATGAAGAACGTGAGTTCAAACTGGTATCTGAAAGCAGGTCAGGGCCACAGGGGCCATGAAAACCACCCTTACGGCCTCGAACCTACCACCATTACATATTTACATACAGGGAGAGGCAAGAGCTGCCACCCACAGACTCATGCAAGGGCCATCACTCAAACTCCATATGACAGAATGTTAAAGGCTAGAAAAAGAGCTGAAGGCTGATCCAACTACAGGAATGCCCAGCGACGCCATGATAACTAAATACAACTTCAACAGAAAATACGAAGTTGATTTACCAGAAAGAGAACACTGTGAGGGAGGAGCACCCATCAACGCAACATCAATCTGGCTCAAAGACCGGAGAAGGATTCGGAGCCGGAATACACGGGCAAAAACCAAGGAAAATGATCTCAGTGAGCCTGTCAAAAGACATCACTCTATTTCAAGCGGAAGTAGCAGCAATACACCACTGCAACGGAGAAATAAACAAGCAGGATAGGATCGACCATTACATTGTGATATTCTCCGACAGCCAGGCAACACTTGAAGCATTGTATGCCTCACAAGTTAACTTCAATGAATGAACTAGCAAACCGTAAGAAAGGGACTCTGGCATGGGTTCCAGGTCACAAAGGTCACCAAGGGAACGAAATAGCCGACGAACTGCCAGACAAGGCTAGTCAATGGCATTATATGGCCCGGAATCCTTCTGCGGTATAGCAAAAGCAACGGTTAGCAAAACAATTAGCAAGTGGGTGGAAAAACAGGCCCAAAGGTGGGAACAATCCCCAGGACAGAGGCAGGCAAAAAGGTTTCTCAGAAAACCATCTCTTTCACTCTCGGCAGACCTACTGAGCAAGGACAGAAGGTCCGTAAAGGCAATAGTAGGCATGCTTACAGGACCCTGTAACCTCAATAAGCACATGAAAAAGATAGGTCTGGCAGAATAAACCACTTGCCATATAATATGCGAATGTGAAGGTATAGCAAGGAAAAGGTTTTTACGGAACGGAATACCCATAGGCAGAAAGCTACGTTAATGAGCCACTGTCAGGGATCCTAAACATACTAAAAAGGACGAAGCTCGCGCAAGTCATCTAATTATCAAGGGAACCACAATAGATCTGCAGAGGTCGCAGTGGAAATAGGCCGTAAGGCCACCCTTTGTACACACCTACATCTACCCAGCAGCTTGATTGTCTTCAACATGGAAGACAGTTCAACAAAACATGGCAACCATATAAAAGTGCCTCCGAAAAGACTAACGAAAGAGATTCTGCCACTTAATAGGCGGAATATCAAGACTGTGACTAGGCTCCCAACGGGACACAATCACCTCAACAGGCACATGTAACTTATCGGGATCACAGACGATCCCTTGTGCAGATGGTGTCTGGAAGATGATGAGACATCACCGCACATCCTCACTGAGTGCCCTGCACTGGAGCATCAGAGGGAAACATTGGGGACAACATTTTGAACCCAGAGGATGTTAAAAAGATTCAGCTGAAGAAACTGACGAGTTTTTTCAGGGAAATCGGCATGCCTAGATTAATCACAGAACATGGACCCAGTAAACGTAGGCCTACTGGGTTCCTCAGAACTAGCCCACCTTGTGTAGATAAGAAAGAGATCAGAAGTGAAATAACGCGACATCTTACTCGTCTCTACAGTAGCATTAAAGTATTTCAAATATCAATTGCAAAATATAAAAACTCCTTCGGAATCCTCAACGACCATTTTGTTTGATCTGACATAGGCGGAGATACCGCATGTTATTACTACGTTCTATGTATCAATCTTGCATAGCTTTGACAATTGTTTTGCACCGGTCCGAACGCAAAGTATCTCACTCCATGGTTTTCAAACATAAACCAGATGATTTATTAAATGTGGGAAGCTGAATACACTTGTGTAGAATAAATGAAAGATTTTAGTGTATATTTTTCTTAATTTTGCAAAGCGCTTCCGACTTTCGTCATCTGCAGTGCTTCCTGAAAGTAATTACTCTGATTGACTGGTGTAAAAGACTTTGAATTTAAATTTTAGGTTAGGATTTTTTTTTTGAATTTTGTAAAAGTTTTTGAGTACTTACATGTCAGGTGCAGAAAGTTAAACAATAGATGAGTACATTGTTAATCAAATGATTATAAATTAGCTTAGAATCTAACGTATCACATGTTGGAATTCAAAGGCCAGGTGGATATGTCAATGTCTTAATGACAATTGGTTTGATTCTAAATGTCAACTGTCAATGAGAGGCATAGGTAGTGCCAACTTAATGGAATACAATTTGAGAAAGAAGTTGCCAGTTCTGTGAAAAAGTTTTAATAGAAAATGGGGGAGTTATGAAGTATTTTGGAATTTGATTTTTAACCGTCGAAACCAAAAAGGAGGAGGTTCTCTATTCGACCCGTATATTTTATGTTTTTCCATAATATTTTTTTATGTATGATCACGCATAACTTTTTACTGAGGCGTCCGATTCCAATAATTCTTTTTTCAGTGGATAGGGTGTACTTCAACTGTGGTCCCATTTGGATTTAAAAGATGAAATCCACCCCTAAGGGTAGCGAAATGAAGGATATTGATCACTCACCCTCTGAATTCTGGTCCGTTAACCGATTCTATCAGGCATAACTTTGTACTGGGTTCTTCGATTTGGATGATTCTTTTTTTAATAGATAGGGTATACCTTATATTTGGATATCGGAAGGAATTAGCCACCCTTACGGGTAGAAAAATAGGAGATTATTGATTTTTCACTAGTGAACATTAGCACACACATACGTAGTTGACAATGACAGATCGCTACTGACATTATTCTTGTTCCGTCAAAATCAGTATATTTTATGGGAGGATGGAATGTATACAAAGTAATGAAATAAACTAACCAGAACAACAAAATAATTTATATTACAACAAATAGTAAAAGTAGATAATCATATTATTTAACTGGTAATAGTTGAGTAAGGTGGTAAGTAGGTATTTTGGAGTAATCAAAACAAGTAGGTAGTAATTGGTAGATTTTAGCCACAAAAATTTAAAATAAAAACTTTTAACAAAAATTAAACCGACTAAATACGGAACTGAAAAGTAAAAAATAAAAACTTTTTAACAAAAATTAAACCGACGAAAATATCAACTGAAAAGCAAAAAATAAAATAAACCTTATTAGTCTAAATGATAATTGAGCTCCCAAACTAATGTAAGTAACTGATTTTGAGTCGGCGCCAAACCAACTAGCAATTGAATTAGGTGAAGCGTAAAATGATGGCAGCGAGATGCACGGCTGCGTTTTGATGACTTCTTTCATAGATAATGATCTTCGATAATTGTTTGTTTGGCGCCGACTCAAAATCAGTTACTTACATTAGTGTAGGAGCTCAATTATCATTTAGACTGGAGAAGGTTTATTTTAGTTTTTGCTTTTCAGTTGATTTTTTCGTCGGTTCATAATTATTAATCCTTTTAGGAAGGGGGTAGAAATCTCTGTTCAAATTTACTTGTGTGTTCAGACAATAGTCATTATTGGAAAGTTCTTTTGAAATCTCCAGTTCGAACAAGTCCAATCTCAAATAATTCTTTTTTTCTATGTAATGTAAGACTTTTGAATTTTTGTTGGGGCTAAAATTATGATTATGATCTAAGTGAAATCCGAAAGTTGATTTGTCAGTTTTTTCAAAGGTTCGTTGATTCTAGTTAGTAGTGGTCTATAAGTGCGACCGATATATGAGGCAGGGCAATCAGAACAGTCAAGTTTATAAACACCACTTTTGTTAGTTTATAGATTTTATCTTTAGAGTTAACCAGAGTTTTGTTCAAATTGTTGACTGATTTGAATGATATTTTCATATCTGGAAGAAGATCTTGAATGAAATTGGAAATCTCATTACAAATGTTGTTTTGCAAAAAAGGTAAAGCAAAATATTTGACTGGTACAGTACTGCCAGAGTGGCTTGAGTTGAAAGCTAAGTTTCTGTCCATACGAGATTTGAATTCGTGGATTAATTTATCTATGGTGTACGGTTGGTAACCATTGTTGACAGCAATCTGTTTAATTATGTTGACTTCTTCAATATAATTGGTTCGGCTTAAAGGAACGTTCAAAAGTCTGTTTATATAAGAATTAAAAGCAGCCATTTTATGTTGCATAGGGTGATTAGAGTTGAATGGAATGACATGATCAGTCTGGGTGGGTTTTCTGTAAATGGAAAAATTTAATTGTTGTTAATTTTTGTGATGGTTAAATCAAAAAAAAAAAATTTGTTGTTCATTTCGATTTCACGGGTGAGTTTTATTTTAGGATGAATATTGTTTAGTGAGTTTAAAATATTTTCTGCATCGTTGTTGTTACCTTCGATAAATACCAGGCAATCATCTACAATCATCTGATGATTTATAGCTTTGCAGCCTCGATACGCTACTCGGCCAATATGGCTCAACAATACGATTCGCCGTTTTCATAGTACTGTTTACATATATTGTTCATTTTGACGTACGTCCATCTAGTCCACGTAGACAGACTTTTCTTTGATTTATAGGAGATTTTATACGGGTAGTAAACATAATTTTTCGGTTCTCAATTTGGCATGACCACCATGCGTATATGTTAAATATTGATTACTCCTCACATAACTGTTTTGTACAATTGATAATGAATGAACTATACATCAATCGTCGTACTTCGTATTATTACGCCGATTTAGTTGACCAAAATTATTGTCAATATTGGGAATTAGTAAAAATATCATTTCTAGAAGGTTGGCTGCGTTAAAAATTCTGTTGAAGCAACGATCATATTTTCTTGAGAACGTTTCGAATTTTAATAAATACATCTTCAAGGCTCTATAACAATTTTAATTCATTTTGTCATAAAGTACTTTTTCGGGGATATAGTGAACTGTTCCCACGCGCGGATCATTTCTTGAAGTGTAAAATCCATGGTACATTTACCCACAAATTCATCAACAACACCGAAATTACATTTGCGTAAAATCAACATGAATGTTGCCGAAGAGACAATAAAACTATCATCTCAGTTACACACACAACCTCTTCTCCGAGCCGTATCAACCGCTTCCTCGGTTCTGAAATCATAATGTAGACAATATCTCGGCACAAGGTGGAAAATAGTCATTTATCATGGAATCAGGTCGCCGTGAAATCCCGCGTCCTACAGGGGTTCTTAGTTATTACGCCGCCTCACTTTATCACCTTGCCTTTGAGACTTCTGAGAGTGCTTTATTTACAGCTACCTAGACATCGCTAATGCCGTACAGATGTATTAATAATCCGGTCCAAGGGAATTCCCGGAGTATTGATTTTCGACGACGTATTCATGAGGAGAATATCAAAGCCCGCCGAGGAGCAACACAACTTCTCCTCAACTGGGGATCCATCAACTCGAAATTGATAGACTTGATGACGAAGGCGTAAGTTGAGCAGAATCAAGGAAACTTTGAAACTTTCATTCGAATGCACTGAAAGGTATATTTGCTGTTAGTTATGCGACGACAAATCCAGAAAGAATAATACGTGCACTAAGAGGACACAAAGTTATGCGGTTAATGAACGAACAAAACGAAGAAATAAGAACCAACAGCTATTTTTCATTGACTTATCAAGGTAGGGAGATGATGGAGTTATATTCAATATCACTACACAAGGACATGCTAAAATAAGATGTGCAAACGATGCTAAAACTATAGAAGAAATCGATGTACCCAACATCAATAAAATCCATAATTATCGTCTATATAGAAAAAAAATTAGGAGAAAAAACCTACACAATGTATTTTCCGAGGGGTAAACCACTTGCAGAAATGTGTACACCATACTTCCATTTGCCTGGGAATTCCAAAGAATTCCACGGAATTCCAAAGAATTCCATGGAATTCCGAAGAATTCCTCGGAGTTCCAAGGAAACCCAGGGAAATCCAAGGAATTCCACGCATATCTATGGAATTCCAGGGAATTACAAGGAATTCTAAGGAATTCCATATCAGCAAGATATTTCAATTTTGTTATCAAATGGAAATTAACGAAAAAACTAGAGTTTTGGGAAAATAATACGTTTATTCTATATATTCTATTCGATGAAATAGACATTTCTGGTTATATATATATATATATATATATATATATATATATATAATATATATATATACAGTGTCCGGCATAAAGTTCGCAGCATATGGAAAACTTTTTTATTATTGATTTCTAAAAAAAAAACATTTGTGATAAAAACCTCTGCATCTCCCAAACCTGAAATGCAAACACCAAAATTGAATGTTATACGACCCTATACGAGGGAGATAAAAAAGCATGCTTTGTTTTCAGAATAATATGATCCCATCACTTCATTTCTCACGGTAGAATTCAAATTCATGGAGAAATATTGTTCAAAATCGAATGTTGATCCATAAATTCGTGTCGTGACCAATTTCATATTTCAACTTTTTTCCCATTTTTTTCCTCAGCGCCCTGTACAACATAAGAAATATTATGCTAGACGAATGGTATATTGTTAGATATGATGATATCACTCTCTGAATGTTTTCTCATTTCTCCCTCCCATCGGAAATCACATGAATTGAATTATGTGACGGAATTTAACAAAATCTTGCTGCAAATAGTAAATAAAACTGAATTGTCTCCAAGGTATGATGCCAGAATGAAAATGAATTTATTTTCACACTACGAATAACATCTTTTAAGACAATCAGAAATTGTAGAATATAGTATATGTAAATTATAGTTTTTTTTCAAGCAAGACATCGGAAAGCATCTACAATATTTTATTGATTTTTTTGCGGCATTCAACGTACAAAATTAAGGTTTTGATCCACTCGAAAAATGTATTCACGTATCATTTATGAATTTCGAAATATTGTTAGTTGTTACATTCGACTTCGATAGTAATACCCAGCTTCCATAGTTTTGTTCTTTGAATTTTACTGTAAATGATTGAGATACAGAACATTTGCCGATCACAGTTGGCTTTGAAAACAAATTCATTTCTAATTGTAAACAAACCATTTTTGACGTATCAAGAATAATCACAAATATGTAGAGTAATTTCAGTAGTTTTTCAATTCACTCATGGCTGCTCGATTAAGTATACAGGAGAGAGTGGAGATTGCAATGATACATGGTGACAATTACCATACTTGTAGAGACACTGCCAACATTTTTAATGAAAGACATCTAGGTAAAAACGTTCATAATTCGACAATTACAAGAATTTTGAAAACATTCAAGGAATCTGGATCGGTTTCAAAAAAATACAAAGTGACACATAAACGACCGATAACTGAAAATGAAGAAACTGAATATTATGCTGTCTACGATTGAAAATCCAAGAATGTCATTATCGCAAAGAGGAGAAAATCTTGGTATGTCCGATCGATCAATGAGGAGAGTTCTAGGTAATAATAAATTCAAACCGTATAAACCAAAATTCATACACACTTTGAAACCGAGAGATCCGAATAATCGCTTGGATTTCTGTTTCTGGTTTCAGTCTATGATGGAAGATAATAGACAGTTTTCGAAAAAAAATCTTTATAGTGACGAGTCCACCTTCACATCAAATGGGGTAGTCAGCTCCCAGAATTGCAGATGGTGGGCAGATAATAATCCCCATTTCAGGATACAATGTAGAGACCAATATCACTTCAAAGTTAACGTCTGGTGCGGAATTCTTAATGACATTATTGTTGGACCAGTATTTTTCAGACAACCACTGAATTCTGCCAGATACTTAAGAATGCTGCAGACGTTTCTCTCCGATTATTTAAATGATATTCCTCTGGACATGAGAGCTGGAATGTATTTTCAACAAGACGGTGCATCCGTTCATTCTACGCTAGAAGTGAGAAGGTGGTTAAACGGAACATTTCCAAATCGATGGGTTGGTAGATATTCCAATAACGCTTGGCCCGCCCGGTTACCGGACCTCACTCCTTTGGATTTTTTCTTATGAAGATATCTCAAACAGAAGGTATATTCAAGAAGACCATTTCAAAATATACGTCATTTGAAGAATACTATCAGGGATTGTATTCGGGGAATAGCTCCCCAGATACTAAGAAATGGTCATGATGCAATGCACCGCCGTACTATGCAGTGTATTGAGAATGGAAGATTCCACGTAGAAAAAAGCATAGGACATATTTGTTTCAAGAAATGTTATTTGTAATGTGAAAATAATCAATTGGCATTCTGGCATCATACCTTGGAGACAATTCAGTTTTATTTACTATTTGCAGCAAGATTTTGTGAAATTCCGTCACATAATTCAATTAATGTGATTTTCCGATGGGAGGGAGAAATGAGAAAACATTCAGAGAGTGATATCATCATATCTAATAATATACCATTCGTCTAGCATAATATCCCTCATGTTGTACAGGGCGATGAGGAAAAAATGCGAAGAAAAGTTGAAAAATGAAATTGGTCATAGGTGGCTATGATTCGAATTTCTGGATCAACATTCGATTTAGAACAATATTCCCCCATGAATTTGAATTCTACCGCGAGAAATAAAGTGATGGGATCATATTATTTTGAAAACAAAGCATACTTTTCTATTTCCCTCGTATAGGGTCGTATAAAATTCAATTTTGGTATTCGCAATTCAGGTTTAGGATGAAGCAGAGGTTTTTATCACGAATGATTTTTTTGAGAAATCTATAATAAAAAAGTTTTCCATATGCTGTGAACTTTATGCCGGACACTGTATATATATATATATATATATATATATATATATATATATATATATATATATATATATATATATATATATATATATATATATATATGTCCGCCAAAAACTTGGAACCATATGGGAATTTTTTGTATTAATAGTTTCTCAGAAAATTTCATTCATCATAAAAGTTGGTGCATTCAATTTGACTGAATACGCGCATATCTGTTATTATCAGTGGGCCGCACTTTTCGCAATACTCAGCCCGAGTGACAGCCTTAAACCCAGCCTACTGCGATCCCGCGAAAAGGACAAATTCTCGATATTTTGCTTCGCGTTGGAGATACCGAAAAAAGTTATTTGAAAAAGTTGATTAAAATTAGTTTTTTTTGTAATTTTCATATTTAAGTCCAATTTTCGATTAATGGTTCTGAATAAGAAGCTACAGAAATGATAAAATAGTCAAAATCAATTAAATAAACGTATTGAAATAACTAAAATTGAAAATTATTATTTTAACAAATGTAACTTAATCGAATTACCTAGCCTGTCTCCAATTTTGAGGAATTTTTCAATTTTCTGTTGAATATGATTGGTTGCGAATAATACCATTTGCCTAATTTTGGATGGAAAATCGTCATTCTTAATGTTTCGAAGAAGTCTCATATTTTAGTTCAAACAGTTTTCAATTTGGGCTAGAGTGTCATGGAAACAAATGAACTATTCATACCAATTGTCAGTTTGAAAGTAAATGCATCAAAAACAATAACAAAATGCCCATTGAACGTCTTAATTTACGAGAAAAAATTAAATAATAAGGTTATCCGGTGATGGTGCTCGAAGTAGCAGACAAGTTGCTCATGAATTCAACAGAAGACATCCGCAACGAAATCGTATTCGACATGGAACGGCAGCCTCCGTGAATAAACTTTTTACTCAAACCGAAAGTGTATTAAAGAATCGTCCAGCTATTGACAATCCACATCGAAATCGAAGGTACCATGTTGATGATAATATCTTAGCTTCAGTTCGTGCCAATCCCAAAATAGTTTGCGTGAAAGGTCTGAGCAATTAAATTTAGTAGAGAAAATCAAACCTTTTGATAATATCTTAGCTTCAGCTCGTGCCAATCCCAAAATAAATAAACGATTAGATTACTGCTATTGGGCCCAAGGAAATTTTTTAAATGATAGAAATTTCCTAAGAAAAATTTTGTTCACTGATGAGGCTATGTTCACTACGAATGGAATAATATCTGCTCAAAATTGCAGATACTGGTCTACCGAAAATCCCCACTGGGTTATAAACTGTAAGGACCAATACTCTCAAAAAGTTAATGTATGGGGTGGTATTTAAGGCGACAGAATAATTGGACCGTTTTTCTTCAATAATACCATTAACGCTGAACGACTATTGAACTTTTTTGATAATGAATTATGGGAAATCATTGAAAATCTACCCCTCAATGTGCGACAAGAGATGTACGTTCAGCTAGACGGAGCTTCCGTTCGTAATTCTTGGATGGTTCGAGAGTGGTTAAACGAACATTTTCCATCACGTTGGATTGGTAGAAATAGCCCATATGAACAATGGCCTCCTCGCTCTCCTGACATAACACCAATGGATTTTTACTTCTGGGGAACTGTCAAGAATGAGGTTTACAAGTCTAGGCCACGAAATCGACAAGAACTTTGTGAGAGAATAAGGCAAGCCTGCCGTGAAATAAGTATTCCAGAACTTAGGAGAGTGGCCAATAATAATAGAAAAAGAATTGGAAAATGTATCAGAATTGAGGGCGGACCAGTTGAGAGAGACAATATTTGAAACTGACTTCCAATATCAGTTTTTATTTCATTTCCTGTTCGAATTCGGTTCAATAAATAGTTTTTCATTAATTGTCATTTAATTTTGACCGATTTTATCGTCTCATGGCTTTTTAGTAACAACTAATAATCAAAATTTGAATTTTTTCATAGTGAATATTAGGTTTTTTATTCTTATTCCTACATTATGATGAATTTATTGTTTTCGTATCTTCTTATTCAGAACCATTAATTGAAAATCGGACTTGAAAATGAAAATTCCAAATAAATCAAAGTTCGAATTTTGCGTTGAATTCGGTATGTAGGGTCAAAATTTCTAAGCAACTTTTTCAAATAATTTTTTTCGGTTTCTCCAACGCGAAGCAAAATTTGCCCTTTTCGCGGGATCGCAGTAGGCTGGATTTAAGGATGTCATTCGAGCTGAGCTGAGCTATTGCGAAAAGTGCGGCCCATGGAGGTCTACGTCTGTACCAAAAATCAAATCTCTGCTTTCAAAAATGACTGAAATACAGGGGTGTCTACATCTTAAGTGTGTCACACTGTATATACTACACATAATAAACTCTCCACTCTGGATAATAAAATCAAATCACCATAACTCAAATACTAAACTATAATGATATAATAATTGATCAATCAACTAACAGTAAAAAAAATATTCAAATGGAACATTAACGGAAAAAATAGTGATTTTATACAAGTTTACAACGTATCATAAAATTTGGTTACGTCTTACAATCAAATCTCTGCTTTCAAATGACTGAAATGGGTGTCTATCTTAGTTTCCACTGTATACACCAAATCTTCCTTGATAATAATCAACACCATTCAAATACTAAACTATAATGATAATATTGACGATCATCAACAGTAAATAAAATATATTCAAATGAGAACATTAACAGGAAAAATAATAGTTTTTACAGTTTCAAATATCTAAAATTGGCTTCACCAAATCAAATCTGCTTAAAATACTGAATGTGTCTACATCTTAAGTGTGTCACACTGTATATACTACACATAATAAACTTTCCACTCTGGATAATAAAATCAAATCACCATAACTCAAATACTAAAACTATAATGATGATAATATGATGATCAACTCAACAGTAAATAAATATATTCAAGAGAACATTAACGGAAAATTGTTTTATGTTTCACAACGTATCATAAATTTGGTACTCTGTCAAATCAAATCTGCTTTCAAAATACTAAATAAGGTGTCTACATCTTAAGTGTGTCACACTTATACACACATAATAACTTCCACTCTGATAATAATCAAATCACCATAACTCAATCTGTCAAATAATCTGCTTTCAAATGATGAAATACAGGTGTCTCTTAGTGTGTCACGTATACACACATAATACTTCCTTGATAATAATCAAATCATAATACAAACTATAATGAGATAATAATATGATCAAAACTAACAGTAAAAAAATATATTAAAATGAGAACATTACAGAAAAATAATGGTGATTTTATACAAGTTTCACAACGTATCAAAAATTTGGTTACGTCTTCCAATAAATCTTCAAGTAATCAGGTGTCATCTTAGTGTGTCCTGTATATACTACACATAATAACTTCCTCTGGATAATCAATCACCAACTCAAATCTAAAACTATAGAGTAATAATAATTGATCGATCAATACAGTAAATAAATATATTCAAGAGACATTACAGAAAAAATAATGGTGATTTTATACAAGTTTAATATCATAAAATTTGGTCACGTCTGTCAAATCAAATCTGCTTTCAAATGCTAAAACAGGTGTCTACATTAAATGTTAACTGTATAACTACATAATAACTTCACTCTGGATAATAAAATCAAATCACCATAACTCAAATACTAAAACTATAATGATAATAATAATTGGATCGAATCAACTCAACAGTAAAAATAAAATATATTCAAAATGAGAACATTACACAGGAAAAAAATAATAGGTGATTTTATACAAGTTTCACAACGTATCATAAAATTTGGTCTACGTCTGTACCAAAAATCAAATCTCTGCTTTCAAAAATGACTGAAATACAGGGGTGTCTACATCTTAAGTGTGTCACACTGTATATACTACACATAATTAACTCTCCACTCTGGATAATAAAATCAATCACCATAACTCAAATAAAACTAAAAATAGGTGTTATACAAGTTTCAAAGACTAAAATTGGTCTACTCTTAATATCCTGTTAAATACTAATAAGGTCTACATCAAATGCAACAATCTAACATAATATTCATTGATAATAATCAAATACAAATCAAATATAAACTATAAATGATAAAAATTGGTGATTAATACAGTATAAATATATAAAATGGACTTAACAGGAAAAAAAATGTGTTTTAAAATTTCAAAGTTCATAAATTTGTTAGTTGTCCAAAATAAACTCTTAAAATACTGAAATAATTCACTCTTAATTCAACTTATATATAAATAATTAACTTCACCGATAATAAAATAAATATATCAAATCAAAACTATAATGATATAATAATAATTGATCGATCAACTAACGTAAAAAAATATATTCAAAATGAGAACATAACGGTTAAAAAAATGGTGATTATACAAGTTTCAGATCTAATTGGTTACGTCTTACCAAAATAAATCTCTGTTTCAAAATCACAAATAATCTAACTTAAGTGTTAATGATAACACACATAATAATTATTGAAATAAAACAAATCACAAACAAAATAAAATATATTGATAATATATGATCGATCAATAACGTAAAATAAATTATCAAAATAAACTTTACAGGAAAATAAGGGTGTTTTATCAAGTTTCACACTATCATAAAATTTGTCTACTCTGTACAAAATCAAATCCTCTTCAAATACTAAATAAGGTGTTAATTTAATGGTCATATAACAAAAATTAACTCTCCATGGAAATAAAAAAACATAACTAAATACTAAAACATTATATATAATAATAGATGATCAACTCCAGTAAAAATAAAATTTTCAAAATGGAAATAAGGAAAAATAATGGTGATTTTATACAAGTTTACAACTACATAAAATTTTCACTCTGTACAAAAATCAAATCTCTTCAAAATGACTAAATACAGGGTGTCTACATCTTATGTAACTATATATACAATAATAACTCTCATGGATAATAAATCAAATACCATATTAAATACAAACTATAATGATGATAATAATATTGATCGATCAACTCAACAGTAAAATAAAATATATTCAAAATAAATTACACGGAAAAAATAATGTGATTTTATAAATTCACGTATCATAAAATTTGTTAGTTTCAAAATCAACTCCTTTAAAATACTGAAATAGGTTCACATCTTAGGTATTCATTATACTACACAAATTATCTACTCTGATAAAAAATCAAATCACCATAACTCAAATACTAAAACTATAATGATGATAATAATAATTGGATCGAATCAACTCAACAGTAAAAATAAAATATATTCAAAATGAGAACATTATACAGGAAAAAAATAATAGGTGATTTTATACAAGTTTCACAACGTATCATAAAATTTGTTTTACCTTTCTTTGTAAAATTTTTTCAATCATTTCTCGGCCCTTTTGGCGGATTGTCAATGGTTCACCTATAATACTGGTCCATAAAAAATGTGACATTTATCATGTCGTTTCGGTTAATAGAACCCTGATCCATTTCCTCTGAGGAATTTCCTTTTATATTTCTCTCTTTCTTTTTGTATTATTTTTCCTACATACCACTTTTCATCATACCAAACGGCATAATACTTCCCGTTCTCTATCTTAATTTTTTTGCATTTGATTTCAATAACTTCCTTACAGCTTGAATGGCTCACATCCGATATTTTTGGTGAAATATTCTGTATCGCAGTGTGATAATTAATTTTCTGTATCTGTCAGTATCTCCCATGACTAGCTGGATTTTTCTTGTTTATATATGAATGAATTTGAGGAAATTGTCCGATATAATTCTCGAAATTATAAAATGATCCTTTTTACAATTCTATTCCAAATAAAGCTCCACTTTTATCGAGACCATACCAGTCACAGAGAGTATTCCTTCGCGATTAGAGTGAGATCCTGGATCGTAGTGATTCAATAACTAGAGAATAACGTACTTTCTCAGATCCTGATAAATAGCTGGAAGACAAGATTCTTCCAATCACGAAATCATTCAAAATGATTTGTTTCTCGTTGAATTCGAAATCATCTCCGGTTGTGAATAAACACCAATCTGCGATTGATATAATATTTTTATAAGAGCAAATCTCCGAGGAATCCTTCGCTTTCAGTGGAACATACCGTGTGTCCCAGCTAAAACTTGTGAAAAAAATTTAAAATCGCTCAGTCACCCGTCGATTTCAAGGGGGAACATTTTCACCAAATACATCATCATTGTATTGTCAACCCCCTCAGCCCCAGCACCCCCTACTTAAGAATTTTCAATGGGGCTACTATACTTGTGATACATAATTTTGAAGGGAATTCAATCCCAAATACATCGGTGTACTGAAATTGAGGATCGATCAAGTGTTGTTGAAGTTTTAAAGAAAACTAAGTTTTATCAAGATATTTTTATTTTTCATCACCTAAAATGTTATCATCGTAAGAAAGGTTCACTGTGGGTACGCCACTGTATTGAAAAATAATATGCTGTTAGAAATAATAGTTTAGAAGGTGAGACAGACGTTTTTATGAAAAAAAAAATTGTCGCCATGTGTTTTTGTATACCCAAATCTTTGTTTACGCCTTGGTATATTGATGTATTCGAGTCACTTCATTCAACAATTTGAAAACTTTCGAAAATGGTTTATACTATACAAGAGAGAATATCCATTGTAGCTGCGTATTTTGAAAATGGACGATGTGCTAGAGCTACGGCTCGAGTTTTCAATGAAATTCATCCAGTAAGAAAAAACAGTACGTGCTTCAATTGATGAATAAGTTCATGGAGTCGGGATCAGTGCTGAATAAAAAACATGAACGAGAAGCCTATGAGAAATGAAGGGGTCGCTGTTGCAGTTGTAGGACATGCAGTGATGGACAACATTCAATCTTTAAGACAACTTGAGACTATTTCTGGAGTTTCGAAAAGCAGCGTACATCGAATTCTGAAAGAAGCAAAGTTCCATCCTTATAAAATGCAGAATGTACAAGAATTAAATGAAGATGATCCTGACAGACGTACAGAGTTTTGTGAAATCATGAGTCAATTATTGATTGGTGATAATGATTACCTCTACAATGTGTGCTTTGCTGAAGAATCTTCTTTTTATTTAAATGGACATGTGAACAGGCACAACTGCAGATACTGGAGTGTCGTAAATCCCCAGTGGTACAGGGAAACTCATTCACAAACTCCCCAGAAATTGAATGTTTGGGCTGGTATTCTGGGAGACCATATTTTAGGTCCATATTTTATTGATGGTAACCTCCACGGACAAACGTATCTTGAACTTCTCAATACAACTGTGAACCCCAGAATCACTCAGTTACTTGAATACGATGATAGGCTACTTGAAGGTCAGCTCACCTTTCAACAAGATGGAGCTCCTCCTCATTTTGTTGCACCTGTACGTCAATTTTTAGATGACAATTTCACAGGGAGATGGATTGGAAGGCGAGGACCAATAGAATGGCCGGCTAGATCTCCTGATTTATCACCTTTAGACTTCTTTTTATGGGGTCATTTGAAATCCAAAGTTTATATTACACAGCCAACTTCTCTTGATGATCTACGCAGGAGAATTGTTGTGGAGTGTCGCACAGTGACTCCAGAAATGTTGAGCAATGTGCGAAGACATTTCGAAAATCGCTTATACTTCTGTATGGAACTGAATGGTCCACATTCTGAACCTTTCTTACGATGATAACATAATAGGTGATGGAAAATAAAAATATCTTGATAAAACTTAGTTTTTATTAAAACTTCAACAACACTTGATCGATCCTCAATTTCAGTACACCGATGTATTTGGGATTGAATTCCCTTCAAAATGATGTATCACAACTATAGTAGTCCCATTGAAAATTCTGAAGTAGGGGGTGCTGGGGCTGAGGGGGTTGACAACACAATGATGATGTATTAGGTGAAAGTGTTCCCCCTCGAAATAAAAATCGACGGATCTGAGCGATTTTTTCACGAGTTCGGAGATTTGGGGGGTGACAAGTTTTAGCTGGGACACACTGTATATTGGAGAGAGTTTCATTTTGTTTTTGGTCATGAATCTTGATAACCTATCGACACTCACTCTTTCACCTTTTGTTTCTAATAACAGCATAAAGATGATTTTTTATAATCATTTTTTTTCAGTCCGATGTTGACTTCTACAAACATACTTCTTGGAGATAATCTTTCACTATTTATCCTCTTTGATACTGGCTATGTTGGTCATGTCCAGAGCCGATGTTGCAGCTTTATCGTTGGTATCATGTTCGATTATATTTTTCACTGTCATGTCCGAGTCCTAATCTTCAACGTAAGAATCCCGTCATCAATTTCAGCCTCATCATCACTATTCACTTCTTTTTTTCCATCAGATTTCTTGATTGGCATTATTTTTATATCTGAGACTTCCTCCTCTACTGTTGATCTTAATTCAGCCGAATCTGATAGAACATCGGACAAAGCTTTTGTCACCGTCTCTTCTATCAGTTCGTCAGTAATATCATTCAGTTTCGTAAAATTTACATTTATATTGCATTTCCTATTTTCTCTAGGAAAACTGAAATCATCATTGAGATCATGCATCAGCCAGTTTAATGTACTGATTCGATAGATTTCATCTAATATATCTTTAATGCTGAAATTTTTAACGGTCGAGAAAGTGGATGTCATTGAACGGGCAGCTCGAAATAACTTCTCACACGCCTGGCTGTTCTATAGCCAAGGTATGAATATGTTGCTGCTGAAGAATTACTCCTCAGTCAAAGAATGGTGTTGATTCATTTCTATGCAGGAACTACAATACTTTCAAAATAACCTCCGCGATTTTGGTTTTATTAACTTTTAGCTTGTATTCATCCAATTTTCTTGTCCGGACACTTTTTGTGCTCTATAAAATGATTTTTTTTGTACTTCGTCGAATACGATATTAATTTTCTCATTTTAATTTGATTCTCAAATATTATATTATTCAATGTAGTCATTTTGTGCTCCATACATATCTTAGATGACGTTTCGTCTTTCCATAACCATCATCAGACTTCAGATCAGACGCATTTTTACGTACCATGTTTTGCAAATAGGAATCTCTCAAACAAGGTTAGGTTGAAATAAGGGGATTCGCGGATTTCTCTCTGGGTAACTAGTACGATCAGTCATCCGATTTATTCCCTTCAGGGCACTATTTCTGAGAACAACTCTTCTTTAATTCGTAGAATGAACATTTTTTGTTTATTTTTCACAAGTTACGTAATGTTTTTCAATTCGTAGGATGTATTTTATTTTCAAAGCCGTTAAGGCAAAAAGGAACCACAACACTTATTTTCAGAAGACAAATTATTTGTTACATTCATTGCAGCAAATAATTTCTCGCATGCAATGGAACGTCCGTCGGCATCGTATAAGCCAGACACACATCCACACTAATATTTCCATACTGACTGGACTGAGCCTACGAATCCTAAAAGCGAAGACAGTGCTCTAGCTAAGAAGTGGGAACAAATCAAGAGTAGTCCAGTTCACTAATTGATTCACCTCGCGCATATTTGTTATATTTTGTGCTGGTTGTCTATAGATGCCATTCAACATCCAAATACATTGGAAATCGTATGTTGCTGCAAATTTATTCCACATCTATATAGGGTGATTCAAAAGTACTTTGGCAAACTTCAGGAGGTGATTCCTCACAATATTCTAATATGAATTGTCCGAATAAATATATGTCCGGAAACGCTTCGTTTCCAAGATACAGGGTGTTGAAGTTTTATTTTTATTTTCGTTTTTTTAAATAACTTTCGAAATACTGACCTGTATCAAACGAAAATTGGTATTGAGAGGTTTTTGAGGTGTCAAATTCGAACCTCTTACTCGTAGGGGGCGCCACCTACACGTCTTTTCCTTTTTTGAAAATTCATAACTTTTTTGAGCGTACTTCTAGCACATTTTCAGTAAAAAAATCAATTCCTCTATCATATCTACGTAAAAAAGCTACCCTTGTTACAAGTCGCTATAAGCAACCGTTCTCTAGAGATTTGGATATTATTTGATAATCGATGCGTGTTAAAGTTATTACCATTATTTTGCATTTTTCACAAGAATGCTAGGAAATGAATTTGACGTTTAAGTAAGTTTTGGTAATTACATATTATGTGACAGTTAAACGTTTTCTTGTTGAAGTTTCTGTAAGTTTTAAAACACTAATTTTGAAAAAATATATTATTTAAACAATAATGCTCATTTAGCCGATATGCATTTCGTTTATGGCCTTGCGGATGGCAATGCGCGCGAAGCAAGACGTATTTACCAGGAGCGATTTCCTAATCGAGTACTGCCTTCAGCTCCAACATTTACCAGTCTCCACCGTCGTTTGGCAGAAACAGGTAGCTTTAAGATATTATTGGAAGACCACGAGCAGTCCGAACCCCAGAATTGGAAAAAGCTGTTTTGAACGCTCTCGAGGAGAATCCAGAAACAAGTACAAGAATAATTGCTGAAGCTCTCAATTCTACTCAGTCCACAGTTTGGAGTATTATCCACGATCAACAATTTTATCCATACCATATTCAAAGGGCACACGCTCTTTTGCCACGAGACTTTCCCCAACGCATTACTATGTGTCAGTGGTTTTTGAGAAAATTGGCTGGAAATCCTCAATTTTCAAGATATGTACTCTTCACGGACGAGGCGAACTTCTCCCGAAATGCTATCACAAACTTTCATAACAACCATGTTTGGGCTCTGGAAAATCCACACGCAGTTAGCGAAAGACATTACCAGTATCAATTTCATGTAAATGTATGGGCGGCAATATTTGATAATTACTTGATAGGTTCTTTCTTTCTTCCGTTCCGACTGAATGGCGCAACTTACAGAGACTTTTTAGAAAATGAATTGCCGGCACTACTTCAGAATGTACCATTAGGAATTCGTATCCGCATGTGGTTTATGCATGATGGGGATCCGGCCCATTTCAGCGTTGAAGCCAGGGAATTCCTTAACACCGTCTATCCAAATCGATGGATCGGTAGGGGTGTAGAAGAACCTAACCATGCGTGGGCACCAAGGTCCCCAGATCTAAACCCGCTAGATTTTTATTTTTGGGGACATTTGAAGTCACTAGTTTATAAAACTCCAGTAGCGAACGAGGAAGATCTAAGAAACCGAATAGTAGACGCCTGTAAAACAATAAGAAACACACCAATAATTTTTGAGCGGGTACGAGATTCAAGACTGAATGCCTGTTTCTCCGCTGAAGGTGGACACTTTGAACAATTTATTTGAATACTTCATTTTATTTTATTCTACATATTCAAAATATCTTGAAATAAAATGTTGATATTTCTTGCAAATGTTATTAAAACAAATACAGATTTTGCACTCTTGAAACGAAAATAACTATTTCAAACGAGTAAAAATAAATAGAATAGGTGGCGCCCCCTACAAAAAACCAAAACTACTTACTTAAACGTCAAATTCATTTCCTAAGCATTCTTGTGAAAAATGCAAAATAATGGTAATAACTTCAACACGCATCGATTATCAAATTATCGACTTGAAATTTTCAAGTCCAAATATCTAGAAAACGGTTGCTTATAGCGACTTGTAACAGGGGTAACTTTTTCACGTAGATATGATAAAGGAATTTATTTTTCTACTGAAAAATGTGCTAGTAGTATGCTCAAAAAAGTTATGAATCTTCATAAAAGAAAAAGACGTGTAGGTGGGGCCTCCTACGAGTAGACGGTTTTTTCTCAAAAGAAGAGTACCACCCGAAACATCATAGGGACAGCAGTAAGATCTGTAAATTAATTAATTCTGACGAAGTGAGTATTTTTCATTTGAATGTACGTAAACTTTCGAACAAACTGGACAAACTTTCTATGTTTCTAGACTGTAATAATAAATTTAGTGTTCTTTGTTTTTCCGAGCACTGGTTAAATGAGGATTGTCTACAATTCTGTAATATTCCTGGCTATAATTTGGCAACATATTTCAGTAGAGCCAACCATATACACGGTGGTGTAGCTATATTTGTACGTGATAACATTGAATTCAAACCTCTTCACTTAGGGGATTATTGTATTGAGCGTGACATCGAAGTGTGTGGCATTGAACTCAGCACTTCTAAAATTGCCGTTATCACAATATATAGATCAGCTTGTATAAATGACTGTACCATTTTTTTCACAAATTAGAAGAACTTCTGATCTCTATCTCGAAAAAATTTGTAAAAATCATTCTACTGGTGATTTCAATATCAATTTCCTGAGAACATCCACTGATTCAGTAATTTGATCTGTCTAATAAACTCCTTTGGCCTACATTCAACTATTGCTGAGTTTACTAGGATTGTAAATGGCTCTAGCAGCTGCATTGACAATATTTTAACAAATTTAGATGAATCGTGCTATCAGACTGGCGTAATCGATCCCTGTCTTTCCGACCACTACGCCCAGATACTGAGTCTTAAAAATTCCGAGAGACAAAAAAGTGCCCCGTATTTCAGGAGGCAAATAACCAGCCAGGGAATACTCGCCTTCCGAGCCTCGTTACATACAGTTAACTGGAACACATTCTACTCGTCAAACTCCTCGAAAACAAGGTGGATTTCCTCTTAAACCTATACTGTCGTCTAGTAGAGGAACATTTTCCTCTCAAAAAAATATCCTCTGAATTTGCACTCAAATACCCTCCTCAGGTGGTTCAATGACGATCTGAGAAAATTAAGGGATACGGTACGTGCGGTAAAGATAATTTGCGATGCAACAAATGATCCCGTTCATAAGCAAGCTTTCAAAATGATCAACAATAAATATCAAAAGGCCATTATCGAATCTAAAAAACATGCGATAATTTTATCAACCAATCTGATAATAAAATCAGAGATAGCTGGCGGCTGATCAATTTTGAAAAGTAAACCAGCATCTCATGTAAAATCCGACGCGATCTCTCCACAGCAATTCAACTCATACTTTACCACCATTGCCGAAACCATAATAAGTCAACTCCCACTCAATGCTAATACCCTTTCTCTAAAATCACTGGACAATAAACTCAAACCTACCTCACCCGGGTCTTTTTTTTCTTGAACCCATCACTCCATCCGAAGTTTTAATGCTATACATGAGCTAAAAAACTCCTATTGCCTTGATGTATACAATCTAAACAGCAAAATCATAAAAGAAACCTGTACATATTTGGTTGATCCACTGACGTCTATCTTCAATACTTGTATCAGCGAAGGATCTTTCCTGATGAATTTAAAATCAGCAAAGTCATCCCTGTTTTAAAAAAGGTGACCAAAATCAGCTGAAAACTATCGACCCATTTCTATCGTTCCCATTTTTGGTAAAATTTTCGAAATTATTCTCAAAAACGGCTTGAACTTTATTTTGAGGAGAACAATCTTCTTAACTCGGACCAATACGGTTTCGAAAATCATGCTCCACTGTTCAAGCGGTAGCACGAGTTGTGAGGATATAGTCGACGGATTTGAAAGGGTCATCACAGCTCTGCAACACTGTGTGACTTGAGTAAAGCGTTCGACTGTGTCTCTCATATTAATATGTCACATAAACTGGAAGAATATGGAGTTAGAGGTCTGGCACTCTCACTCTTTTCATCCTATCTGACGAACAGAAAACAGCTTGTTAATCTGGGCAATAACAGAACATCTGATCTACAGCCAATTGAATTTGGTGTTCCCCAAGGATCCGTTCTGGGGCCTCTTCTGTTTATTGTCTATATCAATGATCTCTTCTATGAACTACAACCCTACAAATGTGTCATCTATGCCGATGACACATCTATTTTATGCTCTGACAAGAACTGCCAGACTCTGCTTGCCTCCATGTCACATGCCGAAAACAAGCTGAATTGTGGTTTAACTCCAATCTACTGAAACTCAATAAAGGAAAAACCCAACAAATCATATTTTCAACTAATCATAACATCTCAGTGGGAAAAACCGTCAACTTATTGGGAATTACACTTGATGACAGTTTGAATTGGGCACCTCACGTAGAAGCACTGAGTCAGAAACTCTCAAAATATATTTTCTTACTCAGGCAATTGAGAAACTTTGTAAGCTTGGAAACGCTTCTCTCGGCGTACTATGCATTTTTTCATTCCCATGCTAGCTATGGAACTCTGCTCTGGGGCAACTCCTCCAATGCTACAAAAGTTTTCACGCTCCAAAACGCGCAATTAGAACAATTTCGAATGCAGGTTACCGAGATTCATGTAGGCCCTCTTCATAAATTTGGGCATCATGCCATTACCATCTATTTTCATATACCATACTCTCTTGGAAATACATAAACATAAAGACGGTTTTCCGACCAACTCCCATTTTCACGAGTATAACACCCGTGGGCTAACCTATTGAGACCTTTACCGGTTTAATTTACAGAAATCCTCAAAGAACTCACTCGATGTCAACCTTTACAATATCTTACCGTTCACTACCAGGAATTTACCCTTGCCAATGTTCAAAACAAATCATGGAATATTTAATTAAAAATGTTTTATAGTACAGAGGAATATGTTGCCTTAACCTCAGTGCTTGAATTTCTATAACATTTCTAATATGTACCTATTATTAAGTCTGTCTGTACGTTTGTGTGTTTATATATCAGATCTATTTTACTCAATGTTGTACATTAACTGTTTATATATATATATATTTTTCTTTTTTATTTCTAATGTTCTAAAGGATCTTTGCGCAGATCTGCTGTTTTTATTATCACTCTGTACTACTGACTTGCTACTAATGTATCCTTATATACCGTAGTTAATAAACATCTATCTATCTATCTAAGAGCAATAATAACATCAGGTTCGAATTCAACACCTCAAAAAACCTCTCAATATCAATTTTCGTTTAATTAAGGTCAGTATTTCGAAAGTTATTAAAAAAAACGAAAATAAAACTTAAACACCCTGTATCTTGAAAACGGAGCGTTTCCGGACATATATTTATTCAGACATTTCATATTAGAATATAGTGAGGAATCACCTCCTGAAGTTCGTCAAAGTACTTTTGAATCACCCTGTTTATCATTAGATATAGTCTTAGATTATATATGCTACGCTAGATACGGCACCTAGGTTATTGTTTTGGTAGGTCCGAGGAAGATCAGCGTACTCAAGCTATTGACAGTTACACGTGGTACTGGCTATTACGTATAGTACGCCTGCGCCCCCTTCACCCCTTCACCCCCTTCACCCCCTCTCATCTGTCCCCTCTATTACCAAACAAACAATACGTAATGCCGCATCTAGCGTAGAATATATGATCTAAGGATATAGTGATCCCATTAGAAGGACCAATTAAGTTGCACCCATTACCAGACTTGAACATTGTTGTAAGTAAGCCATTTGATTCTTCTCAAGTGTAATGAGCTCCACATACACAATTCTATGATTACAATGATCCTGTATTGATTATAACTCGCCTTGAACATGACACACATTCGTGTGGTTCTAATCAGCATTATAATAACCCACCATTCAGGATAAGTAATTAGGTAGAATATATTGTATGTACGTACGTTATGTTTCAGTTCATAGGAAGCGATAGCATTGCTAACAAAATGAATATTCCTTATAATATCACCGTCTTGAATTCTCAGAGTACAACAGAGCAAAAAAAAAGTTTACAGGAGATTTTGAGAGCGGAAATCATGGATTTTCTTCCGAAACTAAACATTTAAGTTAGATTCTGAGATTAATGGCGATTTTTGTGATTCATCTTCTGAATCTATTCAAAATTAGCGGTTGTTGGTGTCGATAATAGTCAATTGTGTTATGAATTGTTCGAATAGACTGTATATTTTTATTATTATTATAATTTCTGTATACCTTTTTTCATTTACATGGCTGGTATGGCAACCACCACCCATTCTGTGGTACCCTTATCACCATCAGATTTTCGTAAAGAAAGAGACATAGAAATATGGGGCATTGAGCTATTTCCTTCGCATATTGCTGTCCTCACTCTATACAGATCTTCTTGCGTTTCAGACTGCACCGATTTCTTTCCTAATTTAGAGCAAATTCTAGGCAATGTCTGCAGAATATTTGAAAAAGTTATTTTATTAGGAGATTTCAACATTGACTTTCTCAAATCGTCGTTGAATCGTCGTTAGTACGAGGAGTATCATTAAAACTAATTGAGTCTTATTTCCAGAATAGGAGTCAATGTGTTACTATCAATGAAACAACCTCCCAGTTTAATCTGGTTAAAACAGGGTACCCCAGCTCTGTTCTGGGGCCACTTCTATTCATAATTTAAACCAATAATTTTTTTTGTCATATGTTTTCGCATTTAGGTATTGCTTTTGCTAACGATAGCTCTCTTATAAGCTCTGAAAACAGTTATGACTCGCTATTAAATTCGATGAAATCAGCCGAAAACCTCGCCCAAGAATGGTTTACCAGTAACTCAATGAAATTAAACAAAGATAAGAGAAAACATATAATTTTTTCGACAAACAATAAAGTAAGAGTAGCTGACCATGCTAAACTCTCAGGATTAACTATTGACTATAGTTTATGCTGGGAACCACACATCGAAAATACCTGTTCCCAATTGAGTACACACAATTTTCTTCTGAGACTGAAATCGTTTGTTGATGAAAATACCCTTTTTTCTGCGTACTTTGCTCTTTTCGAATGATATATCAGCTATGGATTGACCCTTTGGGGAAATTCCTCTCACTCTGAAAAAGTGTTTAAATGTCAAAAGCAATCCGTTAGAATAATCTGTGGTGCGGGTTTTAGGGATTCTTGTCAGCCATTATTCTGCCAACTTAGTATTATGTCTCTAAAAGCTCTGTTTATTTATCAGACTTTACTCGAGATTCATGAAAATAAAAATAAAACTCCCGACTAACTCAAATTACCATGACTATAACATACGCAACGCGAAAATGATCATGTCTCAAAGATTTAAATACAATAAGTCACTCAAAAACTCAATGAATGTTGATCTTTACAATATACTTCCTACCACACTAAAAAACAAAAACCAAGCTACTTTTAAAAACTCAAAGTGATACTGCAAGAAAAAGTGTTAGTACATGGCTGACCCACCTGGGATGTGTATTGATCCAACTATCTTACACCATACTATGTGTATATCGTAATGGCTACATATGTGTACACGCATTATTTTATTTTTATTGTTATTGTATTTTAATTGTGAATTTGTACATTATTATTTTTTGTATTTATTTACTTGCTACCTGACTTGCTACAAATGTTTTATAACCTAACGTAGTTAAATAAAGATCTATCTATCTACCACGCAGGATTGCCGGTTTGAATAATCATTCCAAAATATAATGAAAATAAATTTAAAATTATCTTGGCATTAACGAATTGTATCACCCAAATGGCGGATTCAAGATCACAGAAAAGATTTATTTTCAAAAGTAGTATCTAGCTTTGAACTGGGAAATGTTTTTCCATTTCATCCTCGTTACGAACTCTCCAAGATTCTCGAACACACTAATACAAAAATATTTCCAAAGTAGCTTTCATTAGAATGCACTCGAATGTGATGTAAATTTTTTTTTCTGTTGAATGTTTGACGTGAGTTATTCAGATTTCATTAATATAGTATCTATCAGTTTGAAATTAATATAGTATCTATTTTGTGTTCAAAAGAAAAATACATTGCGCAACAAACTTTGGTTTCCGTTATAAGAACTGTCATCTTTTCAGTACATCCGGATAAAATTTTTTTTTCAAAAAGTTTTTTATTTTGTTTTATTTGAAATCTAACATATCCATCTGCTCACAATTAGCTCAGGTGATTTTTTCAATCGATCCATTAGATACTGAGAATACTCGTAAAACATAGACAAACTCACAGTATTCCTTCATTCCATCATTATAGATATAAAACAAGAAAATATTCAAACAACTCTTGTATGAGGATTGCGTCATTCTCCGGAAAACCGAGATCACGGGGTTTAATTCCCTTCCGAGCCTGTTCCGCCGGCACGTATATCGGTCGCGACCCCATAAAAATATCTCCCAGTAAATTTCCATAAAATGTTTCCGGAGAGCAGCACAATTCCAGGTGGAACTGTGACCGCAGCAGGATATATTATTAGAGGAGGAACGAGCCCCCGAAGGCAGTTTGGATATCTATTGTCTGATCTGTCGGAACTTTTTCCACTTGCAATTCTGTCTCTGATGGAAGGATGTAGCTAGCGCGACGTATTCGTTCAGCAATTGATTCCCTAAGCAGTAAATGTGATATTTTTTGTGTAGTTTGAGTGGACTGTTTATTGTTGGTATGTGTCCAATATGATTTTTCAGTGACAGGTTAGGTTATTTTCGAGTGGGGCGATAACCACCCCTTCTACTGCGACCTTCTCAGATCTATTGTGGCTCGATCCTAATTAAATTAGAGTTCACCTTCAAGTTCCGCGCTTCTGATGAAGGCGATGATGACACTCGGTGATTCATTTTCCAGGTCTTTGGGCTCTAGCTGCCCGTAGAATCTTGTCCAAGATGTGATCTGCTGTTTCTTCCTCGTCTTGACAAAAGCGACACTCTGCGCTCTCCGCAAGTCCTATTCTTTGAAGATGCTTTGAAGAATCCCAGTTATAAACCTCACGTTTTTCATATTTAGTTCTAACAGGGCTGCTGTTCTTCTTTGGTATAAATGCCTTCCGAGTGGACTGTTTCATACCAGTACTTGCGTTTTTCCGCTCGGTCCAGTCTGAAAACACTTATTTGGTTATGCTCTTTGATATTCCGAAGAAGGGCCCTGGTCCTATAAACTCCTTCATAGTGCCAGAAGGTCGGCTTTCCCATTCCTTCCAAAGTCTTTATGTCCAGGGACCCATAGCAGAGTTATTCTGTTGTCCCTGCTTACGCTTTGAAGGACTTTCACGCAGTTCCATACTAATCTGGATTCTATCCGACTTAATGCCAGAGCTTTCAGTGCTGTTTGGATGTCCGAAATGATTTTGATCGATTGATTTTTACTGTTTCTGTTCAGAATTTCTTGCAGGCAGAGTTCGATTGCATGAACTTCTGCCTGGAATATTGTGGGGTACTGTCCCAGGTTTACACTAAGCTTAAATTCTGGTTACACTCCATTGTAGATTGGCCCTCGTGAGTTCTGGTTCTATCGTCTCCCATTCGTTTCTGCCCGGGAGGAGAATCACATAAGGTCTATCAAAGCTGTAGAGGGGGATCATATTATCTGATGGCATTGCTAGAATCGGATGGGATTTTATCTCGTTCTCGATCTTGCGACTACTTCCTCCCCTATTACTCGTTGACCTCGACATGTTTCTGTATACCACTCACTCTTGCCTCCTTCTCTGGGCAAATGTGCAAAAGAGGTATATTGAGGAGGACTTCCATTATTGCTGTCGGGGTGCTGTTGCGATCAGACACGCTTGCCTCTGGAGTTTGTTGAGCTTTTCTCGTGCTTCTTTGTTCCACCAGATGACCGCTCCGTAGGTTGCTATAGGCCTCATCACTGTGAGGCAAAGCCAGTACATTTGTTTGGGTTGCATTCCCCATGTTTTCCCACAGATCCTTTTACAAGTCCATAAGGCTTGTCTAGCTCTGTTGGATACTTTTTTAAGATGAGCATTCCACGTGAGTTTCTTATCTAGAATTACCCCTAGATATTTTACTTCTTCCTTCAATGGAATTGTTTCACCATAGAGTAAACCTAGCTTCCTCCTTCTTTTGAATGGTACTATCACTATCTTGCTGGGGTTGCTTCACACCACCTAGTGATAGTCCTGAGAGCCGCTTGGAGTATGTCCGACATCACCTCTCCAAACTTTTCTCTGTTATAACTATGTCGAGGCTTGAACCTCGATTCCCTTCGCCATAAGAGTCGTGATTAGATCGTCTACGAGAAGTGCCCATAGTAGGGGTGATAAAACTCCTCCCTATGGACAGCCTCTCACGGCTCTGGTCACAATTTTCTCCTGGTGGAGGAAACTCGAGATTATTCTGTATCTTAGCATCGTCTCGATCCAGTTACAGTTTCCGAAATCCCTTTCAGTGACAGCTAAAATCCACTTATGTATAATAATGAAATCGCTTTTATTGAGGTCCTGATACCGAAAATTGTTCAGTTATCACCGTCCGTTGTCCGTTTCTTTAGCTCAGCCTTGCTCGGCCTAACCATTGTACAATATATATGTTACATTTCTTATTGATATGCTCAGAGATACAAAATAATCAAGACTACCTCGGGTTATCTTATTAGCTCCAGTCTAGGAATCACTATTGAAAATCTTAGCGCCATCTTACGGCGAACAGTCATTAGAGTTGAGTGCGGAGAAGAATATAATGGTTTGACAGTACGATTTTGGTATTAAATGATGAGAGCGTGCCATTCTCGGCCCTTACCGATTGAGCTATTGTGTGTTCTGAAACTTATCAGCCATTGAGTAATGAAATAGAATTTGTTCATGTTGAAATAACCAATGAATTAGAGCATCTTCTTTCTTCTGCGAAAGTGATTTCAAATCAGTGAGTTCAGTGTGATATCAAGGTATGTAAGAATAATCTTTTTGGCCATTATTTTTGAATATGTCACGTTCAGATATTTTCTAACGAGAACGTGAAATATTTCTTCAGAAAGAAGTGATATCTTGAATCATATATCCATGTTGTTCAGTATACAGCGAATAAATTCAATTAGGTCAAGCAGGTAAATGATTCGAGTGAAGTATCATATATATTTCCAAATTAGTTCAGGCGAAATTATAAAAATCACATGTGATATATCGAATTGAATCAAGATATCAGTGTTCCGTCTCATCTGATTAGATTGTTTTCTCGGACAAGGCTTCATTGGGGTTTGAAGAGGGTTTCTCAAATATATGGTATCACTTACACCGTATTTGGATATATTTTTGGTGTCAATCACAACAAGTATGATACAGTTGAATATTATATATTTTTCATGATCTTTTAGATATATCTTTGTTATGTTTTCGTATTTGGTGATAATTAACACCGAGCTGTGATTTTTCTGATTAATTTTTAAAACCTTATGAAGAAGTATTTGACGATTGGTCGAAGATGGTTCTTATACACTTGTATCATTGAAATTGAAGTCATTTTTGCATATGAAATTCTTTATACCTAATTGTGCTGAATTCTGATTTTCATTCTTTGTAAAGTATAGTCTTGGCTGATCAAGATCAGAACAACTTTCTTTTCTTTATATAGAGCAAAGATAAATTTTTGTGTAAATCAAAATTTAATCTTGAAACTTCAAATTCAGTATTGATATTAATGACAAATCTCAGCACAAGCTGATTTGTATGTTCAAATAATCTTAAGCAATAATCTCTTGATGAGAGTACACTCAACTGTAACAACTGTGCGTTAAAGAGTGCATTGACAAATTCCAAATTTCAAGAAGATGAATTCTTAGTAAAAACAAATTCTGACATAAGCAATATTGTTTTTTATGTTGTTGCTGAGAACTGTCATTCCATGGACAGGAAGCTGATGCTTGTATGTTCCACCTGATTGGTCGCCCAGCGGCCCTAGGTATCCCCTGATTGCGAGCCACACGACTACGTGAAGTCTAGCTACGAGCTACACAATACCCAATCAGAGGTACATCGTCGTCGATAAAACCGACAGGTTCAGCAACCAAAAGCAATATTTCTTTTTTGGAAACTAAAAAACTGTCATACAGCAGACATATGATACATATTTGTTATACGGCAGAAACTTATGTATATTTGTAAATGGACTAATATAAGTTTGGTATTTGTTTTATTGTTGAAGTTATTTACAGAAGGAAACATTATTTGATTTGAAATCATTATTGAATAGAAAATTTGAATTTTTATCCTAATTTAACAAAAAATTCTGGCTTCCATTCAAATTTACAATTTCTTAAACCTTTGCTTGAAACATAAATACATTCGAAACTAGCAAGGTGGTCCAAAGAACTCTTCACTCTTCACTGAATAGTCTGGGCATTCTATTACAATGATTAACTTGTTTTTTCGTTACACCATTGACTAACAACATCAGTTATAAGTGGAATTTGTCCCCGGCCGATTTCTACTATCTGTCTTAGTTCTTCCTCGTTATTGACCTGAAATGTGTGAGGATGTTCAATTGTCAAGCATGTGTATTATGAGAATAATACACACCATTTTGTGTGAATGTAGCTTCATCTATAGCCAAAATAACTTTTGTGAACTCATCGTTGGATTGGTGTTGATTCAGGAGCCACTCACTATACTCGACTCTCGCGGGACGATCTTGAAGTTATAACGCTGATACCATTCGATAATGGTATGGGTAAAACTGCTCCTGACTTAAACACCTTTGAACTTCCACAAACAATAGATATCCTGGTGATTTCTCAACGGGAATCTTTTGGCGTCCATCGCTGTGGTAACGTGTTTGTGGTTCACATAACCACACTTTTTCCTATAAGCTTCGAGCTATCTAGCTTTTCAAAGAGGTCGCCATCTAAAGATTTGACATGGCTAAGGGTAACGCACGCTTGCCCACCACTGATATGGCCTGAATAAACCACGGCACATTCAAGCGTACTATTCTCCCATAAAACCACTGGCAACATTCTTCGTTCGAGCCGTTGCCGTACTCAGCCTGAAACTGAAAGGCTGAATAACGTGAATGCCATCGTTACCACCAAAGTCTATCTAGACTGATGGTGTCTCAGTGTTATAAATCTGTGCTCGCCAGATAAAAAGCCAAATTATTTCAGTTAGTTATCCAATAGCGCCGTTCACCAGACTTTGGGTTACGTCTTTCTATATTAGAACCTAATATGACTTTGGCGCCTTCAATTACTTCTAGTTCTTTGGGCAACCCTCCAGTTTTGATAATCCAATGCTATTCAATCATCGATAAAGAGAGAGGATGGAGTCTTGAGAGCTGGCTTTGTTCTGTAGTACTATCAAGGGATGTTTTTTTTTCTGAGCAGTGTTACTCCAGATGTGTGTTAGATATGCAAAGTGGCAGTCTATAAGTAAGTATTTTTTTTTACATAAGTGAGAAATCTGTTGTGCTCAGTTAATGTACAGGCCAAGGTATTTTGAACACTATGTTCTTATGATTTCATATCTCCGATGGACAGAGATAGTTCTTGCCAGGCTTTATTTCTTGAGATTACCATACGCAATACTGTTGGATACTCAATGTTTGAGTTGAACCACGTGTAGTAATTGAAGAATTTTGACGTTTCGGTCAAAGATAAATGAGGAAATAATTTCAATCTGAGGTCTCAATCTGCCAACTCCACAGGTGTAGTCACTTATGATGGAAGGGGAATGATTTCACCCTGATGCCACAACCAACTGCCTCCTCCTCAGGTGAAGTCACTAAGTAGGGTTTGGGTACTGTGACTTGATTCCGTGATCACAATAATGGTGTGGAGTCAATTAAGAGAACATGAGTACATGAAAATGTCGTAACACCTATAGAATGGACTGAAATTATCATGAGAGCAAATTGTGGGTATATTATAGTCCAAGAGGGGACTGCAGAAAACCTGACAATCGAGTAACAGAATGGAATGTTTTAAAAATGTTAGTACTCACAGCAAACATAAGAAAAATCATTGACAAAAGTGGCGCATAAGTTTTATATAGCTTTTTTTTGGAAAAAGCAACCATAACGATGTAATACATGTCCGAAATACGTTTGACACTTACTATCTCTCGAGTTGGTCAAGTGGTCTAAGGAGCTGGTTCACGAAATGGAGTGTGGGTTCAAACCCCAGCTCGGGCAGCTTTTTTTTTCTTTCGAAATTGAAAAATGATTTATTTGGAGCGAATATTAGTCCCAAAACAAATCATTTCTCATGTCTGAGACCTGGCTGCAGAAAACTTGGCCGATCGAGTAACACCATGAAATGTTTTCACTCGGTTTCATTTAGATTGTATGTTCAGTTCAAATCTTGCAATTGAATTTTGACATACTTCTAGTTGTCCGATTAACTTGAAATTTGGCATGTTTTCATTATTCCGGTGACAATGTATTACGGAATTTTTGCCAAACAAAAAACAAAATGGCGGCTCCGATATGGCTGACGAGTTTTGTGATTATAGTTCGATTCTATTCAAAACTAGTATGTGGGGGCTTTTGGAGCTGGACATCATGATTTCTCTGCCAGAATTCATGAATTCAAAATATCGGCTCCAATATGGCGATGACTTTTGTGGTTATAGCCCTATTCCAATAAAAATGGGTATGTGAGGGTTTTTGGGGTCAAAGATAATGATTTTTTGGTCAGAATCTACGAATTCAAGATGGCGGCTCTAAGATGGTGACGACTTTTGTTATTATAGTCCGTTTCCAAATTGGTGTGTGGGGGTTTTTGGAGTCGGACATCAAGATTTCTTAGTCAAAATTCATGAAATCAAGATGGCGGCTCCAAGAAGACGACGGATTCCATAAAAAATTGGTATGTGGATTTTTTGGGGTCGTAGATTATAAATTTTTGTCAGTATTCAATAGAATGACGAATTTTATGAATTACTAAGGAGAATTGAATAAATATGATTGAGAAAAAAATAAAGACAAGCTTTCATACAAATGCATAAAAAAAAATTATTGACTACCTGGGCATAAGTTTTGTATAGCCTTTTTTCGGAGAAAGCAACCATAACGATGTAATGCATGTCCGAAATACGTTTGACACTTACTATCTCTCCAGTTGGTCAAGTGGCCTAAGGAGCTGGTTCTCGAAATGGAGCGTGGGTTCAAACCCCAGCTCGGACAGCTCTAAAAAAAATGTTTCCAAATTGAGAAATTATTTGTTTGGGGCAAAAATTCGTCCCAAAAAAAATCAACACAAAGAAATATATCTTCAATTGTTTGACCTAGGTTATGCCATGATAACAGATAACAGATTCAAAAGCTTGCCACGAATATAAAATAGGTATTCTTGTGTGGCAAGATTTTCAATCTGTTACTCACAGAATAATCTAGGTCAAACAACGAAATTATTTTTTCTTTTTGACTGCATTTGCGTAATTTTTTTAATGATTTTATTAAAATGTTAGCCTTCAGAGAGAACTTATTTTCTGGGCAGAATTTGTTCACAGGTTCTGTATGCTCTCTCTCTGGAACATTTTTCGTACTGCAACCATACTAATGGAGTAACAGCTTGGAATTACTCTTGAAATTTGGTAGTTACAGAGTAAAAAAATTATATATTTTAGTGGCTCGTTAAATCTAGTTCTAATGCCTTGGCACCAAACTTTTTTGGGGTTTTCACTATATCTATCGAATAACAGCTTCAAACTACTACCAAGTTGAAATTCAAAAAATTTTCTATTATAAAGAAACATCAGTGCCACGTCTATGCCTGTTGAAAATACTTGACACAAGACTCTCTATTTCTCAAAGTCTTATAGCTATTACTAATATATCCTATGAGAGAAGTATCAGGGATAAACAAATAATCATCCAATAAACAATATTGTAATAAATTATATTATTATTTATTTATTATATATATATATATATATATATATGTAGAACACTATTCTACCGGCTTACTAGTACTACTAACAAATGTAACCACAGACAGCTTCGACTTTGTGGATAATTTGTTTATTGATAGTAACTATCCAATATCTAAATTACAATATATACAAATTTGATTGATACATGACTTATGTAAATTTTAATAAACATTATTATTATTAATATAATATTAATATATATATATATATATATATATATTAATATATATATAATATATATATATATATATATATATATATATATACATAATACAATGAAATTTAATCTAGGAACAAGTAAAGAAATTATTTTTCCTTTTTTGTGCATTTGTATAAAAGCTTGTCTTTATTTTTTTCTCAATCATATTTATTTAATTCTTCTTAGTAATTCATAAAATTCGTCATTCTATTTGACAAAAATTTATAATCTAGACCCCAAAAAATCCACATACCAATTTTTTATGGAATCCTCGTTTCTTGGAGCCGCCATCTTGATTTCATGAATTTTGACTAAGAAATCTTGATGTCCGACTCCAAAAACCCCCACACACCAATTTGGAAACGGACTATAATAACAAAAGTCGTCACCATCTTAGAGCCGCCATCTTGAATTCGTAGATTCTGACCAAAAAATCATTATCTTTGACCCCAAAAACCCTCACATACCCATTTTTATTGGAATAGGGCTATAGCCACAAAAGTCATCGCCATATTGGAGCCGATATTTTGAATTCATGAATTCTGGCAGAGAAATCATGATGTCCAGCTCCAAAAGCCCCCACATACTAGTTTTGAATAGAATCGAACTATAATCACAAAACTCGTCAGCCATATTGGAGCCGCCATTTTGTTTTTTGTTTGGCAAAAATTCCGTAATGCATTGTCACCGGAATAATGAAAACATGCCAAATTTCAAGTTAATCGGACAACTAGAAGTATGTCAAAATTCAATTGCAAGATTTGAACTGAACATACAATCTAAATGAAAGCGAGTGAAAACATTTCATGGTGTTACTCGATCGGCCAGGTTTTCTGCAGCCAGTCTCAGACATGAGAAATGATTTGTTTTGGGACTAATATTCGCTCCAAATAAATCATTTTTCAATTTCGAAAGAAAAAAAAAGCTGCCCGAGCTGGGGTTTGAACCCACACTCCATTTCGTGAACCAGCTCCTTAGACCACTTGACCAACTCGAGAGATAGTAAGTGTCAAACGTATTTCGGACATGTATTACATCGTTATGGTTGCTTTTTCCAAAAAAAAGCTATATAAAACTTATGCGCCACTTTTGTCAATGATTTTTCTTATGTTTGCTGTGAGTACTAACATTTTAAAAACATCTAATTCTGTTACTCGATTGGTCAGGCTTTCTGCAACCCGCTCTTAGCCTTTTAGATCTGGAAGAGGACTGAGAGTGTGATAGGGTAGAAGGATTAAGAAAAACTAAATGAGTGAATTGCGATTTTAAAAATTCTGACATGCCAACTTGTCATTTCAGAAATATTTATGTATATCCATGTCAATAGCGATGGTACCCCCCCTATCCTTTGAGGGATCGCGAGGCATCTCTCCCAGGAGATCCTCCTCATGGTATTGGGTATCTCCAAAACCATGAAAACATACCCCGTTTGGAAAAAGAATGGACCTCTCAAAGCCCACCTATATCACACACCATTTACGTCGCTTTCTCACGTTACGCATCCCCTCTACTTTAGGGGTAGATTTTCGTTCCATTGTACGTCATCGGCCAAGGAAGTTTCACTTCAAAAATAAAATTCAAATGCATATACATAGCGAAAGGAGACTCACTTCTATTGAAAATACAAATATGATTGGGCAACAGACCATCTTTAGCCAGGTTGGTCAGCGGCGAGATGGGAAAAGGGGAAAATGTCCTCGCCTACAGTGATCGCAGACAGAAACAGACGCAAGTCGACAGGAGCCATTAAGAACGCTAGACCAAACAAAAGGGGGCGTGTGTGACGCAAAGGTACATAAAGGGAAATGTACGAGGGCTCTCTCGGATTTAGAGCACCGTATTCGGAAACAAATTGGTCCTTCGCCAACTGTAGACTCTAATCGATATCGTCCATTGGACTGAGTATTTCATTCCTTTTATCTCTTAATGTTCCAGAAAAAGTTTATTCGATTTGGAAAGTTGCCTTCTATTTGCGATTGCTGGAATTATCGTGAGAGAAGTTATTGATAATTTATCAGTTCATTTCTATTTCATGTTGTTTTTCCGTGGAAAATACAAACATTCAGTGATCTGTTCTATCGAATATCTAGAAAATTGTTTGGTGATTTGGTGAATCAGAAATCAGGCGGACCGCGATCACGATGTTTACGTCTAGCCTCTTCGGTTTAGATATACTATAGAAAAGTATATGTTAATTTTCCCTGTTTGGAATCTATATAATAAAAATGAATTTCGATTCTTTGGCTATTTTTTTTAATGTTCGTAATAGACCGAGGATGGTTGATACGGAAAATTAGGAAAATTGCCCGGAAATTTAGCGAAGAAAAATACAATCGAGTCATTTATCACCAAACGAGGAAATAGCTGACCGAGCAGAAGGTCACAGGAACGAATCCAGGCCAGGGTAATGTTTTTTTATTTCATTAAAACGACTGAACCGATTTGGCTAATTGTTTTTTGAATGTTTATAATACTAAGAATAAGGTTTTTAGGAAAAGAAAGGATTTTTAGAAAAGTTATTGGAAATTTCTTTGTCCTGGAAGAGTTTTCAGGAATATACAGTGTGACCCATTTGAAATGGAACCACCCCTGTAGAATACGCACTTTTCAGTCATTCTCAAAAATTTTTTTTTTAATATTGAGCATCAAAAACTGTATCTTGACACAAATTTTCATAATTTTAGTTTCATTTCCAAGGCACTCTTAGGTTTTTTTTCTTTGTCAAAAACGGCAAAAGTTTATTAGGCAATTTTTGTTTTCGAATTTGACTACACCACTGGATTTGTAGTTGTTATAAATGAAAACCATCAAAATTTCATAAAAAAATATTGGTTAACAACGAAGTTACAACAACTTCAATTTTGGAAACAAAGTATTTGATTATAATTTTTATTTAGATTATAGACTTATTTGAAATCTGGCAACACTGCCGATACAAAGTAGAGCACCAGTGAGTTTGTACAGCGGAAATCCGAAGTCAATAGTTCATTCCGTTCTACAGTTATAACTCCTGAAAGTATGGTAATGTGAGCGATTTGTGGTGGAAGCGATTTTGTAATAAAAATCTGACTACGCCACTGGATTTGTGAATCATATTTCCTTAAAATCATTCATTTAAGTTTAGGTTATATCAATCAAGTTTTAAAGTATCAAAATTATTTATTCAATAATAAAACAGAAAGCAGGACAAAAAATGTTCCTTTTAAATTCTGCAAAACTCAACTAAAACAAGCTTTTAGAGAAGGTATCAATAATTTGAGGAAAGCCGAACTAATACATTAGGCACAGATATTGTACTAAATCAATAGTAGGCTGTGATTTAGTACACCACAAATCGCTCACATTACCATACTTTCAGGAGTTATAACTGTAGAACGGAATGAGCTATTGACTTCGGATTTTCACTGTACAAATTCACTAGTGTTCTACTTTGTATCGGCAGTATTGCCAGATTTTAAATATGTCTATAATCTAAATAAGAATTATAATCAAATACTTTGTTTCCAAAATTAAAGTTGTTGTAACTTCGTTGTTAACCAATACTTTTTCATGAAATTTTGATGGTTTCCATTTATAACGACTACAAATCCAGTGGTGTAGTCAAATTTGAAAACAAAAATTGCCTAATACACTTTTGCCGTTTTTGACAAAAAAAAAACCATAGAGTGCCTTGGAAATGAAACTAAAATTATGATAATTTGTGTCAAGATACAGTTTTTGATGCTTAATATAAAATTTTTTTTTTTGAGATTGACATAAAAATACATATTCTACAGGGGTGGTTCCATTTTAAATGGGTCACACTGTATAATATAAAATGAAAATAAATATCTGTTTGTGTTGGTAAGCTCATAACTTGAAAACGGCTCGACGGATTTGGCAAATTTTTTTCGGGAAAACGGGATAACGAACGGAAAAACGGGATAACGGAAAAATGGTATAACAGGAAAACGGGAAAACGGGATAATGTGATAACGGGATAACGTAGGAAGCGATAACGGGATAATGGGAAAACGAGATAACGGGAAAACGGGAAAAGGGGATATCAGGAAAATGGGATAACGAAAAAACGGGGTAACGAGGTAACTGGAAAATGGAAACACGGGATAACGAGCACAGTCAAAGGCATGTATATGTAGGTATGGATTATTACTAATATCGGCGGAGAATAAGGGAGATTTTTGACCATAAGTTTTTCAATAACAATGATAATAATGAAGAATGAACCCTAATGAACTATGTTTTTGAATGGGACAAGACCTGAAAATATTGAGTGATATAATTTGGTTGAGTGGAAGACCATCACCTTGCGCCCAGCAAGAGATGAACTTCGCCATTTCAGTATACCATTTTAACTGTACTGAATAAAGATTATTATGATTATTATTATTATATAAAGTTAACATTTATTTATTTATAATATATCCAGACAGATATAAATCCGGTTATTGGAATATGTAAAGATACATTATGTGATAACTAAAAACTAATTCAATTTGTACGAGCATATATTTAATTTGGAATCTGTTGAAACAATGTATTCCTGAATAGAGAGAGCAAAGCGAAAAACATGTCCCGATTTTCTAGCCTATTCAACTGCCTACACATATTCATCAGAGGACTATGAAAATGGATGAGGTTGGTTATTCATGAAGGGTAATATTCGATCAAAAAGTGATTCGTGGTACAAAGAAATTGGTTTGGCCAAGCAAATGAGTCAATGTGGTTTTGAACAATGTTAAATATAAATATAAATAAGTGGTGGATAGCGTCTGTAATTAAACATCAATAGAACATGTTTGTGGCATTCAGACGAGAAAATGAAAACTAGAACTGAAAAATAAAAATATGGATCGGCCAGGATTCGAACCTGGGACCTTTCGATTTCCAGTCGAACGCTCTGCCAATTGAGCAACCAGTCCTTATTTGAAACCGGCGATTCACACTTTTGAATTCAGTTCCGTGTTAGTAACGAAGATGAAGGGTTAATGTGATGCATGAAAACATTCACGCATGCACACCCAAGTTCGAATCCTGGCCGATCCATATTTTTATTTTTCAGTTCTATTTTTCATTTTCTCGTCTGAATGCCACAAACATTTTCTATTGTTAAATATAAATGTTAGGTCGGATATCTCTCTACGTTTCCTTAGCGTCGAAAACTTGGATTCGTCCAAAAGAAGTAGTTGGTGATCGTAATGATTCATTGGGTAGTTTCCATGTCTATTGAAGTAGAGAAATTTTTTAAACTTATGTTGGATTCTTTCGATTGAATCCAATTGTTTGCTGTGGAATGGATTCCAGACGGAGCTACAGTATTTGAGCTTGGAGCATACTAAGGAAAAGTTTCTATAGAGGAAAATTCTTTGCAGTTGCGGATAACGAATCCAAGGAGTCTGGCATAATCGGATGTAATATTTTCTATGTTAACCGATTATCGAAGGTTATGCCTAGGTCCTTGCATTCTTTCACATGGTTCGAAGTGGTATAGTTCAGAACATAATCGTTTTCCACTGGCGTCAGTACTCTTGCATTTTTCCACATTGAGTGGTAAGTTATTTGAGTTGCACCAATCAGTTAAATTGTTAAGGTCATTTTGTAGAGCGTCAATGTCGGAATCATGTATTATAGCTCTATATACTTTTAAGTCATCCGCAAATGGTAATTCATTCGAGCTAATTGAGTTGCAGATATCATTTATGAATAGTAGGAACAAAAATGGTCCCGGGTTGGAACCTTGCGGGACCCCGGAAGTTGCTACAAAATATTTTGAATTTTTGTGGAGAATCCGAAGTCAGGCAACTTTTGTAAGAGTTGTTGATGAGATACCTTATCGAACGCCTTACTTACTTTCATTATCTAGTGCCTCGGACACAAATTAAGTGAATAAGCATAAGTTGGTGGTCGTGCTTCGTTTTTTTACAAATCCGTGTTGTTGTTCGGATAAGAGTGTTCTCACGTGTTCATACTTACGTCTGCTAAGATTATTTCGATACTTTTAGAGAAAACTGAGACGAGGTCTGAGATGGTGCCGTTTTTGTAAACAGGGCATATTGATATTTTCCAGTTGTCCGCGAAGGTTTCGTATTTTAGGATCAGATTGTATGATATACAGGGGTTGAAGTAGGCAATTGATATTTCTCTTTACAATTCGAGCGAAAACATTGCCCGATCAGCATGTCAACTTATTTTTCAATTTCCTTGAGGGATTATTTATTGAGTTGAGATTTCAGGTATATTGGCTCTGGTTGACAATACTATTAGGAGAGGATAGGGTTTCGTCATTGTATGTCATCTCTCCCGGGATTCGTGTTTTACTTTTTCTAGAGTTAATGAATGACCGGAAGCTTTTGGGATTGGATTTCAGGTTATTCTCAGAGTTAGTGATGAAGTGGTTGTAAGCAGAGTTTATTTCTCTCTTAGTGATTCTTATTAGGTTCTTATATTTTTCGAGGTAATATAGGCATTTGCGTTTTTTGTACATTTTTAGATGTTGTGTTTTTATTTTTATTTTTTTATTGGCTTTTCTGTGTACCATATTGTAAAACTTTTTTCTTTGCTAAAGGGGTGCATTCTGGAATTATGGTGCGAACAATATCATTGAAAATACTGCAGGCAGAATTCACATCACCACACCCTTCCTGGATATTTCAATTGATTTCGTTAAGTACACGTAAACATTTTTCATTAACTGTTTCCTTGAAATCGTAGCGTTTGGAAGATGGGACGAAATAACTTTTTTTTTACGATCAATTTCGAGACTTATGGCGAGAGTGGGGTGATGTGGGTCTTCTCTTACCAAATAATTAGTGTCAATGTTGATTTCAACCAGTCACAAATATATTGCTTTTTTCTTCTGCTGAAAGAATATCAGTGATCTGTTCCAGACAAGTTGATTAGTGAATCTGTTGTGATAAGTTACTGCGTTTTTCTTTGTTTTTCTGTAAAAGTAGATTTGTGACAATTATTATTTAATTATTAAATGAAGTAGTACATCAGTAGTAATATAGATTACTTTGATGAGGCTGTCGAAGCACTTATATAGGTCAATATCTTCAAAAGCCAATGCAAGCCCACAATTATCCAAAAAATAATATTACAGTCTTGTCCAAACACGAAGAAGGAAATGTTCGACACCGACAACGTTGAAACCAATAGTGATAAGTTTCCTTGAATGATATAAATAACTCCAACCAAATTCAACTCTGTTTACAACATTGTATTTTTAAAAGCGGCAAAAACATATAAGATAAATCAAACTCCATACCAAAAGAATCATACATCTCCATCAATATTCGTACAAAACGGAAAATATAAATAGTTGGAATAATTTGCCACAGTGCAATTGCAGCAAAAGTTAGCTGCAACTTTCACAGCGACAAATGCACTAGTGGTTTTTTCACTTATTCATTTGTTTATCAATTATCGCGGTGTTGGTTGCCAAAATAAATAGTTTGACATGTTTGTCAACAACTTATTGAGTTTCTAAGCACTAACAATGAGTCGATTCGGTGAGTCTACGAACGCCGAAATTAGTCAAATTGTTAATACCTGTGTGCCTACTAATACAGTTGCGACGCAATCATCAATCTCGCAACAATTTTCTACGTTTTGCGATGCAAAAAGATATAAATTCGAGCCAGATACTTCCATTGAGAAATTGAATGTAATATTGCAAGATTGGGCATTTAATATGCGAAAAGGAACGGAAAACTACAAAGAAGCGTAGTAAACAATTTGGAACACACGCTAAAATGCTACAAAGTATATAATATAACGAATTCAATATTGTATTTAACCCTTGCACCGACGTTCAGTTTAATTCATCACGAGCTGCACGTAATGCTAAACGTAAAATCCTACAAGCACAACCCGAAAAGAGAAAATCTAGAGCATCAGCTCTTAATAAATCTGAAGTATTTGCAATGGCCAGATTATATGACGAAAATGAACCGGAAGGACTTCAAAAGAAATTATATCACATTTTGACGTTTGAATTAGCTTGGCGCGGAGGAAAAGCAGCTTACTGCAAAACCACTTATTCCGAATCTGAAATTGAAAATAATGGAAAAGAAACTGGACGTATCGAGTATAATCCTCTATTTTCGAAAACGAGACAAGGCGGTAACAATAAATTATGTGACAGCAAATGGATAACGCCTAATATTTTAGAGGAAGATATTTGCCCAATACGTTTATTCAAAAAGTTAATGGAAAAAAGAGACACTTTTATGACATTGGACAGAGTATTTCTTACACCAAATCCCTTTTGGAAGAAAAAAAATTCTAAAGGTTGGTATATGAATGTGCCGATTGGAATTAATGAAATTTCCAAATGTACTAAATGCTCAGCACAACGTATTGGTATAGATGTCAAACGTGTCAAAATTTCTCACTCAAATCGAGCGGCAGCAGTTAGCGAATTAAGTAAAAGCGGAATTGAAGAACAAGCTCTAAAAAAAATAACACGAACAGAGCAATTCATCATCAACTTCTAATAAAACCATACTTACAAGTTGACAAATAGTATCATTCGAGCATTATTCAATCAATTCGTTTGGAAAAAGAAAAAACTTCAACATCTACTACAGAAACGATTAGCTGTGGCACCCGCAGCGACATCACTGTTCCTAGCATGAATTTCAATAACTGCGTTTTTAATAATTGTACATTCAAATAAAAATGTGTTTATTTTTAATGTTTCATATATAAAGTTTGCATTGATATGTTTCTAAATTTCTTATTCATTAAATTGTCCTGCCGAATTACACTCGATGTTCGTATTGATATCAGGTGAATTTGTGTAGTTCGAATTCAAAACTGTTTCCTTTAGCAATCTGACTCGAAAAACTGTCAACTTAAAAACGCTCCACCTTCGGTGTCGCGTTTTTAATAGTTGACAGTTTTTCTCGTCTAATTGCTAGGCAACAGTTTCTCATTAAACAACCCAAATTTACCCGATAAAACACAAACCTGTCGTGCAATTATAAGTGAAAAAATTTCGAGCTACAACTTTCATACAAGACATTTTTTCATATCTCCAATACTTCTGGATTTATACGTCAAAATATGAAAATTCGGAGAGTTTTTGGATTTTTTTTGTGCCACTCATCCATGATAAGGCAATTCACCCCAGACTGGTGATCTGGAACACTTGCAGCACCTTGCTTCGAAATTATTTCTGTCCCGCTCTGTCCCGAACTTACTATAAGTGATTGGAAGAAAGACTTCGGAAATCGATGGAATAGCATCATGTAACCCCACCGAGATTTTCCCTTTCTCTCTCACATCACCATAGCGATTTGTTTCTCTGCAAATTGATTTTACACAATATTCCATCCACCTGGAACTTTTCAGTGATCAGGTGTACACCCCCGTAAAGCGTCTCCCATGTTTGCTCTGTCGTTAAATAGCTATCTGTCCGATCGATAGCTTTTAGTTTAGTTAACGAACCGACCAGAACTAATTTATTGTATAACAACACCGCCCGTTTCACCACGAACGGCCCCGGTCTGAAGAAAATCCCTCTGAATAATTTGTTCCAACTTTCATAATTCAAATGTTCGGTCGGCTGGGAAATTAGGATATTCCGTCGATTTGGGACGCGGTCTGGATATGAATTATCGAGGTGATTCAGGTTATTGTTCGTATTTTCGATTCTATGGATATTTTATTCGGATCAATTCTGGAACCATACAGGGTCATTCTTGACGAGTGTTGGTCAGAAAGGAACCAAACGTAATGGAAATTTTAGATTTTGTGGATTCAGGATTTTGTATATAATTAATTCAGCAGTATTCAACTTTCGATCACTTTTCAGATATAATAATAAAACCAATAAATACAATAGTACGATAGCGGATAGCGATAACCATCCTGAGAGTTGTGAACTTACTAATAAAAAAAATATAAAAAACATTTTTAAAGATTTTCTACAAATGCACTAAAAAGGAACAAATAATTTTTCTGAAATCGCTCAAGAATGCCTACGTTCTCGGATTTCAGACCCCAAAATACGCTTATCTAGTGTTTTAGTCCGTTGCTAAGCCTGGGCCGTCAAAATCCGTCCCTACCTCTACATACCCCTTTATGAAAGTAATCACTCACCTGTTTAATGAAAGAAAAAGCCATATGAAGGGGATAAGATATGAAATGAAATGCATAAAGCACACACAAAGTCGTCTTCACAAAAGGTTCAATATAAATTGAAACAATTGGTAGACCAACAGGCGAAAAACAACTACTTTCCTAGCAAATACCACGCAGAACGTTGAATGATATCTACCTGACAATCCATGCAAACTTCCATATAAATGGATATTGTTCGCAAATGTTTCTTTATGATAAGCTCGATTATGTTTAAATTCATGTCGTTTCCGCCTAACAATCCGCATACCGGTTTCAGGCTTTTTTGGCCCTCAACAGTACGGAGTAGTCACCAGCCAGAGATACAGAGAGCTCTGGCCGAAGCGAGACACAACATTAATAAAATCATCATCGAGCTTAAAACATCTTTAGATGCGTCGGAAAAGATAACTTTCAACCGGTGACACCTAGTGACAGAAAGAAACACTCCATACAATTCTCCTACCTCGATAGGATTCTAAATAAGAGATTCCTTCTCAGTAGGAGTGGCTCAAAATGCCCGACTGGCATATTTTAATGAAATAAAAAGCCATATGAAGGGGATAAGATATGAAATGGAATGCATAAAGCACACACAAAGTCTTCTTTGTCGCCGGTAAAAAGTTATCTTTTCCGACGCACCTAAAGATGTTTTAAGCTCGATGATGATTTTATTTATGTTGTGTCTCGCTTCGGCCAGAGCTCTCTGTATCTCTGGCTGGTGACTACTCCGTACTGATGAGGGCCAAAAAAGCCGGAAACCGGTATGCGGATTGTTAGGCGGACACGACATGAATTCAAACATAATCGAGCTTATCAGAAAGAAACATTTGCGAACAATATCCATTTATATGGAAGTTTGCATGGATTGTCAGGTGAATATCATTCTCGTTCTGCGTGGTATTTGCTAGGAAAGTAGTTGTTTTTCGCCTGTTGGTCTACCAATTGTTTCAATTTATATGGAACCTTTTGTGAAGACGACTTTGTGTGTGCTTTATGCATTTCATTTCATATCTTATCCCATCAACCAAAATTGTCGCAGAAGACCGACGGAAACAATGTATTCATGAGCATAAGGCAAATTAAAAAAAATTACAACAATTTGAGGCATTTTGCCAAACTGGTGTATTCCCACTACTTGCCTGCAACCATTCCCATTTGAATATTTGAAGAAAAAGCAGCAACTTTCAAAACTTTCTGGACGACATGCAACATATTTTCTATACAGGGTGTGAATTGGAGAAGGCGGTTTCGAAGAAATTAGTGAACAAGTACAAGAAAATTAGTAAAACTTTAAATGTGAGTCACATGACCGTTTACAGAATTTTAAATGAACAGCAATTCATATTCAGCGTGTCCAGGCACTTACGCTACGTGATTTCCAACCACGTATCGAATTTGCTCCATGGCTTCAAAGAAAAGTCGAACAACATCCCCAAATTTTATCGAAAATCCTCTTCATAGATGAGGTTAATTTTTCAAGAAATGGTATCATGAATTTCCATAACAACCACATCTGGGCAGAAGATAACCCACATGCGATAACGCAAACTCATTTCCAAGACAGATTCTCTTTTAATATATGGGTAGGCATAATTGGGGATTATTTAATTGGGCCCTATTTGCTCCCCTTACGTTTGAATGGAGATGCTTTCCAAAATTTTTTGGAACACGAGCTTCCTCAGCTTATGGAAGATGTTTCCATTGGTCTCCGAAATCACTCTTGGTTTATGCACGATGGAGCCCCTGCTCATTTTAGTCTGATAGCAAGAAATTTCTTAGACGTAGCATATCTCCAACGATCGATAGGAAGAGGAGGCACTCAGCATTTGGCCCCCGAGGTCACCGGACCTCAATCCCGTCGATTTTTTCTTTTGGAGACACCTAAAATCACTAGTTTATGCTAGCCCCATTGAAAACATGGGAATGTTGAGGGATCGCATCATAGCTTGCTGCGAAACGATAAGAAACACTCCCGACATTTTTCAACGGGTGCGGAATTCTTTGATGAGGAGAACAGAAGCTTGTATTACTGTTGGGGATCGTCACTTTGAACAGTTGTTGTAATAGTTGTTTCGTTCAATTTCTATATGTTTAATTGCCTAATAAATAACATAGTACTTCTCCGAATTGTTTTTTTACAAACTCTGAAATGTAACACTTTCTAATTGAATAATTAAACCTGACAAATTTTTTCAATTTGGATTGATTGAGCAGTTTGATAATGCTCAGTTTGAAAGGAGTCTGTGTTTAAAGTTTGATGAAAATAACTGCAGTTGCAAAAAATTTATGACAAAAACCAACCATGTTTTGAAAAATTTCAACAATCTGTATCTCGAAAACAAATCATTTTTCAATAAACATTACATAGGAAAAGAGTAGTTTATTTTGACGTGACCTACCACATACTTAGTTTTTGTAATGTTCTCAGCACCTCCACTTGGCGCCCTAGGAGCTAAGTAATATGCATCGATATAGAAAATTGTAAATATCTCGAAAACGATCACCTCCAGCGTTGTTGAGAAACTGTACATTTTTTACTTGGAAAAGGTGTGGGATAAGGTTTTTTCATGAAAAGTACCAAATGTTTACTGTCAAAACTGTTAGGACAATTTGAAATAAATAATGACAGCGTACGCAGCGCCCTCTAGATGTTACATGAAAATTAATACGAAATTATGATTGCCCACGTCAAAAAAACCCTGGGTACCAAATTTCGTGCAAATAACTTATTTTTTGTGAAAGTTATTTTTGAAAAGCGAACAAAAAAATTCAATTTCAACACCTTCTCCGAAACGACGCATTTCCGGACACAAGTTCATATAGACTTTTTTCTTAAAATTGTCTCAGGAATACGTCACTTGAATATTTTAACGTTCTTATGTTACACCCTGTATAATGGCATATAAGTTTCGTTTATCACAAATGATCTTAGTTTGTTCGTTTTATTATCGGGTATTTTAATCAAAAGCTCAGATACAAAATCTTCTATGTCACGCAAATTTAATTGATATAGTTCATCAGGGCGACATGCACCGGCAACACCAAATATTACACACTTGAATTTAGATTTGGGAAGGCTGGTCACCATATAAATAATGCAGGTTGAGCTTTTATGCGCATTTTTGTTAGTAAATACCCTGATTGCTCCTAAATGATTTTGACTAAGCTGGTGTGAATTTAAGATATCCAATAGGATTTTAGTATTCATATCAAGTTTTAGGCAATCTATGTTAAAATCCCCACATATGATAGTGGAGTCAGACCAGTCAGAAGCTAGGTCTAGAGCCTGGGTTAGGCATTGAAAAAAAATTGTATTACCCTTTGGTGGTCTATAACAATGGTAGTTTTGTATCCATTTATTTTGTATCTGATCGCACATAGTTCAATTTCACATTCAATTGATAGGCTTTTGAATGACTGAATTTCGTTGATATTTTTTTGATGAAAATGAGAGCTCCACCATGTAAATGGTTTTTTTCTTTCATGGATTGATGCTATTTCATAGTTACCAAAGTGAAACTTGTTTATGGCATGTTTATCCTTCATCCATGATGAATAAATTTCTTTCTTTCTTTCTTTCTTTCTTCCAGTGCTCAGATACACATAGTACATCAATGTCATAGGTTTTCACAAACAATTCAATTCAAGTATGATTGTTCAAAAAGCCCTGTACGTTCACATGGCCAAACGTTCGGGAACTATCACCGGTCAATCTAAGACAGTTTTCTGGGGAATTTGCACTAATTGCACTTTCATTCGCCTTTACACATTCATCAGTTTGTTCGGAGGATATTCGAGAGATAAAAAATCCCCACTGGAGACTGCTGTTTTCGTCAGCCTGACGGATCTCTTCTGCTTATGAAATTAAACAATCTTAGGACAATCGGAATATATTGAAAAGAGAGCCAAGCCAAGGTTCTGAGGTTATGAAATCGGCCCCAGCTGCTAGCGCTAGCGCAGAAATCCAAGAGATAAATGATAGGTATTTCACAGAATGATAAGTTGCTCAATTAAACGGCAAAGGGATGAGTGTAACCAACCAGAATGCATGGAATTAGATGGGGAATGCATAATATACTCTCAATGATTCCACGCCCGAAAAAATAATCAAAGCGAATCCAATGACTCCATTGCTTGAAATTAGTGTACTGATGTTAGTGTTATGATTTAATACTCCACACCTGCAACACCAATCGTTACGCCACTGATCTTATAGAGAATACAAATTTTACTCTATCAGAGACCATTGGTTAAGATTGCTCGTTAATTTTGTTAAGGTAAAACCCTAACTATACTGGTTGTCATTAATCCGAAGAAAAACAACCGAAGATATCTGCGAAGCGGTTGGTAGACATTATCACCAGTATATGAGCGTGAGAAGGTTTATCTGCGATACGCCACTGATCTTATAGAGTTCTTCGGAAATAATACAATTATGAAAATAATAATATATCTATATTGTATAAAAATAATGAATTATGTACATGGTATAATTCCAAACCAAAATGTATAGAACGTCAGAATGAATTTGAATATAAGATAAACTTGATAGTAAAACAAATATATTATGCCCAGTAGAATAACTGTTATTCAGTTACTAGGCCATGGTTTTCATTATCATTTTGGTTGATCCAAAGTTTGGACCCACTATGATAATCAAATAGTTGAATGATTCTTCATTCCAATATACATATCTGGCCAACTAACAATGCATGCAATTTCTCACCCTTGACTAGAGAGACACCCCATTTTATTGTTAAACGATTTTTATCTTGGATTACCAATTTTTGCGCGCTCAATGATTCAAAATATAATTATTTATCTTCTTTTGAAGATATTTTTTATTTGCGGAGTTTACTGAGACACAATTACAATTGCTTTATAATATAAGACCTTTTCTGCAATTTACACTTTTACTATTTTCCGACACATTTTTTATAACTGGCTACTTCATTAATAATTTTACGAATTCAATACTCGTTACTTTAATTGAAGTTGATATACTTCTGAACTAAACATTTTTACTTGAGGAGTCTAGAGTTCTTCCAATATTACATCTTTAACTCGTGAACGTCTGAACACTTCTGATCATCTCTGGTTATGTGCGGCTCATATTCATATGGGAACAATAGGGCTTCAAAAAGCACGCGTGGTAATAAAAATAATTAATGGGTCGGTCTACCGCTTTGATGTTTCCCCTCGCATTCCAGCGTGTTACAAATATCCCGCCGTATGAGATAATCATCGTATATGAATTTATCAGTCATCTTTTATGGCCGTTGGTTTTAAATTAACGAACTATTAGTTGTCAGAGTACAAGGAATGTTCATATTTATGATGCGTTTTAATGGGTGGTGCTATCATATCAAATAATTTACGAGATTTTACTTCTTTGTCGGAAATCACCCCGCATTCCTTTCGTCTAATTTAATAGTGTTTGCACGGATTTATGTATTTTAGACGAAGGAGAACAGTCGTTCACCTTTTCGTGTTGCGTTCCTTCAGTCAAGGGCATTACAATTTTTACGTTAAAACGACCTGGTTGATCCAGGGCGTCACACTGGTGCATACCCTTATCCACACACAGATCCCTCCTTATAATCATCATTATCATCACTCAGCCGGTTTTCGTCTATTACTGGACCTAGGGCTTCGATCATTCTATTGTCTCTTCACATATCCTGCCCAATTCCATTTCAACGTTGCTATTCACTGAATCGCATCAATTACACCAAAAATTTAGCGCAGCCTTTGTCCACCTTTTTCCATACCTCTCTGTTGGAATCTTATCTCCTTCTTCTCTCACTCTTTTGGGTACGTCGTAATCGGGTAAAAACTCCACAATCGGAACGGAAAGATTCTATTACTAACGGAATTGGAAGTGTCTGCAGTTTGTCGACAGAACTGTGACCTACTCGCTTTGTTGGCGGTCTCCTTCAGTTCCTGCCAAGAATTTTAATTTCAACATTGAGCAAGAACCGTTCGATTACTTTTCCCGGGTCGGATAACACCTCTCTATCCGATTTCAGTCTAGCGAGTTGATTTGAGATTCGCGAGGCTTTTCATAGCTAGACAATTATTTCGGAGGGTTATATGAAAATATTGGGCTCTGATTGGAAGATGAAATTTGACAATTTCAATAACTCTCTAACTCTCAAAAAAATACACGTTCAGAACTCTCAAATCGGACAACTAAAAATGGATGGAGGGGAGTGGCGGTTAAGCTTTTTTTCTAAGCTTTATCATTTGCAATATGTCATTATCAAAAAATCATAGTAGGCGATGAAACATTGATAACTCTGACTCCAAAAAAACTCACAAACCTATTCTGAATGAAATCGGGCTATAATCACAAAACTCGGCGCCATCTTGAAACCTCCATCTTGAATTGTGGATTTTGACAAAAAAAAACATGATCTCCGACCCCAAAAACCCCACATACTAATTTTAATAGGAATTAGGCTATAACGACAAAACTCGTCGCCATATTGGAGCCGCCATCTTGAATTTATAAATTTTGACAAAGAATTTGCGATCTCTGTCCCCGAAAACCACCACATACCAATTTTGAATAGAATCCAACCAACAAAACTCGTCCGCCATATTGGAGTCACCATTTTGTTTTTTCTCTTAGCAAATGCATTGTCACCGGAATTATGAACACCTGGTCAAATGAGAAAAGAAATTGTAGTGTTTTTTGATTTTCCAATTCACTGTGGATATTTTCTATTCAAAATTCACGAATACATGATGGCGGCTCTGATATGGCGTTGAGTTTTGTGGTTATAGCCCGATTCCAAAAAAATTGATGTGTGGGGGTTTTTGGGGTCGGATATCCACGAATTCAAGATGGCTACGTGTTTTGTTATTATCTCCAAGATGGCTACGTGTTTTGTTATTATTGTCCGATTCCATTCAAAATTGGTTTGTGGGTTTTTGGGGTCGAAGATTATCAATTTCGGTCAGAATTCAATAAGATGACAAATTTCACGAATGACTGAGAATAATTGAATAAAAATTATTCTGATTTTGAATCTGCTACTCACAGAATAACCTAGATCAAACATTTGAAGACATTATTTTCCCCTTTTTAGTGCATTTGTATAAAAGCTTGTCTTAATTTTTTTCACTTTCAAGCGTTTTGAACAACTTTCAGTGACATTTTCAACACATTTCCGACCTCTCAGATGAAAATCCAAAATATACAAATTGAAGATATCGATCTCTACTTCCAAATGCCGTTTACATAATTTCAATACGACGATTTTCCTTGAATCGGCGCATTTTGCAAGATAAGCCCTTAAGTTGTTTATAACGCGATTGTGCAAAAACTACACATTGGACAGAAAGCACAGTTGAAGTACATATTATTATCCATCGTCTATCAGTTGTATAAAAATTATGAAATTTTGAAAAATGGTCCTTTTTCAGAGGTTTTCCCGGATTTTCTCAGTTGAAAATGCACCGATCCGTTCGCACAAAAAAATATTTTGTAGATTTTTGAACGAGTGTGAAACGATTACTTTTTAAGATAATTGTGGAAAACTAAAAAAGTGGTCATATTTGACAATATTTGTTGTTAAACAAAATTCACAAAACGATTTTGCTGGAGCCGACACCGGGATTTTCATCTACGAATTATCTTTAAAGAGGTATTACGGATTCAAAAATCCAAGGGGTTTAAGTCTGGAGATCTGGGAGGCCAAGGTTGAGGTCCTGCTCTGCCTATATAACGATTTGGATACACGTCGTCCAAGTACTGACGAGCAGTTATGCTGAAATGGACACCATCGTGCATAAACCACATTCGTGGTCGATTAGCTAGTGCAACATTTTCAAGTAAAATGGGAAGAAATGGGAGAAATTTGCATAGGTTACACCGGTTAGCCTCAACGGTAGAAAATACGGTCCAATAATATTTTTACCAATAATTCCGACCCACACGTTAGGTGAAAATTCATATTGATACCAACCTTCTTGGGTTGCATGGCCCCCAGATGATTGTTATGGAAATGTGTAATCCCTTGCCTTGAAAAGTTGGATTCGTCAGTGAATATTACGTTTTCCAAAAATTTAGCATTTTGGGTAATCATTTGAAGACTCCATTGACAAAAGTTTACTCGATGGTAAAAATCTCGCGGCAAAATCATTTGGAATTTTCCAGATTAGTTTATTGCTAACATTGAGTGTGTTGGCAATTTGTCTTGTACTTAATTCCGGACGATCGTCAATCATATTGAGAACTTCTTCTTCCAGTGCCACCGTTCTTATTACTCGAGGACGACCACAAACAATTGTTCGTTTTTGAAAAGTCCCTCTTCCACATAGACGTTGGTGAAGATGTGCAAAAATTGTGTGATGAGGTATAACGCGCTGAAGAGCCGTCTAGCTTCCAAAGAATTTCCATCGGCACGACCATACATAAAATGCATATCGGCCATTTCAGCGTTAGTGTAATTATTCATATTGAAGATTCAAAAGACACAATTGAACTTTCAACTACCACATAGAAATCAAAGCGATTTGACAGCAACTACTAGATTATTTCGATTTTAAAATACTACGATTGAACTCACAAGTTGTGCAAACAAAACGTGACAGCAACCTACTAGATTTTTTCGATTCCATTTACAGAAAATCCGTTCACGCACAATGTTGTATTTTTTTTTATTAGGAAACTGTTGCTTTTACGGACACAACATAGGAGTTAAAAAAGCTTTGCAATGAATCGTTATTTTCAGTACATATTTTTAAATTAAAAAATTTTGTTTCGGTATAAAGGATGTTTCACCCCTTTAAAAGATCACAACAAAATTGAAAAAATATCCGTAGGTAGCCTTTTTATTGGTAGAATAAGCCCACAAAATGCCATTCCTTCAACTCTTCAGCAATTTCAAGAAAAAAAAAACATTTTTTTTCCCATTTTTGGAAGCTTGTAACTTTTTAAGGAAAAGCCTGAGAGCTTTTGTTTACATGAAAGACCCCGTTTTTGACAAGGAATCACCCCCAAAAAACTTTAGCACTTACTTGATAACACCCTGTATATTAAGAACCGACCTCTATTTTTTAGAAGATTGTTTTCATTTCCAGGAAGAATCAATACCCCAATTCTCAATTTCTTCTCGAGAATGTTTCCATTTCAAGAGAATCTCCATATCTCAATCGACGAGGAAAAAACTCAAATAGGGATCATGAGCTTTTCGTATTATTTTACCTCTGCAGACTGCGGATTCTCACCCTTCAGATTGAATATAAACCTCGAACGTGTAGCGGAATATCAGGAAATATTACACTGCGAGGATGTTGTTTATATGGAGTTAGTGTCGACGCCTCGAAGGATTTTGTGTCGACCTCGCATAGTGGATTTTTAAATTGAACACTCGTGTACCGAAAGTGAGGGTGAGGTTAGTCGTTGGGAAATCGCTGGAATGCATAAACGGAACATTTAGTTGCATGAACTGAAGTCCTCTCATTACCTAGTTGGAATAATTATATTGTCGCGTTGCCGTTTTTGGGGCTTAGCAGACATTGCTAATAAAGGTTAACTTCCAGGTGAACCCCTCCCAAAATTAGACTATTATTTCAATTAAATTTTTTTCAATGTATTAACTATATTTGATAACAAGAACATATATTTTGATTTCTGCTATACAGCGTGAGTCAGAATAAGATCGACAAACTCCGACTACAGATTCTTCACCTCATTTCGAGGTGAAAAGTTGCTATCAAGGTACGTCCTAAAATGCATCCCCTCTGAGATACAGGGTGTCGTAAGTACGAAAAAATTAAGATTTGACTTGTTTTCTCCAAAATTCCTGAAGGAAAAAATTTGAAACTTGATACACTAATCAAGGTTTATCAACGTGCTAATCTGAAGTTATAATTTTTTATTTTCGTAAACTAGCGTAGTTACGATGGTATGTGGTCATATGTTGTATACAATGCTAGTCAAAAGTCCCTTCCCCCCCTCGTATCTTTTGAACGGGTATACTTATAATAATGAAATTTGGAGGGTGGAAATAAACGGATGTAGGCTTCTCAACTGGTCATAACAGGTGACGCAATAGTCATAAATGACGTCACAAGGCCACTGTGACCAATAATTTTAAATGGGACCCTATGGCAAGTGACAGCTCGTTTGAAAGATATTGAAAATACCTATTCAGTCATACCAATTTTGTTTGGGTTTCGGCTGATTTTGATTGATAAATTGAAGAAATACGAAAATTTTAGTTTCGCATTTAATTAATAAAGATTTAAGAACCAGTTCTTATAATAAGTGTTCAAAATGTGCTCCATCTACTTCCTGGCAGTAATGCATCCTATTGCTAAACTCTTGTCGTACTCGTCCCAGTGTGTCAGCGGAAATTGTCCTACATTCTTCAACAATTCGTTGTTTCAGAATGGCAATACTGTCAGGTGCTGTAGCGTAAACCTTAGATTTCAAGTACCCCCATAGAAAAAAATCTAATGGTGTAAGGTCCGGTGACCGAGCTGGCCATTCGATCGAACCTAGTCGTCCAATCCATCTACCACGGTATTCTTCATCTAGGTAACGTCTTACTGCACCGTAATAGTGTGCAGGAGCACCATCTTGTTGAAACGTTATTTCCAAGTTGTCGAATTCATCTGGATTATCTTCTAGAATTTCAAGAATTAACGCCTCAATATCATTTTGTAACATCTCCAGATACAATTCACCGGTTAAGTTAGCATTGAGAAAAGAGGCCCAACTATGTGGTTTCCAAAATACCTGCCCAAACATTTACTTTTCTGGAAATTGAGTATGTTTTCACGAAAGATGTGAGGATTTGTGTCACCCAATACCTCACATTTTGAGTGTTAACATTTCCATTGAGAAAGAAAGTACTTTCGTCACTAAAACAAATTGTCTATATGTAGCCTGGTTGTTGGTTCATTTTATTGGACATAGTTTCACAGAATTCTAGTCTTCGGTCGGGGTCATCATGTGAAAGTTGGTGCACCATTTTTAATTTGTATGGATGAAATTTGTTTTTAGCCAACACCCTATGTACTGTCCTTTGACTGACTTCACAGATAGACGCAACTTGGGCTGTGGAAGAAGTAGGGTTTACTACCATTTCTCCAATTATGTCAATTTTTTTGTCATCACTAATTGTTGGTCGACCAGATCGTTTGGCATCTTGAACACTACCTGTTGCTTCAAACTTCCGAAGAAGCTCCCTCAAATAAACCCTCGATATAGGGCGATAGGGGTACTTCTCATTAAACAGTCGTTCCGCTGCATGGAAATTGTTTCTACATTCACCAATTATTAAGATAGCTGCTACTTTGTCGGCTACAGTACGTACCATTTTGCCTATGTAAACACTTAAACGTCTCGTTAAACAATAGCTTAGGTAAATTTTCAAGGTATAAACACTTTTGACAAGTAGAGAATTCAAAAACGTCAACCTTTTTGACAATTAACCAGAGGCGTACTTTAAAATCTTTATTAATTAAATGCGAAACTATAATTTTCGTATTTCTTCAATTTATCAATCAAAATCAGCCGAAACCCCAACAAAATTGGTATGACTGAATAGGTATTTTCAATACCTTTCAAACGAGCTGTCACTTGCCATATGGTCCCATTTAAAATTATTGGTCACAGTGGCCTTGTGACGTCATTTATGACTATTGCGTCACCTGTTATGACCAGTTGAGAAGCCTACATCCGTTTATTTCCACCCTCCAAATTTCATTATTATAAGTATACCCGTTCAAAAGATACGAGGGGGGGAGGGGACTTTTGACTAGCACTGTATATGCGGTGGGCAGGTAGATGTTATATATACAGATTTTTCGAAAGCTTTCGATCGACTCGACCATAGGTTACTGCTGCGTAAACTCTCCTGCTTTGGACTCACTACAAAACTGATCGATTTCTTCATGTCATATTTGACGAACAGAAAACTGCATGTTCAGTACCATGGGTTCACGTCTACTGAAATATCAGCTTCATCTGGTGTTCCACAGAAATCAATTCTGGGACCTCTTTTGTTTACCATCTTTATAAATGACATCTGCCTGACCCTGCAGTCCAATGTTTTATTATATGCTGACGATTGTAAACTATACACGACAATCAATTACCTCCAGGATTGTACATTACTTCAAGAGGATCTTGAAAGGCTTAATATCTGGTGTAATTCTAACTTATTGCCTTCACGAGAAAAAAACATATATTTGAGTATACCTACCATATAGATAATAATTTACTAGATAGATGTTATCAGTTCAAGGACTTGGGTGTGATCTTCGATGCTAAGCTAACCTTGGTTGATCATATAACACTGGGTTTCATCATAAGAAATTCGAAATTAATGGAGCCCCTGAAGTTAATTTTCAATGCTTTCGTTGGGTCCAAACTAGAGTATGCATCGGTTGTCTGGAGTCCTGGATATGATATTCATGCAAATAATATTGAAAATATTCAGCGAAAATTTGTCAAACACCTTTGGTATAAGACCGATGGTATTTATCCAGATAGAGGATTACCTCAATTAACACTATCAAGCAGATTTGAAATCTCCTTATTGGTTTCTCGCCGTACTTTTAGTGGTGTAGTTTTTCTATACAAATTACTCAATAACAAACTTGATTGTCCTCATTTACTATCTCTCATTGATATTCATGTTCCTCGATTGCCAGTGAGAGACAAATCTTTCTATTATCTTCACACACCTCATTCTAACTTACTTCGATTCTCACCCATGTATAGAATTTGTTCAGATTATATCTTCTTAAGATTCCTTTGATATTCTCCATTAAGTTGATGATATAAAACGAGCATTGCTGTAGAATTTCTTACTGTTATACTGACTGGAAGTAGGCAAATCAGTATATAAACTTTTTTCTTCAATCATAAGAAGTTTTTTTCAGTGTATGTACTGATTTGTATATCTCTCTCCAATTTATAGTGTGAATTGTTTCGATTTTTATTCTATAGATTAATTTATACTATATCTAGTGTATTTTTTGTACTGTTGATTTTTCCCATCCTGTAATTGGCTTCGGCTGTTGGATGGTGTATGAATAAGAAAAAAATAAATATGTTCCTTCATACTTTCTTGGGACAAGTGAATGGACAAATGAGCGTTTAACATCAGTTCGACTCATCGATACTCAACCTAAAAGTCATAACATTCCATGTGCCTAAAAGTGGAGGATTCTCAGATAATTGAGAAAAACTGAAAATATGTCCTTAATAGAGACATAATTTCCTATGTGCAATAATGCTAATTTCTTACAACATATCGGAATGTGTGTCAACCTCCTGAACATTTTTTAATGTTGGGAGTCAGAATGAGACCGATAACTCCATTTTCTCATTCATCATATTATTTGAACGAATCGATGTCGCGGATTCAGTGATATGTTACCATATTTTCTTGCATATGATTGTTTTGACAGATCAACTGACAACAAACCCAACCTCAAATTCATAATACTCCACTTAGATGAGAGTTTAGGTCTGAAATAATTTTTGCGAAAAGTACTCTTAATTTGTTGAAGTTTATGTTGGAGTATCATTATCAAAGCCATTTCTGATTGAATTATCTGGGAAAATATTATCCAATCAACATGTTTTTGATGGAAAAAAATAATTATTGTGTATTAATATTTACTTAAATGATAGAAACGGTCTAGTGGGTACACTACATAAAAACAAACAAGGCATTAAGGCAAATGTTCAAATGGACCACCATTTTGTTAAACACACAATTGGCATCTCCGTATCATCGACGGTCGCACGCTTTGGAATATTCCTGGTGTATCCTGTATTAACGTACATGCTGCTAAAATTCTTGCCGTTAAATCTTCCACAAATTCTGCAGGTGTTTCATACACTAGAGATTTGAGGTATCCCCGAAAAAAAAAGTCTAGTGAAGTTAAATCCGGAGAACGTGCAGGCCAATATAGTACCACGTCTACCTATTCACCAATCATGGAATGTTTGATCAAGAAATTGACGAACGATTCGTTGGAAATGGACCGGTGCTCCGTCATATTGATACCAAATTCTGTGACGAACCAATAGAGGTACGTATTCAAGTAGCTCAGGTAAAACATGTTCAAGAGATACTCGGTAGTTCTGCCCATTCTTAAGGGGAGGAAGAAGATATGGTCCAACGATACGATTTTTGATAATTCCTACCCAAATATTCACTCAAAACTTTTGTTGGTAGACTTTTCCGAACATCCCATGCGGATTTGTTCCTACTATTGAAATATCCATCTCTTGTGAAACATGCCTCATCTGTGAATAGAACAAATCTAGGAAAGTCGTTTGCTCCTTCATACATCTTCAAAAACCATTCACAAAAAATCTTCAAGGGTCATAATTATATATATTATTTAAAGGGCCCCGTTTCCTTCAATCGTCGACGCACAGCTAAAAAAGTAGTGGAATGTGGATGATATCTGTTTGGATATCTATGTTGATATAATTCAGCAGCGACTCTGGCATTTCCTCCTGTTTCACCATAAACGAAATGCATATCTGTATATTCTCCAAATGAATAATCCATTATGAAACGATGTTCACTGACTGAAATGATGACAGATGACTTGACAATAATACAAACTGTTTTGGGTTTTATGTCTAATGTAAGTATCGATATATCAGTGTGTTTCTACCGGGTACAATGAAAAAAGGCTACGTTTCTTTCTAGTTCCAAATTTCGTGTATGTTTCATGCTTTGATCAGTGGTGAACTGAACAGCCTACCACAAACTAGCAAGAAAGGCTCGATTTTGCAACTAGTTATCACGAATCGAAATCAATCATTTGAGTAGATATTAATACGAAATAATTGTTTTTCTTCAACAAAAACATGTTGATTGGATAATATTTTCCTAGATAATTCAATCAGAAATGGCTTTGATAATGGTACTCCAACATAAACTTCAACAAATTAAGAGTACTTATCTTCAGATTTTCGCAAAAATTATTCCAGACCTCAACTCCTATCTAAGTGGAGTATTATGAATTTGAGGTTGGGTTTGTTTGTCAGTTGATCTGTCAAAACAATAATATGCAAGAAAGTATGGTAACATATCAGTGAATCCACGACATCGATTCGATCAAATGATATGATGAATGAAAAAATGGGGTTATCGGTCTTATTCTGACTCACCCATACTATGTTTCCGAATCTCCCAACATTAAAAAATGTTCAGGAGGTTGACACATATTCCGATATGTTGTAAGAAATCAGCATTATGCGATTATTGCACATAGGAAATTATGCGTCTATTGAGGACATATCTTCAGTTTTTCTCAATCATCTCAGAATCCTCCACTTTTAGGCACATGGAATGTTGACTTTCAGGTTAGGTATCGATGAGCCTAACTGATGTTAAACGCTCATTTGACCATTCACTTGTCCCAAGAAAATATGAAGGAACATATGCACACATACCATCGTAACTACGCCACTGGTTTACGAAAATAAAAAATTATAACTTCAAATTAGCACGTTGATAAACCTTGATTAGTGTACCAACTTTCAAATTCTTTCCCTCAGGAATTTTAGGGAAAACAAATACAATTTTAGTTTTTCTCGTACTTTCGACACCCTGTATCTCAAAGGGGATGCATTTTAGGACGTACCTTGATAGCAACTTTTCACCTCGAAATGAGGTGAAGAATCTGTAGTCGGAGTTTGTCGGTCTTATTCTGACTCACCCTTTATAGAGGCATCTGGTTCAAGAGCAGAAATTGCCTAGGCAGAGACGCCTGTATTGCATTCCAAATTTGTATTCTGTGTAAAATAATTGCGAGTATATAATCGAAAAGAAGTTCGTTGCAAATAATAAGGAGGAATCAACGGAAACACAAGGTTTGGAGTGCGTCTTAGGTGCATCATAGAATCAGTGGAATAAATAAACAAATAAATAAATATGCCATTGTTGATTTTGTATCTATCGGAATTTCTCGAGATTCTGTAGTATAAACTTTTTCACTTGTATTATAAAGGTCTTTGGTTTTTTCCTTCCCTAAGGTCAGTTGGGATAGGGTTGAAAAATGTTGGACCGAAGTATATAAAAATCTTAGGGTTAAAGATTTTTTGAACGAGTGGACTTGAAGGTTACTGTTGTGAGTCGATCTGGTCATCCTTGTTTTAAATTTATTATGCGTTCTTATATTGAGTAGGTCGATATCTTTATAAATTAATAGGGTGGTGTACAATCTATCTTTTTTTAGTACGATCTTCATCAAGATATTTTGTGCTGTTTGTTATGATTGTAATGTGGTAATGAAAGCACCACCCCATGCGACTATGCAGTATCTGATGATTGATTCAGCGAGACTATTGTACAAAATAATCATGATTTTTCTTTAGAGGATGTCTCTTAGAATATAAAGTTTATGAGTTAACGCTCTATCCTTTTTGTCACATGAGATATGTGTTCAGACCAACATATGTGTTGGTCTATTATAACACCTAAATATTTTAACGATGATATTTTTTCTGAAATCGGACAGTTGCATTTATTGTTATCAAAGGTATTTTAAGAATAAATTGGGAGGGTTGATCTTGGTTTTTTTAATATTCAAACTTAGTGAATTGGGGTTTAACCATATTAATACTTTTTTCAATCCCGACTCCGCTTTGTAATTTACATCTTTTCAATTCTTACCTGTGATAATTAGAGCTGTGTCATCTGCATAACATATTAGATGTCCCATAAATTCATTTATCTGAGAGATACCGTTTATGTTTCAACCTTAAACTCTAAACTAATTTCTTTTCCAATTTTCACTACTTGGTATCTCTCAGATAAATGATTTTCCAAGAGATGTCATATTTTGTTAGTTTATCAAGCAGTCTGTTGTGGGAAACAGTATCGAAAACCTTGGCGAGATCAAGGCACTTCGTTGATTCGTCCATGGCTTTTACTATAAGTTCTAGCAAGTCGAGTACTGCATTTTCTGTGTTCGATTTTTTTATGAACATACTGTTCATTGGTTATGACATTCTGGATCTCAAAAAATTTAAGCATTCTGTTTTTTAGAGCCTGTTCGAATTAAGTTATGAGTTTGTGAATATTTTTTATATTTTTTAATCTCAATGATTTGATTGGGTCCGGTCCAGGAGAGCAGTAATTTTTCAGATTCGATATGAGGATTGTAATCTCGTTTGTTGTGATCGGATTCAAAAATATTGTTGAAACATTTGTCGTTTCATTAAAAAAATGTTCAGGTATGCCATTTTCAGTCCCAATTTAACAAAGAACTCATTAAAAGAATCGACCTTTTCCTTATTGTTTATAATTGGGTAAGCTTTTTCATGGTGTTTTCTATATTTTTAGTAGATTTTTTCTTGATATATCGTTAATTATTTTCCAGATTTTTTTATAAATTCCTCTTGCTTCATCTATTTTACTGTAATAATAGTCGATTTTGGTTTTTTTATAAGGCGATTTAGTTTATTTCTGTAGTCCCTACTGTAAATACCTATCCCATGAAAGTTAACATTTTTAAAGTAAGCTATGAAAATGACAACTATGTTATATTTGTTTAATGATCTTTCTTTAGATAGATAGCTCTTTATTAGATAGATAGCTCTTTATTCCCAACAGGTGTACACCCAATTACAGGAAATGCTTAGGAGGTAATATTTATTATAACGAATTACAGAAAAGAGAAAAAATGAGGTGAGGAAGAAAAAGTTCAAATATTTATACAAAAATAGATAACAAATATTCATTTAGGAAATTTAAATATCATGATAACTCATAAAATATGTTCAATGTGTCCACCATTATGATAACGTCTTCTTATATTTATAAGGGCATTGGAAATTGCTTCATTATTGACATTCAGATTCTCTATTTCAAGGCGAATCGTTTCTTTATGAGTATTTTTTGTATTTTATTTTTCGAAATATATTTTTATTTAACAATATACTCAATGAATTTAAAATATATAATGTAAATAAGTAAAATGCTCTTTTCAAAGCTGTGATTTGGTGTCCTCTTGATCATAGAAGAGGACGTATGCTTCTCCACTCACAATAGATTTTGGTGATAGCGGTGATACTCTCGAGTCATTCTACTCGTGTCATGTGCCTGCATGAGGGTGCCTACAGTAAGCCGTGTAGTGTCCGTTAAAAGTTGTTCCAATATGGTTGGATACAGCATACAAGTTGTAGCAACACGGAGCTGCGTTATCTACTGTATAAATATTCATATCTAATCCATCGAGAGGAAAGTCAATGAAGACATTTAGTTTTCCTCTGAATCTCTCCATCTGCGAAAATATTTTCAAGTGAATTACTAAAATTTTGGGGAATTTAAGTATAGATAAAGACTTCGTGTATTTTCCCCTTTTCCTGCATTTAGAACAAGTGGGTTTTTCGTCATCATCCAAAATTTCTTCCCTAGTAAACGAGTCTAAACATTGCGACAGTCTGAGTTTGCCAGTACTCTTTGGAATAGGGAGTGGAAGGTCCCAGAATGGGTCAAAAGTGACAGAACATTGGCCACAGAAAGTACATTTCAACGATGATTTCAGTTGACCAACAAAGTTACCGACAATTTTCGAGTTGTCCATTCTGAGATATCTTGACCAGGACTCTTCTGCCTTTTCATTATCGCTCAAATTTTCATCGATTTCTATGAACGTAGGACCTTCCAATAAATATTTGAAAAATTCCTTGGCATCCTGTTGAGCGTTAGCCATAAAACGAGGTGCAAATCTTTGTATCTGGCTTTTCAAAGAAACAGTGTTAACCACCACATCAGACGAATCTTCTGACCAAAGTTCTTTTACCACTTCTTCAAATGCTTTTATCAAAGCACCCTTCATACTTGATATGCTTGTGTTGATATCCTTCAAATGTTCGTCTTTTCTCAGATACTCGAGCAACCATCTGGTATTCGATAAACATTGTATTGCGCTATTCATAAAGCAGGTATTGCCAATGTTTTTCAAACCATTAAGACCAAGAGTTTTGGAGCTCCCAAGCACAAGTGGTTTGATGGAATCATAACTGAGGCAGATGCGCTCACCGCTACTGCTATCTTCAAATGAATAGTCTCTTATGCGATGATTTTCTCTATCATTGGAGCGCCGCAATAAGGAACTCGATTGGAGGCTGCTTGAAATCGAGTTGGATAATGATATGGTAGATCGCGTTATTTTTTTGGAAGTGGTCGAATCCAAATTATACTTTTCAGGTATTTGGCTCCGAATAATATACTTATGGATACTACTTGACATATGTATTCTTTGTGGACGAATAAATATATGAGTTGAATATAATTATTATTAATTTTTTTGAAAATATAAATAGGATGTTCATAAAATCAGATGTGGAATCATCTACGACTGAAAGATAAACTTTAGTCACTATCTTCCAACGTTTAAGATAACCTCTTGCTGGGGTATTCATCTTGAAAAGGGAAACATTCTCAATTGAATATTGAATAGAAATATTTTTTGCGAATATCTAACAGAAAACAACTACTTCCCCGGCTAAAGCCACGCTGGACATTGAACTACATTTATATCGAGGATTTTTCAATTAACAGAAAAATCTTTCTATTCAAATAATAATAATATGATCCAGGAAAAGCGCAATTTCAATTAACAGAAAAATATTTCTATTCAAATAATAATAATATGATCCAGGAAAAGTGAAATTTTTTCAAATGGTGCTTTCACCATTCCGTCAGCCGTTGCATCCACCATTTTTATTCATACTTGGTAAAATGTTCGCAATTTCATCAACCGATTCTTTCACCATTTTTTCGAGTGATCCATTTACAATTTATATTGACGCTCCTATGGAAGAATATAATTTTTCTGCAAAATAATCACAATAAATAAAAAAACACCTTTCGAATAATATTTGTACCCCACTGGAAAAGTACCAACCAATTTCGATTATGCTCGAACCATCTCTGTTTCCTTTGTCCGCGATGAGGCTGAGAAGATACAAGAGGACATGCGGACTTGACTGAAACATTTTCGGCTAACCAGGGCAATTTTTCACCGCCAAGAAGTGTTGATAAATGGTAGACCTTTCGGCTCGCTGAGACATTGTCTACATCAACTTGGAGTTAGAGGTGCTGAATAATTTATCACGGCGAACGGAAAATGTTTCCCGTATGACGTTTAATCGATTGTGATCGGAGAAGCGATTTTCCCGGAGAGGAATTGTGGTTTCGAAGGGGACACACAAGATTTGAGACAAAGGGCATTACATACAAAAAATTGTCCCAAAGTGTGGTGGAGATATGTTGACGATCTATTCCCCATCTGGAGCCATCAATCAATCAATCAATCAATCAATTTATTTATCACAAAATATACATATAAATTCAATCACAAGAACCAAGGACAGATGCATGTTTATGACAAGTCACAAATAAATATCAAAACAAAATAAAATACCTACCATTAGATTAAAATACATGATAAAAATTGAGAAATTCATCTTCACAGGAACATACTTTTTGGACAAAAAGGTAGAAAACGTGAATACACAAGAGACAACAAGAGAGACAGTCATATATATAAGTATGCTATATTGAATACAAATCAAATCAATTGCATATATCGCGAACATAACACAAATTATACTAAGTACTCATCTATAGTGTATCAGGCCTTCTGAACTAGCTGCTGTTTCAGTCTTGTTTTGAAAATATTTAAATTGAGGGAGCTCTTAATATGCTATGCTCATCAAGAGAGTTGTATAATTTACAGCCAGTAAAAAAAACACCGATGAGTTAATTTTCAGATCTTATAAACAAACAAGAACAAACGATTAGATTCACATTGGAATCAGAGGATAATAACCAACTATCCTTTTCAGAATTCCTGATAAAAAAATCAGATCTAATCAACACAACTGTTTTTCGAAAGAAAACACACTCTGATCTATTTTACACTTATGCAGCAATCAAAACATTACGTACGAACAACCGATAAAAAAAAACCTATATTACGTCCAACATAAAATTAATGAAAAAGGAAACAAATAAAGCTCTTGCTAGATACACAAAATCAAAATCACCAGCACATAGACAATATTACGTTGCAATAAGAAACGAAGTGAATAACGCCACGAAAAAAAAGCATATATATCTTATCAAATTAGTGATAATACAAACTCCGCGAATAGTCTATGGAAAAAATTATCGCTCATTCAAAGAATGTCACACTGCCAAGCAACTTGAGAGATCCAGATTATATCAATGACTATTTTCTGAACGTAGCAGGTACATCCAACGTAAATAACCATCTACATAATCACTACAACAACAATGTATTGAATGTAAATCAAAGATTTCTATTCAAAGAAATCAAACGGGAACATATTTATGAGGCGTTAAACTGAATAAAATTGGTTTTGATAACATAAGCATCAAAATGACATCAATCGTTCTCCCGTTTTGCATAGATGGAGTTGTAAATATATTTAATGGCATCATCAACAGAGGAATCTCTCCAGATAGCTTTCAAACGGAGAAAAGTTTTTAGAATTCGGCTATGAAGAGAATGGTAATTTTTCAATTTCAGTTTATTTACTGTATCTTTTCCATTTCATTCTACCAGTGTATAAATGAAGCCCACTACTTATAATTTAACGATTACCTAGGTGTCCAATTCTTGTTAGATCATCGAAAAGATATATTATTCCATATGATTCAATTTGTCATAAAGTATTATTTTTCTTCCAATGATGAAGTTACCACATATGAATACATTTTGATATGTTTGAGTAACTTAAGTTGAGAAATGGGACAGTTGCGAAAATAATAGGTAAATTTAAATTGCTTCTTGGTGATCTATGAAAACAACTTCTAGCAGTTTTTTTTAAATGAGATTGCATAATACTCTAATGATAAAACCCAGATATTTGGTAATTTTTTCATGACACTATCTTTTGCAATAATTATCGTTTCTCCATGCTTGTGTGAGAAACTCTACTACCTATATAACCTCACGATATTTGCCCAGTGTTCAATGAAGTGAAGAAAAGTTGGATTGATGCCAATCATATTTTGGCCAATTAAGTTTTTTTTTGACAGACATCCGTAACATCTGTATGTAGGAGATATCGTTCGATGCAACTTGAGATAATCTTGTATATAAAAAATGTTTGTGTTCAGAGGAATAATGATTTTTCGAAATACTGGTATCATTATTTTTCGGACTAGAGGTGGCAGAAGGAGTGTATGATATTGATGGTTAATATTTTGTTATTTCTTGTTAGAATTACATCACTATAATATTGTATATAATTTTCTATTCCCTTACTTAACAACAATTTCCTTGTGAAGTTTTGTCCAGCACCACCCACTCCATAACAGTTTCTATTGATGATATTATTATAATTTAAAACAGGACAATTGTTCAGTCCCAGTCTATTTATTTCTTCGAATAAATGTAGAAGTATATCTAATTCTTTTTTCTATTGCTATAACTATTATAATGCCGGTAGGATTGCTATATTGAAATCTCTGAAGTAAGTGACGGAGCGGACTTCTTTTACTGGCTGATATTAGCATATTTGTGATCTTTTTACAAGCTTTTATTTAGTTTCACCTATCCCGGTGTCTATCTGTCGGTCTGTCTGTCTGTAATCAAATCTTGCAAGTTGAATTTCACCCACTTCTAATCGTCCGATTGATTCGAAATTTGGCAGGTGTACAAAATCCCGGTGACAATGCAGTATGAAATTGTTAGGAAAAAAACAAAATGGCGGACAATTTTTGTGATTATGGTCCGATTCTATTCAAAATTGGTATCTAGGGGTTTTCGGAGTCGAAGATTGTGATTTTTTTGTCAAAATAAAAAAATTCAACATGGCGGCTTCAAAATGGCGAACGAGTTTTTTGTGATTATGGTCCGATTCTATTCAAAATTGGTATGTGGGTGTTTTTGGGGTAGAATATTTTTTTAACAAGCTTTTATTTTCAGTTTCACCTGTCCCGGTGTCTGTCTGGGTGTCTGTCTGTAATTGAATCTTGCAAGTAAAATATGACCCACTTCTATTTGTCCGGATGATTTGAAATTCGGCAGGTGTACATAATTCCGGTGACAAGGCATTATGCAATTTTTGTTGAAAAAAAAAACAAAATGGCGGCTCCAATATGGCGGACAATTTTCGTGATTATGGTCCGATTTTATTCAAAAATTGTATGCTAGGGTTTTCGTGGTTGAATACCATGATTTTCCGTCAAAATTCATAAAATTAAAATGGCGGCTCTAAGATGGCGGACCTTTCTGTGATTATGGTCCGATTCCATTCAAAATTGGTGGAGGTTTTCGGAGTCGGTGATTCTGAATTCATTGTCAAAATTAATGAATTCAAGATGGCGGCTCCAATATGGTAGACAATTTTTTTATAATAAACCCTTTTAATTCAAAATTCAAAAATAAATTATATAGAAATCATTAAAGTAGTTATTTCACATCATGAATACTAAAAAATAAAAAATAAATAAAGGATTATTTTCAAAACAAGCTTTTATTAGGTGGTTGTTAATAAAAACAGAACTAAAAAGTTAATAATAAAAATTATAAAAAAAAAAATTTAAAGTCAAGCTTTCATACAAATGCACTAAAAAGAAGAAAATTATTTCTTTCATTACCTATTTTGTATCCGCGGCAAGCTTTAGAATCTGTTATTCACAGAATATCCTAGATCAACAATGAAATAAATAATTTTTTTCTTTTTAGTCCAATTGTATAAAGGTTTATCTTTAAAAATGTTTTTTTTATAATTTTTATTTCAAATCCATCATGGTTTTCAAAAATCAGATCCAGATAAAAAAGCCCGAAATAAACTAAATCATGCAAATTACTTTACTACACTAAGATATTATGATTTGAGTACATTGAATGAGTTGTACCTGGTCATTTAGTAAGTTATGATGGGATCATTTCTGGAATCCACCTCTTTCGAATGGATGAATATTTTTTATCAACACTATCTCTAGCACTATTATGCTTTTTGTTCTTCTCAAGGTTGACTAACAAACAAAACAAGTGAAAAGTTCTGAATGGAATCCATTATAGAGCTAGTGAATAATTCATAACGAAGAATAGGCAATGTTTTCCATTAAATATTTGATCGATTTCAATCGGGAAAGTGGCTTCCTTCGACAGGTAATGGTTTCAGAAACAAACACTCTCTATGAAAAAATTGGAACCAGATTATATAGGAAAATTTATTCTCTTGGCTTCAGTGATATTTATCATATCTCCTTGTAGCGCTATACCATCATAACTGTTGAAAAAGTTAAATGTAAAGGTTGTGTGGTAATGACATGTTGATAAACACACACACAGTAGCGTGCAGATTTCAGCGGATATTTTTTTAAAATGATATACCCTGTATATTATTGAATTTTTGGAATGATCCTTTTTTGCTGATTTCAAAAATATACCATATGTTACCCCGATCTCATACCGTTTTTGAGTTATTGAACGTCGAATAACTCAGTTTGACTAGTTGTTACTGTAAATACATATTCTATGAAAGTTAACATTTTTAAAGTAAGCTATGAAAATTACAACTATATTATGTTTGTTTAGTGACATTTCTTTAATGGAATGATAAAAAAAAGTTCATATATATACTTGTTATATACATGTTATATACAAAACAACAAAAATAAACGTGTAGCAAAAAGTACATATAGGGTGTTGTATCCAAATCGTCCAACACCGTCAGAAAATACATTCAAAAAAATATTTACCAAAAGGTGAATCATACCTTCAGTTTCAGTAGAAAAAAAGCCTGTAGTTCAAGAAAACCAGGAAGAATAGCTGGATATACTGCTTCATCTCGAAGGTAAGTCTATCCTTATTAATTCACGAATAGACTTTTTTGAAAAATTGTATAACTTTTTAGAAAATTCTGAATGTAGTTTAAAAAATGTAGCCGATCAATTATGTGGAAGTTTTCCCAAAATCCAACGTACTTTTAAAAAGAACAACTACAAACCATATAAAATTTTAGCTGAACAAGTTTGAACAGACACTCAGAAGAGGAAAAGGCTGGAATTTTGCCAACAGATTATTCCATATTTGAATAGAGATCCCGATTATTTAACTAAAATATTATGGATTGATGAGTCATCCTTTTCTACGGGAGGAGTTTTCAATAGGAAAAATTGAAGGTCGTAGTAAAAAAAGGACAACAGCAAAAGAATGGTTGAACAAATAAAGAAAGTAGTAAAAAAAACTGTTAGCGTTTGGTGCGGAATTTTTAGAAATAAAATTGTTGTTCCTGTATTTTATGATTATATATTAACAGGAGTTACCTGTCAAGAATAATGTATTGCCAATATGGATAGGAAATGATGGAAGTATTAAATGGCCACCTAACATTCCGTACTTGATCCGTATGGATTCATTTTTCTAGGGATTTCTTGAAAACATTGTTAATAATAATAGTATTCAACTCATTGAAGACACGATTTGACTTGAAATAGTGAATCTGTCAATAATGAAGCAATTTCCAATGCACTCATAAATATAAGAAGACGTTATCAATTATGCATTGACAATAATGGTGGACACATTGAACATCTTTTATGATTATTCCATTGAAGAAATGTCACTAAACAAAGATAATATAGTTGTCATTTTCATAGCTTACTTTAAAAATGTTAACTTCCATAGACTAGGTATTTGCAGTAACAACTAGTCTAACTGAGTTATTCGACGTTTAATAACACAAAAACGGTAGAAGATAGGGGTATATTTTTAAATCAGGAAAAAAAGATCATTCCAAAAATTCAATAATATACCCATTTATTTTTTTTTGTCCCCTGAAATCTGCACAATACAGTATTTTTGATAGCATTTTATCAAAATTTAGTCATAACCACACAACTTTAACATTTAACTTTTTTTTCTATACGTAATAATAACGATGATAAGGGGTGGATAATTTATAGTGAATAACCCGTTACCTAGATTCTAGGGGAATATTTTCCGGAATCTTCAGATGTCCACTTTTGTATACTGTTTTCGTTATTTGTTACCTCCAGATTACTTTTAATAATTTTTTTCAAATTTGTTTTTTCCTTACATTGTCCTGTTGGACAATAAAGCTATTATCATTATTGTCATTATTACCTCAATTATCTTCAATTTAATTATTGGAGCCTGACTTATGTATTGGAGTGCACATGTCTTCACTCATCAAGGAAGCTTAACGGCTCTCTTAGTAATTTATCACAGCATTTTAGAATATACAATGTTCAGGGCTTATAGGGTCCATGAATGCTATTGAATACATCAATTGTAACATTTTTATTACTTTTGGTACGACTGGAAATGATATCAACCTGTATTATCTTCCATATTTGTTCAATCCACATATAATGAAGCGCTGAAACATTTAATTTTTTTATAATTATTAATATTAACTATCATTTACTAATAGATTTTCGTTCCACTTTCAAATAACAAAATGCTACCATTAGTTCCATTTTCTACTGTCCCATCGAGGATTGCCATTGTCAAAATTATTTAATTGGATCTATATATTGGAATTCTAGTTTTTAAATATGATATTGATCATGAGACTGAATTGTTTATTATAAGCAGTTTTGTGCCATCATAGTCTAGCGTTTGAAAAAAAATATTTATTGGATACCCCCGGTTAGCAAAGTTCTTCAAAAGATCTCTAGTATAAACTCCCCCCTTGAGGGGACTTATTTGAATTATTTTACGATGGTACAAAAAATATGTTTTGTGCAATCTACATTTCAGCGTTTCCATGGAATATCTTAGCTGGAAATCCCCAGTCAGCGGAGTTATTAGACACATCACAACAAACTACCCCTAAATGAGAGTGGATTGGAATTTTTAATATGGTGGTACGAAGGCATTCCTTCATAGACGTCAATTTTGCATTGTAATCTTGATAATCGCATTATAAGTTATTCTATTAAATTCGGTTATTACTTGACAAAAAATTGAAATTTTCTATTACACCCTGTATCAACTAATGCAATTGTTAAAGTGGAACGCGTAGTGTTACATAATAAAATGTCAGCAAATTCTATCGATGCCTAGAAACCCCCATATATCTGTGCCTAGTCCTTTTAGACCAGGGTCGATAATTTTTGAAACCAGAAAAAATAATAGTAGGATGAAACCCATTGGAGAAGGAAGAGAATATAACAAAAATGTAAGAAAAAATGGTTTACGGGCGATCTGAGGTAGGGAATTGGAAGGGGGCGAGTTTTTAAGGATAAAAAACGGTTTATCTCGATTTCCGGAAAAACTACGAGTCCTATGAGAAAAAGTTACATGGCAAAAGTGTAGGTAATAAAAAGATCTACAACTTTGGTATCCACACTTTTTTCACATAATCCCAAAATGTATGTGAAAAATTCAAATAACCAAGTTTTTGGTTTTTTATTTTTATCTTTTACAAAAAAATTTTTTTTTTCACATGTGAAAACGTACCTTTTCATGTCCCAAACACACTGTAATTTTTTTGATTTAAAATATTTATTTTTCCATTTTATTTTGACTTAATATCGAAAAAGCACCCTAATTTTCAATCAATAATTCTCCCGTCAAAATATCAGGTTTTTTAAAAAAGTCAGTGGCCTTTTTGTTCGTTGAAATCTCTTCTTTCTGATGGTGTAAAAAAAATATATATATTACTATGGTAAATGTTCTCAGAAAATGCAAAGAAATAACAGGTAGTGAGGCCCAGACCCTCCTAGCCCCTTCCCCACTTCTCTATGAAATACCTTTTGATGGGCTAAAATTTTGCGTAGGTCACTCAGGTATATAAGTTATCTTAAGATAGCAATAAATAGGCATCTACGCATATAATTTAAAGAAGATTCTACAACTTTCTCAAAATATTGTAGATGTCTTATTAAATTCGGATTCGAGTTTTTTTCGTTGTTTTGCATTTTCTGCCATAGTAATGTATTTTTTTTCATACCATCAGAAAGAAGAGATTTCAACGAACAAAAAGCCCACCGACTTTTTAAAAAAAGCTGATATTTTGACGGGATAATTTTCGATTGAAAATTAGGGTGCTTTTTTGATATTAAGTCAAAATAAGGTGAAAAAATCAATATTTTAAATAAAAAAAAGTGCAGTGTACACTGGGACATAGAAAGGTAAATTTTCAGCAAATTTTGTGAAAAATTTTTTTTTGTAAAAGAAAAATAAAAAACCAAAAACTTGGTTATTTGAATTTTTCACATAAATTTTGAGGTTACAAAAGTTGTAGATCTTTTTGTTACCTACAACTTTTCCATAGGACTTGTAGTTTTGCCGTAAATCGAGATAAACCGTTTTTTACCCTTAAAAACTCACCCCTTCCACTTCCCGACCTCAGATCGCCCGTAAATTATTTTTCCTTTCATTTTTGTTATATTCTTCTCCTTTTCCAATGGGTTTCATCCTACTATTATTTTTTTTTCACTTTTTACCTTTTTCAAAGGCTTCAGCCCTGGTCTATTTATTATATCATTCTTTGGAAGTTAGTTGGGCTCATTTTGAATATGTCTTGTGAATAATTTTTGCTATCGACCTACAAGGTCACACCAGTGCTACCAACTCACTACTTCGTTACTTTGTTTCATTTCCTGATCAATTTTAATGTTTTCCTTTTCTTGAAATTTCCTAAAAATAGTCCTTCAGAGAACTAAGCTTCAACCAATATACATCGATGAATGATTTTCATTATCATTTGTTCAACTTCTATATTAAGATGAAAAGTGTGACTGTGTGCACGTATCGATTAATCGATGGAAGAAAATTGTATTTCGTGCATAAAATAATTTATTCAATCGTAGCAAAGCGCTTTCGACCGTTAGGTCATCATCAGTGCGTACTAGTCAGGTGTACAAGAAGCCAAAAAGACCATAAAACATCTCATGATCAATGAAAATTGTATAGGTTTACATAACATACATGTTGAAATAAGTATTCTAGGCCAGGATGACACTAGAGATTAAAATTTAGAGAAAAAAGAGATACATTTTAATCTCTAGTGTCATCCTGGCCTAGAATACTTATTTTAACATGTATGTTATGCAAACCTATACAATTTTCATTGTTCATGAGATGTTTTATGGTCTTTTTGGCTTCTTGTACACCTGACGAGTGAGCACTGATGATGACCTAACGGTCGAAAGCGCTTTGCTACGATCGAATAAATTATTTTATGCACGAAATACAATTTTCTTTCATCGGTTCTATATTAAGATGTTGGAAAAGTGAAAAGACTCTCTTATGGATGGAAAAAACTACAGCGTGATTGAAATCTATTATCGTTAACGCAGAAAAATCGCCTTTTCTCTTGCCGGACGAATCTCTACCTCTCGTCGAGAGGAAAGACGGATGCTCATGCGAGATGGGAATACTTACCGGTAACGAGATACGCGTGGTGAAACTGGCATACGGCGTCGGCCTCGTACCAGGATATACGGTCCCGGAAATAGCGGTAAAACACCGGAAATCCCTCTTCGGGCAACATCCACGTGTTGCTGATGTTCACCTGGAAAATTCGCAGCAATTAGTCAAATCAAGTGGTGCGGTTGTGAAGAGAGCGTGCCGTAGAAATAACCTTGTTCATATTTTATTTTTTTCCATGGAATTATTCATTACCCAAACATTGAAGGGGCGCAATTGTAATTCAATGTTCGTCAAGATATTAGCCAAGAAAGTAGTTATTTTCTTATGGATATCCGAACCACCACGCACCTTCACACCTAGTATAACAGTGCTTCTCAAAAGTCCCCTTCCTTCCCCCCCCCCTTCTTATTTTTGGAACGATTATACATAAACAAGTGAAATTTGGAAACTGAATATTAATGGTTGTAAACTTCCCTACTAGTGATGATAGATGACGAAATCGTCAAAGATGACGTCACAAGGCCATTGTGACCAATAATTTTAAATGGAACCCTACGGCAAGCGACACCTCTTTTAAAAGGTATCGAAAAAACCTATTCAATGATACTAATTTTGTTTGTGCTTATGACAGTTTTGGCAACTCGCTTTTGAAAAACGCAAAGCTGTGATGAATTGAATCAGTTAATACTAAAATTCAAAAATCAAGCTCCGCCTCTGGATAGTTGTCAAATAAGCTGACGATTTTGTTAGTCTCCCTAATTCAGCGTTTTTGTAATTGTCCAAGTTTTTGTACATTTAATAATTTGTGTATTATTGATCGAACGTTTAACTGTTTCAGCAGCTTTTGGTACTTTTAATATTTTTGTACATTTTAATGATTTGTTAAACTGTTGTGAGCCGAACGTTTAAGTGCTTCAAGAGGCGAAATGGTACGTGCTTTAGGTGATAAAGTAGCAGCGATCCTAATTCTTCGTGACACTGGACAAAATATTCATGCAGCAGAACGCATTTTTAATGAGAGGTTTCCCGATCGCCCCGTTTCGAGGATTTATTTAAGGGAGCTTCTTCGTGAGTTTGAAACAACTGGTACTATTAATGATGCGAAACGATCTGGCAGACCACAAATTTCTGATGAGAAAAAAATTGATATACTGGCAGAAGTAATAGTTAATCCTACTTCATCAACAACTCACGTTGCATCTACCTGTGAAGTCAGTCGAAGTACAGTACACAGGGTGTTGAAAAAAACAAATTTCATCCATACAAATTAAAAATGGTTCATCAACTCTCAGACGACGACCCAGACCGAAGACTAGAATTTTGTGAAAATATGGAATCTAAAATTAACCAACAGCCAGACTATGTCAAAACAATTTGTTTCAGTGACGAAAGTACTTTCTACCTAAATGGAAATGTAAATACACAGAATGTGAGGTATTGGAGTGACACGCAAATTCTCACCTGTTTCGTGAAACACATACCCACTTTCCCCAGAAGGTGAATGTTTGGGCAGGTATCCTGGGAAACCACATCGTTGGGTCTTTTTTTTTGAATACTAATTTAACTGGTGAGGTTTATCTGGAGCTGTTGCAAAATGCAATAGAACCGTTAATCCTTGAAATTTTGGAAGATAATCCAGATGAATTCGGCAATTTGGAAATAACATTCCAACAGGATGGTGCTCCTCCACACTATTACGGTGCAGTAAGACGGTATTTGGATGAGGAGTATCGTGGTAGATGGATTGGACGACGAGGTTCAACGGAATGGCCAGCTCGATCACCGGTCCTCACACCTTTGGATTTTTTTATGTGGGGGTACCTTAAATTGAAGGTTTACGCCACTGAACCTGACAATATTGACGTTTTAAAATAACGTATTGTTGCAGAATGTGAGGCTGTTTCCGCAGACATATTTGCAAGAGTACGAGAAGACTTAAAAAATAGGATATTTCACTATCAGGAAGTAAATATAGGTCACTTCAAGCAATTTCCTTGAGTAGATACTGATTCTTTAATCTGTAATTAATATCATACTGAATGGAATTTAAATTTTAATGTTTACTAATGAGCCATTAAAACTGCCATAAACACAAACAAAATTGGTATCATTGAATAGGTTTTTTCGATACCTTTTAAAAGAGGTGTCGCTTGCCGTAGGGTTCCATTTAAAATTATTGGTCACAATGGCCTTGTGACGTCATCTTTGACGATTTCGTCATCACTAGTAGGGAAGGTAACAACCTTTAATATTCAGTTTCCAAATTTCACTTGTTTATGTATAATCGTTCAAAAAATAAGAGGGGGGGAGGGGACTTTTGAGAAGCACTGTATAGGTTAGTAATGCTTTCAGATTGAAAAAAACGTTATATTCCATTAACGACATCTGATGGAATGTTATATGTTGAATAGTTGATTTATTTCTCTTGAGTTGAATAAATAACCAGAATTGGACTCTTTCTGCAATGAATCGAAGATAGCTCTATCAACTTCTCCGAAAATTTTCTAATGGAGACTATTCTCTACTAGATTATTTGTTGCATGTTATTACAATATATACCTGGTATTTCCAATTGGGTTATTCTATACTAATTACTCTTCCTCAGATCTCTAATGGGATCTTGATGGTATTATGAGGATAAAAGTTAACAAGGTGGAATATATCGGCTCTTTATCCTCATAAAGTAGATTTTTAATGTGCTTTCTGTGGATAACTATACCCTCCAGGCAATTTTCTAGTATCGTTGACCGGTTTGATCATTATCAAATCATGAATATTGATTTTGTGACCAGATTCGTTCATTGGGTCCGCTACACTTAACTTATTCTCACTTTGGTAGGTAGCATGGGACACATGTTTGGGGTACCTTTAAGAAATAATAGACTGTGTCAGCATTTTCACAGATTATCTGTTAGAAATCAATGAATTATTTTACGATACCAATTATTTTATTCGGTTGTCTCACAGCATAGGGGAAAGTGGGGGAGTTGGGAACACTCAACTTCCAACGCTCAAAAATAATAGAAAAAAGTCACGGATATAATCAATTTTTATTGCAACATAAACTTTGCTCATCTATCTACTTATAAATGACAAAAAAATTCTCAAAAATGAACGTTTTATTAGAAATATGAACGAAATCAAAAGACATTGCCTTTCCTTTTCACCCTAGACCCCATGGGGTTCCTGAGATCATCCCTCGGGGGAAATGGAAACGTTATGGGGTCATTAGGAACGACACAATCAAATCTTTATAATAAACTATAATTTCTTTATAATAAACTATAATATCACACACGTAACATTCATCAGTCGGTAGTACATTTGACGCACATGATCCAATCTTCTGTCGGTAGGGATAGGGTACTTTTCGTTGCACATTATACAGTAAAAGTCCTCTTCGTTTTCATTACCTTGTGAAGCCTCCTTCAAATTTCTGACTCCTTTACCCTTTTGTATGGATTCAATGTTCTTTTCTGGTATTTTAGTTAGAACTTTTTAGTTTTAAGCGTTCCTCACCTCTGTCTTCTCTGTTTTTCCTCTGGTTGAATTTTTATTGGTGTGCTGGATGAAATCTGAGATTGCTTCTTATTCTGTTGCTTAGAAGTGGTTCCTGTTTTAGGACTGACAGGCAAATTGATAATTTCGGCAAGAGGCACAGGAGTGGATGGAGGAGGAGTATTAATGGTAACGCTCAAATCGTTGTCATTTTCAGGAATAGAAGTGGCATCCTGTGTTGGTGTTTGACTCTGGCTGACAGTGTTAACGGACTCATTCAAACTTTGCTCAGCTGCAGTTGCATGAACATCGCATTCTTGAGTCTGACTGGTGTGGTATTGATCAAATAGTGAACTGAAGATTATAAGATCCAGTGGCTGCATTTTGCGAGATACATGTGCTGGCAAGGAAATAATTTGCAGGTTGTGTTCTCATTTCTCCAACCGGAACCAGAAACCGTGGCAATCATGTCAGTTCGTTCATTCTCTTTTTTTTGAAGATAAACATGGAAAGTACCATATATGCCACTAGCACTGACAGCACAAACTACTGTTGTTGTTTGTTGTAAGACCGCGTTCTCCGCTTGTCTCTATTTTAAAGCTTCAGACCCAAATTCTTGTAATGTTTTTGAACTGTGCTAATGCCGATTTCATCAATATTAAATATACGATGACCAGGTATATTGTGTTTTGTTTGGATTGTTCTTTAGTTGATCAAAAAACAGATTTACTTCGGTGGGGTTGGAAGCTGTTATTCTATTAAGTGTAGTAGCTTCTGGAATCCGTAAGCTGATGGAAGGATGTCAAGACATGAAGCAATAGTACCAGTCTTTGCCTGCCAGCTGGGTTTCTTTGTTAAAATTGTGTTTGTTGGCTTCAGCAAATCGAAAAGCCATTATACGTAATGAATTTGGTGTTATGCCATTAAAAAATCTTGCAGCAAGTATGTATTTCTCTAGCTGGTCTTCTTGTTCTTTATTAAATACAGTGTACCGACCTTTTTTGGTGTCTTGAATTCGTTTGTTTGAATAATGTTGTTTTTGGTACTGAGTATTTGGTAGCAGCTTGGCCCAATGTGATCTTTTTACTTTTGACATCTTTGATTGCATGGCAAAAATCTTCAATTTGGTATTTTGTTTCAGTCTTTCGTATGTAATTTCGAGGCATCTAAAACAATTTGTAACGTTGAAACATTTTTACACAATCAACCAACAATCACCCAAAGTAGTCAATATACAGTGTGTACATAAAGTAAGGAATTAATTCATTATCTAGAAAAGGAAAAGCTCTTCGAAAAAATCCGCGGACACGTCAACTTTTATTTCACGATGCGCATCTTTTGACGTTTTAGTCGCATTGATGACGTCATTAATGTTTTGGCTATGACGTCATGGACATTTTTTTCAAATTGCAACCCCTATTTTTGATAGTGCCATTTGAAAGAGCATATTTCTCTGCATACGTTGAATCAAAAGTTTTGTCATGTTACATAAAGAAATTGTCGAGAAAATTAATGTTTTATTGATTTTGAGTTAACTTACTTTATTTTGTTAATTGAACAAACTAATCAATTGAAGGTTCAAAATGAAGTCCTTCCTAGCTTTGTGAAGTTCTCTTTCAGTACGCCACTGGTGTCTTTGTATTTTCGAAGCCCTAAAGAAATCACTCTTTTATTATCATAAAAAGACATTTTACTGTTTTTGTTACCTTGCTGATTTAACCGTGTGGTTGGCGTATGCCACAGTTCGACAGTTCATATTTCATTAATACCCTGCTTTCCTAAAAAATTAAGAATAAAATGCGCCTTTCTGTTACTCAGAGAATCGAAATTTTGATGATGATTGGATACGGTGATAGAGTACGAACGCAACAAGAAGTAGTTGGATTATTCAATACTGAATACCCGGATAGGCCCATAACTCAATTAGCAGTGAGAAAAGTTGAGAGAAAGTTTCGAGACACTGGTAGTGTTGATGATCTCCCTAAAGCTGAGCGTCCTAAAATCAATTAGGACGTCAAATTGAATGTTTTATTATCACTGGAGGAAAATCCACACAACAGCCTAAGAAGCATTAGTCGAAATCAAGATATCCCAGTTACAACGACACATAAAATTTTAAAATTGGATAAGTGGCATCCCTATAAGATGACTCTGCACCAAGAACTTTCCGAGGACAATCCAGACCGACGGATGCAGTTCTGCCAAACGTTAATGAATATGTGCAATGCTGACCCTTTGCTAGTAAAAAATATTGCTTTCTCTTGATGAAGCTACCTTAACACTAACAGGAACAGTGAATCGGCATAATTGCAGGTACTGGGCTGAGGAGAATCCAAAATGGATGAGAGAACATCACACACAGTATTCTCAGAAAATAAATGTTTGGGCGGCGATTGTACAAAACAGGATTATTGGACCCTACTATTTCGATCAAAACTTAAATAGTCCAAGGTACCTTCAACTCCTACAGGATTATGTTATACCCAGTCTGATGATCTTATTTCCTAACGCAGATAACCCTGCCATACCAAATGACAACCTATGGTACCAGCAGGATGGTGCAACGCCGCATTACGCAGCTGATGTTAGAAGGTATCTTGACCAAGTCTTTGCCAACAGGTGGATAGGTAGGCGTGGTTCTATTGAATGGCCCCTTAGATCTCCGGACCTTACTACATTAGATTTTTTCTGTGGGGCCATCTAAAGAATGTCGTGTACCAGATAATATCGAGGAATTGAAAACTAGGATTACATATTAATGTAACAATATTACTCAACAAACTATCACTAAGGTCCAACGAGGATTTATTGACCGTCTGGATACTGCCAGGCTCAGGAAGGACCTCAATTTGAACATTTGATCAATTAGTTTGGTCAATCAACTGTGTAAAATAAATTACTTAAAAATCATTATAACATTAATTTTTTCGACAATTTCCTCATGTAACATGGCAAAACTTTTGGTTTAACGTGTGCAGAGAAATATGCTCTTTCAAATGGCACTATCAAAAATAGGGTTGCAATTTGAAAAAAATGCCCATGACGTCATAGCCGAAACATTAATGACGTCATCAATGCGACTAAAACGTCAGAAGATGCGCATCGTGAAATAAAAGTTGACGTGTCCACGGATTTTTTCGAAAAGCTTTTCCTTTTCTAGATAATGAATTTATTCCTTACTTTATGTACACACTGTATATCAAAATGGACGCCAACAGAATTTTTGGTGAACTCCAAATCACAGATATTACGTGCATTATAGTACTCATCTAGCTGTTCCTAATCACCCCCACTCTCCCTACATAATATTTCTTGAAAACGTTGAAATAAAAAAACTGTCATCAATTCCATGATACAGAATATTAAAAAAAATCAATAAATTATTAGTAGTAATAACGTATAGTTTACTTCTGATATGGCGTGTGACATACGTATTGGAACTGATTTCAACGCTTGCAATCATAAATAACTATTTATAATAAATACCAGAAAGGTAACTGTGAATTCAGAATGTTTTCTTTACTGTCACTGCAGAGTATAATGAAAAATAATTACATAACATTAAAAATACCATTGCTTCATTACTCACTCATATTGCTAATTCATGTTTGGCGTCTAGTTCATTTCCAGCCGCGAATACTCGACTATTAGCCGAGCGAGGAAATGCGAGTTGAAGGGAATGGTGAAAGGGTGGATCGTGTCAAATATTCAAGAGTTCGGAATGAAGAAGGTGCTAGGAATTTTTCACCCACTTAGTTCCGATTTGGGGAAATAATTTCTTTTTTCGTGAAGCAGTATTCAGATAATGGAATTTATTGGTGTTATTGAACTAACATTCATTATGCAGGTCGAATGCATAGTAGATATTGTTACTAAATATAAATAAAAATCTTACAAACAATAACAGTCGTCACAAATGGTTGGGAACAATAATAATAAAATTATTTATAATATCTAACAGAAAACAACTACTTGCCCGGGTAAAGCCACGCTGGACATTGAATTATATCTGACAGATATCGTGAAAGGCCCTAACTCTGAAGAAAAACATCTCAAAGTGGAAATTTGCATTTTCAATCAGATAGTTAATCGATTTTCTATACCAGTCTTAACTAACTCTTTCACTGCGAAATGATTTTTGAAAAATTACTTCGTATGCGCAATATTTTAGGTTGTGCGTATATACAGTGCTTCTCAAAAGTCCCCTCCCCCCTCTTATTTTTGGAACGATTATACATAAACAAGTGAAATATTGAAGGTTGTAAACTTCCCTACTGGTGATGATAGATGACAAAATCGTCAAAGATGACGTCGCAAGGCCATTATGACCAATAATTTCAAATGGAACCCTACGGCAAGCGACACCTCTTTTGAAAGGTATCGAAAAAACCTATTCAATTATACTAATTTTGTTTGTGTTTATGGCAGTTTATGGCAACTCGCTTTTAAAAAACGCAAAGCTGTGATGAACTAAATCAGTTAATACTAAAATTCCAAATTCATGCTACGCCTCTGGATAGTTGTCAAATAAGCTGACGTTTTTGCTAATCTCCCTAATTCGACGTTTTTGTAATTGTCCAAGTTTTTGTACATTTGATAATTTGTGTATTGTTGATCGAACGTTTAACTGTTTTAGCAGCTTTTGATACTTTTAATATTTTTGTACATTATAATAATTTGTTAAACTGTTGTGAGCCGAACGTTTAAGTGCTTCAAGGAGCGAAATGGTACGTGCTTTAGGTGATAAAGTAGCAGCGATCCTAATTCTTGGTGAAACTGGACAAAATATTCATGCAGCAGAACGCATTTTCAATGAGAGGTTTCCCGATCGCCCCGTTTCGAGGACTTATCTGAGAGAGCTTCTTCGTAAGTTTGAAACAACGGGTAGTATTAATGATGCGAAACGATCTGGCAGACCACAAATTTCTGATGAGAAAAAAATTGATATACTGGCAGAAGTAATAGTTAACCCTACTTCTTCAACAACTCACGTTGCATCTACCTGTTAAGTCAGTCGAATTACAGTACACAGGGTGTTGAAAAAAAACAAATTTCATCCATACAAATTAAAAATGGTTCATCAACCTTCGGACGACGACCCAGACCGAAGACTGGAATTTTGTGAAAATATGGAAACTAAAATTAACCAACAGCCAGACTATGTCAAAACAATTTGTTTCAGTGACGAAAGTACTTTCTATCTGAATGGAAATGTGAATACACAGAATGTGAGGTATTGGAGTGAGGCAAATCCTCACCTGTTTCGTGAAACACATATCCAATGTCCCCAGAAGGTATCCTGGGAAACCAAATCGTTGGGCCTCTTTTTTTAAATACTAATTCAACTGGTGAGGTTTATCTGGAGATGTTGCAAAACGCAATAGAACCGTAGAATCCTTGAAATTTTGGAAGATAATTCAGATGAGTTCGGCAATTTGGAAATAACATTCCAACAGGATGGTGCTCCTCCACACTATTACGGTGCAGTGAGACGGTATTTGGATGAGGAGTATCGTGGTAGATGGATTGGACGACGAGGTTCAACGGAATGGCCAGCTCGATCACCGGACCTCACACCTTTGGATTTGTTCTGTGGGGGTACCTGAATCGAAGGTTTACGCCACTGAACCTGACAATATTGACGTTTTAAAACAACGTATTGTTCAGAATGTGAGGCTGTTTCCGCAGACACATTTGCAAAAGTACGAGAAGAGTTTAAAAATAGGATATTTCACTGTCAGGAAGTAAATGGAGGTCACTTCGAGCAATTTCTTTGATAGATACTGATTCTTAAATCTGTAATTAATATCATACTGAATGGAATTTAAATTTTAATGTTTACTAATGAGCCATCAAAACTGCCATAAACACAAACAAAATTAGTATCATTGAATAGGTTTTTTCGATACCTTTCAAAAGAGGTGTCGCTTGCCGTAGGGTTCCGTTTAAAATTATTAGTCACAATGGCCTTGTGACGTCATCTTTGACGATTTCGTCATCTATCTCACTAGTAGGAAAGTTTACAACCTTCAATATTCAGTTTCCAAATTTCACTTGTTTATGTATAATCGTTCGACAAATAGGAGGGGTGGAGGGGACTTTTGAGAAGCACTGTATACGTCTAGAGCAGTGTGGGCCGATTCATCGGGTATTCAAAGAAAAGACATTGTATATATTTTGGATTGACGTTTATATAAACTGGAAAAAACATACAAAATATCATAACTAATAAAAATTAAAAATGTTTTTTGTATGTTATGTTTCTAAACAAGGAATGAGACAGGATGGTACTTCACATGTGCGACATATATGTCTAATTTCCCGTCTTTTGTGCTGTTTCGCGCAAACTTTACATCGTTGTATTTTCAGTTCTTGGAATTAATTTAAGGGAATTTCTTTCAGTTAAACGTTATTCTCGATTTCGATCTAGCACTCGTCTGCCTATCCTGCGAGAGGGAACCGGTGTATAATATTTTGAAATATTTTTTTTGTACACGCTTCAAAACTACATCAGGATAAAGAAAAATAAAAAAATGCTACTTTTACTGACTTGTTCGTAAATGCCATGGCAACACTTCACGGACAAGTTCGTGAAAGTTGCAATTTTGGATTTTTTTTCAGTTCCTAAAGTTGCCATACTTGATTGATTATTGATATTTCTTTATTTTGATGGCAGAAATAAAATGCTTTTATAGGAAACATTCTTTGAAAAACTTGTACAAAAAAACTTTTTTCCATAAACATGTGTCCTAAAATTCACCCCCTCCAATTTACAGACATCGCAAGTTGCGCAAAAAAACTCGTAAATTTTTAATTGTGGCTACAACTATGCGTCAAATGTTCGCAAAATTCACAGGCTCTTGGTTTTTTGGACGCTCTATTCATTTCTTGCTTCAAAAATGAGGTAACTGATTCAAAGGAGTGAATGATGGTTGCCTACAGTTTTTATAGCGAAAATTTTCTATTTTCGAAAAAAAAAAACTATTTGAATATCACAGTTAAGTTGGCCATAAAAAAACCTGGAATTTTGGTCTCTTGCAGTTTTCGAGAAAATTGCTGGCAAATGAAAGGGGAATATTGAAGTAACAAACTAAAATACTTAGTGGGCTATGACTTTTTACATTGTTTCCCCTCTTTGACGCTTTTGACGTTCAAATTGTAACAGCAATTTGATTCACTTGTAAGGGTGACGTTTGTGTTTCACGGTTTAGTGAAAATAGTTTATATCCATACCATGTTCAACGTGTTCAAGGATTGCTTCCAGGGGATTTCCCGCGAGGCTTGCAGTTCACTAGGTGGGTACTTGGAAAGTGCGAAAGAAATCCGAATTTTTTATCCCGCATCCTTTTTACTGACTAGGCTAAATTTAGCCGCGATGAAGTAGTGAATTTCCACAATATTCATGTCTGGGCTGTAGAAAATCCACACAAGATTAGAAAAAAACGTCATCACGTGCAGTTTAGCCGAAATGTATTGGCCGGAATAATGGAAGATGAAATAATTGGACCATTTATGCATGATGGTGCTCCACCTCATTTTCGTTTAACTGTGCGCAATTATTTAAACTTGCGGTTTCCGAATTACAAAATTATAATTACCGATTTGGAAAAAGATTTATATTCATTTTTTATCTGAAATTTCCATGAATCTCTCCTCAACGACAACCACCGTCCATAACATGGCAACAGCGCATTTCTGCAAAGACAATTTTTTCGCAAAATTCACTTGATTCAATAGATATAGTATTATCCACTTTGAACCATTCCCATACCAGATTTCCAATAATCCGAAGCGACCAACTTGGCAACAACGCATATTCTGGAGACGAAAATTACACCAAAAAAATTGATTGAGCAGAAGAGTCCATCCAATATCAATTGCAGAAGCTGTTTCTATAGGGAGCAAATAAAAACTCACTTCGCTAACACGAGCGTATATGCGAATAAACGGAACGAAAAATAATCTGTACTACTCGTAAACATTTTCAGTCGGCAAACGGTAGATCAGCTGTCTGTTGTACACCCGATTCGTCAGGGCCAATCGAGTCGGACATCGATGCTGGCAGGTGTGTCTATGATGGGAGGTCTTAATCACGCGTTATATTTGTGTTTTAATAGCTCTGAAAGATTGAAAACCAGTAGCGTCTATGGTCTTGGTGTGTGCCGATCGAAATACGTTTTAGGATATAATAATAACCTACATCAAACAATGAAAGAAATGATTTTTCTTTCTTAATGTATTTGTATAAATAAAAGCTTGTCTTTAATTTTTTTTCATTTTTCATAATTTATGAAGTATTTTTAAAATCTTAAAATATCTGCTGCTCACAGGATTTCGCCGCAAGACTTTTTTATGCTTCTGCAATTGATATTGGGAAAACTATATCTCCATATTCTCCAAGCAAAATTTCTATAAAACTTTACCAAATGATTTCTAGCGTCCAAAACTTGGCAACAGAACATTTCCGCAAAAATCAATGTCACGATTTGCCTGATTGATTAGTATAGTAATCACTTCGAGGTATGGCATTGCCTTCTGGGGTTCATGCAATAACCAGCTGTTTCAATGTGTTTTTATTCTACAAAAAAGAGCAATCCGATACCTGTGTAAAGCTCAATATCACGATCACTGCAAACCACTTTTTATTAGCCAACAAATATTATCACTCGTTTGTTTATTCATTTTGGAAACTGTATGCCTCATCCACACAAAATATGGTTCAACACCTACTGAAACACAAAAACATAAAACAAGAAATGAAGGTTGTGTTCCCTTACCCTTACCTGAATCTAGTCTGACAAAAAACTCCATCATATATGAAAGCAAAAAAATATATAATCATCTGCCAGCCAGTTATAGAAACATGACTTCTCTGAAGAACTTTCGAAAGACTGTAAAAGAGGCTCTATTGCAGAAAGCTTATCATAACCTGCAGGAATATTATGATGATATACTATAGTTCCTTATGGGAATTGATTTGATACTGGATATTTATATTATTGAATTTTTCATTTTTTATCTCATGTTTTGATTTATTATGCAAGACTACTGTTAAATCTTAAGGGTGGTAATTGTTAGTTAGTTAGTTACCCTTTTGTTAATGACATAGTATTTTATTAATGTGTTTGTTTATAATGTGTTGTTTCAATAGTCCTTCTTTTTTAAAGTAGATTGACAATATGTTTTTTATTTAGATATGTAATATTTATCTTTTATGTTCGTACATTTTATCCACTTGACATTTATTTATTTTATTGTATTTTTTATCTCATATGTTTTGATTTATTACACAAGACTGCTATTAAATCTTAAGGGTGGTAATTGTTAGTTACCCTTTTGTTAATGACATCTTATTTTATAATGTGTTGTTTAAATAGTCCTTCTTTTTTAAAGGAGATTGACAATATGTTTTTATTCATATATGTAATATTTATCTTTTATGTTTGTACATTTTATCCATTTGACATTCACGTATCTAATTATCTGTACATTTCTTATATATATATCTTTTTCCATTTTCAAGCTTTGTCAATAAGAATCAACTCTTCAGACAATAAAGTATATATTGATCCCCATATCAGATTTTCAGTAATCCGAAGTAACCAACTTGGCAACAACGTATTTCTGCAAAACAAAAATTGTACCATTAGAATTGGTCAAGGGTATACAAACGCGATTGTATTTTTTTTTAATAAAGTATTACAATTTTTTTATCGCTTCGGAGAATTTCTCAAGATTGGATATTCCGAAGATTTAACTAGACTAATTTTGCAGATTAGAGATATAAATGACATCATCAGCAAGTGTATCCAAATACAGTAATCCTATATAATTTTTATTTTCGATGCGTATATATACGTCTAGAGCAGTTAAGCGGCTAGCGTATATATACGTCAAGAGCAGTGAAAGGGTTAAGATATAATTAACATAAATGCCTCCCAAGAGGTTGTCTTGAACGATGGAAGATGGTCACTGAAGTTTATCTTTCAGTCGCAGATGGTTTCATAAACCCCATATTTTCAAACAAGTCAATATACCGGGTGTCAACATATTCTTCAGACGTGCCATGGTTTCCAGAGTTCCTAGGGTATAAAATCCAAACATGGCAGGGGTGTTGGATTCGAAAATTGGAAAAAATTACAATAGTTCATATTCTCCCATCACTTTCGGTTTCACCGGAAACGACCCCAACTTGGGAATTTCAAATGGAACACCCTATATATTTTTCTTTTTTTTATCTATGGACGATTCTGAGAACGATCACTTAGTTTTGAGAAGAAAAACTGGCACATTTGATTTTTCAGAAGCATTTTTATTTTTGAATCTAGAGTTTGGATCCACTTCAACCAATCTGATGGACATGAATGATGATAGTTATTTGTGCAACCAGTTAGAAAAAGCACTATTTTTCGTAACAAGTGGATTTCTGCGTAAAAGGAAGCGAGTTACGAAATATAGTGTTTCCCAACGTGTTACACACAATATTTTTTCTTATTTGAATATAATTAAAATTAAAAATATAAAAAAATTATATATTTAAAAAAACTGAAGAACACGCTTTTTACGCACTCAAGAACACGCTTTTAACGCACGACTATGCCGAAAAGCATGGGGTGCTTTGTGGTTACGTATCTTTGAGAAACATAATACTTTTAGAATCCCAGAGCCGACATACCTCCGTCATTTTATTAAAGCTGAAACTTTAAGTATGATTAGTGTGATATGTAGTTGAGAACGTATGCGTACTTGCTAGCTTGAAAGCGGGGCCCTTTTACAGGTAGCAGGTACAAAAGTACATAAAAAACTTCCTTATTTACGTTGAAGTATGGTAATGCGCTTGACAAATAATATTGTCCAGTTAGCCGAGCGGTGTGTGGCGCGAGATCTAAGTCTGGGTCTCAAAAGTGAGCAAGGGCTCGAATCCCCACGCCTGATGATTTTTTTTTAATTTTTACCTTGAAATTGAGAAATGATTTGTTTTGGGATGAATATTCAAATAAAAAAAAAATCAAATCATTTCTCAATTTCGATGGAAAAAAAATTGTCATGGAATTTGAACCCTCGCTAACTTTTGAGATCCAGAGCTTATATCTCGCGCCTTAGACCGCTCGGCTAACTGGACGATATTAATTGTCAAACGCATTACCGTACTTCAACGTGAGTGAGAAAGTTTTTCATGTACTTTTGTACTTGCTACCTGTAAAAGGTCCCTTCTTTCGAGCTAGCAAGTATGCATACGTTCTTGACTACATATCACACTACTCATGCTCAGAATTTCAGCTATGCTAAAATGACGTAGGTTTGCCGGCTCTGGGTTCTTACTCTGAAAGTATTATGTTTCTCAAAGATACGTAACCAAAAAGCACCCCATGCTTTTCGGCATAGTCGTTGACTATTAAAATTATTTTTTACTTTTTAGTGCGTTAAAAGCGTGTTCTAATCCTTGGAAAGACTCCTATGGAGAAAACGGAAATGAATGCTACACAGAATACTACGTTGTCAGCTGGGGTCAATATCACCAATTGTTCAAATTATGTTATTAATATATTTATAATTGGTTTTTGCCATACATGTTATGTATTGAATTCGAATAAAATATGTAGAGAGAATATAATAACAAAGAAGAAGTACTTCAAGTAGTTTAGCCTTAAAATTGTAACAAATTTTATTGCTTTTCGTAACTGGTGATGAAAAGTAAGACATTTGATAACGTCAACGAGTTTTGAAAAGTGTCACTTTAAATGTCAAAATTAGAAAAAAAACTGATTTGTTTGGAAATATGAACAGGATGTTCATTAAATCAGATGTGGAATCATTTGCGACTGAAAGATAAACTTTAGTCACTATCTTCCATCGTTCATGACAGGTTTTAATGTCGGAAAAACACTAATTTCAAAGTGTCTCTCCAAAATAATTGTTTCTTACTTTTTTCCATCTTTGCAAAGTGAGATTGCTTCTAGAAAATGTATTTCCCATTTCTTCCGGTCTTCCTGATGATCGTGGAAGCGTGAAATAGATTTTCGTCGACAAAAATGTATTGAAGACCTAGTGAATGCGATGCCTCTCTTGCGTCAATGTTACAAATGATTTCTGGTGAGTACTCTTTTTTTGAAAACATTCTTCTTTGCCTCATTCATCTATATGAGTTCTTAATTAGGACTGGAATAGAAAATCAAATAACTATCTGAATGAAAATGCAAATTTTCAATTTCAGATTTTTTCTTTTGAGTTAGGGTCCTTTCTGTATATCTATCAGATGTAGTTCAATGTCCAGCGTGGCTTTAGCCGGGGTAGAAGTTGTTTTCTGTCAGACATTCACAAAAAATAACTTCATTTTTATCGTGGATTTTTCAATTTACAGAAAAATCTTTCTATCCAATATTCAATTGAGAATGTTTCCCTTTTCAACTAGAAAAAAAACATACTGGGTGACACAGGATATCGGACCACCCCTGTAACTTCTGCATTCGTGAACGGATTTCTCTGAAATTCGGTAAAGTTATATAAGCAACCATGTCGGATTTGATCACATTACAACCCAATATGGCGGATTACCGGTTTTTCTGCAAGTGCCAGCATATTTGTTTTTTCCTATAGAACACCCTGTATATTTTTACATATTCGAATTCAACAGATCAAAACAAGTCCAAACCTTATGTCAAATGTAATTTTTTTGAAACAATTGAAATTAAAATTGTTTTTTTATTTTACCTCGTAGATAAATGAGATTTGGTCAAGGCTATTCACAATGAGTCGCACATAACATAAAAACATAATTTTTTCTGAAAAATTATTTTTTGTGTCATTTATTGATGAATAAATTCAGTCACATCACATTTTGATCAAAAATTAATTTTTTTCAAATGAAACTCCTATTGGCCACCTACCTGTCTCTCTAGAACATTCATTAAGAGAAAAAATGGCATGTCATTTTTGTATTTCGGTGCAGTAACAAATTGAATACATTCAAAAATCTACAACTACTTCATGAGTTTCCGTGCAGTTCGAATAATTTTTCAACTTAGTAAGCTGTGGAAAATAACATTTCTGAATCTTGTCAACTAATTGTGTTTCGCTGTCATCTTTCATCTCAACTCTCGAAAATTAGTTAACTTCCGAAAATTAGTTCAGTAGAAATGTAAAATCAAAATTATAGGTTCACAAGAAGTGAACAGGTTGATATGTTATTAATTTACGGAGAATGTCTTAAAAACAGTGTCGCCGCTTTCAGTTATACGCTGAACGATACCCACACAGAAGACACCCACAAAGAACCATTTTCAAAAATGTGGAGAGAAGATTTCGAAAAGAACCCAACAATGGAGAAGATGATCGTAAGTGAGGAGGCAGAAATGAACGTTTTGCTTTTATGTTGATTTTGATCCAACCGCTTCGACGTGGGAATTGGAATACCAATGCAATGTAAGTCGAGAAAACGCTAGAAGAATTTAAAAAAAACACCATTTTCGTGCTTATAAGTATAACTTACACAATTAGTTGACAAGATTCAGAAATGTTGTTTTCCACAGCTTACTAAGTTGAAAAATTATTCGAACTCATGAACTAGTTGTAGATTTTTAGATTCATACAATTTGTTACTGCACCGAAATACAAAAATGATATGTATTTTTTTTAATGTATGTTCTAGAGAGACAGGTAGGTGGCCCATTGGGGTTCCATTTGAAAAAAATGAATTTCTGATCAAAATGTGATGTGACGGAATTGATTAACCAGTAAGTGTCACAAAAAATAATTTTCCAGAAAAAATCAAGTTCTTCTGCGACCCATTGGAAATAGCTTCGACCAAATCTCATTTATCCACGAGGTGAAATAAAAAAAAAAAATGTATTTCAATTGTTCCAAAGAAATGACATTCGACATAAGGTTTGGACTCGTTTTGACTGTTGAACTTGAATATATAAAAATATACAGGGTGTTACATTTGAAAAACAAAGTTACTGGTATTTCCAGAAGAACCGGAAATCCGCCATATTGGATTGTAATGTGATCTAATCCGATATGGTTGCTTATATAACTGTACTAAATTTCAGAAAAATCCGTTAACGAATGCAGAAGTTACAGGGGTGGCCCGATATCCTGTGTCACCCGGTATAACAGTTTTTTCCACCTCGTTAAGTACCTTTCGCGGCTTAATATTTCCAAAACCACTAATTGTGAAGAAGTCAATTTATCAAATGACAACATCTTTTAGACACGCATTCCATAGATTCTAAGTTTCACAACGAATCAGTCGATGGTTTAGAATCGAAAATGGAATGGATAACAACCCTACTACACTGATTATTTGTCGCAAAATCATAAGTAAATTGGGGTATACGCTCATCAAGTATGCTGTGGAAACATTAGAATTAGAAAACATCAATTAATTTTCACATAACAAAAGTTCATAATCCATTCCAACAAAAACAGACTACCCATAATACCAGGATTAGTTGAAGGGAATTAAATTGCATTCCACCAACTTCCCGAAATTTTCTGGCTCTATCAATTGTGTTTCGCATTACATTTCGCAACATAGCAGGATTTATGGTAGGAAACACTTCACGAATGCCATTTTGTAGAATTTCAATTGATGGAGGCGGTGTATAAATACTCGTTCTTTCACATAACCCCACACAAAAAGTATAAAATATTATGATCAGGTAATTGGAAAGGCTAATGAACAATTACTCGCTCATTAAACCGGTTCATTAAATAGTTCATGACTTAGATGGTATTATGAGGCGGAGCCCCATCATGTTGAAAATACATCACTTCAGAAACAGCTGCAGGTAAATCCTTTAAAATTCTTTAAAATCATTGTGAAGGAATTTTAAATACTGTCCTTGAAATAAAATTGGTCCAATTATTTTACTTTCGATTACATCAGCCCATACGTTTCCTTCCTGAAAATTACTTTCCTCCATTAAATACTGATTTTATTACGCCCAATGTCTGTTAACACGTTAAACGCCCTCCATATATTTGAATTTTCGGTCCTCAGGGCCTAATCACGAAATGAAAATCGATTATTTGGTTGTATTATTGTAATTTATATATGACACTCATCATCAAAATAGGAATAATCTAAAAAAAAAGAGATCTGAAAATGAGAAACCCATTGTTTGGGTTTCGGAGCCTGAAGTAGTTCCAGGCCAAACGTCAAAATCAAGATACAGTGTGACCCATTTGGAATGGAACCACCCCTGTAGAATACGCATTTTTCAGTCATTCTCAAAAATTTTTTTTTTAATATCAAGCATCAAAAACTGTATCTTGACATAAATTTTCATAATTTTAGTTTCATTTCCAAGGCACTCTTTGTTTTTTTTCTTTGTCAAAAACAGCAAAAGTTTATTAGGCAATTTTTGTTTTCAAATTTGACTACACCATTGGATTTGTAGTCGTTATAAATGGAAACCATCAAAATTTCATAAAAAAATATTGGTTAACAACGAAGTTACAACAACTTTAATTTTGGAAACAAAGTATTTGATTATAATTTTTATTTAGATTATAGACATATTTAAAATCTGGCAACACTGCCGATACAAAGTAGAACACTAGTGAATTTGTACAGCGAAAATCCGAAGTCAATAGCTCATTCCGTTCTACAGTTATAACTCCTGAAAGTATGGTAATGTGAGCGATTTGTGGTGTACTAAATCACAGCCTACTATTGATTTAGTACAATACCTATGCCTAATGTATTAGTTCAGCTTTCCTCAAATTATTGATACCTTCTCTAGAAGCTTGTTTTAGTTGAGTTTTGCAGAATTTAAAAGGAACATTTTTTGTCCTGCTTTCTGTTTTATTATTGAATTAATAATTTTGATACTTTAAAACTTGATTCGGTTCATTTCGTTTTTATCGGCTATGGAAGACCGCATAACTTGAAAATGAATTTTTAATTTTCTTTTATTTTCGAATATCCTTATCACCTAAACTTAAATAAATGATTTTAAGGGAATATAATTCACAAATCCAGTGGCGTAGTCAGATTTTTATTACAAAATCGCTTCCACCACAAATCGCTCACATTACCATACTTTCAGGAGTTATAACTGTAGAACGGAATGAGCTATTGACTTCGGATTCCCGCTATACATTTGTGTTCTACTTTGTATCGGCAGTGTTGCCAGATTACAAATATGTCAATAATCTAAATAAAAATTATAATCAAATACTTTGTTTCCAAAATTAAAGTTGTTGTAACTTCGTTGTTAACCAATATTTTTTTATGAAATTCTGATGGTTTTCATTCATAACGACTAAAAATCCAGTGGTGTAGTCAAATTTGAAAACAAAAATTACCTAATAAACTTTTGCCGTTTTTGACGAAGAAAATAAACCAAAGAGTGCCTTGGAAATGATACTAAAATGATGAAAATTTGTGTCAAGATACAGTTTCTGATGCTTAATATAAAAAAAATATTTTTATGTTGAGAATGACTGAAAAATGCGTATTCTACGGGGGTGGTTCCATTTTAAATGGGTCACACTGTATAAGTGTCAACAGTGTAAACGTTTTCATTTTGTTTACCATATTTTTTTAAGGGAACAGAGCTTCCAAATTGAAAATACATTATTTCATTTCAATTAAACTATTTAAATGGCATCTGGTATCACACTAGTATGCCAAAGATTTAAATATATTGACTTTTTGATAGGTGTATGTTTTACTTTCATATCCGCGAAAGAAAAACAGAAATACGTAGGCTCATTAACTATTCAGATCTACCAGGCTCCTCGTAATGTAGATCCATATGCTGTAACGCTTTCTGAAACCCACTTGATGACTTTCAGCGAATAAAGTGCAAATGTAACGTGAGACCCAGCGTTTGGGTTTCAGAGCCGATTTGACCAAAAAAGTAAAACCCACAGCTAGGGCTTCGTGGCGACTCGTCGGAAAAAAATATCGAAGGAACAAAGTCGGAATCAGCAGTTTCTGAAGTAACCAATCACAATAAACTAAATTTCCATCATTTTCATACAAATGCTGGTCCACTTGATACTCAAACGACCTGTACCTGTGCTTTTTCAAAATGATCCTTGCTGACTCATGACTAATTTGTTACTTATGGCTGATTTCTCTAGAAGCGGTAGGATTCACTTCTATAAATGCTAAAACATTGATTTCCGTCACCTCATCAATGATAAAAGTTTCATGGTCGGGAGTTTCTTATCTGTGTTGTTTATCCACAACAGGGAAATAAAGAAAACATGGATGGATTGATGTGATACCATTCAGCATACAAAGGTTATTTATTCATTTGGCTCCGAAACAATCAGACATTCATAGTCTAATTACATGTTTCCACTATAAAGATAGCCTAATTCAATAACTAATGAAATTAGTAAACAATCTTGTATACAGGGTGATTCAAAAGTACTTTGACAAACTTCAGAAGGTAATTCCTCACAATATTCTAATATGAATTGTCCATATAAATATATGTCCGGAAACGCTTCGTTTCCATGATACAGGGTGTTGGAGTTTTATTTTTATTTTCGTTTTTTTTAATAACTTTCGAAATACTGACCTTAATTAAACGAAAATTGGTATTGAGAGGTTTTTTGAGGTGTCGAATTCGAACCTGATGTTTTTATTGCTCTTACTCGTAGGGGGCACCACCTACACGTCTTTATCTTTTTTGAAGATTCATAACTTTTTTGAGCGTACTTCTAGCACATTTTTCAGTAAAAAAATCAATTCCTCTATCATATCTACGTAAAAAAGCTACCCCTGTTACAAGTCGCTATAAGCAACCGTTTTCTAGATATGTGGACCTGAAAATTGCAAGTCGATTATTTGATAATCGATGCGTGTTGAAGTTATTACCATTATTTTGCAATGCTTAGGAAATGAATTTGACGTTTAAGTAAGTAGTTTTGGTAATTACATATTATGTGACAGTTAAACGTTTTGTTGTTTTGTCGAAGTTTCTGTAAGTTTTAAAACACTAATTTTGAAAAAATGGAGTATTTAAACAATAATGCTCATTTAGCCGATATGCTTTTTGTTTATGGCCTTGCGGATGGCAATGCGCGCGAAGCAAGACGTATTTGCCAGGAGTGATTTCCTAATCGAGTACTGCCTTCAGCTCCAACATTTACCAGTCTCCACCGTCGTTTGGCAGAAATAGGTAGCTTTAAGAGGGCAGCTGATATTATTGGAAGACCACGAGCAGTCCGAACCCCAGAATTGGAAGAAGCTGTTTCGAACGCTCTCGAGGAGAATAATTGCTGAAGTCTCAATTCTACTCAGTCCACAGTTTGGAGAATTATCCACGATCAACAATTTCATCCATACCATATTCAAAGGATACAAGCTCTTTTGCCAAGAGACTTTCCCCAACGCATTACTATGTGTCAGTGGTTTTTGAGAAAATTGGCTGGAAATCCTCAATTTTTAAGATATGTACTCTTCACGGACAAAGCAAACTTCTCCCGAAATGCTATCACAAACTTTCATAACAACTATGTTTGGGCTCTGGAAAATCCGCACGCAGTTAGCGAAAGACATTATCAGTATCAATTTTTTGTAAATGTATGGGCGGCAATAATTGATAATTACTTGTTAGGTCCTTTCTTTCTTCCGTTCCGACTGGATGGCGCAACTTACAGAGACTTTTTAGAAAATGAATTGCCGGGAATACTTCAGAATGTACTATTAGAAATTCGCATCCGCATGTGGTTTATGCATGATGGGGCTCCGGCCCATTTCGGCGTTGTAGCCAGGGAATTCCTTAACACTGTCTATCCAAATCGATGGATCGGTAGGGATGTAGAAGAACATAACCAGGCGTGGGCACCAAGGTTCCCAGATCTCAACCTGCTAGATTTTCATTTTTGGGGACATTTGAAGTCACTAGTTCATAAAACTCCAGTAGCAAACGAGGAAGATCTAAGAAACCGAATAGTAGACGCCTGTGAAACAATAAGAAACTCACCAATAATTTTTGAGCGGGTACGAGGTTCAATGACTAGAAGACTGAATGCCTGTATCTTCGCTGGAGGTGGACACTTTGAACAATTTATCCGAATACAATTTAGTTTCCTTTATTTTATTCTACATATTCAAAATTTCTTGAAATAAAATGTTGATATTTCTTGCAAATGTTATTAAAACAAATACAGATTTTGCACCCTTGATATTTCAAACAGGTAAAAATAAATAGAATAGGTGGCACCCGCTACAAAAAACAGAACTACTTAAACGTCAAATCCATTTCCTAAGCATTCTTGTGAAAAATGCAAAATAATGCTAATAACTTCAACACGCATCGATTATCAAATAATTAACATTTTCAAGTCCAAATATCTAGAAAACGGTTGCTTATAGCGACTTGTAACAGGGTTAGCTTACTTACTTAGATATGATGGAGAAATTGATTTTTACTGAAACATGTGCTAGAAGTACGCTCAAAAAGTTATGAATCTTCAAAAAAGAAAAAGACGTGTAGGTGGCGCCCCCTACGAGTAGGAGCAATAATATCATCAGGTCCGAATTCGACACCTTCAGCACCGAATGTTTATATCGCGCAAAAGCGTATTATTTGCTCAATGTTGGGACTAAGCCATCGGACCTCATATAGAAATGTATTTAAAGATCTCAAAATTTCAACCTTGGCGCCAATCATCATTTCAGAACTATGTCTGTATTTGTTTAAAAACAAGAATGAATTTCTCCGGAATGACACCAAGCTTGGTTACAATACCCGTACTAAAGATAATTTCATTGTACCATTTTTGAGAATACGGATAACTCATAATTCTCCCAATTCCATGGCACCATATACCTATATCATTTACTTCCTGATAACATCAAAGAAAGTAGTTCAATATATATTCTCACAGCGAGATCGAAGGAGTTCTTGATCAAGAATAGTTTCTATTCAATAGAAGAGTTTTCAAATCGTAATTTCTGAAGAAATGCGATATGGATCTTATTATTATTATTATTATTTATATAAGTTTATCTTTTTTGTGTTGTGGTTTCTGTTGTCTTTAACCAAATATATTTTACTGCTACAAGTTCTGACCTTTTCCATGCCGTTTGTACAATATTATTATTATTGAATAGACTGGGATGTTTTATAGAGATCGTTGATAAAAATTATAAACTGTGGCCAAAGGATTGATCCTTAGGGCACACCTGATGTTATTTGTTTTCGTACTGATCTATTGATATTATGATTTGTAAGAATCATACATCACATAATTATTCCAAGGATTTGAACCTTTGAGACGACATTGACAATGAAAATATTTCTATTCATATCGAAAAAAAATTGAAATAAATCATTACCAGTTTACGAAAATTACATTTGGATTTCAATATTTGTAATAGCAGTCCGCTGGTTGTTCTTATCCGCACTCTAATCAGCAAGCTAGTTTCATTATTTCTGCTTGCACCCCTTCTTATTTTCCTGTTCGTTAGCAGCCACTTCTTTCCCGGAATCGGCTGCCATATCCGTTTCAGACGAAGGATAAAAGTTGTAACTCAATTTCGGAATATCCCGTCTTCATCCTGATTAGATCTGCCTCCGGTAGTGCGAGCTTTAATCCGCAGGAGGGCTCATTTATCCCGAATTAAAAAGGTACCTGTAAGCCAAATGAAACGAAACTGTAATCCGCCTTCCTCCTTTTGCACAACGAACCTTCATTAGTTGAGCGATAAACAAAAAGGGAGGTGAAGCGAAAACACTGCTGGCGATACAAAATAAACACTGGGGAAGAATGTGGCAGGCAGTCCAACCTTCTATAAAACAAGTTGTCGGAAATGATCCCGCAGTGTTGCATTTGGTTCATCTCGAAATAAATTCCATTACGATGAGATTTGTGAAAAAAGTATATTGTACCTTTTCATCGCTATATAGAAAAAAAAGTTAAATGTAAAAGTTGTTCGGTATGGACTGAATTTTGATAAAATGCTATCAAAAATACAGTAACGTGCAGATTTCGGGGATTTTTTTTTAAATGGGATACCCTGTATATTATTGAATTTTTGAAATGATCACTTATAGGTCAATTATTTGAAATTTTATGGTTAATTTTGTGGAAACAGAGATTGGATAAAATAAATAATAATTTAAAAAAACTAAAAAACACGCTTTTTATAAAAACCGAACTAAAAAATAAATAAATAATAGTTTAAAAAAACTAAAAAACCAAACTAAAAAAATAGAAAATAAATTTTAATGAATTTGATTTAATAAATATAAATTAATAATAATGTAAATAAGAAAAAACATTATTTTATAAAAAAAAAGCGTGGGGTGCTTTAGAAGATTCAGATTGAGCACCCCACGTTTTTTCTAAAATAAAATAAATTTTTTTCTTATTTACATTATTATTAATTTATATTTATTAAAGATTTCTACACTATTCCTAATTCAAATTTATTAAAATTTATTTTCTATTTTTTTAGTTTGGTTTTCTATAGAAGCGTGTTTTTTAATTTTTTCTTAAACTATTATTAATGTATTTTTTAAGTCGGTTTTTTATAAAAAGCTTGTTTTTTAGTTTTTTCAAACTAATATTCATTTTCTTATTTTTAGCCTTGTTTATTTAATAAAGCGTGTTTTTTCTATTTTTTTAAACTAATATTTGTTCTAATCTACTATTAATTCCGTGATTACTTTTAGTAACTGTAATTATTTTCGAATTCATCAATGTGTACAGCTGTATTAATAGTCAAATCTCGATTTTAGAAGTTATTCAAAGATTTTAACGTTGTCAATATATACAGTGAGCCGCCATCTTGGATTTTTCAATTTTCACGAAGGAATAATAATATTCGACTCCAAAAACCCCCACATACCAATTTTGAAGAATGGAGCATAATCACAAAACTCGTCCCCATTTGGAGCCGCCATTTGTTTTTTTCCACACAACAATTTTTAATGCATTGTCACCGGAATTATGTACACCTGCCAAATTTCAAATCATTCGGACGTCTGGAAGTGGATTAAAATCAAGTCCAAAGGAGTCGGTTACAAACAAACATACAAGTGAAGCTAATATAAAGCGTGTAAAATAGTTAATTTACAATCATGATCAAAATATTTATAACTTTTTGAAAAATCGACATAATTTTTTTTCCAACGGGGCTTTATTCTTCCAAGTGTTCTGATGACACCATGATTTTTCACATTTTTAAATTAATATTTGAAGATATAAAAAAATTATTTTGTGTGATATACTGTCTCCAGCAGTGTTGCGCTAATGCCATAACGGCTTTTTTATTGAAAATTTCCTCCTCTTTAAGAACCTACAAAAGTTCTTAATATCAATAGTTTTTGAGTTATTAACGAAAAACTGAATATCTTTTTTTTTCATCTCATTTTGTTAATAACAATTGCATTTTTTATGTGCTAATAAATGCTCGAGATACATTTTTCTAGACGTCACACAAAGGTGAGAAGACCAAAAAGCTGGCCAAAATCATTTTTTCTGAAGTATCTCGATTGAACAATAACTTGTTGCACTATTGATAGGGCGAGTAAGACCATCTTTTGGTGAGCAAAATTTGACTTTGAGCACTTTATCTAGTTACCTGTGTGTTTTCAAACAAAGTCGTTTTCTTGACAGATCGTCATATAGAGTTTTTCGAGAACAATTTGCTGTGTGTGTAAAATTTGCTGCAGGGTTAAAAGTATTTCATTTATCATGGATTCCGTTCAAGAAGGTAAAAAACATGTTAATTTGCATAAAAACATTACTTTTAATCTATCCAGTCAAAGATAACACGATTTCAAAGTTAGTATGACAAAAAATATATTCCATCTACTATTTTTGGAATGGAAGAACCATATCAATCAAGATCAAACGGCATATTTGGTATCATATGAAAGCTCATTTCGAAAGCTTTGAATTGGTATTGAATTCAGCTGCGCCAACCTGCGCTTTTCAGAAAAAAAAATTGAATAATATTAATTATGCAGTGTATGTCAAATAGTTCGTCAAGTCAAACACATTAAATTATTTTTTTTTTTTTGAATTTTGTTTTTTTTTAGTTGTGTACCTATAGAGGAAAAAAATCCTATTGCATTTTTTCAACACTCTTTTGCCGAGCCAGGAGATTACGAAAAATATGTTCAGGCATTATAAGTAATTAGCTTTAATTTTGTATTCTTGTTCTATAATTGACAATTGTAGACTTGAAATTACGTAAAAAGCACTTTTCCCCATTCTCTACCTCCCAAAGGGAATCTCCCATTGCGGTAGGAAAGATTTCAGAACGTTTCATCGACAATCAATCGAATTGCAGAGAAAAAATTCAGTCAGAATGTAAAAATATTAGAGGTCTCGTAGTAATAACAGTTTTTTTTTCCACATATAAAAATCTCAATTAGTCGACGAGAACTTGTTACTTTTTATAGAAATGGCGCATCGGATGAGAATGAGTCAATATGTGAATACCTGGTTTCAAAAATTCGTGAGGCTACAAATTGTAAGGACGAACTACCAGACATCAAACCAAAGTTGTCAAAATTTATACATCAATATAAAAAGAAGTGGCAAAGTGCCCCAAGAAAAGATGAACGTTTTCAAAGTAAAAATAAAAATTGGCTTGACAATTCAGTATACTTTTCTGTTCAAAAACATTGTCAAAAGTTGGAGCCGCCGCCATTTGAATTTTCATATTTTGATGATGAAATCATAATCTCCGTCCCCAAAAACCCCTACATAGCAATTTTGAATAGAATCGGAACATAATCACAGAATTGGTCCACGCACCATCTTGGAGCCGCCATTTTATTTTTTTCATTAATAAAAATTTTACCAAAATTATATGCACCTGCCAAATTTCAAGTCAATCGGACGATTAGAAATGTGTCAAAATTCACTTACAAATTTTGAACCGGAGAGACAGGACATGCGAACGAAGCAAGTTAAATAAAAGCTTGTGAAAAGCGTGTTAATACTATAAACGTAGTAATATGTGATCATTCAGTACCTTTCATGTAATTAATTATTTGATGATTGTTATTCTACGTGTAAACTATCAACAAAAATAATATTTCGTCTTTATATAATTTTGGCTAGCTATTCCTTCATTTTCACCTGTGTGCGTCATTCCGAATCGGATGAGAGCTCATGGCACATATTTTTAGGACCGGGAACAAGAATTAACCCGTTTTTTAACCTGTTAATCAGACTACTATATCTATAAGTATATACGAGAGATATGCCATCCTTCGGTGGGGAAGTTTGCATGGCGGTTTTGAGTTCGTCAAAAGATCCCTTATTCTGTTTGCAAACACCAGAAGTTTAATTCAGATTTACTCTCAGTTGCCAGTCTTCCGCACGGTTCGTCATAAAGAGGGTACAGTGATGAACAAAAAAGGGCTCGAAACACAAAATAAACGTTGAAGATGAGCAGTGTATAGGTGTAAGGGCATACGACATGAAAACAAATGAGTCCCGTCCCAACCGAGTGGAAAAGAAAGATGTAAAAAGGGCGCTGCTTTCGAGCTTTTTAGCTTTGTGACGGGCGAAAAAAGGGACAAAAATAGAAAAGAAGAAAAGAATGATGATTTGCCTCTGACGCCTCTATTGGAACGTGTTTACTGAAATAACAGATTATGCATTCGTAAGGGGTGTGATTGTAAAATGAAAGGGATACTAAGTGGATTTCGTTTTTTGTTTGGTATGCTTGGAGGTGTAACCGATAGGCCGGTAGAGATAGACATGATTTTCCCATAATTTAATAATAATTACAAAAGTTTCAAAACTTCAGAAGAGTGATGAGGAAAAGGGAAACATTCTCAATTGAATATTGATAGAAATATTTTTCTGTGAATAGAAAAATCCACGATTAAAATGAAGTTATTTTTCGTGAATGTCTAACAGAAAACAACTACTTCCCCGGCTAAAGCCACGCTGGACATTGAACTACATCTGATAGATATTCTGAAAAGGCCCTAACTCAAAAGAAAAAATCTAAAATTGAAAATTTGCATTTTCATTCAGATAGTTATTTGACTTTCTATTCCAGTCTTAATTAGGAACTCATAAAGATGAATGAGGCAAAGAAGAATGTTTTCCACAAGAGAGTACTCACCAGGAATCATTCGTAACATTGACGCAGGAGAGACATCGCATTCACTAGGTCTTCAACACATTTTTGTCGACAAAAATCTATTTCACGCTTCCACGATCATCAGGAAGACCGGAAGAAATGGAAAACACATTTTCAAGGAGCAATCTCACTTTGCAAAGATGGAAAAAGTTAGAATCATTTCTTTTGGAGAGACACTTTGAAATTAGTGTTTTCTGACATTAAAACCTGTCATGGGGTATGATAGATTGATTTGTTGAAAATATAAACAGGATGTTCATAAAATCAGATGTGGAATCTCTGCGCTGAAAGATAATTGTTGAAAATATAAAAGGATGTTCATGGGGTATGAAAGATTTTTCTGTGAATTGAAAAATCCACGATTAAAATGAAGTTATTTTTTGTGAATGTCTAACAGAAAACAACTACTTCCCCGGCTGAAGCCACGCTGGACATTGAACTACATCTGATAGATATTCTGAAAAGGCCCTAACTCAAAAGAAAAAATCTGAGATTGAAAATTTGCATTCAGTCGCAGATGATTCCACATCTGATTTTACGAACATCCTGTTTATATTTTCAACAAATCAAATAACTATCTAAATGAAAATGCAAATTTTCAATTTCAGATTTTTTCTTTTGAGTTGGGGCCTTTTCAGAATATCTATCAGATGTAGTTCAATGTCCAGCGTGGCTTTAGCCGGGGAAGTAGTTGTTTTCTGTTAGACATTCAAAAAAAATAACTTCATTTTAATCGTGGATTTTTCAATTCATAGAAAAATATTTCTATCAATATTCAATTGAGAATGTTTCCCTTTTCAACATGAATACCCCACAAGAGGTTATCTTGACGATGAAAGATAGTGACTAAAGTTTGTCTTTCAGTCGCAGTTGATTCCACATCTGATTTTATGAACATCCTGTTTATATTTTCAACAAATCAGTGAAGAGGACTTTCATATGATTGTAGTCTGATTTTGCAACCCTTTTTTCTGAACGGAAGATGTTGAACATCAGGATATAATGAATTTTCACATTATTAGCGCGGAAAAATTCGCAAAAGTTCTGCAAACTTTCGATGTTTTGAAAAATAGCAATTTACATTCTCTGATAAATTTGCAACCACTCATACAAAACGGAAATGTCTGTTTTATCGAGAAAAAATTGTTGTTAGTCCTAATTTTTCGATGAAAATTCCAAAAGTTCTGCAAACTCGAAAAAATAATTAAAATAATGTTTTTGACAAGAGTTTTGATTTGCACCCTCTGGCGTCAAATGGAAAATATAAATTTTTTCATTAAATTGTTTTTTTTTTATTGAATTAAGTATCGAAATTATTACAAAACTTTCAAATAATGGTAGAATGTTTTCATTAATTTGCAATATCATCTGTAACACGGATATGAGGGTAAAACCAAAAGAAAAATATTCTCGTATTTGTACTCTACCAAAAAAAGCCAAAGTTTTGCGAATCGGGCAGACAACTCATTTTACCAGTTGGTGGCGGTATAATAATTTGCAAACTATGTTACAATGCGGAACATTAGGAATTAAATTTTTTTTTATTTTTGCAACAACTGTGTTGTCTGAATAATAAAGATTTTTATATACCTAATACATGACATTCATTGTCTTAACAAGTTAACTATCGACCAAGAAGAAGCTCGCCAACGGTAGGTGAAATCATTCAATGTTGAAAGCTACGTTTTTGATATGAATTCAAAACATCATATTACATTATTCATTGATTCATTAAAATGAGTGGATATTGCAAACTAATTCACTTTACAGTTGTACATTATTAATCTACAACTGTGTTACGTCAACGTGTTCTGTTTACAGAGTAATGAATGTACAGCAGTTTAGTAACATGATTCATTACCAGAATAACAGAAGACTGGCAATTGTATTTTTACGACAGAAAACTATTTAACTAAGCAAAAACAATGCACATTCATCTAATAGTCCTGGAGCTGCAACTGAAATAGAATTGCCAATCAACATGTTTTCCCTCTTTATTTTTTTTTTTATAAATCATGAAAATTATTCTTACGTGTCGATTACATTTCAGTCCTCCATTCGGATTCAATAGAATTTTTCATGTGAAACCACATTGGGGTAAGAAAGTCGAGTGGAAAGCTAAATTATATTTTTATTCAATTCAAGAAATACATACCTGTAAAAATTAAATTTGAGATGTAATATCGATTTTACAAATTTTTATTTTTCAGCAACGTTTCTGTTTGATGATGAAAATTATGTACTTGCGAGATATACAATCGATAACGTTTTGATATCCTTACTTCCATAGAGCATCGATTATTCATTTCAAAATCTCGTCAATTGCTTGTGACAAGTGAAAATTTTAAATGAAGAATAATTGCATGTCATTTCTAATGCGATAAAAAATTAATGTTTTCCTATCTCATTTAGCAGAATTTAGCAAAATTTTTTATTCTTTCGATTGTTGCATTCGAACATATCATTATTTTGCTGATTAGTCGAAACAGTGATTGCTTCCGAGATCAATAATTAGTTTCAATTTTGTTAATCGTTAACTACGTAACCGTATTATTCTTTGGATGCAATTTCAATCAATCAGTACAAAATGTTAACTGTAATGAAAACTCCCCGGGAATAGCAATTCACCAAGCGTTCAGCTTTCATAATTTCTTCCAACTGAATACCATACCAAATAGTACCAATGTTTATCTAGATTTAATATTCTCCAACAATCATTTCTCCGTACAAAGCGCTACAGATGAAATCTTCAAAAATAGTATTCGGCACACTGCCATTGAATTTTCTTTAAATATTTCTATTCCAAAAGAATCTGAATATGAGGAATACTTTTTTGATTTCAGAAATGGAAATTATATTGGGATAAATGACTTTTTAGCTGACGTTAAATGGGAACATATTCTCTGTAACTCAGATGTTAATAATAACATTAATTGTTTTTATGACATTATTTATCATCAATCCATCTATTTATTCCTTTAAAAAAATTCAAAACTTCTACCTTTCCCTCTTGGTTCAGTTCTAACCTCAGAAAAATGATTTATGACAAAAAGAACACTCATAAAAAATATAAGGAAACAAGCAACATTGATTACTATTATGATTTCTGTAAATTGAGGGACAGTTGTAAAGCTATTCGAGATCAGTGCTATGAAAATTACATTAATAAAATTGAAGATAATATCTCTGATAATCCAAAGGCCTCTTGGGGTTATATTCAGAATAAAAGAAAGGATTGTAAGTTACCTTCAGCCATGTTTTATGAAAATGAAGTCAGTAATAATACTTCCGAGATTTTTCAACTGTATATAATAACCAGGCAGTGAATATTACTCCTCAATATAATTTTGAAAACAAAGTCTATATCAACAATGACAGTATTACTGCTACGGATGTAATAGATTACGTTCTCTCTGTTTCCCCCAAGCTCTCAATGGGACCTGATGGGATACCTTTATTTTTTATACACAAATGTCTATACACTTTAGCAATTCCATTACGAAATATCTTCAATCAAATTTTTGCTCTAGGCACCTTTCCAGATTATTGGAAACATAGCTTCCTGAAACCAATACATAAACTAGGAGATAAGAAAAATATTAAGAATTATAGAGCAGTTTGCAATCAGTCAGAGATGGCTAAGATGTTCGATTCTATGCTTACAAAGAAACTTTCCTGGGACTGTAAGTCTTTACTCAATCCCCAACAACACGGTTTCACAGAAGGTAAATCCACTTGTACCAACCTTGCTCTTTACACAAACTACATAACTGAAAATCTTGAGAGGAGGCTACAGGATGACTCTGTCTATACGGACTTTTCCAAAGCCTTTGACAGAGTCAACCATGGCCTACTTATAGCTAAAATTCAAACGCTTGGTATAGACGGAAATATTTTGCAAGTAATCAATAGCTTCTTAACTGGTAGAACTCTGTCTGTGAAATACGGAGATACAACATCTACAGCCATTCAGGTTCCATCAGGGGTACCACAGGGATCCCATATGGGCCCACTGTTGTTCAACTTGTTTGTATCGGACATAGAGTTTGTTTTCAATTATTCTGAATTTCTTATGTTTGCGGACGATCTCAAACTTTATCGGGCAATTACTTGCCGGGAAGATGCCGAATTAGTACAAAAAGATCTCGAAGCTTTTTCCATGTGGTGTAGAAATAATTTGTTAGAGGTAAACATCGATAAGTGTCAAATCATTGCGTTCGCTAGAATTAGAAGTCCAATATTCTTTGAATATAAATTGAATAATATAGTTCTTAAAAGAGAAAAATTTATTCGCGATCTGGGAGTTAAATTTGATAGCGAAATTAATTTTAATCTTCAAGTATCAGAAATTGTGGCAAAAAGTCTCAAAATGCTAGGTTTTGTGTTGAGAATTTCTACTGATTTTTCAATTAAAACAAAAAAGATTTTATATTGTGCTTTCGTAAGATCCATTCTTGAGTATTGTTCGGTTATATGGGACCCATATTATAATGTAAATATAGATTTGATTGAAAATGTTCAAAAGAAATTCTTGAGGAATTGTGCTTTTCACTTTGGTATTCAACGAAATGAATATGAGTACAGTCAACTCTTAACCAAGTTAAATATAAAATCATTGGAGAATAGGAGAATTTCTATGAACTTGAGTTTCCTCTTCAAAATAATAAATAATAAGATCAACTGCCCAGAAATACTACAACTAATAACTTTTCATATCAAACAAAAAGATACGAGAAATCCTGATATTTTTCATATACATTTCTTCCATACCAATTATGCTATGAACAGTCCGATTCCTCGTATTCTGAAGCTGGGAAATGAATGTCATAATAACTTAGATTTGTTTAATGTGTCACTTCAGATCTTCAAAAATCAATTGAAAAGGCTATAGCGTTTCCGAAACTTTTCTTTACCTTACCATTTTCTTTTGTAAGTACCAGATTGGTTACATCATTTTCTTTGTTAATACCAGATTTGTTTCATCTTTTAGTAACTAGACATAAGGATTCATTAATACTTTGTATTTCACACTTCGCTAAATGTTTTGTAAAATTCTAGTGTAGACTTTAGACATAAGAGTTCAATAATATTTTATAGTTTATCACACTTTGTTAAATGTAAATTGGCTTTGCCGTTGAATAAATAAATAAATAAATATAACAGATATACGCGATGGCTAATCAAGTATTTAACTGGACCACTGTAGATATGTCGGTCTAATATATATTTCGAACCTATTTGCACAATGTTTACAATGTATGGCCAAATTATTAAAAAAACAAATCAATTGTTCAAAAAAAATGTTTTGTTGAACAATGACGGTTGCAAATCTCTTGCGTCTCGTGAAATATTAGTCGTAATTTTAATTGTAATTTGCATAACTTTTGCAATTATTTCCGAAGTTGTAAAAATGCAAATAAATATATTGGTGGATAAATAGGTTCCGTTTTTCGTATGAGGTTGCAAAGTTACATATCCACTAAGACCGATATTATCTTTATTTGCAACCACAATAAAAAACTTGTAATTATTTCAATCATTTCAATGTTATTGAAAATGGTAGCGTCGATAAAAAAGTTTAATAAATAAATGATGCGTTTTTCAGAAATGGTTGCAAATGCACGTGAATATTTTAAACTTTTTTTCCGTTCACTTAACCAATTTGCAGAACTTTTGTAATTTTTTCAAACAAATTACAATGAAAAACTTAAACAAATGACAAAAAACAAGGTTTCGTAACTTTTACAAGGTTGCAAACTTAATGCATGTTGTAAAACACCATTACTATAGGTATGCCTAGTTTGCAATTTTCAGTGCAAAAATAAACCATGAAAACGTTTTTTGCAATTAAAACATACCAATGAAATTTGAAAACTTTTGGAATTAATGTTAATTGATTATCTATATCTACTGGTCTACTGAGTGGATTTCGTTTTTTGTTTGGTATGCTTGGAAGTGTAACCGAATTAATATTTGGAGTTCATTGCCTTGACGCGAATTCTGTTTTTCCACTACTCCATTTCCCTTTGAATATCCTTTTTCGTTAAATAGGGAAATCTCGTTGAGTTTTAAACGATGTTCTGTTTCTTGGCAGATTATTCAGATTTCAGGAGATTGCTGAAAGGTTGAATTGGTTATCATTTTATGGCTAACATTTACCCGTCTCGGTTTCACTCGCGTCTCTTTTGTCGCTTTTTGAAAGATGCACCATTTGAGAAATATGATGAGGCAACTAGGTAACTGAGTTAACATCTTTAAAATCTCGTTTATCGTATTTACAAGGAAATAAAATATGTTCGATAGCTCATTCGATTCAGAATGACGTCTAGAAAATCACGATTGTTATAAGCAAATCCAGATTCGGAAAAAAGGGTCTATATTTGGATAATAGCTCAAAAATGGTTACTTATACCGGGTGACACAGGATATCGGGCCACCCCTGTAACTTCTGCATTCGTGAACGGATTCATCTGAAATTCGGTACAGTTATATAAGCAATCATTTCGGATATGATCACATTACGATCCAATATGGCGGACTTCCGGTTTTTCTGCAAATGCCAGCAACTTTGTTTTTTCAAATAGAACACCCTGTATATTTTTACATATTCAAGTTCAACAGGTCAAAACAAGTGCAAACCATATGTCAAATGTAATTTTTTTTAAACAATTGAAATTAAAATTGTTTTTTTATTTTACCTCGTGGATAAATGAGATTTGGTCAAGGCTATTCACAATAACAGAGAAACATAATTTTTTCTGAAAAATTATTTTTTGTGTCATTTATTGATGAATCAATTCAGTCATATCACATTTTGATGAAAAATGCATTTTTTTTCAAATGAAACCCCTATGGGCCACCTACCTGTCTCTCTGGAACATTCATTAAGGAAAAAAATAGCATATTGTATACATTCAAAAATCTACAACTAGTTCATGAGTTTCCTTGCAGTTCGAATAATTTGTCAACTTAGTAAGCTGTGGAAAACAACATTTGTCAACTAATTGTGTTTCGCTGTCATCTTTCATCTCAACTCTCGAAAATTAGTTAACTTCCGAGAATTAATAGAAAAATCGAATTAAACGGTTTTCTTCACATAAAGGATTCAATATAAAATTGAACCAGAAAATGGTAGATCTCAGGTGAAAAACAACTACTTTCCTGGCAAATACCACGCAGAACATTGAATGATATTCACCTGAAAATCCATGCATACTTCCATATAATATCAATGGACATTGAATGCAAATGTTTCTTTCTGATAAGCTCGATTATGTTTAATTTATGTCGTGTTCACCTAACAATCCGCATACCGGTTTCAGGCTTCTTGGCCCTCATCAGTACGGAGTAGTCAACCAGCCAAAGGTGCAAAGAACTCTGGCTGAAGTGAGACACAACGTAAACAAACCATCATCGATCTTGTAACACCTATAGGTACGCCGGAAAAGATAAACTTTAACTGGCGGTACCTAGTGACAGAAAGAAACACTCCGAAATCTCCACCTCGATAGGTTTCTAATAAGATTCCTTTCGTAGGTTGGCAATGCTATTGAAGTCCATGTGAAGCGAATAATAAAATCGAATTAAACGGTTTTCTTCACATAAAAGTTCAATATAAATTGAACAGAAAATGGTGATCCGGTAAAACTACTTTCTGGAAATACTAGAAAATTCGAATGTATTCTTCTGATCCATGGCAACTTCATATATAAATGGACATTGAATGCAACATGTTTCTTTCTGAAAACTCGATGAGTTTGATATGTCGTGTGTCCCTAACAATCTGCAACCGGTTTCAAGGCTTTTGCCCTCATCGTACGAGGTAGTTCATGACCAGCCAAGGTGCAAAGAACTCTGGCTGAAGTGAGACACAACGTAAACAAACCATCATCGATCTTGTAACACCTATAGGTACGCCGGAAAGATAAACTTTAACTGGCGGTACCTAGTGACAGAAAAGAAACACTCGAAATCTCCACCTCGATAGGTTTCTAAATGAAAGATTCCTTCTCGTAGGGATGAAGCCCGTCTAGCATATAGTGAAGAAAGTTGCCATGTGAGTGGAATGAATAGAAAATCGATTAAACGGTTTTCTTCACATAAAGGATTCAATATAAATTGAACCAGAAATGGTAGATCTCAGGTGAAAACAACTACTTTCCTGGCAAATACCACGCAGAACATTGAATGATATTCACCTGAAAATCCATGCATACTTCCATATAATATCAATGGACATTGAATGCAAATGTTTCTTTCTGATAAGCTCGATTATGTTTAATTTATGTCGTGTTCACCTAACAATCCGCATACCGGTTTCAGGCTTCTTGGCCCTCATCAGTACGGGTAGTCAACCAGCCAAAGGTGCAAAGAACTCTGGCTGAAGTGAGACACAACGTAAACAAACCATCATCGATCTTGTAACACCTATAGGTACGCCGGAAAAGATAAACTTTAACTGGCGGTACCTAGTGACAAAAACCTCCGAAAATCTCCACCTCGATGGTTTCTAAATGAAAGATTCCTTCCGTAGGAGTTGAACCCGTCTAGCATAAGTGAAAAGTGCCATGTAAGTGGAATGAATAGAAAATCGAATTAAACGGTTTCTTCACATAAAGGATTCAATAAAATTGAACCAGAAATGGTAGATCTCAGGTGAAAAACAACTACTTTCCTGGCAAATACGCAGAACTGAATGATATTCACCTGAAAATCCATGCTTCCATTAATATCAATGGACATTGAATGCAAATGTTTCTTTCTGATAAGCTCGATTATGTTTAATTTATGTCGTGTTCACCTAACAATCCCATCCGGTTTCGGCTTCTTGGCCCTCATGTACGGAGTAGTCAACCAGCCAAGCAAGAACTGCTGAATACAATAAACAACCATCATCGACTAACTATGTACCGGAAGATAAACTTTAACTGGCGGACAGGACGAAAAAACATCATCCACCGATGGTTAATGAAAGATTCCTTCGTAGAGAGCCCAGCATAAGTGAGAAGGCCGTGAAGGGAATGAAAGAAATCGATTAACGGTTCTTCCAAGTTCAATAAAATTGAACCAGAATGGTAGATCCAGGTGAAAACTACTTTCCGCAAATCACGAGAAATTGAGATATTACCTGAAAACAGCATATCATATATCAATGGACATTGAGAAATGTTTCTTGATAAGCTCGTATGTTAATTTATGTCGTCACTAACAATCCGCATACCGGTTTCAGGCTTCTTGCCTCATCAGACGGAGAGTCAACCACCAAGGTCAAAGAACTCTGGCGAGTGAGACAAAGTAAACACCTCATCGACTTGTAACCATAGGTACGCCGGAAAGATAAACTTTAACTGGCGGTACCTAGTGACAGAAGAACACTCCGAAAATCTCCACCCGATAGGTTTCTAAATGAAGATTCTCAGTAGGTGGCGCCCGTCTAGCATATGTGAAAGAAAAGTGCCATGTGAAGTGGAAAATGAAATCGAATGGTTTTCTTACAAAGGATTCAATATAAAATTGAACCAGAAAATGTAGATCTCAGGTGAAAAACTACTTTCCTGCAAATACCACGCAAACATTGAATGATATTCACCTGAAAACTCATATTCATATAATATCAATGACATTGAAGCAAATGTTTCTTTCTGAAAGCTCGATTATGTTTAATTTATGTCGTGTCACCTAAAATCCGCATACCGGTTTCGGCTTGGCCCTCATCGTACGGAGTAGTCAACCACCAAAGGTGCAAAGAACTCTGGCTGAAGGAGCCAAGTAAAAAACCATCATCGATCTACACTATAGGTACGCCGGAAAGATAAACTAACTGGCGGTACCTTGAGAAAGAAACTTTTTCACCTGAGATCTACCATTTTCTGGTTCAATTTTATATTGAATCCTTTATGTGAAGAAAACCGTTTAATTCGATTTTTCTATTCATTCCACTTCACATGGCACTTTTCTTTCACTATATGCTAGACGGGCTTGCCACTCCTACTGAGAAGGAATCTTTCATTTAGAAACCTATCGAGGTGGGAGATTTTCGGAGTGTTTCTTCCTGTCACTAGGTACCGCCAGTTAAAGTTTATCTTTTCCGGCGCACCTATAGGTGTTACAAGATCGATGATGGTTTGTTTACGTTGTGTCTCACTTCAGCCAGAGTTCTTTGCACCTTTGGCTGGTTGACTACTCCGTACTGATGAGGGCCAAGAAGCCTGAAACCGGTATGCGGATTGTTAGGTGAACACGACATAAATTAAACATAATCGAGCTTATCAGAAAGAAACATTTGCATTCAATGTCCATTGATATTATATGGAAGTATGCATGGATTTTCAGGTGAATATCATTCAATGTTCTGCGTGGTATTTGCCAGGAAAGTAGTTGTTTTCAGCTGAGATCTACCATTTTCTGGTTCAATTTTATATTGAATCCTTTATGTGAAGAAACCGTTTAATTCGATTTTTCTATTCATTCCACTTCACATGGCACTTTTCTTTCACTATATGCTAGACGGGCTTGCCCTCCTACTGAGAAGGAATCTTTCATTTAGAAACCTATCGAGGTGGGCGATTTTCTTGATGTTTCTTTCTGTCACTAGGTACCGCCAGTTAAAGTTTATCTTTTCCGGCGTACCTATAGGTGTTACAAGATCGATGATGGTTTGTTTACGTTGTGTCTCACTTCAGCCAGAGTTCTTTGCACCTTTGGCTGGTTGACTACTCCGTACTGATGAGGGCCAAGAAGCCTGAAACCGGTATGCGGATTGTTAGGTGAACACGACATAAATTAAACATAATCGAGCTTATCAGAAAGAAACATTTGCATTCAATGTCCATTGATATTATATGGAAGTATGCATGGATTTTCAGGTGAATATCATTCAATGTTCTGCGTGGTATTTGCCAGGAAAGTAGTTGTTTTTCACCTGAGATCTACCATTTTCTGGTTCAATTTTATATTGAATCCTTTATGTGAAGAAAACCGTTTAATTCGATTTTTCTATTCATTCCACTTCACATGGCACTTTTCTTTCACTATATGCTAGACGGGCTTGCCACTCCTACTGAGAAGGAATCTTTCATTTAGAAACCTATCGAGGTGGGAGATTTTCGGAGTGTTTCTTTCTGTCACTAGGTACCGCCAGTTAAAGTTTATCTTTTCCGGCGTACCTATAGGTGTTACAAGATCGATGATGGTTTGTTTACGTTGTGTCTCACTTCAGCCAGAGTTCTTTGCACCTTTGGCTGGTTGACTTCTCCGTACTGATGAGGGCCAAGAAGCCTGAAACCGGTATGCGGATTGTTAGGTGAACACGACATAAATTAAACATAATCGAGCTTATCAGAAAGAACATTTGCATTCAATGTCCATTGATATTATATGGAAGTATGCATGGATTTTCAGGTGAATATCATTCAATGTTCTGCGTGGTATTTGCCAGGAAAGTAGTTGTTTTTTCACCTGAGATCTACCATTTTCTGGTTCAATTTTATATTGAATCCTTTATGTGAAGAAAACCGTTTAATTCGATTTTTCTATTCATTCCACTTCACATGGCACTTTTCTTTCACTATATGCTAGACGGGCTTGCCACTCCTACTGAGAGGAATCTTTCATTTAGAAACCTATCGAGGTGGGAGATTTTCGAGTGTTCTTTCTGTCACTAGGTACCGCCAGTTAAAGTTTATCTTTTCCGGCGTACCTATAGGTGTTACAAGATCGATGATGGTTTGTTTACGTTGTGTCTCACTTCAGCCAGAGTTCTTTGCACCTTTGGCTGGTTGACTACTCCGTACTGATGAGGGCCAAGAAGCCTGAAACCGGTATGCGGATTGTTAGGTGAACACGACATAAATTAAACATAATCGAGCTTATCAGAAAGAAACATTTGCATTCAATGTCCATTGATATTATATGGAAGTATGCATGGATTTTCAGGTGAATATCATTCAATGTTCTGCGTGGTATTTGCCAGGAAAGTAGTTGTTTTTCACCTGAGATCTACCATTTTCTGGTTCAATTTTATATTGAATCCTTTATGTGAAGAAAACCGTTTAATTCGATTTTTCTATTCATTCCACTTCACATGGCACTTTTCTTTCCGAGAATTAGTTTAGTAGAAATGTAAAGTCAAAATGATAGGTTCACAAGAAGTGAACAGGTTGATATGTTATTAATTTACGGAGAATGATTTAAAAACAGTGTCGCCGCTTTGTCAGTTATACGCTGAACGATACCCACACAGAAGACACCCACAAAGAACCTTTATCAGAAATGTGGAGAGAAGATTCCGAAAAGAACCCAACAATGGAGAAGATGATCGTAAGTGAGGAGGCAGAAATGAACGTTTTGCTTATGTTGATTTTGATCCAACCGCTTCGACGCGGGATTGGAATACCAATGCAATGTAATAATAACGTTTATTGAACAAGGCTCACAAGTTCCTATGTTTACAATTTAACGTTGGAATATATTCGCGAGTGTCGAGCACTTATAAGGGATAAGCACTAGTCACTGTGTGCGATAAAAAAAAATATATAAATGTAAATGTTTCAGTTTTATGATAATATAAGTATACGGTACAAGCTATATAAAATATAAAATGGTACAAAAAGTAAAATGACAATAAATATATACGTATACACAGTATAGGATGTAAAATGGAAAATTTAGTTGAACATATTAAACATAATCTAAAATATAAAAGTATAACAGTTTGGGATATAAATATTTTGTTTTCAGTTATTTTTGGGGTCTATAATTTTTTCTATTGTTGTTTTATTTCCTGATACGAATTTTTTTTAGGAGTATTTTGAATTTTTTTGTGGAATGTATATTTATAATTTCGAACGGAAGCGAGTTTATAATTTTGGGGCCTAAGTAGTTTGAACTTCTTTGTCCAACAGTTTTATTCATGTGTGGAACAGAAAAGGGGGTTTTTGATCTGGTGTCGTATCTGGAGTTGTGAGCGGTTTCTAGAGTGTATTTATTTTTGTATAGGTGGTTGGTGTAAGTCGAGAAAACGCTAGAAGAATTAAAAAAAACACCATTATCGGGCTTATAAGTATAACTTACACAGTTAGTTGACAAGATTCAGAAATGTTGTTTTCCACAGCTTACTAAGTTGAACAATTATTCGAACTGCAAGGAAACTCATGAACTAGTTGTAGATTTTTGAATTTATACAATTTGTAACTGTACCGAAATACAAAAATGATATGTCATTTTTTTCCTTAATGTATGTTCTAGAGAGACAGGTAGGTGGCCCATAGGGGTTCCATTTGAAAAAAATGAATTTTTTATCAAAATGTGATGAGACTGAATTGATTAACCAGTAAGTGACACAAAAAATGTGTTTTTCTGTTATTTGCGACTCATTGTGAATAGCTTCGACCAAATCTCATTTATCCACGAGGTAAAATAAAAAAACAATTTTAATTTGAATTGTTAAAAAAAAATTACATTTGACATGAGGTTTGGACTTGTTTTGACCTGTTGAACTTGAATATGTAAAAATATACAGAGTGTTCCGTTTGAAAAAACAAAGTTACTGGCATTTCCAGAAAAACCGGAAGTCCGCCATATTGGATTGTAATCTGATCAAATCCGAAATGGTTGCTTATATAACTGTACCAAATTTCAGAAAAATCCGTTCACGAATGCAGAAGTTACAGGGGTGGCCCGATATCATGTGTCACCCGATATCGCGAACCTGAAAAAAAAATCTCATAGGAGAGAAAATTCGCTCTGAATGTCTTTTTTCTATTTTCATTTTACGTGTGCCTATTCCTATTACCGGGGCAATTTATCCAACCGATTTTCTCCTGTGCGTTATCATCCATGATGGCCGCTCATGATCTTATGAAAGCATATGAGGAAAAGGCGAAAAAACGAAAAACAAATAAAGGCTCTGAAAAAGCGAAAGTATCAGTAAAAGAAAACTAAAAAAAATATAAAGTCACCAAAAGTTCCTAGAAATGATTACGATTCTGACATTGATATATCCTCGGAAATATCACTACACGACGAGTCTCCGACACCGGCTAACCTGGAAGAATTTTACGACGAAATGGTGTAAGAGAATGAAGATGATTCGGTTTGTCCAATCTGTCAAGGTAAATATCAAGACAGTAAAGAAGAGTGGCAGTGTAAACTTTGCACGAAATGGGCTCACAACTCTTGTGGAGTTATGGGAAAGTTAAATTTTTTCTGTCATAATTGTTTTTAAAATATCCTACTGTATTGTAATCAGTATATTATGAAGACCTTATAAAAATCATCCCGTGTCCATTTCATGGGAACAGCCGTCCTTTTCATAGAAACCTGTTCATGAAACGGACCCTTGGTAAACAATAAAAAAATTTTTTTTTAAACAACTTGACTTATCTCTTTATAACTTTTGAGTGTAGAACTATATAATGTCTGGTTTTCTGACAAGTATTGATATAAATATTTCAATTAAATGATGAAAGGCCGCTCTAGAGCCATTCCAATAAAAATGTCCGATTCAAGGGAACTCTCCCCTAACTAGGATAACCCACGTTTGGTGCAGGGCCGCTCAAGTGCCAAATATCGCACTCGACCGGTAAATTGACTGTTGAATTGACCGATCAAATTGACTTCGTACAGCCCTAAAAATGTTTTATCAATGTTTTATTCCAAAATAATCCCATTCTCCCGAAACCTGTGCCGTTCAAAATCTGGGGTGTCCCACAACTGATTTTTTTCAAATAATTATGTTTGGTTTGTGAGTATTCTGATTTTGATTAAAAAATATATGAATCAAACAACTTGATGAATCACTTTATTTTTTCGTAACTTTATTTATGATTTATATGTGGTTATATTCATATAATTGATTAATCGATCCTTCTTGACCAAATCATGAATTAGGCCATAGTTTAACCCTTTTTGCCGAACTTGCAGCGGAGCACTGATTTAATCTGCCCAGAGTCACGCAATTCAACTCAATATCAAACAGATTTGGACTTCTTTCTGATAAATTTCTGCAGCCTTAAGCCCATATAGAAACCAAGATGCAATTTTTTTAAAATTCAGTTGGGCTAACAAGTATAGTTGAGCTTGTACAAATAACTATTCCGCATTCCCTTTTTCATTTTTGTGGTAATCAAGATTCTCCGACTTTAGCGCATGTTCGCGTTTTAGTTACACAACCTTCTGTCAACAACGCTTATGTAGCTTGTTGGAACATATTTAACAAACATGCAATGTATGTGACATATAATTAATTTCCAAAAAGTGGCCCAAGAGACTACGTAATTAATTTTAATGGGCATTCCAGAAAGGCACCGCATGTCTCATAAATATACAACTAAACATTCATCGAAATATAGCACTCACCCCAACAACTGGATGAGATGACATTAATTTATCTCTACTATTATGCAGATCCGATGCAAATATATAGGGGTTATATGAAGCAAGCTATGGTTGAAATGGAAACGGGAAAGTAAGTGGAATTGTATCTTCAATTATTCAAAATCAGAAACATAAGTGATGGTGCTAATATTTTTTTACCACAAACTGAAACTTTCGGAAAAATAAAATATTTGATTATTTTTCCCAAAGTTTCAGTTTATTATATATTATGATAAGGACTAGCTAGACGCTGTGGTGCCACACAATAAGAAAATTGCACGAGTTACCTCTTCACCACAATTCGAAGGGGTTACTTGTGCAATTTTTTGATTGGGTGACACCACACCGTCTAGCCAGTCTTCATGGATATGACTTCCCGGTCAAAGGACAAAAACCTTCTCTTCAAAGTGAGCACAAAATTGTTTTAATTGGGGCAGATATTGAATTTCTGAAACAATGCAAAAAACATACAGTGCTTCTCAAAAGTCCCTTCCCCCCCTCTTATTTTTGGAACGATTATACATAAACTAGTGAAATTTGGAAACTGAATATTAAAGGTTGTAAACTTCTCTACTAGTGATGATAGATGACGGAATCGTCAAATATGACGTCACAAGGCCATTGTGACCAATAATTTCAAATGGAACCCTACGGCAAGCGACACCTCTTTTAAAAGGTATCGAAAAAACCTATTCAATGATACTAATTTTGTTTGTGTTTATGGCAGTTTTGTCAACTCGCTTTCAAGAAACGCAAAGCTGTGATGAATTAAATCAGTTAATACTAAAATTCCAAATTCAAGCTCCGCCTCTGGATAGTTGTCAAATAAGCTGACGTTTTTGTTAGTCTTCCTAATTCGACGTTTTTGTAATTGTCCAAGTTTTTGTACATTTAATAATTTGTGTATTGTTGATCGAACGTTTAACTGTTTCAGCAGCTTTTGGTACTTTTAATATTTTTGTACATTTTAATAAATTGTTAAACTGTTGTGAGCCGAACGTTTAAGTGCTTCGAAAAGCGAAATGGTACGTGCTTTAGGTGATAAAGTAGCAAAATATTCATGCAATAGAACGCATTTTTAATGAGAGGTTTCCCGATTGCCCCGTGTCGAGGACTTATTTGAGGGAGCTTCTTCGTAAGTTTGAAACAACGGGTAGTAATAATGATGCGAAACGATCTGGCAGACCACAAATTTCTGATGAGAAAAAAATTGATATACTGGCAGAAGTAATAGTTAATCCTACTCCTTCAAAAACTCACGTTGCATCTACCTGTGAAGTCAGTCGAAGTACAGTACACAGGGTGTTGAAAAAAAACGAATTTCATCCATACAAATTAAAAATGGTTCATCAACTCTTAGACGACGACCCAGACCGAAGACTAGAATTTTGTGAAAATATGGAAACTAAAATTAACCAACAGCCAGACTATGTCAAAACAATTTGTTTTAGTGACGAAAATACTTTCTATCTAAATGGAAATGTAAATACACAGAATGTGAGGTATTGGAGTGACGCAAATCCTCACCTGTTTCGTGAAACACATACCCAATTTCTCCAGAAGGTGAATGTTTGGGCAGGTATCCTGGGAAACCACATCGTTGGGCTTTTTTTTTAATACTAATTTAACTGGTGAGGTTCATCTGGAGCTGTTGCAAAACGCAATAGAACCGTTAATCCTTGAAATTTTGAAAGTTAATCCATATGAATTCGGCAATTTGGAAATAACATTTCAACAGGATGGTGCTCCTCCACACTATTACGGTGCAGTAAGACGGTATTTGGATGAGGAGTATCGTGGCAGATGGATTGGACGACGAGGTTCAACGGAATGGCCAGCTCGATCACCGGACCTCACACCTTTGGATGTTTTTCTGTGGGGGTACCTTGAATCGAAGGTTTACGCCACTGAACCTGACAATATTGACGTTTTAAAACAACGTTTTGTTGCAGAATGTGAGGCTGTTTCCGCAGACACATTTGCAAAAGTACGAGAAGAGCTTAAAAATAGGATATTTCACTGTCAGGAAGTGAATGGAGGTCACTCCGAGTAATTTCTCTAAGTAGATACTGATTCTTAAATCTGTAATTAATATCATACTGAATGGAATTTAAATTTTAATGTTTACTAATGAGCCATTAAAACTGCCATAAACACAAACAAAATTAGTATCATTGAATAGGTTTTTTCGATACCTTTTAAAAGAGGTGTCGCTTGCCGTAGGGTTCCATTTAAAATTATTGTTCACAATGGCCTTGTGACGTCATCTTTGACGATTTCGCCATCTATCATCACTAGTAGGGAAGTTTAGAACCTTTTATATTCAGTTTCCAAATTTCACTTGTTTATGTATAATCGTTCCAAAAATAAGAGGGGGGGAGGCGACTTTTGAGAAGCACTATATGTTGTTCCCAAGGTTTATGAAAATCAAAACTAATTCCTCGAATCCTCGTTTGGATCAGCAAAAATAATGGATCAATCTGGAAATAAAAAATCTGTATATGAGACGTAGTTATTTAGAATTATCAGCATACAAATTATACCGGGTGGGCCACTTACGACTATCCACCCTCAATAACTCCCAGATAAATTATTTCACAAAAAATCGCCGAGACACTTCGATTTTTGTTTGGAGGGGGACATCATTTGACGAGAAGAAGATATGTTCAACCCCCCTACCCCCTCCATAATTTTAATAGAGAATGAGGGTCGTGTCATACATCATTGTGAAGGTAATTCAATTGTGATACCAGCAGTGCAACATTTTCTGAATTTGAATGAGGCGTTCTCGAGATATTCGAGTTCAAAATGATCTCCATTATTGTCACCCAGACAGTAGTACAGTTCAGTCGTAATACCCACCGATTGTCTTATTTCATTTGCTCACCGAGTACACGTTTCAGTTTTTTGTTGTCAACAGGATTGTCAAAGAAGAAATATTAATGGCGAAAGTGTAGAATCGAAAAGTGACCACGTATTTCAACAATTCTACTTGTATCGCGATGTTTTACACAAAAGACGAGAAAGTTGAAATGATTTTCATTTTTGCTGCTCAAAATGAGTGTGCACGAGCAACAACTCGGATCTTCAATGAGAGACACGAAAACAGAAACGTAACTCACAAGTGAGTATTGGGAAAAATGGTTATAGAAAAAGGTTTTGGTATTTTTTGATCATTCTAGATATATCTTGGATCTTGTGGTGGAATTCCGTGAGACTGGATCAGTCGCCAATAAAAAAAGGAATAGGATGGCATCTGTTATAAACGAGATCAATCAAATATATGTTCTAGGACAAGTTTCAGTTGACCCAACTTTGTATACACGGTAACTCAGTAGCATAACAGGCATATCGAGAACCTCCATAATGAGGGTGCTAAAATTGCACCACTTTCATCCGTATAAGTTGCATCTTCACTATGAACTGAATGAGGATGACTACGACAGACGATCTGAATTTTGCGAAAATGTAACAAGAATGATACAGAGGAACCACGGATTCATTAAGCATATTTGCTTCAGTGATGAGTGTTCTTTGAACGGGTTAGTGAACAGACACAACTCTTGCTATTGGAGTCAGAACAACCCCCACCTACTTAGAGAAGAGCACACACAATAGCCTTAAAAGTTGAATGTGTGGACAGGGATTCTGGGTAATAAAATCATTGGCCCAATATTTATCCAAGGTGATTTAAATGTTGCGGTTTATTTGGATATGCTGCAGAATCTGATTGAACCACTTATTTTGGATGCTGTTAACACGGACCTTGATGATGATGGTTATCCAAATCTATTGGCAGATAACATTTATTTCCAGCAAGATAGGGCACCACCTCATTTCCTATTACAGGTGAGAGAATGGCTATCCCAAACGTTTCCAAACAATTGGATATGTCGTCGAGGTCCGATAGAATGGCCAGCACGCTCGCCAGACTTGGCACCCAATGATTTTGTCCTTTGGGGTCATTTGAAATCCGTTATTTATAAAACTCAACCTACTGACCTGAACGATTTGGAAAGAAGAATTATAACTGAATGCCAGGCAATTACCAGAGAAACAGTTCCAAAGGTGCAGGAGGCATTTGAAAATAGACTCTACTACTGTCTGGTAGTTAATGGCAGTAATTTCGAACATTTTTTGTGAATAATTGTTTGATAATCTATCTCGTATAATTTATTTACTCACAATTCACCAATGAACCATTTCAACTCGAATATCTCGAGCACGCCTTTTTCAAATTCAGAAAATTTTGCACTGCTAGTATCAGAATTGAATTACCTTCACAATGATGTATGACACGACCCTCATTCCCTATTGGAATTATAGAGGATGTTGCTCTGGGGAGTAAGGGGTTGAAGTATAACATATCTTCTTCTCGTCAAATGGTGTCCCCCTCCAAACAAAAATCTACGTGTCTCGGCGATTATTGAGGGTGGATAGTCGTAAGTGGACCATCCGGTATGTAAAATTAACCTATAAACCAACAAATAGCGAATTCGAAAAATTTAATGCTTTCCATAGGCGAATAAAATCGGTCATCAACCGGTAATTGGGAAATAAAAATAAAACTCATAATAAGAAATTGAAGCAACTAGGTATTGACTTGAGGAGTCGAAAACCAGCTTTACAATGAATGATATTGAAATTGTCGAGAATTATTCTTCTCAGACCTTTTCCACAGAGGAATTAGAGTTACTCAATACAGGCTTAAAATTCAATGCTTGTAACAGTGCCACAATGGAAGACATTATTAGTGATATTGAATGTGGTTTGAAATATCGAAATGAAAACCCCAAAAGTTATGTTAGAAACGCATGTAAATTCAACTGACACATAACTCTAGAAATGAGCCTACAAGACACGAGAACAGTACGATTAAGGTGATAAAAGATCTGAGAGAGAAAGATTGCTTTAATCTAAAAGCAGATAAAGGATACAAGGTGGTCAATCAGAGTATTTTGAAAGAATGAACAAACATATGTCATAAGGTCCTTGAACAACTCGAAAGAACACCGTTACCTAAGATGATACGCAACTATAAGTCAACTGTGGATAACTGCAAAATACTATTGAATGATCTTTGTAAATTTAAGTTGCGTGTATTAAGCCCAACGGTTCTAAAATTATACGGTTTGCCAAAAATTCATAAACCCGGTAATAGTATGAGACCAATTGTGTCAGGTATCAATTCTCCAACTTATAACCTGTCAAAATGGCTATCAGAGTTCAATAGTTTACTTATCCAGCCAAATAGTTTCTCTATCAAGAATTCTTACGAGTTCGTCGATAGAATCAAAAACTTAACTTTTGTGGAAGGTGAGATTTTGGTTTCGTTCGATGTAAGCTCTCTGTTTCCGAGTGTACCTAAACCTTGCAATACTTGAAAGAACTTTTAGAGTCGAACAAGTTTGAGAAACAGAAAGGGTCGATATTTTTTTGAAATTGACATCTTTATGCATGGATCAAGACTATTTCATATTCCAAGATAAATTCTAACAGAAGGAAGGCACTGCCATGGGCAATTGTCTATCACCATTCATGGCAAAAAAAATATGAGTAAATTCGAAACGAATCTAAAACATCAAAGTCAAACATGGTTTTCCTAACATCCATGAATTCAGTGTTCGAACGAATTAACTTCACGGTAGAAATGGAAGTTGATGGACGATTACCTTTCCTTGACACTCTGGTCATTTATTTATTTATTCATTTTATTCACCAATACAGGGGTTACAAACAGATTGAACAATCCAAAAACAGAACCCTCTACATAATAAATCAGTTTAGTGGGTGAACAGTAAGTAACTTATGGAATATGTAATAGTAATACAGTTATACAATGAGTGTGAAATCAGTGAGTCCATAGTTCACTTACAGATGGTCGATGTAAAACGTCTTAATTTTAAATTTGAAGCACTTCGAATTGAGTTCAAAATATTCAATATCATTAGAAATGCTATCGAATGTTCTAAGCATCCTACATAGTGGTGTTTTGAGCAGCGTTGGTTTTTTTAAGGGTATTTTGAAAAATTCTGGATTTCTTAGTTGTCTACTTTGAGTGTTGAATAAAATCTTAGCGAATGAATGTGGGCTCTGGGCTAGTCCCTCCATCAACAATTATCACAATAATGTGGTATCCCACATTATGAAAATCACATATAGATATACAAGTAAACAAAAACGTTTTCGATATTTTCTCTACTGTACAATCATTGGGTTACGTTTCGAAGTATAGTATCGATTCAGGCGTTTCCTCGATTAAAATAAGGTTGATATGTGAACATCAACTTTATAAAAACAACGGTATCGGTACTATAATCATATAAACAATTTTACATTGCTGAGGTTTATCAATAAGTACAGTTATGTAATATAGGTCTCTGTACTTCCGTAGAAAACATATGACAACAAAAATGTGGGTATTTTCCAAATTTGAAATATCACACACTGTTGCATTATCAATAATGTTTATACCTTTGAAGAAAATCAACACAATGAAGTTGAATTTAATGTTTAGTGAATAAATCCATACACAATGTAAATAGACAATGGAATTAAAAATCGACAATGCAATTTGTACCAACAACGTAATGTGTACAAGCACTTCAACTCAAAACGAGTTACAAAAAATATTCCAGAACAATCATGGGGTAGTAATAAGTATACACCGACAGTGCTACTAGTCTGGATGTCCACAGGAACACAGCAAATCAGCCCTTTGGTAGGACTCATCAGCATTCTGAGTCGTCAATACGTGACCTCCTGATAGTCCTGAACCATGAATTAATTTTCCTGTAGGTACCATGATCAATTGACCGTTACCAGGAACCAAGAACCCTTCAACCAAAGAAGGGTGTTTCAAATATATAGAGAACTTTACACTTTGAATCCGTTAATTATCAAAGTTGGCTTGTGTCTTTCTCCAATAATAACTCGTGGTGTAAATCTCGTGCAAAACCATAATCATTTCCAACCTCGTCAGAAGTGTAATCGCATTCATATACTTACCATCAAAACTACGACAATGGGTCAAATCTACACTTGTATTTCAAAAATACTACCAGAAAAGAAAAACTAAATGGTTATCCTCGCCATCACTTTCACAGCGAAAAGAGAACCCTATTTCCGGAAATCTAATTCACTTTAATTTTCTCACTCGAGAACCGGAAGAACAAATTCCGTGGGTAATTTAAATTTACCTCTCAACCTTTCTCTTCATATTCGAATAACTTTTCCCAATCCATTGAGAAGGAAAAGGACATAGTATATTTAATGACAATACCTATTCTAACCGGTGCAGGCTTCCGAGAACATTGTCGTTCACTATTTATGAAATGGAAATAATGCCTCTTCCATGCATATATATATATATATATATATATATATATATATATATACCAAACTTTATGTGAAATACACTCTAATATAAGAAATTATAGCTTGTTTTCTGAGATTCATAAATATGAGACAAGATCAGCTGACCCTTTTTGAGATTGAATGAATCAAAATTGAACACTATCAATTTGAAACTGTATAATAAGTTAAGTTCAGAGTTGCGCTCTTTGAATGACAGGAATTTTAAGATAAATGTAAAAAACATTCTCATAGACAACTGTTTCTACAGTGTAGAAGAATTTTTAAATTCGTGAAAATTTGTTTTGTCCCTATGTCCTAGTGTTGGCTGTTTTTATTTACCATTCGATATTTTAATAATTACCACGTCTTTACTTAGAAAAATCGAATTAAACGGTTTTCTTCACATAAAGGATTCAATATAAAATTGAACCAGAAAATGGTAGATCTCAGGTGAAAAACAACTACTTTCCTGGCAAATACCACGCAGAACATTGAATGATATTCACCTGAAAATCCATGCATACTTCCATAAAATATCAAAAATTTTTTATATAAAATTGAACCAGAAAATGGTAGATCTCAGGTGAAAAACACATACCGGTTTCCGGCTCTATCAATGGACATTGAATGCAAATGTTTCTTTCTGATAAGCTCGATTATGTTTAATTTATGTCGTGTTCACCTAACAATCCGCATACCGGTTTCAGGCTTCTTGGCCCTCATCAGTACGGAGTAGTCAACCAGCCAAAGGTGCAAAGAACTCTGGCTGAAGTGAGACACAACGTAAACAAACCATCATCGATCTTGTAACACCTATAGGTACGCCGGAAAAGATAAACTTTAACTGGCGGTACCAGTGACAGAAAGAAACACTCGAAAATCTCCACCTCGATAGTTTCACAATAAAAGATCCCTTCTCAGTAGGAAGCCGTCAGCATATAGTGAAGAAAGTGCCATGTGAAGTGGAATGAATAGAAAATCGATTAAAGGGTTTTCTTCACATAAAGGATTCAATATAAAATTGAACCAGAAATGGTAGATCTCAGGTGAAAACAACTACTTCCTGGCAAATACAGCAGAACATTGAATGATATTCACCTGAAAATCCATGCATACTTCCATAAATATCAATGGACATCGAACAAGTTTCTTTCGATAAGCTCGATTATGTTTAATTTATGTCGTGTTCACCTAACAATCCGCATACCGGTTTCAGGCTTTTGGCCCCTCATCAGGTACGGAGTAGTCAACCAGCCAAAGGTGCAAAGAACTCTGGCTGAAGTGAGACACAACGTAAACAAACCATCATCGATCTTGTAACACCTATAGGTACGCCGGAAAGATAAACTTTAACTGGCGGTACCTAGTGACGAAAGAAACCTCGAAAATCTCCACCTCGATAGGTTTCTAATAAAGATCCCTTCTCGGTAGAGTGGCAAGCCCGTCTAGCATATAGTGAAGAAAAGTGCCATGTGAAGTGGAATGAATAGAAAAATCGAATTAAACGGTTTCTTACATAAGGATTCAATATAAAATTGAACCAGAAAATGGTAGATCTCAGGTGAAAACAACTACTTTCCTGCAAATCACGCAGAACATTGAATGATATTCACCTGAAAATCCATGCATACTTCCAAAAATATCAATGGACATTGAATGCAAATGTTTCTTTCTGATAAGCTCGATTATGTTTAATTTATGTCGTGTTCACCTAACAATCCGCATACCGGTTTCAGGCTCTTGGCCCCTCATCAGTACGGAGTAGTCAACCACCAAGGTGCAAGAACTCTGGCTGAAGTGAGACCAACGTAAACAAACCATCATCGATCTTGTAACACCTATAGGTACGCCGGAAAAGATAAACTTTAACTGGCGGTACCTAGTGACGAAAGAAACACTCCGAAAATCTCCACCTCGATAGGTTTCTAAATAAAGATCCTTCGGTAGATTGGCAAGCCCGTCTAGCATATAGTGAAGAAAGTGCCATGTGAAGTGGAATGAATAGAAAATCGAATTAAACGGTTTCTTCACATAAAGGATTCAATATAAAATTGAACCAGAAATGGTAGATCTCGGTGAAAAAACTACTTTCCTGGCAAATACACGCAGAACATTGAATGATATTCACCTGAAAATCCATGCATACTTCCATAAAATATCAATGGACATTGAATGCAAATGTTTCTTTCTGATAAGCTCGATTATGTTTATTTATGTCGTGTTCACCTAACAATCCGCTACCGGTTTCAGGCTTCTTGGCCTCATCAGTACGGAGTAGTCAACCAGCCAAAGGTGCAAAGAACTCTGGCTGAAGTGAGACTAACGTAAACAAACCATCATCGATCTTGTAACACCTATAGGTACGCCGGAAAGATAAACTTTAACTGGCGGTACCTAGTGACAGAAAGAAACACTCCGAAAATCTCCACCTCGATAGGTTTCTAAATAAAGATCCTTCTCGGTAGGAAGCCCGTCTAGCATATAGTGAAAGAAAAGTGCCATGTGAAGTGGAATGAATAGAAAAATCGAATTAAACGGTTTCTTCACATAAAGGATTCAATATAAAATTGAACCAGAAATGGTAGATCTCAGGTGAAAACAACTCTTTCCTGGCAAATACAGCAGAACATTGAATGATATTCACTGAAAATCCATGCATACTTCCATAAAATATCAATGGACATTGAATGCAAATGTTTCTTCTGATAAGCTCGATTATGTTTAATTTTTGATTCAATGTCCATTGATATCTTATGAAGTTCAGGTTTGTCAGGTGAATATCGATATCAAAGATTTGCGTGAAACTTGCAGGAAAGTAGTTGTTTCACCTGAGATCTACCATTTTCTGGTCAAATTATATTAATCGCTTTATGCTGAAGAAACCGTTTATCGATTTCTATTCATTCCACTTCACATGGCTTTTTTCTACTATACAGAGTCCATTCTCTGAAAGGGATCTTTGTATTAGAAAGCCTATGAGGTGGGATGATTTCAGGTTTTCTTTGTACTAGGACGCCAGTTAAATTACTATTCGGTACTCATAGGTGTTACAAGATCGATGATGTTTTTACGTTGGTCACTCAGCCAGAGCTTGACTGTATTACTCTATAGATAGCCAGATACCTGAAATTCAATGGATTGAATGAACAGCTATTAAATAATCGAGCTTATCGAAATTTGCATTCAATGTCCATTGATATTTTATGGAAGTATGCATGGATTTTCAGGTGAATATCATTCAATGTTCTGCGTGTATTTGCCAGGAAAGTAGTTGTTTTCACCTGAGATCTACCATTTTCTGGTTCAATTTTATATTGAATCCTTTATGTGAAGAAACCGTTTAATTCGATTTTTCTATTCATTCCACTTCACTGGCACTTTTCTTTCACTATATGCTAGACGGGCTTGCACTCCTACTGAGAAGGGATCTTTATTTAGAAACCTATCGAGGTGAGATTTTCGAGTGTTCTTTCTGTCACTGGTACCGCCAGTTAAAGTTATCTTTTCCGGCGTACCTATAGGTGTTACAAGATCGATGATGGTTTGTTTACGTTGTGTCTCACTTCAGCCAGAGTTCTTTGCACCTTTGGCTGTTGACTACTCCGTACTGATGAGGGCCAAAGCCTGAAACCGGTATGCGGATTGTTAGGTGAACACGACATAATTAAACATAATCGAGCTTATCAGAAAGAAACATTTGCATTCAATGTCCATTGATATTTTATGGAAGTATGCATGGATTTTCAGGTGAATATCATTCAATGTTCTGCGGTATTTGCCAGGAAAGTAGTTGTTTTCACCTGAGATCTACCATTTCTGGATCAATTTTATATTGAATCCTTTATGTGAAGAAACCGTTTAATTCGATTTTCTATTCATTCCACTTCACATGGCACTTTTCTTTCACTATATGCTGACGGGCTTGCACTCTACTGAGAAGGGATCTTTATTTAGAAACCTATCGAGGTGGAGATTTCGAGTGTTTCTTTCTGTCACTAGGTACCGCCAGTTAAAGTTTATCTTTTCCGGCGTACCTATAGGTGTTACAAGATCGATGATGGTTGTTTACGTTGTGTCTCACTTCAGCCAGAGTTCTTTGCACCTTTGGCTGGTTGACTACTCCGTACTGATGAGGGCCAAGAAGCCTGAAACCGGTATGCGGATTGTTAGGTGAACACGACATAAATTAAACATAATCGAGCTTATCAGAAAGAAACATTTGCATTCAATGTCCATTGATATTTTATGGAAGTATGCATGGATTTTCAGGTGAATATCATTCAATGTTCTGCGTGGTATTTGCCAGGAAAGTAGTTGTTTTTCACCTGAGATCTACCATTTTCTGGTTCAATTTTATATTGAATCTTTTATTTAGAAACCTATCGAGGTGGGAGATTTTCGGAGTGTTTCTTTCTGTCACTAGGTACCGCCAGTTAAAGTTTATCTTTCCGGCGTACCTATAGGTGTTACAAGATCGATGATGGTTTGTTTACGTTGTGTCTCACTTCAGCCAGAGTTCTTTGCACCTTTGGCTGGTTGACTACTCCGTACTGATGAGGGCCAAGAAGCCTGAAACCGGTATGCGGATTGTTAGGTGAACACGACATAAATTAAACATAATCGAGCTTATCAGAAAGAAACATTTGCATTCAATGTCCATTGATATTTTATGGAAGTATGCATGGATTTTCAGGTGAATATCATTCAATGTTCTGCGTGGTATTTGCCAGGAAAGTAGTTGTTTTCACCTGAGATCTACCATTTTCTGGTTCAATTTTATATTGAATCCTTTATGTGAAGAAACCGTTTAATTCGATTTTTCTATTCATTCCACTTCACATGGCACTTTTCTTTCACTATATGCTAGACGGGCTTGCCAATCCTACTGAGAAGGGATCTTTATTTAGAAACCTATCGAGGTGGGAGATTTTCGAGTGTTTCTTTCGTCACTAGGTACCGCCAGTTAAAGTTTATCTTTTCCGGCGTACCTATAGGTGTTACAAGATCGATGATGGTTTGTTTACGTTGTGTCTCACTTCAGCCAGAGTTCTTTGCACCTTTGGCTGGTTGACTACTCCGTACTGATGAGGGCCAAGAAGCCTGAAACCGGTATGCGGATTGTTAGGTGAACACGACATAAATTAAACATAATCGAGCTTATCAGAAAGAAACATTTGCATTCAATGTCCATTGATATTTTATGGAAGTATGCATGGATTTTCAGGTGAATATCATTCAATGTTCTGCGTGGTATTTGCCAGGAAAGTAGTTGTTTTTCACCTGAGATCTACCATTTTCTGGTTCAATTTTATATTGAATCCTTTATGTGAAGAAAACCGTTTAAAACGTCTTTACTTGTCTTAATGCACAACATGATTTACTGCATGATCTTTTATATATTTATATTGTAAATATTTTCTGTTTATTGGCGTGCTTAAGCCTAGATGTAAAAAGCAAAATAAATCTATTCTATTCTATAGCCTCGATCAGCTGTTTTGACGTCATGTGGTCGTCCCACTTTGTCAGTTACACCTACGACCAGTTTCCTAGAACTTATCGATAGGCAACCATTAATACTCGCCTTACTAATGCTGGTGGCCAAGTGGCCAAAACAAACGAATTGATATCTTGTCACCATCATTTTTAAATAAGTCTACCATATAATGAAGAGAATTACTCCAGAGATATAATACAAAGTACAGGGCATTTCATATTTACTTTATACAAAAATAGGTAGATGAAAGATTATCATCTTGAGATATCTTTTCTAAGCTACGGGAATAATAAAAATAATATATTTATATGTGGGTCTATAGTGTAAGTAATTTATATCCTTCGTATATTTATCGCTATATTTTATATAAATTCCATCAGAGATGTTTCTTGGATGTTATGAATAGAATTAAGTTAAAGAAAAAAACATTTGAAAAATTGTGTATGGAATAAATGATTTATTATTGAATTCCAGTATATACGATAATACAAAAAAAATCGATAACATTTTGGGAACCGCTGTCCACCTTACCTCAGATGACCTGCTCAGAGTCGTATCAAAACACTGGAAATTGTCGTTTGCAATGAACATTTAAATAATGTGGAATAATGAATTGATTGTTTGGTAAATGTACAAAAAGATACTAAGCATTCATTGCAGGCTACCGGCGAGAGGTATTCAATTTCATAGTGACGAAATCAAACGAACCTCGTTATATCTAAACTGTCAGAACTAGTAGAAGTCAACACACTTTGAATGACTTAACGAATCACAATGATCGAAAATCACTTGTAAGAACACAAAGACACTAACAGTATTTTATTAAAAATAATATCGGTGACCATTGTGACCCAGGGATCCAAAATGACAGGTGAAAAGTGTTGTCAGGTAGTGTTTCCAAGATTCGACCAATGTTTTCTGATTGGCTGGTGAATAAGAGATCTCACTTAGCAACCAATAAGAAAACGCGATGTGAACGAGAAGTAATTTGAACATTCTTGTCTTTGTCTTTTACTGCGTTTTCTTAAGCAATATTAACAGCTTTCTTTTTGGCCGTGTGAGTAGCATCGAAACTACACCAGGGCACGAAACACGGGCACCGATCCGTTCTTTTTATGTGTGCTTCGGGCCCCGGAACAATACCACGAGCCTTCCCCTGCCACTCTTGCAGATATTTTTTGATAATTGTAATTCGTTGAGTGCATCAAAGTGTGTTGACTTCATCTACTAGTCCTGACTCCATCTACTAGTTTGGATATTACGAGGTTCGTTTGTTTTCATCACTATGAAATTGAATACCTATCGCAGGAAGCCTGTAATGGATTATTAGACTCATTATTCAAATGTTCATTGCATCCGGCAATTGCAAGTATTTTTAACAGCAAGTCTGCAGAGGTACTTTATGAATAATAGTAAATTATGCAACGATCATGTAATGATGGTTATTAATACACGAGCATTAACCGTATGTTTTATGCGAGTGTATTAATAACCATTACATGAGAGTTGCATACGCTGTTTTTTCTACACCCGGTAAATAATGAAAAACTATAAATATTATATTTATATTTGTATTGAACACAATAACAGTAATTACTCGTATTTCTATAAAAAAATCTACAAAATTGTAATTAATGGTATTACCTCGGATATTACCATGGATATAGGAAAACTATAAACATTCTATTTATATTTATATTGAAAATAATGATTGTAATTAATCTGATTTCTTAAAAATATTAAGATTATTTATTGTGCAGTTTGAAAAGTTTATTCCAGGTTCCACTGATCTGGAAGTGGAAGGAATATTTACATTTATTTCATTATTGCTAGTCTCAATAGAGTTCAATATTGTATTCTATTCTGAACCAAATTTTCAATGTAGCCTTCCGCAACTGAATTGGATTTCCAGCCACCACGACGTTTTAATGCAGTAATATCACCAACGGCATCAACTAATACGGTTGCAAATGTCCTTCGAAAACAATTCCCTGTATATAAGTTCAGATCAGGCAGATTTAAATATGTTGCTATTTGCTTCCCTAAATTACCAAATCTATTAATACCAATGTTTTGAATTGTGCATTTTCCATTAAAATAATTAACGAAAAAAGAAGGGGTGGGGCAAATTTTCGGCCGTAGATTCATATATTTTTTACTAATTTCGTAGTATTTGCCGGTAATTGTAAATGTTCGTTGTACTTTTGTGTTAGTTTCTACCACATTAACAATCAAGATTCCATTAATATCTTTGACATTTTCACATTTTAGGTCGTGTAGTTCATGCCTTCGACTTGCTCCCATTATTCCAAAAATCATTGCTACCTAAAACAAAAAGATAAATTAAAAAAATACAACAATAAGAAATAAAGAAAAGAAAAAAAAAGGAAAAATGAAATGAAAAGCAGGATGACCTTAGGCTAGCTTCGAACCCGCGTCTCATACTGTAGTCTATAGTTCAAATCTAGCGCTCAGCCCGCTTCGCCACGAGTTAACTTATCAAGTTTTCTCGACATTAATGAAATATATCATGCATGAGTCAAATGGAAAATGTAATTTTTAAAATGCAATGTTAGGTAGATACTTACTTTTATAAATAAAAACTTTTCATCGGGTGATTCGTCGATAAACGTTTTTATTTGTTCAGGTGAAAATATTTTTGATTTTTTTCCAACATATCCTTCGAACTTTCGCTTTAATGTAGCTTGTAGCTTCTTATATTTAGAAATGTCTATATTATGGTTGATATCTACCAACGATTTTATTATTGAATAATGTGTCCATGTACTGGATGATTCCATAGTTTCCATCAATTTTTGAAAATAAGCATTCAAAACATTTTCGGAGAATGTCGAAATATTATTTGCATTTCTCCAGTCCATAAACCGTTGATATAGTTTTTCGTACACTTTCTTAGATTTTTGGGGTAAAATATTTTGTACTGCATTTTCTGCTTTCTCCGATATGTGTGGAGGAGTCGATGGTAATTCTTCTATATCGCTGATATCAGACATTTTGATAATATAATTATCGAAGTTTAGCTATATTCTACGAAGATTTAATACCTACTGATTTTGACAAATAAAACAATTAGATAGGAATCTAGGACAAACGTCAAATGCACAGCATGCTTGATTAAAAATCTGTATCGTTATGAAAAGTCTGTATCATAATGGATCTCATTATGAAACGGATTATGGGCATATAAGTAATTATTATAATGAGCATATAAGGTATTATTATAGTACGTGTGTAGAAAAATAAATGAATAAGTTTCCATTGCAGTTATTTTCTCATTTTGCTGATTTTACGCTCTAGAGAAAAACCTTTTCTGAGAAGTAAGATTTCAATATGTTCATGCTACCAATCGCATTCAGAGTGAAACCGTGGAAATACATTTCACCTTCCGTATCGGTAGAGTTATGGAAAACTATACCAGTAGACTTTCATTGCAGTCGTGTATTTTCTATATCTGAATTAATAAATTCAATAGAAGATACTGCAACTATCGAATCTCCACACCTATTCCAATATTCTGAAACCTGTCCAGATTTATTCCGAGAGAACCGACCGACATTTTTCGCATATATGAGCGAATCGGATTGGATTCCTGAGAGATTCTTTACTTTTTATTCGGAATAATCTTGTTGAACCTTCGGTGGCCACCAAGATATTAAATTCCATTTACATTCACAACATTCTATTCATAGGTGGATGGGATTTACGGATTTGGTATAATAGCATCCATATTTTAACTGATTTTTCCCTATATTTTTGAGGATCTCACGTCATTCTTATGGAAAATAGCTTTCCATAGAATTTCCGGAATTTGTTGCAGACTTTCACTCGTATAGATGGTCACAAAATACACTAGACTGCAAAAACAATTCTCGTTATTTTTATTCATGATTATAATAGATTTCAGGCTCCTGAATCGAAATATAGTTATAAAAAATATGTAATGTTTTTTTTTTTTAAATAAAACACTATTTTTGCTTACAAATTATAATCAAACACTGATGATAGTAACAATAGCTACAAAAAAAGTTACAAAGTTAAAATCAAAATCGTCAGTAAATCTATCTATAAACATAATTCTAGTATTTGGTAGTTTTCTTTCTTTTCATATTATCTATAGGAGGGTTACGGTAAATTGACCCACAACATTCTGCAAGAATTCTTTCCGTTGTATTGTCTTTCTGCAAGCTCTATAACTTTTTTCTATCCAAGCTATCGACTTGATTGTTTTTGAATGATAAGTCCGACAATGAGGCACATTCTAAAAATATTATACAGGGTGCCCTAAAATAAGATACACAACTGAGTTCTGCTTAATATGACACACTTTCAATTTTGCGTACAGGCATGGACCTTCCTAATTATTAGGTACAGGCATGGACAAGAACAATCTGAATCAATACAGAGTTTTTGGTGCAATTGTGCAATGGATAAAAACTGCAGGTTCCAATTACGGTAAGTAAATTTTAGTATATTCTAGGAATTATCACCCAATTATAATTTTTGTTAAAACTTGCTAAAAAGTATATATTTTTGATATTACTTTTCGAAATTGCTATAAAAATTTAACTTTTGTTGATATCGTTGTGTAAATGTAAGTGGTCCCATATTTTAGGATAATCACACTTCAAGGTGCACGAGATATACCTAAGCTTCAGACAATGAAGGCGAAGTGACAGATTCCATATGGAGCCCAGATCTTGATTCACTTAATTTATTTATTATAATTTCAATAATATCTGACAAGATTGAAGAATCCTCCGAGTCATGGTGGTAGACCATCTACTCCTGCGGGTGAAGAGCTACGTGTGTCTGCTAACATGAGACAGGATTATCGTTGAGTGGTATAGTAGAACTAGAAATCTAAGAAGGTCGTAAATCAATATTAGCCGACGACCCTCATTATTACCTATTGTTTGAAATATAGATAAGCAATGAAAGTGTGTGTCCCTTAAAAGATTCCCAGGTCCGGATTAAAATATATCATGAAATAGTTTGGCATTTTAATAATAGTGGGCTCTCCATTATTTTTGGCTTTTGTTGACAGTTTTGTATTTAAATTTATTTGATAATAAAAAATATCGTGAGGTGATTTAGACTGCTTGGTAAGGATATGTTTAAATGTGTATAAATAATAAAATTTACTTACCTGGTCACCAGACTTTCAGTACAAATGGGCTATTAACGAGATTATAGCGATGATGGTCTATTTACGGTTACAAAATAAATTTCCTACCAGATTTGGAAAACAAGACCTACCTAATATTCCGTTGTGTCAGTTGTGTCTATTTTAAAGTGTCTATTCGATTTCTGTGTCGTGAAAAATGTGGCGTCCATGGGCTCATCCGGAAGCTAGTACTTCAACTAGTGGTCGTAGTACCACTAGTCGACAAATGTTACATCCTCATGGGAAACAAATTATATTAAATGTTTATACTTCCCTTCTAGAACGTGGAATGTCCAAGGATCAAGCTGTGCAAGAAAGAGCTTCTTTAACAAAAACACCGTATTCCACAGTGTTTGAAATAGTAAGTAACCCTATTTTGAAAAGAAAGAAACGAAAAGACTCTGTCGGTTTAAGGAAACTAGATGGCTGTGATGTAGATATAATTCGAAGAACAATATATGCCTTGTATAAAGAGCAAATTGTGGCTACATTAGATATTTTAATGCAACGGCTTGAAAAAAATGAAACTGGTATCCAGTGTTGCGAAGAGACTTCAAGGAAGTCTCTTTTACAAAACGGATTTAAATTTAAAAAACTCACTAGTAGCAGAAAAATCTTAATGGAATCTGTGCGCCTTAAGAAATGGAGATTTGAATATTTATTGGCAATAAATGAATTTAGAGAATATGGTAGAACAGTAGTGTATTTTGATGAAACTTGGTTCGATACACACGATATTCCAAACAAAAGTTGGGTAGACTCATCTGCCAAACTAATGCGCCGTCTAATAAAGGAAAACGCATTACGATAATTCACGAAGGAACCAAAAATGGTTTTATACCAAATGCGTTGTCTTTATCGGCAAAGAATATTAAGGACTCTTTAGTCGATTAGCATGATGATACTACAGCCGAATTATTTGAAGACTGGTTCCAAAACAAAACTCATACCAAATATTCCACCAAACAGTATCATCGTCCTGTCGATGACTAGATAAAGCACCATGTTCAAATGACACCAAAACCACTATACAAGAATATATGTTAAAAAATGATATGTACAATGAGGAAAAGAACAGAAAAAAACAGTTACTAGAAGTTTTACGCAGTTATTCGATAAAAAAGAAACATTTTTGTGATTCATTGGCTGAAAGCTTGGGACATACGGTGCTCAGACTTCCTCCTTATCACTGTATGTTTAACCCAATTGAACATATATGGCATCAGCTTAAGTCAGCAGTTCGAAGAAATAATACTTCTCCAACCTTAAGTTCAACTGTGGTAGCTCTTATTCAAACAGAAACTGCAAACATTCCTGATAGCAGCTGGGCCAAGTGTGTTTCCCATATTAAAAAGGTGGAAAAGTCATATATGGATATAGAAAAAATTCCCAAAGAAAAGTTTATTTGGATGACGATAGTGAAAGTAAAACTGATCTTCGTGAGTAATTTCGTTTATAAATACCTTTTACTGAGAAACTGAACTTTTTATAAAGTATGAACTTTGACATTTTATATTAATTAGGTATATCATATATTATTATATAATATCATTATATATATATATATATATATATATTATTATCATATATGATATAGAAATAAACAATTCTCAATTATATTCGAACGATTTTTCTTAAAAATTATGTTAACCCAATATCATTTTACCTACCTATAAAACAAAATTTAATGGCAGGTACAGCTCTGCGTAGAATCCACCGCCTGCTGATAACTCAAGTGGTTGGTGATTTACGACCTTCTTAGATTTCTGGTTCTACCTTAATATGTGGAAGATATTTTTGTTTCTTCCATATTTCTATATAACGTGTGTTTAGACGATTATATCTTTTTTTTGGATATCATTTCTTATGTTTTTTGTATGCCGAAGTTGGATTAATGGTTTACATTGAATATATGGCATGTCAATTTGATATAATATAACGAATAGTATTATCAGGAATAAAATACCTTTTACTATGGCGGAGTTTGGAAAAAGGATATATAGGTATAGTATTGCATGGTATAATGACAATTAAATGTGATGGAATAGAAAACGCCAACTTTCAAAGTGAAAAATATTGAGAAAAAGAAACACAAAATGGTGGATACATATCGGCAACATATTTTGCTACCTCGATATTAATTGATTTATTGGATCGTTTGGAACCATGGAGGGAGCATCGCAAAAGGCTCCCAATAGGACCGAAACCATTCTTGGGAATACGGCTGTGTATGATCCACAAATGTGTATATTTGTGAAGTATGTTAAAATATTGGATTCTGGGAATTTTTTGGAAAACTGATGTTAGCTAAATTGGGCAATAATTCGTAATAAATGTTTAAAGATTATCTTTATGAGATTTTTACAAGGTAAACAAGTGGCACATGGGTGCGAACATGTATCCTGACATTAATTTAGTCGATCAATTTGACAATACTTTCAGCTTTCTACTTATCTGAAATATCAAATTCTTTTTCATCTGAAAGCAACTTTTATTTGGGATTTCCACATCTGGAAAAGTCAAATTTTCGATAAGATTTCCATTTTTTCACATGGAAGGAAGAAGAATATGCCAAAAGATTCATCAAATCCATATTGTCTCCATAATAAAAACTTTTTAACAAAAAATTAAACCGACGAAATACGGAACTGAGGAGTAAAAAATAAAATAACTAAGCTCCTAAACTAATGTAAGTAACTAATTTTGAGTCGGCGCCAAACAAACAAGCAAATGAATTAGGTAAGGCGTAAAATGATGGCATCGAGTTGCGCGGTGACATTCTGATAATTTTTTTGAAGTAATTTAATGATTTTTGTTGATTGTTCGTTTGGCGCCGACTCAAAATTAGTTACTTACATTAGTTTAGGAACTTAGTTATTGAGACTAAGAAGGTTTATTTTATTTTTTACTTTCCAGTTCCGTATTTCGTCGGTTTAATTTTTTGTTAAAAAGTTTTTATTTTTCAATTTTTTATGGCTAAAATATACTAATTACTACACTTGTTTTTTGATTACTTCCAAAATACTTACTTACCCACCTTACTTCAACTATTACCAGTTAAATAATATGATTATCTACTTTTACTATTTGTTGTAATATAAATTATTTTTGTTCTGGTTAGTTTATTTCATTACTTTGTATATCATTCCATCCTCTCATAGAATATAATGGTTTTGACGGATGTGGAACAGAAATAATGTCAGTAGCGATCTGTCATTGTCAACTACGTATGTGTGTGCCAATGTTCATAAGTGAAAAATCAATTATCCCCTACTTTCCTACCCGCAAGGGTATATAATTCCATTCGAAATCCAAATATGAGGTATACCCTATCTGTTAAAAAAAGAATCATCCAAATCGAAGAACCCAGTACAAAGTTATGCCTGATAGAATCGGTTAACGGACCAGAATTCAGAGGGTGAGTGATCAATATCCTTCATGTTGCTACCCTTAGGGGTGGATTTCATCTTTTAAATTCAAATGGGACCACCTTCCACTGAAAAAAGAATTATCGGAATCGGACGCCTCAGTAAAAAGTTATGCGTGATCATACATAAAAAAAATGATGGAAAAAAAATATACGGGTCGACTAGAGAACCTCCTACTTTTTGGTTTCGTCGGTTAAAAAACAACTTCTTCCGTATATTGCCCAATTATTGTTTTATTCCATCTTGACCCAATTATTCATTATTTTTTATGTCGAACTTCGATCCCATTTCATTCGTTATACAGTGCGCATGCGTTATTTCCGAGTTATAGCTCTGAAAGATTGATAGTGAAAAAGCAACACGAATAGTTGACCCACTAAGTATAACATAATTAGTTTGATTTGTTTTTGTAATTTAGATATGAAATGAAAATGGGTTAGTGATAAATAATTCCCATTTGTTGTGGGTAGCCGCGTACCGTGCAATAATGTTTGATTCATTACTTTTCATTAAAACCAAACCGCCATATGTTGCACTGTGCTTTGGCCCGTTTTCCTCCTATAAATCTGAAGAAAAGGCAATAAGGAAAGTGGATCGAGCGAGATAATAGATAAACAGAATAAATACGTAGTTGTATCCGACAACTATCTTAGACCAGTTATTATAGGTAGTTTCCATCAAGAAATGTCGCAGGAAAAAAAAAGCAAATTAATGAATGGAACCAGCATACATTAAATAGAAACCTCACACTCGACTCTTTTTTATCTTGATATATCGTTAGGTATGTACAAAGAAGTTGTTTCGCTTGGGAATAAACTCTGCAGTTTTACAGTGTAGTCCGCTAAAGTGGGCTTAGATGAAAAAATAACTAATAAACAAAAATTAAAGACAAGCTTTTATTCAAGCCGTGTATGTACTAAAACTTATAAAATAAGTTTAAGTCATCGCTGACAATGATTTAATTATTTTTTGTTGAATTATTTGGTTTCGAAAAGATTGTCGCGCGAAGTGTTCATAAAAGTAGGTACCAATTAATTTCATTAGGCAGTGATTCGTTGGTAAGTAAGAACTTGTCAAAGTATTTAATTTTTATATAGTATTTATAAAAGTAGGTACCAATTAATTTCATTGGACAATGATTGGTTGGTAAGTAACAACTTGTCGGAGTATTAATTTCGTTACAATTCGCGCGACCAGCTTTTTGAAACCAAATAATTCAACAAAAAATAATTCAATCATTGTCAGCGATGACTAAACTTATTTCATACGTTTTAGTATACGGCTTAAATAAAAGCTTGTCTTTAAAAGGTTTTTTTATTAATTAATTTATTTTTTGCTTGTTAGTTAGTTCGCCTTAATCTGTTCATTTGATCTGTTTAGAGCATCGTTATTATAAGGTCTCTTTCCTGTAAGTTTTGAGCTGGAAGAAATCGCGATCTCCGACCCCAAAAACTCCCACACACCAATTTTTAATGGAATCTGACCATAATCACAAAACTCGTCCACCATCCTGAAGTCGCCATTTTGAATTTATAGATTTTGACAAAAAATTCATAATCTCCGAACCTGAAAACCCCCACATACAAATTTTGAATGAAATATGATCATAATCAGAAAACTCATCCTCCATCTTGGGGCCGTCATCTTGAATTTATGAATTTTGACAGAAAATTCAAAATCTCCGACCGCGAAAACCGTCGCATACCAATTTTGAATCGAATCGGACCATAATTACAAAACTCGTTCTCCATCTTGTGGCCGCCATCTTAAATTCATAAATTCTGACCAAAATTTCATAGTATCTGACCCCGAAATCCCCCACATACCAAGTTTGAATCGAATCGTACCATAATCACAAAACTCGTCGGCCATCTTGAATTTATGAATTTTGAAAATTCATTATCTCTGACCCCGAAAACCCCCATATACGAATTTTGAATCAAATCGGGCCATAATTACAAATATCGCCCGCCATTTTGTTGTTTTTTTTTTCTTACAAAAATTCCATAATGCATTGTCACAGGAATTATGAACACCTATCGAATTTCAGGTTAATCAGACGTCTAGAAGTCGGTCAAAATTTACTTGCAAGATTTGACCCAAAGTAACTAACAAGTGAAACTAAATAAAAGCTTGTAATAATAAAAATAACTAATAAAAAAACATTTTGAAAGACAAGCTTTTATTTAATCCGTGTACTAGAAAAAAGTTTCAGTCATCGCTGACAATGATTTAATTATTTTTGTTGAATTATTTGGTTTCAAAAAGCTTGTGGAGTGCTGTTTCTGTTGAGCAGCTGTTCCTATAGGCGTATTGGTTGTCATGTAGTGGTCTTCCTATGTTGGACAATTTGTTTGCTACAATGTGGTTGCGTTTTTAATGGTGTGATGGTGATATATTTTTCCTATCGTACCGGATTTGAGTTCCAAATAGCTCTGCATAAAAATGCAATTTTACTCGATTTATCCAGTTTCTTCTGATGTAGATCTTTCTTCAGACAAAGATAATTTGGATATACAGTATCGGAAAGTATTTATCTTGGGTATGGTGGTTTCATGAGAGCGTAAAGAATAGCTTGCTATATATTGAGAGATCATTACAATTTCTCCTCGACTCGCTCGAGGAAGGGATATTTACGTCACGACACAGAGATAGGAGAATCAGGGCGGTCAGCTCAGGACGTCAGTATCATACCAGCAGCAGTCGGGAGAATGTGTGCGCTGCAATGAAGAAGAATTATTGACGATAATTTCACTTCAGATAATTTGAACAAATTAAACTGAATCATTGATTCAATTTAATCTGTCGGACGACAGGTAGATCAAAATATCTTTGGTGCCGTGGTGGCCGCGAAAATAAAAAAAAAATCTCAAACATAAACACAAGCAATCGATATTTCTGTAAGACAATAAAAACAAAAAACTAATTTCTGACAGAGAAACAATTATTTCTTGAATGGAGAGAAAAAAATATTCACAAGAAAAGACAAACCAAATTAAATATTTTGTGTACGGAATTATTTTATCAAATGTTAGAACAAACCACCATTTTGGGCCAAACGATAGCCGAATCTATTGTACTTTCTCTGCGGTTGTGTAAATAGGCGGCATGTTTCAAAAGGTAATAATTGTCACGGTCTTTTGTTTTCGCAACCACGGCTCGGCAAGAATGAGTCGAGCTGTGCGCTGTGTCGCATTGCCACGTGGTCAGTTAATGCGTCGGGTGGGGTAACAGGAGGGGCGCACAGCAGTGCGTCTCTCTTGTTTATGTGGTATTATCATATCATTGCCTTCCTTGTTGCTCGTGTAGATTTCTGTCTGTACCCCAGATAAATTGTTTCCGATACTGTATAATAATAATGAACGTCTTTCATCAGTATAAGTGGAAAGATACATGGTTATATGAGACCGATGGCGAAATCTAGCATAAACCTATTCTACTTAACTATCAGAAGGTCGAATGCCCAAAAATAGAGTACATTAGTTCATATAAAAAAAGTTTTTTGCTTTTCCAAAAAAATTATTTTTGTCGACATTTACCTCTTCAGGAAATTTTGCAGTGATCAACAGATTAGAGTCATCTGCGTAGTTGATATGTTGATAGCCCTTTGACATGATTTCGTTGGGATCATTTATATGGATGATAAATAGAACCGGTCCTAAGATGCTGCCCTGAGGCACTCCTATATTTGAGTCTGTGCAGATAACCTACAGATTTTGTGTTTGTTTGAGTCTAGAAAGATATGAAGTGAACCAATTTAGGCAATTTCCACGTATGCCATATTTGTTAATTTTTTCGAGCAATATTGTGTGCTTTAGGCAATTGAACGCTTTTGATAGATCTAGGAAGATCCCTAGAGCCAACTATTTCTTTTCAAATGATTTTTTGGATGAAGTTAAAAAATGCCGTGTTTATCGATCTTGCTTTCAGGTAGCCATGCTGACTTTCAGTGAACAGATTCAATTTTTCAGTCTTTTGCACATTGCAAACTTATGGGCCTATAGTTTCCCTGTAATTCTGGATCTCCCTTTTTCCAGATGGGCTTTATTAATGCTATCTTCAGTTGGTCGGGAAAAATTCCAAAGATTAAAGAATTATTCATGATATGACTAAGTGGTGCGTTGATTTCGTTTATACAAGCTTTTATTGAATTGGTTGATATTTTATCGTAACCACTATTGTATTTTTTTTTAGTTCTTTGTTAAAATTCATAAATTTAAGATGGCGGACAAGTTTTATAATTATGGTTCGATTCTATGCAAAATTGGTATGTGGGGGTTTTTGGGGTTGAAAATTAGGATTTTTTTGTCAAAATTCATAAAATCAAAATGGCGGCTCCAAGATGGCGGACGATCTCTGTGATTATGATCCGATTCTATTCAAAATTGGTATGTGGAGTTTTTCGGCGTCGGAGATTATGAATTTATTGTCAAAATTCATAAATTCAAGATGGCGGCTCCAAGATAGATTAAGGCGTACTCACCCTTTTTGATGACAAGCTTTTATTCATATGCGCTAAAAAGTAACAAATAATTGCTTTGGATGTACGACGTAGATTATTCCGTGATTCAAAAGCTCGTCGCTTTTGTATTCGAACTGCAAACTTCACGCAACAGGCTCTTTTTGAAAAGGGTTTTTCAATAATTATTTTATTGAAAAAATTTATGTTTTTTTTACTGCCAAAGTATAACATCTTAGATTTTTCTTAATTGATTTTCAGGTTTTGTTCATCAGATGATGTTTTGATATTATTCAACACATTATTCAAAATTTCCTCTGCATTGTAAAAAATTTCAGTTTGAAAGTTTGGATAAAGGTGTGTATCATCCGTGAAAGCCTGCACTTTATAGTTTTTTATGTCATTTGAACTATGAGCTGTATACAGTGCTTCTCAAAAGTCCCTTCCCCCCCTCTTATTTTTGGAACGATTATTCATAAACAAGTGAAATATGGAAACTGAATATTGAAGGTTGTAAACTTCCCTACTAGTGATGATAGATGACGAAATCGTCAAAGATGACGTCACAAGGCCATTGTGACCAATAATTTTTAAATGGAACCCTACGGCAAGCGACACCTCTTTTGAGAGGTATCGAAAAAACCTATTCAATGATACTAATTTTGTTTGTGTTTATGGCAGTTTCAATGGCTCATTAGTAAACATTAAAATTAAAATTCCATTCAGTATGATATTAATTACAGATTTAAGAACCAATATCTACTTGAAGAAAGTGCTCGAAGTGACCTCCATTTACTTCCTGACAGTGAAATATCCTATTTTTAAACTCTTCTCGTACTTTTGCAAATGTGTCTGCGGAAACAGCCTCACATTCTGCAACAATACGTTGTTTTAAAACGTCAATATTGTCAGGTTCAGGCGTAAACCTTCGATTCAAGGTACCCCCACAGAAAAAAATCCAAATGTGTGAGGTCCGGTGATCGAGCTGGCCATTCCGTTGAACCTCGTCGTCCAATCCATCTATCCCGACACTCCTCATTCAAATACCGTCTTACTGCACCGTAATAGTGTGGAGGAGCACCATCCTGTTGGAATGTTATTTCCAAATTGTTGAATTCATCTGGATTATCTTCCAAAATTTCAGGGATTAACGGTTCTATTGCGTTTTGCAACATCTCCAGAGAAACCTCACCAGTTAAATAAGTATTAAAAAAAAGGCCCAACGATGTGGTTTCCCAGGATACCTGTCCGAACATTCACCTTCTGGGGAGATTGGGTATGTGTTTCACGAAACAGGTGAGGATTTATGTCACTCCAATACCTAACATTCTGTGTATTTACATTTCCGTTCAGATAGAAAGTACTTTCGTCACTAAAACAAATTGTTTTGACATAGTCTGGCTGTTGGTTAATTTTAGTTTCCATATTTTCACAAAATTCTAGTCTTCGGTCTGGGTCGTCGTCTGAGAGTTGATGAACCATTTTTAATTTGGATGGATGAAATTTGTTTTTTCTCAACACCCTGTGTACTGTACTTCGACTGACTTCACAGGTAGATGCAACGTGAGTTGTTGAAGAAGTAGGATTAACTATTACTTCTGCCAATATATCAATTTTTTTCTCATCAGAAATTTGTGGTCTGCCAGATCGTTTCGCATCATTAATACTACCCGTTGTTTCAAACTTACGAAGAAGCACCCTTAAATAAGTCCTCGAAACGGGGCGATCGGGAAACCTCTCATTAAAAATTCGTTCTGCTGCATGAATATTTTGTCCAGTTTCACCAAGAATTAGGATCGCTACTACTTTATCACCTAAAGTACGTACCATTTCGCTTCTTGAAGCACAACAGTTTAAAAAATTATTAAAATGTACAAAAATATTAAAAGTACCAAAGCTGCTTAAACAGTTAAACGTTCGATCAACAATACACAAATTATTAAATGTACAAAAACGTCGAATTAGGGAGACTAACAAAAACGTCAGCTTATTTGACAACTATCCAGAGGCGGAGCTTGAATTTGGAATTTAGTATTAACTGATTTAATTCATCACAGCTTTGCGTTTTTTAAAAGCGAGTTGCCAAAACTGCCATAAACACAAACAAAATTGGTATCATTGAATAGGTTTTTTCGATACCTTTTAAAAGAGGTGTCGCTTGCCGTAGGGTTCCATTTAAAATTATTGGTCACAATGGCCTTGTGACGTCATCTTTGACGATTTCGTCATTTATCATCACTAGTAGGGAAGTTTCCAAATCTCACTTGTTTATGTATAATCGTTCCAAAAATAAGAGGGGGGGGGACTTTTGAGAAGCACTGTATACAATAAATAGTAAGAGGCCTAATATGAATTCCCGTGGAATATAACATCATTATTCGCCTCGGAGTTTGGTAGAAAGTATTTGATAATTAATATTTGATTTGTGTGTCGTATGTGCAATATGAATTTATCCTATCAGTGCTTATTATTATGTTATTTTTTGTGAAATATTTAGGGTTGTTTTTCAAACCTGCCTACTTCTTACAGTTTAGAAATATTATCCAAAAATAGGGTTCTAGTACATCCTGGTGGAGCTGAAGCAAATTTCAATTGCATGATTTGACAAATGTTGCGAATTGTTAGTTACAGAGAAGTGAAACCAAATAAAAAATATGTTTTCTGAGAATTTTAATATGTTTTTCGCGAGTTTCTATTATTCAAATAAATGCCTGAAACGTCTGGACTCATAGTGAATCACGCAGGAAAACAGAAACAGAATAAATATGTAGACTTATATCCCGCTGACTTCGAATTCTCGGTTTCTTGGGGTTATTAGAGTATCTCCTCGTTCTCGGCTGCTCTCCCCAAGGAGCACGCCAGTTCCTCAGCCAATTATAATCGAATTTAGCTGATGCCCTAATGGTTGGCGGAGTCGGAAGATATTTCCGGGATATTTACTGATTCATTTTTCAACCGTAATGTCCTCGTAGTTCATTTTACCCCTTCGTTCTCGAGACTTAGTCGAACCCTCGACTACAAATTAGTTCGGATACTCAATTATAAGTTAGCCGAGTCGGTGGGATTTTGGGCGTTGTCGGGACTTCTCTTTCGTGTCATCGATAAATGGCAGTTGGAAAGGGTTTTGCGTAATTAGCAGTGGTGTTCTGTCACTAATTTATACAAGTTAATATTAAGTGACACCAGGTTTCATAGTTGAAGTTTATCTACTCTTCGTTATCCGTAACCCTGAAAATGTTTATTCAGGGAGTCAGTATCATTTGCATACCACTGTCATTTCTCATAAATGAATCTTTTGTGAACGGTGTGTATCCAAGTAGTTTAAAGTTGTCAAAGTCAATCCCTGTCTATAAAAATAAGGGATCCAGAAGTGAAATAGCCAATTATAGAAACATTTGCTTACAAAGCCAATTTGCAAATTTTTTTGAAATATGTTACAATATAAGAGCTGCAAATTACTTGGATTGTTTCAATTTAATCTCTCCACATCAACATGGTTTCAGAAAGAAAAAATCCACTTTTTTTTTTTTATGTTCTGGTTCCCACGAAAAGGGATATCCTGTAATGTTCAGAGAACATCGTGGGAACCAAGGAAAAGAAGGTAGGAGTTGGTGTTCTTCTTAAATTTCTGGAGGTTGTATGCCTCGGGGAACACCTCCCTAGGCAATGAGTTCCAAAGCCTCGCTGTTCGTTGGATGAACGAGTCTTTGGAAAGTGATGTTCTGCAGGTCTCCAAAGTGACCACGAAGGGGTGTGATGACTGAACTTGACGGGTTAGTCTCGAAGAGACTGCCAAAGCAGGAACGATTGTTGATATTTCAGAAGAGCATCGCCCATGAAAATATCTATAAAATAGAGACAAATCGCCAACTTTTCTACGGTGTTCCAGACAAGTGAGCGAGTTTGTAAGCGAGGCATCACCGACGAGACGAATTGCCCTTTTTTGGACAGAATCCAATAGCCTCAGGATATGTTTAGGTGCCGCGCTCCAAATATGGGAACAGTATTCCAGGACAGGTCGGATCTGTGCCTTATAGATCATAAGCAGCTGAGTGGGGTGAAATAGCTCTTGGCACGAAACAAAAAACCAAGTTTTTGGGATGCACTTTTGGCAATGGACCTCACGTGACTTTCCCAGGAAAGGTTATTGCTGATAGTAATACCAAGCATCGATATGGATGACTTCAGTGGTATGGTTACTCCTGACAAAGTTATGTTAGGCACAGTGAGATCGGCTTTTTTAGAGAAAAGACATGCTTGTGTTTTGTTTGCATTGAATTCTACCAAGTTATTAGATCCCCACTCGAGAATTGTTGCTAAGTCCATATTTATATTATTAACATTTCTTCCTCGTTCATTTCTGGTTTCACGGGCTGATATAGGGGCCCTGGAAGAGAAAGCGGTATGGAGGGTACTATCATCGGCAAAGCTGTGTACTGGACATGAAGTTGCTTTCAACAGGTCGTTGATGTGAAGTAGAAATAGTGTTGGTGCGAGAATAGATCCTTGCGGAACACCAGCATTTATGAGTAGAGTGTCAGATGAAACTCCATCGACAACTACATGGAGAGACCTGTTTGAGAGAAAACTAGCAAGCAGAGAACACAGCTGAGGGGGCAAGCCATAAGACGGAAGCTTGGCGAGGAGTCCCTGGTGCCAAACTCGATCGAACGCCTTGGAGATATCTAATGCCACAGCTAAAGTTTCTCCATACTTTTCAATAGATAGCTGCCATATATATGAGACGTGAGCGAGCAGGTCACCAGTTGATCTCTGATGGCGGAAGCCATATTGCCTATCGTTGACAATTCCTGAGTCTTCCAGATATTTCATGAGCTCGATGTTAATGGCTTTTTCCATGACCTTTGAAATAATAGATAGCAGTGCGATAGGTCTGTAGTTGCTAGGTAGGGCCTTCTTGCCTTTTTTAGGGACTGGCTATACTCTTGCAATTTTCCAATTGGACGGAAATACCCCCAAATTGTAAGAGTGGTTGAACAACTTGCAAAGAACAGGTGTTAGTTCGGGGGCACATTTCTTGAGAACAATCGGCGGGATTCCGTCAGATCCACAGGCTTTGTTGGTGTTGAGACCCAGCAAAATCTTTCTGATAGTACGTTGGCGAAAGGTGATCTCGGGCATGTGACTGTCAATAGGTGTAATGTTCGGGGGTTGTTTTCCCGATGAATCCAGAGTGGAATTTCCAGCAAATAGGTGTGCAAAGATATTGGCTTTTTCCTGGGCAGTCGTTGCTAGTGTTCCATCTTCTTTGGTTAGAGGAGGAAATGAGCTGGAAGTGAAGTTTCTTCCCACAGCTTTGGCGAAAGACCAAAATGAACGGGATCCGTTAGGACATTCAGCAAGTTTTGATCTTATTTTGGCATTTGAGCATCTTTTGAGCATTCTATTGTCTCTTTGCATATGCCTCTAGCCTCGACATATGCTGCTCTGGTCTCAGGGCCCGGATTTTTTAGCCATCGATGGTATGCTGCCTGTTCTAGAGCAGTTTTTGTTAAACCAGGTCTTATCGGATGATGTTCTTCTTTCGGTATTCGGTATGTAGGTTTGCATCCCCAACATGATGATTTCAGAAATTGTCTCAGCACATCGTGTTGGATCTACTGAAGAGAAACAAACTCTCTTCCATGGAAACGCTGAGAAAAACATACGAAGACCTTCCCAGTCGGCCGAATTGTAATGCCACATGAGACGGGGTGGTATTGTGCAGCTCGATGGTAAATGGAAAGAGCATGTTGTGGAGATGAGGGTGTGGTCAGAGTTTCCAAGTGGGGCACAAACTTCTATTCTATACGGGTCAGGATTGGTGGTGAGGAAAAGATCTAGTGTATTGGCAGACTGGTTGTTGACATCAGGGATGCGGGTTGGTAGCTCGACCAGTTGTTCTAGACCATGAGTGATGGCGAAGGCCTCGGCTTGACGACCCGCATCATCTGTTTTGTTAGAGAATTTGAGCCAGGCAGCGTTATGTACATTAAAGTCTCCCATGATTATGGTTTCAGCTGTTGGATGGTTCTCCTGAATGTAGTCCAGTTTGAGTGATGAAAACTCAAAGAGGTCGTTATATGAAGGTTCATTAGGTGATAGGTAAAGGCAGCAGAGGAACTTAGTCAGTTTGGTATCAGATAGCTTGAACCACATCACATCAAATTCTTTCGGTTCCAAACTCTCTTCACGCTGGCATGAAAGGTTAGCCTTGGCGTAAAGGCAGACTCCACCTTTGAACCTGAATCGGGAATGGAGTTCATAACCAGGACAAAGCATATGGACCTTGTTGGTGGACGAGTTTACTTGTGTTTCTGTTAGAGCCAGAATATCCGTCAGAATTCCTCTGCCATAAGTGAATTAAATTCGATTTGTTGAAAATATGAACAGGATGTTCATAAAATCAGATGTGGAATCATCTGCGACTGGAAGATAAACTTTAGTCACTATCTTCCATCGTCAAGATAACCTCTTGTGGGGTATTCATTTTTATCGTGGATTTTTCAATTCACTGAATTAACTTCATTCATATATCATTCTTTAAATAGCAAGTTACCTCCATTAGCTATATTTTTTGATCTGAGTAGGGCATTCGACACAATTGACCACACACTACTTCTAGAAAAACTGAATCGATTAGGAATTAGAGGTATTGCCAACAAATGGATAGAATCGTACTTGAGTGATTGAAAACAAGTAGAAGTTGTAAGACAGCTTAAATCTGAGGAATCTTCTGTAAGTGTCGGTGTACCACAGGGATCAATTCTGGATCCTTTGCTATTTATACTTTTTGTGAATGATATAAAGGATGTCTGTGAAAGCCCTGAGTGGCATACGCAGATGATACTAATTTTGGTATAAATGGTAAGAGCATAAACTCAGAAATAAAAGCTAATCTAAGTACCGAAGAATTCCATCAATACTGTGTGAACAACGGGCTATAAGTTAATATTGATAAAACTGTATTTATATCTTCCTTAACAAAAAACGCTTCACAAAATGACAACCTGCTTGTATGGATGAATGATCAGCCAATACAGGAAATAAATTCAATAAAATTTTTAGGAATCACTCTTGAAATAAAATGACTTGGGAAAAACATATCGACAATGTAGCAGGAAAACTGAGTTCAGTATGCTATCTTATCAGACAATTGAAAAATACAGTATCTCTTAATGTTATGAAAATGGCTTACTATGGATTGGTGCTATGGGCTTATTTTCTGGGGAGCATCAACTCATTTTAACAAGGCATTCATTATGCAAAAAAAATAAGATGTATGAAGGGAGTACACCCCCGAACGTCATGCAAACCTTTATTTATTGAATTGCAAATTATGACACTACCGTCACTATACATATATTTATTGGTTTCGAATATGATACATAATTACAGTGACAAATAGTGATCTGCATAATCATGATACAAGAAACTGTAATCAATTCCAACAGTCCTTCTCCAGACTCACAGTCAGTCAAGCTTCCCATACATATCAACAAATAAAATTTCTTAACAAATTCATCAGTCTCTTTGGCAATCTCGCGAATGTTAACAAAGCTAAATCAGCTTTATCTGAATATCTGCTGAGTAAGGCATTCTATACTATAAATGAATATTTAGAAGCATGATTTATTATAGCTATCTTCGAACACGTGTATATAACTGGTTTTAACTGTCCATCGCAAATATTTTTGTAAATGTACTTTATAAATTTTATAAATTTTAGCTCTACTGTTTTTTATTAGTGTTCAATTGACTATGACACACACAATGAACTTTTGTGCAGTTTGTGGATTTATATTTATTATTTGTACAAAGGTCTCCAGTGATGGATAAAGTATTTGTAGTATGAATATAGTCGAAGATATTTTCGATACTGTAAATTCAAATTTCCTTGAAGAAAAATGAAATAAATTAGGTTTGAGAGCTAAAGCACTAGAATGGATAGCTTCATCTCTACAGAATAGGCGAATCGCAGTGAATATAGGTTCAGAGACTTCCGAAGAAATGGAATTGAATGTCGGGGTAGGACAAGGTTCAATGCTTGGTCCACTACTCGTCCTTATCTTCATCAATGACTTACCACATTCTGTAACTTCTGGCGATATATACATGTATGCGGATGATACGTCCGTAATCATATACGCCAATAATTTTACAGAATTAGAAACTAAAGCAATTCAAATCCTGGTGTCATGAGAATTATTCGATCATGCACGTAAACAAAACAGTTTTTATGCATTTCTCATTAATTAAAACAAATATCCTGCCAAAGATAAAACATGTTGAGACCAGCGGCCATGTAAAATTTTTAGGAACAACCGTAGGTAGTAATCTAACGTTCCATCGAGTAATAGACTAATTATGTTCTAAGCTTGCTAAAAATACGTTTGCCATTCTACACTTGAAGAAAGAAATTAATCAACGTGATTTGACAACATGTTATTATGCACTTGTCTACTCAATATTGGGTTATAATATAATGATATGGGGCCAATCCACCGAAATTGACAGAATTTTTGTACTGCAAAAGAGAATCATTAGAATTATATACAATTTACAATACAGATAATCTTGTAGATAAACTTTCAAGAAACAGAGAATACTAAGTGTTGCTGGAATATACATCTTCAAAATTTCCTGCTTTATTCATAAAAATAAAAGTAAATTGAAACTCAACCAGGACGTACATAGGTATCAAACGAGGAGAACTCAAGAAATCCAAATCTTGAACTTTAGCACCAGTTCATTCAGAAAATCATTTTATTGTGCTGGAAGCTTGATTTATAATAAACTGCCTTTAGAAATAGATCTACTGCTACTTTGAATATTTTCAGAAAGAAAATACAAACTTTTCTAGTTGAATGAATTTTTTGAAAGTATATTTAAGAAAGTCCTATCAATAAATATATTTTCACTTCATACTGACTGTCTGCATGTCTGTTGGTCATGAAAAATGTATGATTCTACTAAAAAAATTATATTATACATACATTTATATATTATATATATATATATACAATGTTTTGTTCTTGTTCTGTGTTTATATTTTTAAATTTTTAGTGTTAGTGACAAAACCTTGTGTTCCTTGTAACATTTTAATGGCAAATAAATATCTATCCATCTTCCATCTCTCTATCTATTGCCACTGGGTTCCCTAGCCCAGGCTATGCCTGGAAAATACGTCTCTTCCGATTGTTTTTGCGAATAGATCTTGAAATAAGCATTTTCAGAAAAAAGTACAGGAATACCTTTTAATAGTTAGAAAAAAAAAATCACTTTCATATTTTTCTTTTAAGTTGAGGTCCTTTCACCTTTCACCTATAAACGCTGTATTCGCTGTATTCGGGGAAATAGTTGTTTTCTGTAAGATATTACAAAAAATAACTTCATTATTGTCGTAGATTTTCCAATTTTCAGAAAAATATTTTTATTCAATATTCAACTGAGACTGTTTCCTTTTCCTGCTTCAATTCCATATGATTTTTCTTGGCAAAATTCCGAGAATTGAGTAGTGTAGAGTTTATTGACTACATTACAATTAAATAATTGACTACATTACATACATTTCAGCCAGTCCGTCAAGCAACGTTCAAATGTGGTTTGGGTTTTATTTTTACTACTTCTGGTATAATATTATAGATTCTCGGTGCCAAACCTATAGATTTGTTTCTTCTGGATAGATAGTATTTTTTTAATATATTCCTAGTTTCATACGAGTGAGCACTGACCTAAAATCTTTTTTCGGCAACCGTCCGGGATGTACCCACTTCCCGGGCGCTTTTTCTTTGAGAAAGTAGCATTTTCCGGCCTAGTCCGGGAAGTACGTACTTCCCGGACTAGGCCGGGAAGAATCACGTCGTTGTTGTCATTGTAAATATGAAAATCTTGGTAGGTATGGTTTTGATAAATGCAGTTGATCATTACCATAGCATCGAAATAACGGCTGACAGTTCATATGAAATTAGTTGTCAGAAGTTTGCATGTTTTTTGATCGCAATTCGCAATAAAATATGGAAAGCAGCAGCGATAGTGACTTTGAAAATGTGCCTTGGGAAATTTCCAATCGGAAACTTTGCCTTCTTGTTCTGGCTTCAACAAAAGGAATTTAAATATACCAAGCATTTCAAACAAATTGAATCCCTTCAATATTAGCAATTGCTCGAATTTTAATATAAATATTAATATAATGTAACGAACCTAGGCCGGACCTGTCGCCTCACATGTTGCCGTCGACAGCGATGAGATCATCCCCGGAGATATTCGAGAACCATCCAGTCCCTCTTCCGCGTAATGCAACGGTCAATATTGGAAACAATTGGAACATGCCGTCGCCAACTGGAAGAATTCGAAACATCGAGAATGCTGTATCGGAGATAAATAGAGAGCCCTCAAGAGGGAGTGGACAGTCTGAACGAGCCCATACCATCGAGCTATACAGTGGCGTAGTAATATAAATTAAGTTGTAGATTAAGTGTTAAATAAATTAGTTAAACCAAGTTAAGTTTATTTACGTTACAATTGGTGTCGGAAGTGAGATTTTGAAAATAAACAAGTGATCGTGGAGTGGATAGTCAGAAAAATAAATTGATAGACCTTTTTGTACGCCCAAAATAGACAGTGGCCCGGTTTTCGCGAAGTGGACAATTGTGCGTGGGAATATAAACTGATACACTGTTCGCGTGAAACAGAAAATAGACAGTGGCCCGGTTTTCGCGAAGTGGACAATTGTGCGTGGGAATATAAACTGATACACTCTTCGCGTGAAACAGACAATAGACTGGTGGCCCGTGGAAAATAATTCGCGAAGTGAATTTTTAACAAACTGATAAACTTTTCGTGTGAAACAGACTGATACCTCGTCAAAGACAAAATGTTTAATGTTCAAGAAAAGAAAATGCTAGAAATCTGGAAGAGAAGCTTGAAGAAAATTCTAGAAATCTGAAGAGAAGCTTCTAGAAAATTCAAGAAGCCTGGAAGAAAATGCAAGAAGCCTGGAAAGAAGTTCCTGGAAAACACAGAAGGCCTAAAAAAGAATTGTGTGGTGTGGCTAAATTTCTAGAAGAAAGAATGGGAACCGTTGAGACAGAGATAGATAAAATTAGGGAGCAAATGAACACGGAGGTAGATAAAATAAAGGAAACGATCAGTAAGCTGGAAAACGAATTAATAGTGCGCCCTCCACAGAGATGGTTAACGAAAATGCAATGCTGGACTTGAGTTTGAACTTGATAAAGTTCAGGAGGGAATAAAAGATGTCAAGATCAATTCAGAAATAGGGAAGCTTTCCATGAAGCCGCCTCAGTTCGACGGAAAACTCCATGGGCAAATTACCGCCGGCAGTTTGAAGCAGCGGCCAAAGCAAACGGATGGAATGCAGGGGAAAGAGCTGTAGCACTGACACTTGCATTACGTGGAGAAGCGACAAATATTCTACAAACTCACCGCCCAAGAACAGGAGGACTATGATCAGCTGATTAAACATCTAGAATTACGATATGGCCACGCCCATTTGGAACACGTATACCACTCCCAGCTGAAAAATCGCTGTCAGAAATCGGGCGAATCCTTACAAAAATTTGAAACTGACATTGACGCTTGGTTCGTCTCGCATATCCAGCCATACCGGAAAATGTAATGGAGCGATTAGCGGTTCAGGCATTCTTGGATGGACTCCGTGACCAAAAAACCAGACAAGGTTGATATTAGCTCGTCCAACACATCTTGTAGACGCACTGGCACGAGCTTTGGAATTCGAAGCAGCAAAACAATGCTGCAAAACCCAAAGTAAAGTTCAAACGATTGAGGAAGACTCACCGGAGCCTGCTAACTTGGAAGCTGCCATAGAAAAGTGATGAAGGGAGTGTTGCCTGAGGAAAGACAGATAAGATGCCGGAATTGTGGCAAAATTGGACATGTGCGTCAGCAATGTCCAACATTCATCGACTCCGATGCAGGAAAACTAAAAAGGTCGACGAGAAGGGGCAATCGTCGGCATGTGTCCGGCAAGCCTCGGTTAACAACGCATATGTCGCTATCCTTCAACGACAGAACAAAGGTGTCTTCGTAGACGGTCTCATCAATAACGAGCCTTGCACCATGCTGCTGAATACAGGTGCGACTTGGACATTTCTCGGGCCTTCCTTTACCAGAAGACCGGAACGGATTGAACCGACAACTTGGAAGCTATGCACAGCCTCAGTGGCGCGCACTGCTGTATGTGGCTAGCTACCGATTGAAATAATTTTGGGCAGCACTAAAGTGAAACATCAGGACTTGTAGCGGACATCGAAGACGATGCAATCATCGGAATGGACATCATGAATTCCAGAGGGTTTGAATTGGATTTCAAAGACGGCGTCCTACGTGTCAACGGGAAGAGCTGGTGCTTCATGGGAGAAGTGAGGGTTGATCCGTGTGTTGTTGGCTGAAGATGTAAGCGTACCTGAGAGGGCTGAAACCATTCTGGAGGCTCGCTTGACGGAGTACGAGCAGTGGAAACGTGGTGATGTTCGAGCCCAAACTTCATGATGAGAAAATTGGACGAGGATTGCACTAGGAAGACCTTGTTGCGTGCTGACCAATTTGTGCCCGTAAGGTCATGAATGTCAATTATTTTCCAGTGACCTTGAAGAAAGGAATAATATTGGGGCACTGCTCGCCAGTTTCCTCAGTGATCCGGGTGTACGAGGTACGATTAGCCAACCCAACAACTTGCCCACAGAACTAGAAAAATTAGTTGCCATCTCTTCCAAAGATATAAAACCAGCTCAACAGCCCAAACTAAGAGATTTAGTTAAGAAGTACCAAGACATCTTCGATACCGGACAAGGAAAAGGAGGTCGAACTAATGTGGTCCAGCACAAGATTGATACTGGGGGTGCCCGACCGATCCGGCAATCAGCAAGAAGACTTCCTCTTGCCAAGAAGGAAGAGGCTGACAAAATAGTCAGCGATATGGGAAAAGAAGGAGTTATCGAACCATCTGACAGTCCCTGGTCCTCTCCAGTCGTACTGGTGAAGAAAAAGGATGGATCGACACGCTTTGTGTAGACTATCGCCAACTTAATAATGTCACGAAGAAGGACAGTTACCCCTCCCGGAATAGATGACACCCTAGACGTTGGCTGGTTCCACGATTTTCTCGACCCTTGATCTGAAGAGTGGATACTGGCAAGTAGAACTGGCTCAGGAAGATCGAGAAAGACTGCTTTTACCATCGGCTCAGGATTGTGGCAGTTCACCGTTATGCCATTCGGGCTCTGTAATGCTCCCGCCACATTCGAAAGATTGATGGAAACAGTACTGAAGGGACTCTCATGGAACACGTGTCTAGTGTATCTCGACGACATAATTGTGGTCGGCAGATCGTTTGAGGACCACGTGAAAAACTTGGAGGAAGTATTCCTGCGACTGAGGAACTCCGGATTGAAACTGAGCCCTAAGAAATGCCATCTGTTCCAAAAGAAGTACGATACCTCGGCCACGTTGTCTCTGGGGAAGGAGTAGCAGTGGACGATCAGAAGATCAAAGCTGTTAAGGATTGGCCCATCCCAAAAGACATTCACCAACTTCGAAGTTTCCTTGGTTTATGCACATACTATCGCCGATATGTGCTGGGATTCGCCAACATCGCTAAACCACTGACCAAGCTCACGGAAGGCCAAACAAAGTTCCAGTGGTCCGAAGAATGTCAAGACTCATTCAGGAAGCTGAAAGGAGCTTTGATCAACGCACCTATACTGAGCTATCCCCTACCCAAAGGGAAATTCATTTTGGATACGGACGCCAGCAACGTGGGACTTGGAGCTGTCCTATCTCAGATCCAGGAGGGACAGGAGAAGGTCATTGGTTATTTCAGCAAGACGCTTAGCAAACCAGAGCGCAATTACTGTGTCACCAGGCGAGAGCTGTTAGCTGTTGTAAAGGGAGTGGAACACTTCTACAAGTACGTGTATGGAAGAAGATTCCTGTTGAGAACTGACCATGCAGCTCTCAAATGGCTCTTACAGTTCAAAAATCCTGAGGGTCAAGTAGCACGTTGGATCGAGAGACTCCAAGAATTCGATTTCGAGATCGAACATCGAGCCGGAACTAGCCATAAGAATGCAGATGCCTTGTCGCGAAGACCATGTCCAGATGATTGCTCACATTGCCGACGAGCAGAAGAGAAAGAAGCAACACTTTGTAGAACCGCGGCAATGGATGACAACTGGAATGACAGCAAGATCCAGAAAGACCAAGAGAGAGACCCCGACCTTGGCTTAGTCGTCAGCTGGAAAAAGGGCAATCGAAGACCATCATGGCAGGAAGTCGCAGGTTACTCGCCGGCTGTTAAGTCCTATTGGGCACAATGGAACTCTCTTATTCTGGACAATGGGATCCTGAAACGGGTGCTGGAGGCCGATATTGGTGGGGAAGACAGACGCCAAATAATTGTTCCCAGGAACAGAAGAGAGGAAGTGCTGCGGAAATCCATGATGGAGTCGCTGGAGGACATCTGGGAGTGACGAAGACCCTGCAGAAAGTGAGGCAACGGTTTTACTGGGCCAATTGTCAAGCTGACGTACAGGACTGGTGCAGGAAGTGCGCTGTATGCGCTGCTAGCAATGGACCTAGAATACGACCCAAGGCCCCGATGCGTCAGTACAACGTGGGCAGCCCGTTCGAGAGAATCGCCATTGACATCGCCGGCCCGTTTCCCCGTATCCGACCACGGAATAAATACATCCTGTGGCAATGGACTACTTCAGTAAGTGGGCGGAAGCCTATGCCCTGCCCAACCAGGAAGCCATCACCGTCGCCGACGTCTTGGTGAAAGAGTGGATATGTCGATTCGGTATTCCAATGGAGCTGCACTCGGATCAAGGCAGAAATTTCGAATCCAACCTTTTCCAAGAAATATGTCTACTGCTGAACATCCGCAAAGACAAGAACCACGGCCCTACATCCGCAGTCCGATGGAATGGTGGAACGGATGAACAGGACGATCAACCGCCACTTGTCCAAGGTTGTCTCTGACCATCAAAGAGACTGGGACCAGTATCTTCATTTGTTCCTGATGGCCTATCGATCCGCAGTACACGAGTCAACCGGTCAAACTCCTGCTAGTATTATAATGGGCCGAGAACTGCGACTGCCTTGTGACCTGAAGTTTGGGATACCGCCAGGACAAGACACTGCGGGGCCTAAATCCAGGCCAGCGTAAAAGAAGAAGACCTGACACAAGGCCGACGCCGGGGATTTAAGGTTGATGACCTGGTTTGGCTGTACAACCCCAAACGTCGTCGTGGACTATCACCAAAGTTGCGGAACTCGTGGAAGGCCCGTATTAGATCGTGAAAAGGATAAACGACCTTGTGTACCGAATCCATAAGCCACCCCGAGGGAAACCAAGGGTCGTCCATTTCAACAGGTTGGCCCCTTACGCTGGAAACCATGACCAAGTTCGCACCCTCAAGCCACCGGAGGATGATATGACGTTCGAGAAGTTTATGTCCTTGTATTCAAACGGGCAGAAAGTTCTACATGGGGTTACTAGAGAGGAGTCACGAGACCTTTTCGAGGTGCCTGCTGACTACGCACTAGCGCACTGTGTGGCAGAAGATCTTCGAATGTCCAGGGGCATCGCCGTAGTGTTCTCCAAGAAATTTGGTCAACTCCAAACACTGCGGGAGCAGAATCCAGAAGTTGGTGGGGTGCTACAGTTGAAGAAAGGCCAGAGAAACATCTACTACCTAGTCACCAAGAGGCATTCCCAAGATAAACCGTCTTATGAAGATGTCTGGAAGAGTCTCACCAAACTAAGAGATACTATGGTGGACCAGAATCTGGTGGATCTAGCAATTCCAAAATTATCCTGTGGTATTGATGGGTTGGACTGGAGAGTCATAAGAAGTATGCTGGAGGCGATATTCAGATCCAGCGGCGTCAAGATTTTGGTTTGCTGTAACCCTCTTCCACGACCGATCATGAAGACCGTGGAGTGTTACTTCCATCGAACTTCACGGTGCAGATATGGGGAGTCATGCAGATATCGTCACACTCCAAGGATGAAATTTCGGGACGAAATGTCTTTAAGAAGGGGGCAATGTAACGAACCTAGGCCGGACCTGTCGCCTCACATGTTGCCGTCGACAGCGATGAGATCATCCCCGGAGATATTCGAGAACCATCCAGTCCCTCTTCCGCGTAATGCAACGGTCAATATTGGAAACAATTGGAACATGCCGTCGCCAACTGGAAGAATTCGAAACATCGAGAATGCTGTATCGGAGATAAATAGAGAGCCCTCAAGAGGGAGTGGACAGTCTGAACGAGCCCATACGATCGAGCTATACCAGTGGAGTAGTAATATAAATTAAGTTGTAGATTAAGTGTGAAATAAATTAGTATAAACCAAGTTAAGTTTATTTACGTTACAATAAATAAGAATTTGAATGTTTCTGTTAATATGTAGTATTTTCTGTTCTGTTCTGTTTAATTCAAATAAGAATTAAAATGTATAATAAAGAAATAAAGAAATATGCCGTCTCATTGATTTGTTATTCTACACGGTTGCCGAAAAAATATTGTACGCAACACGCCCGAAAATAGTTTTTTTGGACTTACAGACTTCCAGGACTTGCCTACGGCCTACGACTAGAATTGTGTCTATTCGTCCAAAAAAATCCTATTTCCGGACTTGTTACATAAATTACTATTGTTTGGATACATTCAGCGAAAATCTCCAGCAATACAATTGTCTGGCATCCAAGACTGCTGGTCTGGAAAATCATCTCACTGGAATATCCTCGGTTTTTAATGTTAATTTTCAGAATCCATTTGTATTATATCAAAATGGTTGAGGTATGTATCATATACCCCCCTTCCTAATATACCATAACTGATTTGAGACTGAGTCAAAGAAAAGTATAATGTTTTCAATTTTTGGGTGTCTAGGAAGCTTTCTGAGTATTTGAATCTACATAGAAGACCTCTGATTTTGTTGACTACATTTTCAATGTGTAGATCCCATTCATATATTTGTTAAAAGGTATCATGTAAAAGTTCATTTCTTCTGAAGAATATCTCAAAACAGAGCTTACTGTGTATAAAACAATAATCCAATCTCACTTTGATTACTGTGCATATTGTACCAATTCAACCTTAGCAAGCTAAATAAGCCTCAAAAGCTATAAAATCGGGGAACGGAATGATCCTCAAAACTAATTACCGTACTCAAATTGGTGTAAAACTCTCTCCACTGGTTTTTGGTGGAAAACAGACTTTATTACTTTGTTATGGTATTTGAAACAGTAATTAATCTGGCTTCGTAATACTATCAGCAGTATATTGTTTTTGATAGAGATAACCATACGTATAATAAACGCAATTCTAGTTTGTTGCATACACGAATGTATGCAGATATAATGTATTATTTTACACGTATATTCCTTTGTTCAATATAGGAAACAAGCCAAGGTTTTTTATCTTGGCTCCTAGAATGCAAATATCAATGAAGTGAAAAGTTTTAGATTGGTCACCCACATACCACGTCCTATCCAGAGCTCCGTGATTATAATTGGAGAGTTCGCATAGGATAGTCTCCGTTAACTTACCGCGTAAAAATCTATTCTGGTATTCACAAATAAAATTGTATTTAATGAGAAAGAAAAACAGTATGTTATACATGGGATAGAAAAATCGAATTAAACGGTTTTCTTCACATAAAGGATTCAATATAAAATTGATGAGGGCCAAGAAGGGCCAAGAAGCCTGAAACCGGTATGCGGATTGTTAGGTGAACACGACATAAATTAAACATAATCGAGCTTATCAGAAAGAAACATTTGCATTCAATGTCCATTGATATTATATGGAAGTATGCATGGATTTTCAGGTGAATATCATTCAACGTTCTGCGTGGTATTTGCCAGGAAAGTAGTTGTTTTTCACCTGAGATCTACCATTTTCTGGTTCAATTTTATATTGAATCCTTTATGTGAAGAAAACCGTTTAATTCGATTTTTCTATTCATTCCACTTCACATGGCAGTTATCTTTCAATACATGGGATAGTTATCTAGAAATATGAATTGTGCTAACAAAGTCAATTGTTGAGGCTGAAGGTAGGAGCATTCACTAACTGACTTACTTATCAAATAACAGAGAATTAAAAATACAGCTAAACACATATTCGATAATTTTTGTTGAACGATAGATATTTAGATTATACAGGGTGAGTCCGAAGTACTTTGACAAACTTCAGGAGGTGATTCCTCACAATATTCTAATATGAATTGTCCAAATAAATATATTTCCGGAAACGCTTCGTTTCCAAGATACAGTGTTAAAGTTTTTTTTTTATTTTGTTTTTTTTTTCAATAACTTTCGAAGTACTGACCTGAATTAAACGAACATTGGTATTGGCAGGTTTTTTGAGGTGTCGAGTTCGAACCTGTAGGGGGCGCCACCTACACGTATTTTTCTTTTTTGAAGATTTATAACTTTTTTGAACGTACTTCTAGCACATTTTTCAGTAAAAAAATCAATTTCTTTATCATATTTACGTAAAAAAGCTACCCTTGTTACAAGTCGCTATAAGCAACCGTTTTCTATATATTTGGAAAATTTCAAGTCGATTATTTGATAATCGATGCGTGTTGAAGTTATTACCATTATTTTGCATTTTTCACAAGAATGCTTAGGAAATGAATTTAACGTTTAAGTTAAGGTTTTTTGTAGGGGGTGCCACCTATTCATTTTTACTCGTTTGAAATAGTTATTTTTGTATCAAGGGTGCAAAATCTGTATTTGTTTTAATAAAATTTGCAAGAAATATCAACATTTTATTTCAAGAAATTTTGAATATGTAGAATAAAATAAAGGAAACTAAATTGTATTCAAGTGAATTGTTCAAAGTGTCCACCTTCGGCGAAGATACAGGCATTCAGTCTTCCAGTCATTGAATCTCGTACCCGCTCAAAAATTATTGGTGTGTTTCTTATTGTTTCACAGGCGTCTACTATTCGGTTTCTTAGATCTTCCTCGTTCTCCACCGGAGTTTTATAGACTAGTGACTTCAAATGTCCCCAAAAAAAAATCTAGCGGGTTTAGATCTGGGGACCTTGGTGCCCACGCCTGGTTAGGTTCTTCTACACCCCTACCGATCCATCGATTTGCATAGTCAGTATTAAGGAATTCCCTGGCTAAAACGCTAAAATGGGCCGGAGCCCCATCTGGCATAAACCACATGCGGATACGAATTTCTAATGGTACATTCTGAAGTAGTGTCAGCAATTCATTTTCTAAAAAGTATCTGTAAGTTGCGCCATTCAGTCGGAACGGATTGAAGAAAAGACCCATCAAGTAATTATCAATTATTGCCGCCCATACATTTACAGAAAATTGATACTGATAATGTCTTTCAATAACTGCGTGCGGATTTTTCAGAGCCCAAACATGGTTGTTATGAAAGTTTGTGATAGCATTTCGGGAGGAGTTTGCCTCGTCCGTGAAGAGTACATATCGTAAAAATTGAGGATTTCCTGCCAATTTTCTCAAAAACCACTGACACATAGTAATGCGTTGGGGAAAGTCTCGTGGCAAAAGAGCTTGTACCCTTTGAATATGGTATGGATAAAATTGTTGATCGTGGATAATTCTCCAAACTGTGGACTGAGTAGAATTGAGAGCATCAGCAATTATTCTTGTACTTGTTTCTGGATTCTCCTCGAGAGCGTTCACAACAGCTTCTTCCAATTCTGGTGTTCGGAATGCTCGTGGTCTTCCAATAATATCTGCTGCCCTCTTAAAGCTACCTGTTTCTGCCAAACGACGGTGGAGACTGGTAAATGTTGGAGCTGAAGGCAGTACTCGATTAGGAAATCGCTCCTGGTAAATACGTCTTGCTTCGCGCGCATTGCCATCCGCAATGCCATAAACGAAATGAATATCGGCTAAATAAGCATTATTGTTTAAATAATCCATTTTTTCAAAATTAGTGTTTTAAAACTTACAGAATCTTCAACAAAACAACATAACGTATAACTGTCACATAATATGTAATTACCAAAACTACTTACTCAAACGTCAAATTCATTTCCTAAGCATTCTTGTTAAAAATGCAAAATAATGGCAATAACATTAACACGCATCAATTATCAAATAATCGACTTGAAATTTTCAAGTCCAAGTATCTTGAAAACGGTTGCTTAGAGCGACTTGTAACAAGGGTAGCTTTTTTACGTAGATGTGATAGAGAAATTGATTTTTTACTGAAAAATGAAAAAATGTGCTAGAAGTACGCTCAAAAAAGTTATGAATCTTCAAAAAAGAAAACGACGTGTAGGTGGCGCCCCCTACGAGCAAGAGCAATAATAACATCAGGGACGAATTCGACACCTCAAACAACCTCTCAATACCAATTTTCGTTTAATTAAGGTCAGTATTTCGAAAGTTACTTAAAAAAAACGAAAATAAAAATAAAACTTTTAAAACTGTATCTTGGAAACCAAGCGTCTCCGGTCATATTTTTAATTGGACAATTCATATTAGAATATTGTGAGGAATCACCTCCTGAAATTTGTCAAAGTACTTGTACCCTGTATGTAACAGTAAAATTGTCAAAAGTACATTTTTCGAGCTACACAACATTTAGAGGTGAGCGGCAGCTATGTTCTGATATTAGCTTTTTGAATGTTATGTCTGTTTGGCCTATGTGAAGATTTACAGAATAACCACAGTTATTTCATATTATCGGGATTCTCCAGATTTCTCAGTGAATAAAGTTTTGACAATATTTCACAAATCGAACTCCGTAAACAAAATTATTCATATCCCAAAGAAAAGCACGAAGTCATCTCCACAAGTTCAATGGGGCCCAGAGGGTTATTCTAAAAATTGTTAATGATACATGTTTCAAACCTTTGAAGGTTCATCCTCAGTTGTCGATAGAGCTACAATACGAGAAGAATCACAATAGTCACATATAGAACATATTCCCAAACAATATTGGATATTCACACCCACTCCACTTTTTTACAAAATTATTCTATTCGTCCTGCCGTATCTATCATAATAGCAGCGTCAGTGGAACTTTCAAGAAAACTGATTGACTTGATCAAGATATATTGTAATTTTGTTCCGAAATTTAGCTTGAAACATAGAAACATCGTTGCAAAGTAATTAATCAAGAAACCTCCACTCATAGGCAACTCAAACTCATCTATTTCCGACTTTTTCACCAAAAGAAACTGTTGGTAGAAAATCTGTTGGTTTTGATCAATATCAATCCAATTATTAAACAAGAAATATAAGATTTGTTAAACTCAAATTCATTTTCAGATCAACAATATTTTTTGTTTTTCTAATAAGGAACTAACAATTGTTAATTCCTTGAGTCCTTTTACAACAAACCTTTTATTAAAAATTTCTTTGTATAGATATATGGATCGAGCCAACAGTTCTAACAATTCTTTTATTTGTTGTTTATCGTCACCTCTGCTAGTATTCGTTTTTGTTGCAATTTTTTTTTTATTTAATATTTTTTGAGCATTTTATAATCATCAAAGTCACTGGGATCATGTTTTCAATATTTCCCCGTTGTGGAAAAACTACTCAGACAAGAAACTCCCAACCATGAAACTTTTATCATTGATGAGGTGACAGAAAATCAATATTTTGGCATGAATGGACTGAATTGCATTCGTGAAGTGTTTGCTACCATAAATCCCGCTATGTTTCGAAATGTGATGCGAAACGCAATTGATAGAGCCTGAAAATGTTTTGGTTGGAATGGATTATGAACTTTTGTTAGGAATATGAAATTTTGTATTTTTTACACGCTTTATATTAGCTTCACTTGTATGTTTGTTTGTTTGTAACCGACTCCTTTGGGCGCGATTTTGACCCTTTTCCAGACGTCCGAATGATTTGAAATTTGGCAGGTGTACATAATTCCGGTGATAATGCATTAAGAAATTTTTGTGTGAAGAAAAAACAAAATGGTGGCTTCAATATGGCGTATGAGTTTTATGATTATGGTCCGATTCGCTTCAAAATTGGTATCCGAGGGTTTTTGTGGTCGGAGATTATGATTCTTTTGTCAAAATTGAAAAATTCAAGGTGGCGGCTCCAAAATGGTGGACGAGTTTTGTGATTATGGTCTGATTTTATTCAAAATTGGTATGTGGGAGTTTTTGGGGTCAAATATCATGATTCTTTTGTAAAATTGGAAAATTCAAGATGGCGGCTTCAAAATGGCGGCCGAGTTTTGTGATTATGGCCCGATTCGCTTCAAATTTGGTATCTGAGGGTTTTCGTGATCGGAAATTATGATTTTTTTGTCAAAATTGGAAAATTCAAGATGGCGGCTCCAAAATGGTCGACGAGTTTTGTGATTATGGTCTGATTCTATTCAAAATTGGTATGTGTGGGTCTTTGGGGTCGAATATTATGATTATTTTGTAAAAATTGGACAATTCAAGATGGCGGCCGAATTTTGTGATTATGGTCTGATTCTATTCAAAATTGGTATATATGGGTTTTTGGGGTCGAATATTAGGATTCTTAGGAGAAAATTAAAAAATTCAAGATGGCGGCCGAGTTTTGTGATTATGGTCTGATTCTATCCAAAATTGGTATGTGGGGGTTTTTGGGTTCGAATATTATGATTCTATTGTAAAAATTTGAAAATTCAAGATGGCGGCTGAGTTTTGTGATTATGGTCTGATTCTATTCAAAATTGGTATGTGGGGGTTTTTGGGGTCGAATATTATGATTCTTTTGTAAAAATTGAAAAATTCAAGATGGTGGCTTTAAAATGGCGGCCGATATTTGTGATTATGGTCTGATCCTATTCAAAATTGGTATGTGGGGATTTATGGGGTCGAAGATTATGATTACCTAATTTGATAAGATTATTCCATTTTTTTATTTGCAAAAAAATTATAAAAATAATAGTTTAAAAAAAACTTAAAAAACACGCTTTTATGAATAAACCACACTAAAAAGTAGGAAATAAATAATAGTTTAAAAAAACTAAAAAACACGCTTTTATAGAAAACCAGACTAAAAAAATAGAAAAATAAATAATGTATTTTATTTAAAAAAAAAACGTGGGGTGCATGGTATCAATAATTATATAGTACATTACACACCGAGGCGATACCATGCACTCCACGCTTTTTTTTAAATAAAATACTTTTTTTTTCTATTTTTTCAGTCTGGTTTTCTATAAAAGCGTGTTTTTTAGTTTTTTCAAACTATTATTTATTTTAATCAGTTTCATTCAATTTTGTACCAACAGCATCCTTGATGCGCGATATACCCCAATGTCCTCATAATTGTTCGACAAATAATTAGTGTATTAGGATTGTTATTCATTCGATTTTCGATTCGAAACAGTCGAAGCATTCGTCGTATGAGAATTAGAATCTGGGGAATTTGCGTCTAAAAGACTTTTTTACAATTAGTGGTTTCGAAAATATCAAACGGCCATAGGTACCGATTCAACTAGGCGAAATGAACTGTTTCTAATATTTTTTTTTCATCATTCATGTCCATCAGGTTGGTTGAGCGCACTCTAGATACAAAAATAAAAATGCTCCTGAAAAATCGAATGTACCAATTATTCGTCTCAAAACTATTAGACCAGGGTCGATAATTTTTGAAACCAAGAAAAATAATAGTAGGATGAAACCCATTGGGAAAGGAAGAGAATATGACAAAAATGAAAGGAAAAATAATTTACGGGCGATCTGAGGTCGGGAAGTGGAAGGGGGTGGGTTTTTAAGGGTAGAAAACGGATTATTTTGATTTCCGGCAAAACTACAAGTCCTATGGAAAAAGATCTACAACTTTTGTATTCACACTTTTTTCAAATAACCTCAAAATGTATGTTAAAAATTCAAATAACCAAGTTTTTGGTTTTTTATTTTTATCTTTTACAAAAAACTTTTTTATCCACGAAATTTGGTGAAAACTTACCTTTTCATGTCTCAAACAAACTGTAATTTTTTTGATTTAAAATATTTATTTTTTCACCTTATTTTGACTTAATATCGAAAAAGCACCCTAATTTTCAATCAAAAATTCTCCCGTCAAAATATCAGCTTTCTTAAAAAAGTCGGTGGGCTTTTTGTTCGTTGAAATCTCTACTTTCTGATGGTATACAAAAAATACACATCACTATGGTAAATGTTCTCAGAAAATGCAAAGAATTAACAGGTAGTAAGGCTCAGACCATCCTACCCACTTCCCCACTTCTCTATGAAATACCTTTTGATGGGCTAAAATTTTCCGTAGGTCACTCAGATATATAAGTTATCTCAAAATAGGAATAAATGGGCATCTACGCATATAATTTAAAGATTCTACAACTTTCTCAAAATATTGTAGATGTCTTATTAAATATTAACTTTACGTTTCTTTGCATTTTCTGAGAACTTTTAACATAGTAATGTATATTTTTTTCATACCATCAGAAAGTAGAGATTTCAACGAACAAACAACCCACCGAGCTTTTTGAAAAAGCTGATATTTTGACGGGAGAATTTTTGATTGAAAATTAGGGTGCTTTTTCGATATTAAGTCAAAATAAGGTGAAAAAATGAATATTTTGAATCAAAAAAATTACAGTGTGTTTGGGACATAAAAGGTAGTTTTCACCAAATTTCGTGAAATTTTTTTTTTGAAAGATAAAAATAAAAAACCAAAAACTTGGTTATTTGAATTTTTTACATAATTTTGAGGTTATGTGAAAAAAGTGTGGAGCAAAAGTTGTAGATCTTCTTATAACCTACAACTTCTCCATTCAACTTTTTTCCATAGGACTCGTAGTGTTGCCGGAAATCGAGATGAACCGTTTTTACCCTTAAAAACTCACCCCCTTCCACTTCTCGACCTCAGATCGCCCGTAAATTATTTTCCTTTCATGTTTGTTATATTCTCTTTCTTTTCCAATGGGTATCATCCTACTATTTTTTTTTTCACTTCTTACCATTTTCAAAGGCTTCAGACCTGGTCTATATGTGAATCCTAGAAGAAAGTAAAAATATACAGGGTGTTCTATTTGAGATTCCCAAGTTGGGTTAGTTTTCGGAGAAACCGGAAGCGATGGGAGAGTATGAAATATTGAAAAAAAAATGTTTGAATCCAACACCCCTGCCAGTTTGATCTCATACCCTCGGAACCATGGCTTGTCTAAGGAATACGTTAACACCCGGTATACAGTGACCGGCAGAAAGTACGCATCATATGTGCAATCGCTTCTGCATCAAAAGCAACCCCAAAAGACGTTGTACAGTGCCGTTCGTCTTTTCGTGTTTGGCGAGGAATTTAAAAAATTCAAAAATTATGTCTCAAAACACACTTATTTGGGAAAATATTGAAAAATGTTAATTGGAAAAGTTGTTCGGAACGACATTTTATAGCTACGTACAAGTTTTGAAAGAAATCTGAGATAAAAAAATAAAAATCAATTTTTTGCCATAATAAAAATTTCAATTTGGAAAAATACATTTTAGACAAAGAAACTCATTAGTAAGGCCAACAGTAATATTTTAAATGATATTTTGTAAATATTCGCAAGCTACTTCTATTTTATTCGGAAAAAAATTGAAATCTATGGATTTGCCATGTATTCAGCTGCTTCATAAGAGGTCACTGAAATATCTCCAGGACATTATAATCCCGATACTGTTCATTATCAATAAAGGTCCTTGTATCTACATAATTTCAAATTGAATTTTTTATTCAAACAAAAAATAAATTGATTACAAACTTTCGAGTATGCATTAAATTGTTTGGTTTATAATTATTTCAGCTTCTAATTTTATTATAAAATGTAATTATGTAAAAAATTGAATAAATTTTTTGTTCTAATAAAAAATTCATATTAAAATTCTGTAGATACATGGTTCTTTGTCAATGATAAACAGTATCGGGATTATAATGTCCTGAAGATATTTCTGTGACCTCTTATGAAGCAGCTGAACACATGGCAAATCCACAGATTTAAAATTTTCTTCGAATAAAATAGAAGTAGCTGGTGAATCTTTACAAAATATTATTCAAAATATTACCCTTGGGCTTTACTAATGAGTTTCTTTGTCAGAAATGTATTTTTCCAAATTGAAATTTTTTTTATGGCAAAAATTGATTTTTATTTTTTCATCTCAGATTTTTTTCCAAACTTGTACATAGCTATAAAATGTCGTTTCAAACAAATTTTCCAAATAACATCTTTCAATATTTTCCCAAATAAGTGGGTTTTGAGACATAATTTTTAATTTTTTTAAATTTCCCGCCAAACAAGAAAAGACGAACGGCACTGTACAACATCTTTTGGGGTTTCTTTCGATGCAGAAGCGATTGCATGTATCGACATTTGTCAAAATATCATATTAAAAAAATTCCCATATGATGCGTACTTTCTGCCGGTCACTGTATACACACTTTCCAAATGTTCTTACCGAATATTAACCAGTAATCTCCCAACGTTTGATTCGGATAGAATTCTAAATTTTACCTCTCCTTTTTTTTCTTTTATGTCATTATCATCACTTTTAATATTTTCCATAACTTTCCTATAATCGACAAAATTCAGGAGTTTGAAACATCCTGTATATGGACTCAAACTTCATCAAAATCCTCCTTGAAATAATACAGAAAAAAAAATGTAGGATCACTTACCGCCCTGGCCGCTGAAAAATTTATGACGGTCGCGAAAACGAGGACGAGGGTCCCGTAAAAAGCCATCGTTTCAGAAGGACGCCGCTTGCTCTACTGAAAAACCGAAACTCGACGCGGTGTAACGCCAGCAGCTTTCGCAGCTTTGCATCGGAAAGCTCCCAAAGCAGGCGCAAGACAGGTCTGATCATCGGGTACGTCGTCGATTGTTTGCAGTAGAGGGAGCTACCTGATAGGTGGGTTCGATGGAGGTGATAGGAATCTGCGTTGGGGCAGGTGGTAATTTCAGGGCCGGTCCCAATTTTCACAGCGCCCGAGGCAAACGTTCGAAAATTGGCTACGCATTCTGCTTAGTGAGGGGGGAGAACCGTATGCAGGGCCGTCGGGTTCAGTTGGCAAATATATGACCAAGTTGACAGATATCAGAAATATGTATACAGTGCTTCTCAAAAGTCCCCTTCTCCCCTGTTATTTTTGGAACGATTATTCATAAACAAGTGAAATTTGTAAACTGAATATTGAAGGTTGTAAACTTCCCTACTAGGGATGATAGATGAAGAAATCGTCAAAGATGACGTCACAAGGCCATTGTGACCATTAATTTTAAATGGAACCCTACGGCAAGCGACACCTCCTTTAAAAGGTATCGAAAAAACCTATTCAATGATACTGATTTTGTTTGTGTTTATGGCAGTTTTGGCAACTCGCTTTTAAAAAACGCAAAGCTGTGATGAATTAAATCAGTTGATACTGAAATTCCAAATTCAAGCTCCGCCTCTGGATAGTTGTCAAATAAGCTGACGTTTTTGTTAGTCTCCCTAATTCGACGTTTTTGTAATTGTCCAAGTTTTTGTACATTTAATAATTTGTGTATTGTTGATCGAACGTTTAATTGTTTTAGCAGCTTTTGGTACTTTTAATATTTTTGTACATTTTAATAATTTGTTAAACTGTTGTGAGCCGAACGTTTAAGTGCTTCAAGAAGCGAAATGGTACGTGCTATAGGTGATAAAGTAGCAGCGATCCTGATTCTTGGTGAAACTGGACAAAATATCCATGCAGCAGAGCGCATTTTTAATGAGAGGTTTCTCGATCGCCCCGTTTCGAAGACTTATTTAAGGGAGCTTCTACCTAAGTTTGAAACAACGGGTAGTATTAATGATGCGAAACGATCTGGCGGGCCACAAACTTCTGATGAGAAAAAAATTTATATACTGGCAGAAGTAATAGTTAATCCTACTTCTTCAACAGCTCACGTTGCATCTACCTGTGAAGTTAGTCGAAGTACAGTACACAGGGTGTTGGAAAAAAATAAATTTCATGCATAGAAATTGAAAATGGTTCATCAACTCTCAGACAACGACCCAGACCGAAGACTAGAATTTTGTGAAAATATGGAAACTAAAATTAACCAACAGCCAGACTATGTCAAAACAATTTGTTTTAGTGACGAAAGTACTTTCTATCTAAACAGAAATGTAAATACACAGAATGTGAGGTATTGGAGTGACGCAAATCCTCACCTGTTTCGTGAAACACATACCCAATTTCCCCAGAAGGTGAATGTTTGGGCAGGTATCCTGGGAAACCACATCGTTGGGCCTCTTTTTTTAAATTCTAATTTAACTGGTGAGGTTTATCTGGAGCTGTTGCAAAACGCAATAGAACCGTTAATCCTTGAAATTTTGGAAGATAATCCAGATGAATTCGGCAATTTGGAAATAACATTCCAACAGGATGGTGCTCCTCCACACTATAACGGTGCAGTAAGACGGTATTTGGATGAGGAGTATCGTGGTAGATGGATTGGACGACGAGGTTCAACGGAATGGCCAGCTCGATCACCGGACCTCACACCTTTGGATTTTTTTATGTGGGGGTACCTTGAATCGAAGGTTTACGCCACTGAACCTGACAATATTGACGTTTTAAAACAACGTATTGTTGCAGAATGTGAAGCTGTTTCCGCAGACACATTTGCAAAAGTACGAGAATAGTTTAAAAATGGAATATTTCACTGTCAGGAAGTAAATGGAGGTCACTTTGAGCAATTTCTTTAAGTCGATACTGATTCTTAAATCTGTAATTAATATCATACTGAATGGAATTTAAATTTTAATGTTTACTAATGAGTCATTAAAACTGCCATAAACACAAACAAAATTAGTATCATTGAATAGGTTTTTTCGGTACCTTTTAAAAGAGGTATCGCTTGCCGTAGCGTTCCATTTAAAATTATTGGTCACAATGGCCTTGTGACGTCATCTTTGACGATCTCGTCATCTATCATCACTAGTAGGGAAGTTTACAACCTTTAATATTCAGTCCAAATTCCACTTGTTCATGTATAATCGTTCCAAAAATAAGAGGGGGGGGACTTTTGAGAAGCACTGTATGATATTTTACTGTACCACTGTCCTTTTTAATTAATTAATTAGAATAATATCCTTAGAAGAAACATAGTTATTGAAATCCTACTGTATTTCTTATCTCCGAGCAGTTGCGAAACCATATTCCCTTCGAAACAGTTGTGATGGCGAGGATTCGAAACATGCGATATAAGATTTGTTGAAGAATCACCAAAATAATTTCCCTACCGAAAATTTTAACTTTAAAGACCATGGACCATCGCTAGACTGGAAGAACTTGGGCCCTATCACTGATTCTAAACTTTCAGTTTTTAATTTCTAAAGATACTTATTAAATCTTTGAGACCTGTAACTTTCATACTGAATAAGTTCCAGAATTCCTTTCCTTTTAACATTTTCTTCATTCATTCTGAAAAACATTTCTTTTCTACAAAACCGGGCCTTATCAGTCGAAAAAGATGAAAAAGCAAAAAAACTTAATCTTTACAAGATCTTGAATCACCGAAAAAACCACAACACGAATTCATTCGATACAAACCATTCGTTGGGGTATGACCTCCAATAAAATTATAATCACAAATTCCATCCGTACTTCTTTCCTCGACAAATTGTATGTTTTTTTCACTTGTAATTGTACGAGAGGTTTGTATTTTATCGGATAAATTTGGGTTGTTTAATGAGAAACTGTTGCCTAGCAATTAGATGAGAAAAACTGTCAACCTTCGGTGTCGCGTTTTTAGGTTGACAGTTTTTCGAGTCAAATTGCTAAAGGAAACAGTTTAGAATTTGAACAACACAAATTTACCCGATATCAATACAAACATCGAGTGTAATTCGGCAGGACAATTTAATGAATAAGAAATTTAGAAACATATCAATGCAAACTTTATTTATTTTGGCAACCAACACCGCGATAATTGATAAACAAATGAATAAGTGAAAAAACCACTAGTGCATTTGTCGCTGTAAAAGTTGCAGCTAACTTTTGCCGCTGTCAAACTGACAATTAATTTTTTATTCATGAGTTGAATTGTCAATGAAAAATCTAATTCTGATAATTTAATTAACAACATTATTCAAATTGCACTTGGGGTGGGTAGAAAAATTGTCACTTTTGAGATATTTCTGACATGTTTTGGGCTCTCTAGTATTTCGCAAACTTTTTAAATTTCACAATTTCATCCAATAACAATTTTATTTGTACAATTTTAATAATCCATTCGTGTATATGTTGTAGCTGTCTGTAACTCTAGAATTTTATATTTACATTCGCTTTTTATTGTAGCCTTGAAGAAGGGGAAAATTTCGCCAAAACGTAGGCATTGAAACTGTAAAGTCTTGAGTAATGCGTTTTACTAGTCCACTTGCTCGTGACTTTAGAACAAGAAAACCTTTGGACGTGAAAACGGAACACATTTATAGATTTTGTCAAAAAATTCATATTCTCCGAACCTGAAAAACCCCACATACCAATTTTGAATGAAATATGACTATAATCAGAAAACTCGTCCTCCATCTTGGGGCCGCCATCTTGAATTCATAAATTTTGAAATGAAATTCAAAATCTCCGACCCCAAAAACCGCCGCATACCAATTTTTTATTGAATCGGACCATAATCAGAAAACTCGTCCTCCATCTTGGGGCCGCCATCTTGAATTCATAAATTTTGAAATGAAATTCAAAATCTCCGACCCCAAAAACCGCCGCATACCAATTTTTTATTGAATCGGACCATAATCACAAAACTCGTCCTCCATCTTGGAGCCGCCATCTTGAATTTATGAATTTTGACAAAAATCATAATCTCCGCCCCGAAAACCCCACATCCAATTTTGAATCGAACGACCATAAACAAATCTTGGCCGCCATCTTGAATTATGAATTTTGAAAAAATTCAAATCTCCGCCCCAAAACCCCGCAGACCAATTTTATATTGAATCGGACCATAATTACAAATCTCGTCGGCCATCTTGGAGCCGCCATTTGATTTTTTTCTCTAGCAAAAATTCCATAATGCATGCAAATTCACTGGCAAGATTTGACCCTAACTAACGAACAAACGAACTAACAAGTGAAACTAAATAAAAGCTTGTAAAAAAATGAATGCCATGAGAGAGGTGTGTATCGTCTAAGACTTCGAACCGAACTGGTTTCTCCGACCAATCCATGAATATCCCTACTATCTCGTTTACCCATTTGCCAAACATATGTGAAACATTATTCCTGATACAAGAATGGTCAGGCTATTTTTAGGGGATGGAATCTTCCAGTAATAAAGCATCCGTATGCAAACAATAGCCCAGTAATTTTTGATACATTCCTACCTACTTTCAACAATTATTTTTCCAAGCCCCAGATATATCCATTGAAAATACAATATTTTATCACTTATGAGCGTGAAAGTTGAAACCAACCATTTGCATGGAAAAGATACTTCCACGCAACTCTATTTTCTGATCTTATTATTCTTTCATGAAAATCTTTTGTAAACCATCATTTGCATATGTGAAATGTCATTTCATGACGACTATTTCCCTCATTACTTATGAACCAATCAAATGGCCGAAATTCAAAACTAGAGAACCATAAGGTCAGTTTTATAGTGATAAAACCACCAGTAGATTCGAAATTGTTTTGCGATAGAACCACACTATGTCCTGTCATTATATGTCAACGCATTCAATTCATATATTATATATCAATCAATTCCTATAAGGAAAAAGGAAAGGCAGAATTGATTAAATAAGGGATTTTGAGCTCACTACATACAGTGATTTCACATTGGAATTCAAATGTATACCTTTTCAACCTGTTAAATGGATCTTTTTTTTTGTCAAAATCAGTTACAGCTACAATAATATTTTATTTCATAGTGAAAAAATTATATATATTTTAAGCAGTATGAATGAATGAATCTGTAAAACGAAACGAGAATTGTTGTAACTTTCCAAGTTGAAAATTCGAATATAACATGAATTCTGATAGTTTTAATCAGTTTTAAATGTAATTCGGGAAATATTCTCATAAAATATCATTCGTGCTAGAGGATTTTATAGGAAAATTTTTGAAATTTTCCCTCGATCATTTTGCCTCTAGGAAATTAAGCTTTCTCGAAAATTTTAAAAAAATTTGAGCGACTATTTCCCTCATTAATTTTGAGCCAATCAAATGGCCAAAATGTCCAACAAAGAACCAATCAGATCAGTTTTATAGTGATAAAACGTCTTCTCGGTGGTTTATACTGATGTTATGATCAATCCTTTAAACAAAAGAATTCAAACTTGCCACTGAGTATTCATCCACTATTCAACGTCACTGATAGATAAGACAATCAGTTTTATTTTACTACCGAAAACGAATCCCTAATTCTAACACCCGTCCAAAGTAAATAACACAAACAAGGCCATTAAAAACAATCCCGATAACCGACAGGCACACCCGCCCACATCATTAAGAGCCGTATCTAACCCTCATAAATCACAAGAAACAGCCACCGAGAAATTCATAAACACACTTGTTGGTCATTATTTCCCAGATTAACCGACAACTACCGTAACTACCTGTCAGGCAGTAAAATATTATCCAATTATAACATAAGATAAGCGAGAACGGGTTAGACAAACAAGACCCTTATCAGTTTTACGATGTCACCTCGTTAAAATACTCATAAAACACACTAAGTCCCGCCCCAGCTTCCGATCGAAGATATTATAAAAGGCAACGAGAGCATAAAGAGTTAAGTTAGTTCATAACAGTAGTCCGTGGAGTAATCACGTCTATCATACGTGAAGAAATATAGTATGCATTCATATTAGTACCAGTGAAAAATGTCACGAGAAATAAAATCTTTCCACGGGTAAAAAAAAACCATCTCGATTAAAAAGATACTAACATGGCATCCTTTTAACTAGAGTCAGTGTAAAAACAATATTTCACCGCATAATTACGGACAATTCTAATCACTCTAACAATAGTTCATTTCATGCGTCGTAAACACAAAAGTACTCCAGTCGAAATTACTTTTCCAGTGTTGTGCGTTCTCTCGATCGAATGACGTTTCTTTGCTGATGTCCATAAAATGAGCAAATATCAACCTGTAACATGATCCGGTAACGAACCATGACAAACGTCTAAGATAATAAATCCGGTTAATCGTGAAACTCTTCGAGTGCGACCCAAGGAAGGCAACTGGACAATTGACCTAGGTAATGAATTCCTATTATTGAAATTAATGTTTTGGTTTTTTCCTATTACTAGTATATGCTTTTCTTAATACACATGTTATGCATACATATATCTCCCATAAAAAGAAACATTGTCGAGAGGTACTAATCCATGGTCATTTGCCTTTAAGTTCACAATCCATGGTACCGAGAAATCATAAGTAAAATTGGGCATGTTGTTACCTATATCAAATGTTTTCTTTGTGTTCTTATTTGTTTGTTTATCTATGTCCTATACAATAATTTTGTCACTTTACTTTTGGTAAAAGGGTTACTAAGTCTATAAAGAGGGGAATGGGTTATACAGGAATGAAAGGAAAGTGCTTATAGACAGTGCAGTCCTTTAGTTTATTTTATTTTCTATCTCCATTATTACCAGTTATTTGGATTATTTCTCGAAAGTTACCACAAAAGTTGCATTCTAAGGATAACAGTGTAATGTGTTTTTTTTTTGTTTTATCTTATGTATAATTTCGTTTTATGAATATAAGTTTTATGATTCCCAGTGCCTTTTTATTGATTTAGAGTTCAGCGAACGGTATATACTTCTAAATAAACAACCTATGTTCCTGGGTGTTAGAAGGAAGGTAATGGATGTAGCCGCTCATGTCCGTTAACTTCAGTGCGAATAAATTATTTTATAATTGCTGCTAATACCCAACAAAGTTGTAGCTTTGCGAGCAACTTTTCAACAAAGGACTAATCGAGTATAGGCTTTCTATACTAGAAGCGTCCTTAGCGTCTTGGGCTAATTATATGGAGTAACGATTTATCCAAAACCAGTGGCGTTACAAAAGGGTTAATCTTTTAATAACGATCCAACGGCTTGACCGTAGTTGAGCTGAGGTGAGATAATTTCTAATCCTAAATAATAGGCTGGGGATGTAACACTGATAAAACCACTAGTAGATTCGATATTGTTTTGCGAAAAAAAACACACTATGTCCTGTCATTATATGTCAACGCATTCAATGGTATATGTTATATATAAATCAATTCCTGTAACGAAACAGGAAATGCAAAATGGATTAAATAAGGGATTTTGAGCTCAGTCCATACAGTGATTTCATATTGGAATACATATATATTCATTTTTCAACCTGTTAAATGAGTCAAGTAGGGCAGTGAATCATATAATACTCATATTCTCAGACAATCAAGCAATGTTGTGGAATAGTGGTTAGCGCATATATATATAATATATACTGTGGACAATAATTTCCTTAAAACCGTTTTTTCTTTCAATTTTTTCGTTAATAATATTTTTGTAGACAGTTCCGAATGAATTCAATTTTCGGTTTTCTTTAAACAATATCAAAGCTCTCATATAAGCGTCGCAGGTGACGAGAAAATAAACCAATTTCTAAAATAACTTCGCCTGGCATATACCTATATCTCGGCTAACACCGCAGATCCCTTCCCCTTCGCCCCCAAACCCCCAAACCCCCAAACTCCTGGACGTCAAGTTGGATGGGCCTAACGCAGAAATATATGGGAACAAACGCAGAAATATATGTTTTCAAATTGAAGAATGTTTTCTTCAAACGTTATAAATATATGTACATGGAATTTTTACTCCGTTGGATTAACGGCATACTTTTAACTTTTACTCCGCCGGAGTAAAATAGCGCCAAGCTGAAATATGAGACAGACTTCCCTACGGATTGTCCATCGATCTCCGTCACGCTCGATATAAAAAATATAACTTTCATTCCCAATAACACGTACTATTTTCCTCAGTATTTCCCAAAAATAATTGGGCAATTTTTTCTACAGACAGGAAATTTTATAGATTACATAAACGTTTTTTATATAGGCATTATTGATAATAAATTTTGAAATCGCTGGAGTTCCCAATTTTGTTCAATTGCACTTCTAACTTCATGATATCAAATATACATTTAATTATCAATTATTTTTTTCAGTCCTGAACTTTCTGAAAACTTTGGAAGAAAAATTAAAACATTTTCATTCAGATGGAATGGAATAATTTTGTTTCTGAAGGATATCATGAAAGTATGTCGCATAAAGTTCCTCACTGTGATTCCTTGAACTTTTTCAAAACACATCTCATTCAAAGTAGGGTTGTTGCACCGGTAGTTGACCAGCACCCGGTAATTGACCATTTTTCCCTTAATGCGCAGAAATAAGGATACTATATTATTTTGTTGGTTGTCAGTAGATGTCACAATTAACCCAAATAAATTTCGCGATAAGTTGGTCACTGTCATGTTTACACATTTTTCCTCTTTCACTGGTAGAAACCAGGTGATGAGGCAATAAGATTGGTAAGAAGACAATTTTTAGTAATCTTAAATCATCCGTCCTTGTTGATAGTTTTATTAAAAACATACTTGATGTACTATTTGCTATATGAATATAGTTGAGTATTTTCATTGTAGTCATTATTGGAATGTGTGTTTTTACCATTTTGATTGATGTGGTCAACTACTAGAACAAAATATTTGTTGAAGCTCCAGTAATTGACCACTTTGGTCAACTACTGGTGTTTCAAAGGAATTAATGGTTTTACGTCTTTGTCTGTTTCATAGCATTGGGTATAAGTAAAATATTGATTTTTGTTAAAAAAATATCGTTATTTTAAAGCGGATCTAGTAATTGACCAAAGTTTTGTAGTGGTCAACTATTGTTTTTTTATCATGGTCAACAACTGGTACATATATTTTACTCCATATAAGGTTCTTTTATTTTCAAATACAGGTTTAGTAAAACCACTATTTCTCAGGAAAAATAAATGAAACTAACAGGAGATTTTTCGAATATACGAAGGTACGATTGTAACAGGGTGTGAGCGATTCTAGCAATATCAGACAATCGAAGAGGTACCGCATGCTACTTTAATAAATAATTTGAAAATTAAATAGAAAAAAATTGTTTCTGATTGATATTGATTGCATAAAGCCACTTTTCCACTGTTATTTGAAAAAAAACAGCATGAGAAATGTTTTTGAAGTCAAGGCAGTAGATTTCAAAAAATGTATGCACTATGCTTCGTGAACTTTGGGTGATCAAGACGGAATAGAACGAATCAAGCCAATTGACGTTTCTATATTTCGATTCACTTATTTCCAATAAAAGACGGGAATTGTTTAAAAAAGTAGAAATGAAGGAATGGGGCGGCGATGAGTCAGCAGAAGAATTACATGATGATACCAAGAAGAACACAATAAAGGAAAACACATTGATATAGAATTGGGAAATGGAACTTATAATGATAATGAAACTGTTCTAAGAGAAAACTTAGAGTAATACTGAAACGCAAGAAAATAACAATGAAACTGAGAAACAAAAATTTAATATCGAGACTGAAGTAAAGGAATATAAGAATGATACGGAAATTGAAGGAAATTGTAGTTCAAACGCGTGTGAAGAAGTTTCAACTCGTCTAAAAACTAGTATTTTTGGAAAAGGTTTGAGTTCAAAAATTATCATTCCTTTATAAGATTCTGTTTGAAAATAAAACTTGTTTTTTATATCAATAAATCTACAGTTTCGCTTAGAAACTTGTTTCATTTGTTTTTGTCAAGTGGTCAACCACTGGGTAAAATTGTGGTCAAGTACTAGTTCTTGCTGGTCAATCACTGGTGATTTATGACTATTTTGACTCTCTTAACTACATTTTACCGTTATTTTCAAGATTGTACATGATATTAAGAATCCCAAACTTTGGTTCTTCTTGTATATTCATTTGGTTTTCATAAAAATTGATATTTCAGTATCTATAAGTAATTTTTTTGAAAGAAGCACTTAATGGGTCAACCATTTGTGCACTCACCCTAGTCAATATTTACTTTGAAAAAAAAACAAAAAATAGGTTTTTCCAATGTCATGTCATACCCAATTTGTATCTTTTGCCTTGACTTATTTTCAACCATCACAACATCTCTCTCTCTCTCTCCCCCCATCAGTTATAATGTCATGTTATGGCTCGATTCCATTCAAAATTTGTATGTGGGTTTTTTGGTGTCGAAGATTATACATTTTTGTCAGAATTCAATGAGATGGCGGATTTCATGAATGACTGAAAATAATTGAATAAAAATGATTAAAAAAAATCTTTAATCAATTTTATTAACAAATGCACTAAAAACGAGACAATAATGTCTTTAATTGTTTGACCTAGGTTATTCTGTGAGTAATAGATTCAAAAGCTTGCCACGAATATTAAATAGGTATCATTGCACGAAATATTTTGAATCTACTATTCACAGAATAACCTTAGTCAAACAATTAGAGAAATTATTTTTCCTTTTATTTGTATGAAAGCTTGTCTCAAAAATTGTTTTTAATATCATTTTCATTTGAAAATACAGATTTGAACTTTGGCCCTACATAAAACGTACATTTCGAGACAGCCCACTTGAGTTCAAGTAATAAACTGAAACAATGGTAGCCTCCCCACCCCCCAATAATAAATTTCATTAAAAAATTAGCATTTTCAGTTTTTCAATATTTTTTGGAAAATCCACACAAACTTACAATTTTGGTTTCAATTCAATGATATGGAAACGGACAAAAATGAGCATTAGTGTCGATTTGACAAAAACATTATTTTGAGAGAAAAGAAAACCAACAATTAACTCAAACAAACAAACGTACTCACTTCACTGAATGATTTTCATTCAACCAGACACGGGTTTCGCTTACAATAGCTTCTTCAGGTGGAGATAATACAAACTCAACAATAACGATGTATCATGTCAAATAATCAAGGTGGTTAATGCGAATTTTACGCGATGGTGTATAGGCCAGTAGAGATGGACAGGATTTTCCCAAAATTTAATAATAATTACAAAAGTTTCAAAACTTCAGTAGAGTGAAGAGCACTTTCAAATGATATTTAGTCTGATTTTGCGACCTTTTTTTCTGAACGGAAATTGTTGGAAATCGGGATTTAATGAATTTTCACATTATTGGCGCAGAAAAATTTGAAAAAGTTCTGCAAACTTTCGAAGTTTTGAAAAATAGCGATGTACATCCTCTGATAATTTTGCAACCATACAAACAAAACGGAAATGTTTGTTTTATCGAAAAAAAAATTGTTGTTAATCTTGATTTTTTATGAAAATTCCAAAAGTTCTGCAAACTCGAAAAAATTACTGAAATAATGTTCTTGAAAAGAGTTATAATTTGCAACCTCTTGTGTCGAACGAAAAATATATTTTTTCATAAAAATTTTGTTTTATTAAAAAAGTATCGGATTATTACAAAAGTTTCAGATAATGGTTTGCATGTGGAGATGTCCTGACGTACAATGTTTTCATTAATTTGCAACCTCGTCTGCAACCCGAAAATGAGGGTAAAATAAAAAAAATCATATTTGTACTCTACCAAAAAAGCAAAAGTTATGCGTATCGGGCAACAACTAATTTTACCAATTGGTGGCAGTATAATAATTTGCAAACTATGTTACAATGCGGAACATTAGGGAAAAGAAAAAAAATTCTTTTTGCAATACCTGTGTTATCTGAATAATGAAGATTTTTACATTCCTAATAAATGACATTTACCAAGTTAACTATCGACCAAGAAGAAGCTCGTCAACGGTAGGTGAAATCATACAATGTTGAAAGCTAACGTTTTCATATTACAATAAGGAATTTGCATAAAAAAATACTCTGAGTACGTTTGATGGAGGATCGAGAATCTCTCAACACATTTTCATAATTTTTTTGTTTCATAAAAGTATGGAGGAAATATTGAGATTTAAAAAACACACTAACAGTTGTACACAAGTACGATTAACCTACAACTGTGTAACGTCACAGTGATTGTCCCCTCTTTATTTTAAAAATTTTTATAAATGAAGAAAATGATTCTTACATATCGATTACATTTCAGTCCTCCATTCGGATTCAATGAAATTTTTCTTGCGAGACCACAATTGGAGTAAGAAAGTCGAGTGGAAAGGCAAATTATAATTTTATTTAATTCAAGAAATACATACCTGTAAATATTAAATTTGAGATGTAATATCGATTTCACAATTTTTTTTAGCAACGTTTCTGTTTGATTGTGAAAATTATGTACTTACGAGATTTACAATTGATAACGTTTTGATATCTTGATATCCTCACTTCCATAGAGCATCGATTATTCATTTTAAAATCTCTTCGATTGCTAAAAAGTCATGTTGTGACAAGTGAAAATTTTATATGGAGAATGATTGCTTGTCGTTTCTAAGGCGATAAAAATTAATGTCATCCAATAGTCTTTTATCAGAATTTAGTAAAATTTTGTATTCTTTCGATTGTTACATTCGAAAATATTAGATCAAATTTATTTCGCTGATTAGTTGAAAACAGTGATTGCTTCTAAGATTAATAATTAGTTTCAAATTTTGTAGTGGTTAACTACGTACCCGTATTGTTCTTCGGATGCAATTTCAATCAACCAGTACAAAATATAACAGATATACGCGATGGATATTCAAGTATTTAACTGGACCAAGTAGTAAGTAAGTAAGTAAGTAAGTAATTTATTGATGCAACAGACACTACAGTGTATAGCATAAGTCATAAGAAGGTACAACATAATTAAAATCGCAGAAATTCTCTAAGTGATGAAATAAAATTAAATAGAGATTCCTTGAAATAAAGATAAAAATACATGGATGAAATCTGACACATGAGTCAGAACAAACTACACAGACACTGAATACAATAGCATAGTTAAAGCTGTGTCTATTTCTAAAACTTATATAACATACACACACATATACACAGTCATAATTTTACGGAACATAGATATACATACTTAGAAATATAATATAAATATAGAATTAAACATTTATGGTTTTGCACACATTTAACAGAAGAATTTTGCAACAAGCATGGCGAGCATGTTCAAAATTGCATAGGAAAACGCCTGACATGTTCAGTAAACTCAGAAACCGAATAAAAACAATGTTCCAGAAGAAAATTTTTTTCTTGAATAAAAGTGAATTTAGAGTCTTTATTTCTGTTGGTAACATATTATAAAGATTGTAGTCCAAAGAATTCTTCTGGGAAACAGAAAGCCGGTACTTTGGTAACCTAATGAAATCTGCTTGTCTTGTACTGTAGCTATGAATTTGAGATTGTCTAATCAACCTACTTGATTGTTCATGTATTTCTCTCAGAGAATGTTCGATATATATTGACGGAAGCGGTAGTATTCTGAATTTAACAAAGAGAGGGCGACAGTGTTCTCTGAAACCACAGTTTGCCAAAATTCTCAGAGCTTTTTTTTGTTGTCGAAAAATTTCTACAGATTTAGAGGAGTCGCCCCAAATGACAACGCCATATGTTATATGTGCATGAAATATTGCAAAATACGTACTTTTCAGAGTTTCAGTATTGACGTAAGATTTGAGCTGACGTAATTTTTTTGGAATTTGATGTTTTTTATTGTTGTTTGTTCTAGGAATAAGTTTCTAATTGTACAAGGTCATTGTGAGAACAAATCAACGTTGTATCGTCAGCAAAAAGAGTACACTTACTGGGCAATAGGAATTGGTGTAGACCGTTTATATATATATATATATATTATAAAGAGTAGAGGACCATGTACTGAACCTTGTGGTACGCCATGAAAAATATTTTTCATCTCTGATGTAACATTTTTTACTTCTACAGCTTGAGAACGATTTTTCAGATATGAATCTATGAGATTTAGGGATACCCCCCTTACTCCATAATAATTCAACTTTTCAAGAAGAATGTCATGAGAGACACAGTCGAAAGCTTTGGACAGGTCGCACAACAACACAGATGTGTGATGCCCCCCTCCATTGCCCCGACAATGTCACCCATAACCTTCATCACTGCTCGAGATGTTGAACAGTCTTCCCGAAAACCATATTGTGATTTATGGAAAAATCCATTTAATTCGAAGTAATTAGCCAGTCTTGTCTTAATCAATTTTTCCAGAATTTTGGAAAAAATGCAAATTATAGATATTGGTCTATAGTTGTCCACCAATGTTTCATCACCTTTTTTATGAAGAGGTATAACTTTGGTGTATTTCAATACATCGGGAAAAACACCTGTCGAAAAGATCAAATTAATGAATTCGGTTAAAGGTAGCAAAATAATGTCAATAGTATCTTTCACGATCTTACTGTTCAAACTATACACATCCATGCAATTTGAGTTTTTCAAGGATTAAACGGTGTCAAGAACTTTCTCAGGAGTTACTGGTGCGAAAAAGAATGAATTGTTAGAAGTTGGAAACCTTTTGAAATTCAACAACTCAGTGTTTGTTATTTCTGGAAGGGAAGCGATAATATTTTCCGCAATTTCTACGAAAAAGTTATTGAACTCATCGTCAATAGGTTGATTTAAATTATTTTTATTCCTCTCATAATTGACAATCCGCCAACAAGCTTTGGATTTGTTATCAGAGGAAACGATGTACTTTTCATTAGCTGCTTTTTTTGCCTGCTTCAACTGTTTTTTATATCTAGTCTTAAGATTTTTGTAGGTATTCCAATCATCTTCATTATTATTGATATTGCAAATATATTTTACCTCAGTAAGCTTCTCTCTCATATTCCTGAGGGAGTCGTTATACCAAGTTACCGGAGATTTTTTATTTTCGGAGCATTTTTTAAGTGGAAAGAAGTCATTTACGTTTTTTGTGTAGACATCAATGAGCATCACGGTTCTCATAGAAAATATTCCAATTAAAATTTGCCAGGTTATTTCTCAGTTTTGTGAGTCCTTTGTGTGTTACACATCGCTGATATGCAATACGGGGAGTTTCTGATTGTGTCCTGTAGTGCACAAAATATTGACCCGAATGGTTCGACAAACAGACAAACAGTAGACATATGTCGGTCATATATATATATATATATATATATATATATATATATATATATATATATATATATATATATATATCAAACCTATTTGCACAATGTTTACAATTTATGGCCAAATTATAAAAAAAACAATTATACAAAAAATGTTCCTTTGAACAATGACGGTTGCGTCACGTAAAATATTAGTCGTAATTTTAACTGAAATTTGCAATCATTATTATTATTGTAAAAATGCAAAAAAAATATTAGTGGATAAATAGGTTCCGTTTTTCGTATGAGTTTGCAAAGTTACATATCCACTGAGACCGATATTTTCTTTATTTACAACCACAATAAAAAACTTTTGTAATTACTTCAATGCTTGTGTGTATTGAAAATGGGAGCGTCGATAAAAAAGTTTGATGAATAAATGATGCGTTTTTCAGGAATGGTTGCAAATATACGTGAATATGTTGAACTTTTTTTCCGTTCACTTATCAAATTTGCAGAACTTTTGTAATTTTTTTAAACAAATTACATTGAAAAACTTGAACAAATGAGAAAAAACAAGGTTTCGTAACTTTTACAAGGTTGCAAACTCAATGCATGTTGTAAAACATCATTAATATCGGTATGCCTGGTTTCCAGAACTTTTGCCATTTTCAGTGCAAAAATAAAGCATGAAAACATTTTTTGCAATTAAAACAATGTTCTGTTCATCGCGTTTTATTTTCATTAATGCACTAACATACCATTGAAGTTTGAAAACTTTTGGAGTTCATGTTAATTGATTGTCTATATCTACTTGCCTAAATAACTTTGTATCATGTCAAATAATCAAGGCAGTTAATGCGAATTTTACGCGATGACACAGAATATATACCCACACAGAAGCGAAAGAATGCGTCGGCACTTTGATGTTCTAGGGTCGAAAATTAGAAACCTTGAATCCCACTTCTAACCACACTGAGAAAAGTAAAAAGAAAAAACTCAGTGCAACTACACTAAAAAAACGGGATTCGCTTGTGAATTCCATCAATTTAATGACATCTGCAACTTCTTGCAGAATAATCACAATGGGAATCATTATAAACTGCATAAGGATTCTAAAGTGAAATACGTTAGTGAATATTATTTTTTATTGCTCATTTTTATGAATTATTGTTTTCTTTCTTAAGAAAAATAATATGCTGATCCATATTTGTATATATATATATACATACATATATATATATATATATATATATTTATATATATATATATGTGAAAGATGAGATTATTGTAAATTTAGGTTAGGTCTCATATCGTTTCTGAGTTGGGGGCCTTTTTTGGTTTTGGATCCCAAATTCTCAAGTACTGTTTTCTCGCCCAAAAGTCACTCAAAATGCTCCCTTCTTTCTATCAGCATAAACTACAAACAATAAATCACCCATTTCCGGCACAATTCCGTTTCTATTAAATAAATCAACCTTCTTCGACACTACATCCTTACTCACACCTGACTCGGATTGAGGTTAGATTGTTTGTTTATTTGTTCCTTTGTTGTGATGAGAGGTCAGATAATATGTGTAACTATTGAAGAAGGGTGATTTTTTCGATAGAAAGGCTCAGAAACAGCGCGTTTTTCAGATTCGTATTCAGGAGGCAAAAGCACGTAAGAAAATTGTAACAGCTAGTTTCAGGGTATTGGGGTGCACTAACTCAATATTTTCCTTCATTTAAACATAGTGTTTGTTAACTTCCAAAAACATCCAGGCAGTTATTATCACAACACAAGTGAAACAAGAAATCATAAACATGTATTTGTTTATTTGCTTCTACACAGAATAAAAATAATAAGAATCATATATGTAACAAAATTGCAATTTTTCTTGGCTGTTTTTTAGTTTTTTTTTTAATTTCTGTTGGCATATTTGATAGGATACAATACACGTAATCTTATGAATAACTTGATTACATATGAATGAGGAAATGAGGAACATGGATGAACAAAAGCATCATTTTGAATGGTTTGCAGAAGAGAATTCGAAATTCCTGGAATTTTGCAAAGATCTTTGTGTTTGGATAAAAAAAAATTGTTTCTTGTTTAATTTTTACATTTTTATCAAAATTAAAATGTTATTTTCATGGAATAGACTATACATGAGAAGAAAGATGTAAAAACTACTAACCACCATTATTGATCTGTGCCATTACACATATTGGAATTTACCGCATTGATATTTCGTGGCATTAGATTTTTGAAAATAGGTACATTTTTTATTCGAACTTATATCTTTTCTTTTGTCCTTTGTCTAATTCCATAATATAAGCGATAGAGAACTGTACTAGAGTACTGAGTTAGAACAACAAATCAGAGTTAGAACAACGAACACCCCCCCCCATTGGTGTCCCACTTAGAGAGGGAGTGGCTTTATAATTTTCTGATATCTGTGAGAGCCCGACATTCTCTTCTGTGTGGGTATATATTCTGTGGCGATGATGTGAGCCAGATGGCCAGAAAGCAGAAATAAACATTCAATCCAAGAAGTGGAACAATAAAAACGGCATTTCCATCAGCAGAGCGCAATTCGCGAAGGATAATCTCCCTATCTCATACATTTCAAAATTGAAAAATATTCCAAAGGGAAGCGAAAAACTCCAATCCAATCTAGTACAATCCATTAGACGACCGATGAGATTACACCTATATCCAACAGGAAAATCCTGAAACTTAAAAGTCGCAAAATTACGCCGATGAGATTACACCTAAAGTCGTCATCCATGCGGCCGTAAAATCTTGCGGCTCGATTGCACTTGACGCGATTTTTCGCTTGATTACACGGAGAACGCGTGACGCGCGTGCGCGTCACAACACCGCGGAACAGCCGAAACATCAGCTGTGGCAGCTCCAAATTGATGTTTAGATAGAGAAGGAAAACCCAGATGCGCCGCTCGATTGTCGGATAGTAGAGGAGCAAACGATAACGCCACTATACAAGGTGTTAGTGAATAAGTGCGACAAACTTCAGGGGGTGATTTTGCATGAAAAAATAATGACAGTTTGCTATACAGTGCTAGTCAAAAGTCCCCTCCCCCCCTCGTATCTTTTGAACGGGTATACTAATAATAATGAAATTTGGAGGGTGGAAATAAACGGATGTAGGCTTCTCAACTGGTCATAACAGGTGACGCAATAGTCATAAATGACGTCACAAGGCCACTGTGACCAATAATTTTATATGGGACCCTATGGCAAGTGACAGCTCGTTTGAAAGGTATTGAAAATACCTATTCAATCATACCAATTTTGTTTGGGTTTCGGCTGATTTTGATTGATAAATTGAAGAAATACGAAAATTATAGTTTCGCATTTAATTAATAAAGATTTAAGAACCAGTTCTTATAATAAGTGTTCAAAATTCGCTCCATCTACTTCCTGGCAGTAATGCATCCTATTGCTAAACTCTTGTCGTACTCGTCCCAGTGTGTCAGCGGAAATTGTCCTACATTCTTCAACAATTCGTTGTTTCAGAATGGCAATACTGTCAGGTGCTGTAGCGTAAACCTTAGATTTCAAGTACCCCTATAGAAAAAAAATCTAATGGTGTAAGGTCCGGTGACCGAGCTGGCCATTCGATCGAACCTCGTCGTCCAATCCATCTACCACGATATTCTTCATCTAGGTAACGTCTTACTGCACCGTAATAGTGTGCAGGAGCACCATCTTGTTGAAACGTTATTTCCAAGTTGTCGAATTCATCTGGATTATCTTCTAGAATTTCAAGAATTAACGCCTCAATATCATTTTGTAACATCTCCAGATACAATTCACCGGTTAAGTTAGCATTGAGAAAAAGAGGCCCAACTATGTGGTTTCCCAAAATACCTGCCCAAACATTTACTTTTTCTGAAATTGAGTATGTTTTTCACGAAAGATGTGAGGATTTGTGTCACCCAATACCTCACATTTTGAGTGTTAACATTTCCATTGAGAAAGAAAGTACTTCGTCACTAAAACAAATTGTCTGTATGTAGCCTGGTTGTTGGTTTATTTTATTGACATAGTTTCACAGAATTCTAGTCTTCGGTCGGGTCATCATCTGAAAGTTGGTCCACCATTTTAATTTGTATGGATGAAATTTGTTTTTAGCCAACACCCTATGTACTGTCCTTTGACTGACTTCACAGATAGACGCAACTTGGGCTGTGGAAGAAGTGGGGTTTACTACCATTTCTCCAATTATGTCAATTTTTTTGTCATCACTAATTGTTGGTCGACCAGATCGTTTGGCATCTTGAACACTACCTGATGCTTCAAACTTCCGAAGAAGCTCCCTCAAATAAACCCTCGATATAGGGCTATCGGGGTACCTCTCATTAAACAGTCGTTCCGCTGCATGGAAATTGTTTCTACATTCACCAATTATTAAGATAGCTGCTACTTTGTCGGCTACAGTACGTACCATTTTGCCTATGTAAACACTTAAACGTCTCTGTTAAACAATAGCTTAGGTAAATTTTCAAGGTATAAACACTTTTGACAAGTAGAGAATTCAAAAACGTCAACCTTTTTGACAATTAACCAGAGGCGTACTTTAAAATCTTTATTAATTAAATGCGAAACTATAATTTTCGTATTTCTTCAATTTATCAATCAAAATCAGCAGAAACCCAAACAAAATTGGTATGACTGAATAGGTATTTTCAATACCTTTCAAACGAGCTGTCACTTGCCATAGGGTCCCATTTAAAATTATTGGTCACAGTGGCCTTGTGACGTCATTTACGACTATTGCGTCACCTGTTATGACCAGTTGAGAAGCCTACATCCGTTTATTTCCACCCTCCAAATTTCATTATTATAAGTATACCCGTTCAAAAGATACGAGGGGGGGAGGGGACTTTTGACTAGCACTGTATAACTTTTGTCCCCAAATCTTCGTTTTCCGAGATACGGGGTGTTAAAGTTTTTCTCGAAAACTGATTTATTTATTGCTCTGAAACGGGTCGAGATATGCAAATGAAATTTGGTGAGTTTCATTTTTTGACATGCAATCAGGAATATTAGCGCGCATACGGGTAATACCAATTTTTTTAAATAAAAAAATGGTACGCCACAGAGATATTTCAAATTATTTTTTTTTTTATTCCTCGTTCAATTTGTGACAAAAATCTCTCTTGCCTTTTTTTCGTATGGGGCGCCGTTTGTATGCAAAAAAATAAAACATCTTAACGCGTATTTTTCATTTCTTTAATACATTATCAAGAACTATCTAATACAATAACGTTAAACCAGAACAATAACAGAAAATAACACTAATAAATGAATAGGCGCAAAGCTACAACAAATGTTCAAAATGACCTCCCTCAGACGTGATACAAGATTTAACTCTTCGCCTCATTGATTGTTGTATTCGCGCAAATATTCCTGGTGTATTTCTTATTGTCTCACAGCCGGCTATAATTCGATTCCTCAGGTCTTCAACATTTTCGATGGGAGTGGAATAAACTAATGACTTGAGAAAACCCCAAATGCAAAAAACTGGAGGATTTAAATCCGGGGATCGAGCAGGCCAATGTTCCGTACCTCCCCTACCTATCCAACGATTTGGATATACTGTATCTAAGTGATTACGTACAATGATGCTAAAATGGACTGGTGCACCATCATGCATGAACCACAAGTGTTGTCTCAGCTGTAGAGGAATTTCTTTAAGAAGAACAGGTAACTCTTCCTGTAGGAAATCAAGGTAAGAGTCGCCTGTTAGTCGTTGTGGGAGGAAATATGGACCGATTAAATGATCATCAAGTACCCCAAGCCATACAGTCACTGAAAACTGATGCTGAAAATAAGCTTCAAAGATTCCTTGTGGATTTTCTTTAGAGGTGATTGTTATAGAAATTTCGTATACACTGTCGTCCAAAATTAGCCTCGTCAGTAAACAGAACGCCATTTAAAAAATTAGGAATTTGAGCGATTTGATGAAGAATCCAATGGCAAAACACCAGGCGCGGAAAAAAGTCTCTAGGTAGTAGAGCTTGCACACGTTGAATATGAAACGGATACGATTGCTGTTCTTTAAGAATTTCAAATACAGTGAAGTTGCTTACATTCAGTATGTTGGCAATTTTTCGAGTACTTGTTTCAGGTGACTCCGCAATTAACTCGAGAACTGCTTCTTCTAGTTGCACAGTTCGTACTTCTCGAGGACGCCCGCAGTCAGCCATTTTCGCGCAAACGTTGGTGAAGATACAACTCAGCATACAATCGTCGAGCTTGCCGACCATTTCCATTACTTCGAACATAGACAAAATGCATGTTTGACAATTCCGCAATTGTATAATTTTCCATTCTTTTCGATAAAAGAAAAATTAATTACTTATTATCATTAATGTTATACCAAACTAAAATCTTAAGAATGAAGAAACGCTAATTTGACATTTCGTTGAAATATTCGTATTCAACAGAATGTTGACAGTAGCCTACTAGCATCGCTACTAGATAATGTATTGAAGTAATGACAAATACGCGATAAGATGTTTTATTTTTTTGTATGAAAACGGCGCCCAATATGAAAAAAAAAGCACGAGGAATTTTTGGTCACAAATTGAACGAAAAATTGAAAAATGATTTTTAATTCTGAATATCTCAGTGGCGTACCATTTTTTTCTTTGAGCAAATTGAGATCATTACCCGTATGCGCGCCTATAATGAACATAACATTTTTAATTGCATGTAAAAAAATGCGCAATAACTACCTCTTAAAACTCACCAAATTTCATTTGCATATCTCGACCGGTTTCAGAGCAATAAATAAATGGTCAGTTTTTAAGAAAAACTTTTACACCCCGTATCTCGGAAAACGAAGCATTTGCGGACAAAAGTTATATAACGAACTGTCATTATTTTTTCATGCAGAATCACCCCCTGAAGTTTGTCGCACTTATTCACTATCACCCTGTAAACTGAGAAATTCTGATTCGCAACTTCAGCTTCAATAACAATAAATAATAGTTTAAAAAAACTAAAAAACACGCTTTTATAGAAAACCAGACTGAAAAAAAAAATGTATTTTATTTAAAAAAAAGCGTGGGGTGCATGATATCGCCTCGGTGTGTAATGTACTATATAATTATTGATACCATGCACCCCACGCTTTTTTTTAAATAAAATAATATTTTTTTTATTTTCAATTTTTTTTGTCTGGTTTTCTATGAAAGCGTGTTTTTTAGTTTTTTTAAACTATTATTCATTTGCTACTTTTTAGTGTGGTTTATTCATAAAAGCGTGTTTTTTAAGTTTTTTTTTACTATTATTTTTGTAATTTTTTTGCAAATTAAAAAATGGAATAATCTTATCAAATCAGGTAATCATAATCTCCGACATCAAAAACCCCCACAACCAATTTTAAAGACAACCAAACCCCCACATACCAATTTTGGATAGAATCAGACCATAATCACAAAACTCGGCCGCCATCTTGAATTTTTTAATTTTTACCTAAGAATCCTAATATTCGACCCCAAAAACCCACATAGACCAATTTTGAATAGAATCAGACCATAATCACAAAACTCGGCCGCCATTTTGAAGCCGCCATCTTGAATTTTCCAATTTTTACAAAAGAATCATAATAGTCGACCACAAAAATTCCCACATACCAATTTTGAATGGAATCATACCATAATCACAAAACACGGCGGCCATTTTAAAGCCGCCATCTTGAATTCTCCAATTTTCACAAAACTTCATAATATTCGACCTCAAAAACCCCCACATACCAATTTTGAATAGAATCAGAACATAATCACAAAACTCGGCCGCCATCTTGAATTTTCCAATTTTTACAAAAGAATCATGATATTTGACCCCAAAAACCGCCACATACCAATTTTGAATAAAATCAGACCATAATCACCAAACTCCTCCACCATTTTGGAGCCGTCATCTTGAATTTTTCAATTTTGACAAGAGAATCATAATCTCCGACCACAAAAACCCTCGGATACCAATTTTGAAGCGAATCGGACCATAATCACAAAACTCGTACGCCATATTGGAGCCACCATTTTGTTTTTTCTTCACACAAATTTCTCCATGCATTGTCACCGAATTATGTACACCTGCCAAATTTCAGATCATTCGGACGTCTGGAAGTGGGTCAAAATCGCGCCCAAAGGAGTCGGTTACAAACAAACAAACAAACATACAAGTGAAGCTAATATAAAGCGTGTAAAAATAAAATCTTTGGTACAATTTTAGTCATATCCAAGGTGTCCCAAACACGTTGGCCTATTAGACGTTTCTGGAGAACGGGACACAGGATTATTCTGAAAATTTGGTTCCTTGGGTAATTAGTTCTGCTCTATCGGTCTGAAATATTTCCAGCGATGCGGCGTTGCCGCTTAGATTGAAAAGTAGCAACAACTTTGATATTTTAAATGAGACACCCTGTATATTATTGCATTTCTTGCTTCGCTATTCCTTTACGATAATTTTTGTATGATATTTCCCTGTACCTATCCGAAGCGGTTTTCGAGAATTTCATTGATTTCCTTATTTTTTGTGCAAAACATAGCTTTAATTAAATATTTATTACTGCGGTATTTGGAACTTTGGGTGTAGTTTACCAAAGTTTTGTGCAGTAGTTATGTCTAGGAAATTCGTTCTCTATTATACAGGGTCGCTCAGAGTTTTAGATTTTTCCGTTAGATACAAAAATGGTGAAAAGTATTTTTTTTTTATGTAACACCCTGTATATTATCGAATATCCTGAAAAACAATTAGAGTTCTTTTCAAATGATGTATCATATTCCCATACCTATATAGTCTGGTTTCCGAAATAAAAGCAAGTTTCTATAAAAATTTAAAATATCTGCATTTGAATATGTATTATTATCCATTTTGACAGAAACACCATGAAAATCACTGCTTCTCAAACTTAAAGATTGTCTTGTTTTTTCTGGTCACGGTACACTACTACCATTTTCATTTCCAAGTATAACAAATCGAAATAGGTAATATTACCCAATTGAAATGATCTGATTAAAAAATCAAATCAATCTGGAATGATTCGCGTCAAAATGTCCGTACTTTTGGAGACACAGCTGAGACTTGAGTTGATGCAATTCAGTTCTAGCAAAGATTAATAAAACAATATCTCGGGAAAATTTGGAAATAGGTTTGAGTCATACTCGAAAAACCGTCAATTATTTTTGAGATCTTCCTGTATTTATCATTTTAGTTTCAGATTGTACTGACTTTTTTTTAGTATCTACTTCAAAATGTTCCTATTATATTTTTTTTATTAATCTATGCCAAAACTGAATTCCATCTGAGGGTTAGAGAAAAATTCAAGTTCCAGCTGTATCTTCAAAAGGGCGATGAAACCTCAGGTCTCAAGGTTTTTTTTGACAAAGAGAACTGCGGATTCTGCTGCACTTTGTGACATTATTAACTGTAGAGATGGGTATACGACATGTTCAGTTAAAGTTATTTGTATTTTTCAGTAGAATCCAAAAAGAGAAGGAAATACTGGGTATTCCATTTGAAATTCGAAAGTTGATATTAGTTACAAGTACATATGGGATACAAAATTTCGAGTATTTATATCTCAGATCTCCAGAAACGTCCAATAGGCCATCGAGTTTGGAATACCCTGTATATTAATCATTCTTTGTACAACTTTGTACAACTTTGATAACATTGACCATGAAGATAAACAATTTCATGAAAACTTCGTTTGAATAGTTATTGCCTTGTATTTTAATTCTTTACTGATCAAATTTTTTGTAATTAACGCGCAAAGTTTTATTATTGATGCACTAATTGTCGAATTTTCATAATGACGTATTCCATGACATTTAATACAAAATATGGCAAAATAATCCGATTTTTAGAGAAACTTGCTTTTATTTCGGAAACCAGACTACTTAAGTATAGAAACATGATACATCATTTGAAAGGAACTAAAATTGTCTCTCAGGATATTCGATATAATACAGGGTGTTCCATTTGAAAAAATGAACTTTTCACCATTTTTGTACCTATCGGAAAAATCAAAAATTTTGAACGACCCAGTATGATGGAGAACGAATTCTCTCAGACATAACTAATGCACAGAATATTGGTAAACTGCACACAAAATTTAAGTTTTGTACGAATCCAAATACCGCAGTAATGAACAATTAATTGAAGCTATATTTTGCACAAAAAATAAGGAAATCAATGAATTTCTCGAAAACTGATTGTAAAGCAATAGTAAAGCAGGAAATGCAATAACATACAGGGTCAAATAGGGTAAAATATCAAACAGGGTAAAATATCAAAGTTGTTGCTACTTTTCAATATAAGCGGCAACGTCGCATCGCTGAAAATATTTTAGACCGATAGAGCAGAACTAATTACCCAAGACACCAAATTTTTTAAATTATCCTGATTCCCGTTCTCCAGAAACGTTTAAAAAGCCATCGAGTGTGGGACACCCTGCATAAGAAATACAAACTGACACAACGGCAGCCTCCCAAATCAGAATCTGATTTTGAGCCCGAAAAGGGATATCCTGTAATGTTCAGAGAACATCGTGGGAACCTAGGGAAAGAAGGTAGGAGTTGGTGTTCTTCTTAAATTTCTGAAGGTTGTATGCCTCGGGGAACACCTCCCTAGGCAATGAGTTCCAAAGCCTCGCTGTTCGTTGGATGAACGAGTCTTTGGAAAGTGATGTTCTGCAGGTTTCCAAAGTGACCACGAAGGGTGTGATGACTGAACTTGACGGGTTAATCTCGAAGAGACTGCCAAAGCAGGAACGATTGTTGATATTTCAGAAGAGCATCGCCCATGAAAATATCTATAAAATAGAGACAAATCGCCAACTTTTCTACGGTGTTCCAGACAAGTGAGCGAGTTTGTAAGGAGGCATCACCGACGAGACGAATTGCCCTTTTGACAGAATCCAAAGCCTCAGGATATGTTTAGGTGCCGCACCCAAATATGGGAACAGTATTCCAGGACAGGTCGGATCTGTGCCTTATAGATCATAAGCAGCTGACTGGGGTGAAATAGCTCTTGGCACGAAACAGAAAACCAAGTTTTGGGATGCACTTTTGGCAATGGACCTCACGTGATTTTCCCAGGAAAGGTTATTCTGATAGTAATACCAAGCATCGATATGGATGGCTTCAGTGGTATGGTTACTCCTGACAAAGTTATGTTAGGCACAGTGAGATCGGCTTTTCTAGAGAAAAGACATGCTTGTGTTTTGTTTGCATTGAATTCTACCAAGTTATTAGATCCCCATTCGAGAATTGTTGCCAAGTCCATATTTATATTATTAACATTTCTTCCTCGTTCATTTCTGGTTTCACGGGCTGATATAGGGGCCCTGGAAGAGAAAGCGGTATGGAGGGTACTATCATCGGCAAAGCTGTGTACTGACATGAAGTTGCTTTCAACAGGTCGTTGGTGTGAAGTAGAAATAGTGTTGGTGCGAGAATGGATCCTTGCGGAATACCAGCATTTATGAGTAGAGTGTCAGATGAAACTCCATCGACCACTACATGGAGAGACCTGTTTGAGAAAAAACTAGCAAGCAGAGAACACAGCTGAGGGGGCAAGCCATAAGACGGAAGCTTGGCGAGGAGTCCCTGGTGCCAAACTCGATCGAACGCCATGGAGATATCTAATGCCACAGCTAAAGTTTCTCCATGCTTTTCAATAGATAGCTGCCATATATGTGAGACGTAAGCGAGCAGGTCACCAGTTGATCTCTGATGGCGGAAGCCATATTGCCTATCGTTAACAATTCCTGAGTCTTCCAGATATTTCATGAGCTCGATGTTGATGGCTTTTTCCATGACCTTTGAAATAATAGATAGCAGTGCGATAGGTCTGTAGATTGCTAGGTAGGGCCTTTTGCCTTTTAGGGACTGGCTGTACTCTTGCAATTTTCCAATTGGACGGAAATACCCCAAATTGTAAGAGTGGTTGAACAACTTGCAAAGAACAGGTGTTAGTTCAGGGCACATTTTTGAGAACAATCGGCGGATTCCGTCAGATCCACAGGCTTTGTTGGTGTGAGACCCAGCAAAATCTTTCTGATAGTACGTTGGCGAAAGGTGATCTCGGGCATGTGGCTGTCAATAGGTGTAATGTTCGGGGTTGTTTTCCCGATGAATCCAGAGTGGAATTTCCAGCAAATAGGTGCGCAAAGATATTGGCTTTTGCCTGGGCAGTCGTTGCTAGTGTTCCATCTTCTTTGGTTAGGGAAGGAAATGAGCTGAAGTGAAATTTCTTCCCACAGCTTTGGCGAAAGACCAAAATGAACGGGATCCGTTAGACATTCAGCAAGTTTTGATCTTATTTTGGCTTGTGGGCATCTTTTGAGCATTCTATTGTCTCTTTACATATGCCTCTAGCCTCGACATATGCTACTCTGGTCTCAGGGCCCGGATTTTTAGCCATCGATGGTATGCTGCCTGTTTGGAAGCCACAGCTCTAGAGCAGTTTCTGTTAAACCAGGTCTTATCGGATGATGTTCTTCTTCGGTATTCGGTATGTAAGTTTGCATCCCCAACATGATGATTTCAGAAATTGTCTCAGCACATCGTGTTGGATCTACTGAAGAGAAACAAACTCTTCCATGGAAACGCTGAGAAAAACATACGAAGACCTTCCCAGTCGGCCAAATTGTAATGCCACATGAGACGGGTGGTATTGTGCAGCTCGATGGTAAAATGGAAAGAGCATGTTGTGGAGATGAGGGTGTGGTCAGAGTTTCCAAGTGGGGCACAAACTTCTATTCTATACGGGTCAGGATTGGTGGTGAGGAAAAGATCTAGTGTATTGGCAGACTGGTTGTTGACATCAGGGATGCGGGTTGGTAGCTCGACCAGTTGTTCTAGACCATGAGTGATGGCGAAGGCCTCGGCTTGACGACCGCATCATCTGTTTTGTTAGAGAATTTGAGCCAGGCAGCGTTATGTACATTAAAGTCTCCCATGATTATGGTTTCAGCTGTTGGATGGTTCTCCTGAATGTAGTCCAGTTTGAGTGATAAAACTCAAAGAGGTCGTTATATGAAGGTTCATTAGGTGATAGATAAAGGCAGCAGAGGAACTTAGTCAGTTTGGTATCAGATAGCTTGAACCACATCACATCAAAGTCTTTCGGTTCCAAACTCTCTTCACGCTGGCATGAAAGGTTAGCCTTGGCGTAAAGGCAAACTCCACCTTTGAACCTGAATCGAGAATGGAGTTCGTAACCAGGACAAAGCATATGGACCTTGTTGGTGGACGAGTTTACTTGTGTTTCTGTTAGAGCCAGAATATCCGGTTTTTCCGTCTGTAGGTGATGGTGGACGTCATTGATGTTCTTGTTGAGTCCGCGGATGTTGCAAAATTAATTTTTAATGTTGAGTCCCTCGAGTACCTCTCGCCCGGAAACTGAATGGAGAGGTATTTTACTTCCGGAGTGTTTTACTCTAGGAGACTTCATCATTATTACTATTGTTCATCATTATTACTATTACCTGAAAATAAAGAAGGAATTGGGGAAAAGGAAAGAGGGAGACCGGAAAGTATCGACCGAACACTGAAACATGGAATGGTCCATTTCACAGCACACAAAGTCGATATGGTGGTATTTCACCGGGCGATGAGACCATCTTCCACCTACGGTTATCCTTTTAGTCGCCTCTTACGACAGGCATCGACAAAATATAAAAATGTTTTATTGTGAGAGTTAAAGAAATAACAAGTAACTTTTGGTATAAAATACAATACAACAGAAAAAAAAAATTAAATAAGTGATTTGGTGCTCTCTTGCTCATAGAAGAGGACGAATGCTTCACCACTTATAAGGGATTCTGGTGATATCGGTGATACTCTTGAGTCATTGTACTCGTGCCATGTGTCTGCATAAGGGTGCCTACAATAAGCCGTGTAGTGTCCGCTATAGGATGTTCCACTTTGGGCTGTATCGCGTAAAGTTCTAGTTCACAATCGTAAAATGCGTCTTCATTCAAGGGAAAAAACCAAATCATAAGGTTCTTTGGCTCGTAGTAGAAGAGAAGTAGCCGCACAATTTAACTGAAGACATCCCTCACGGGTTAATATTAACCATGGAACTGCAGCCACCATAAATGTATTGTTATTGAAAGATCTCAGATTGATCAACCCTGTCGAATATTTCCGAATCCTAGAGACTACGTAAACTTCAAATCTAGCGAATCTAGAAGTGAGTCCACGAGATTAAGCGTCTCAACTGATCGAAGGAGAAAAATCAAAGATGTTCCAATCATCATAAAATCAAGCCTTATATACCTACCAAAATTTATACATACATACTTTGAAAGAGGGTGATGAAAATTGAAGGTTAGATTATTGCTATTGGATCCAGGAAATTTTCTAGATTGAATTTTATTCACTTCTCAAAACTGTAGGTACTGGGCTACAGAAAATCCTCATTGGGTTATTAATTGTAAAGACCAGTATTCAGAGATCTGTGGGATTTTAGGAGACCGAATAATTGCTCCGTTGTTCTTTAATTTTTTGATACGGAACTATGGAATGCACTTGAAAAAATGTCTGTCAATGTGCGACTTGAGAAGTTTTTCCATTTCTGCTCATGCTATCAAATTAAAAACCAAAATCAAAAAAATAATTTTGGAATTAAATTTGGTATTGGAGCTCAAAATTATATTCTGAACAACCTTCTCTGACAACTTTTTTTATTTCTTCAACGCGGAGCAAAATATTGGAAATGGGCCCCTTGGGAGGCTGATGTTGTCTCGGAAAGACGAAACGTATACCTTCATGTTTGTGCATGATTGCTGACATTTTCAGAAATTATTGTGTTGATAGTGGATAATACCATTTCATCTCCATCTCTGACTAGATAGTCGTTCAAATTAAGTTCGAGAATGTTCATTCTGCAGGTATTAAATGTAACAACCTGTAGTTGTTAGTATATTATTGTGTTTAATATGTTGATTGTAAAATAATCTAAAGCTTTCAGACAAAGTATGGAAAACAATGAACGCCCCTTGTAACATAATCTCTATCAAACGGTGGTGAAATCGCGCGATACTATATATTCATTTACGGACCTGAGGATTAGGCAGCCAGTAATGAAAGTTGCATTTCTTATGGCATGGACAGAACACTGAGCAGGCCATTCAAGATCTCTACATTGTACTACATTGTAAGGATTGCTTAGGCTAGCCAAGAGAAACAGAGGGCCTCTTTGAGATCCCAGACGGCTCCACCCTCAGATCGCTGATAATCAGCTTTTAGCGGGAAGAACGCTCTCAACCAATGAAAAAACGAGGATTGGACGCTACCGAGGTGATCGCGTACCCAAGCGAGATTTTTGAGGGAAGTTCCCTACGTATCTCTGTCGCGACACTGCGAGTTTCACGGGAATCTCCAAAAGATGAATCGACGCGAGATCGGTATTCAAAAAGAGAACAGAGTCACAGTTTATAGCTAAAGAAGCAGTTAGCTCACTTGGCCCAAATGCATGTTCCAAGGTAACATTCACTCCAGGGAAAGAATTCAGGATGCGCAAAAGACTGTACGCGATTATCGCTCTTCGAAGTATACGAAAAATGTCAGTATTAGTAACACAGTAACACGCGGAATGCGCGAGGGATAAAAATCAGAGTTGCGCAGTGTACAAACGGGAACATAAAGATCAAAGTACCGACGCCAAGTGAGCTTACTGTTTCTTTAGCTATATACTGTGACAGAGTTGTGTGAAAATAGGCGCAACTAACTAACCGAAATTGAACGCGGAGAAGTTAGATAAGTGATAAAAAATCATAGAGTCGATGCGCCAAAGACAAGTTACCCCAAATTGGATTACGAGAAGAAATCTACCAGAACGTCCAGAACTAACGACAATTAGTAAGTGCAGTTTTAGGGATATGGGACCTGTTTTTTGAGATACTTACTTACCTATTAGGCTATTTGGGTGGATCGAATATAGTAATGAAATGCTTTGAGTTCAATTTACCTTCTAAAAGGGAAAGTTCGTAGTTTTCCATACGCCCAGAGGGTTTATATACGCATTAATTCCTCATTTTTTTTATTTATTCTAAATATAGTTTTGACAGCCCATTAATGCAATACGACCACGAAATAGATAAATTATTAATTTTTTACATTATTTCGGCTACCGTAACGAGCCATTAATTACTAAGAAGGTGATTTATTATGACAAGTAGAAGATAACTAACGTTAGGAATGTGACCCCGTGAGCCAACAAAGAACGATATATGGAAGGGGGGATCATATAAAATGCGACCACGCGAACAAAAGATGATGATTCGTAAAACAGAAGTCATTCAAGTAACATGTCCTCCCAGAGGTGTTTAAACTTTCATTCGATCAACATGTAGTGCAGAAAGATGAGAAGTGCTTGAATATAACATTTAGAAGTGCGGTAGCTATCAACCAAGTAACAGCTCTTGACTAGACAGTCATCAGTCATGAGTTTATTGACAAGTAATCATCTTGCAGTGAAATTGCGGAAATATTAAGAAACAAAATTCCAATCAAGTCAAACCGGAACTGCACGAGTAATGACTTCACAAAGTAAATACACAGTTGAACAGTATTTACCATTGATAATTATTATGTTATCAATGCTTCAAGAACGAGATAAGACACCTCTAACCTCTAACCGATAGTTCATGCTCTCATAGACTATCACCAATACGACTACAGTCTAATACACAGTGCGATATAAAGTAAATGAACAACTTTCGCGGAATTAAATGGAATAGTAATACAACGAAACTAATGTCCTGTAAAACAAATATCGAATGGATAAGTGTTGAAACCTAATGGTCTGTAGTAAGTTCATATATTTTTCTGGATTTATGTTTGGAAAAATTGAATCAATTATATTTTATGTTCCCATATTTTTCAAATAATATTTATCAACAGTCTGTTTAACAATTGATGGCATTTTTATTTATATTCAGTCCACTGATATTGAGAATGCCAAAAACTGACCTAATGTAAAATCTCAACTGTTCTTTGAGTATTGAATCATTTTATCAGTATATAGAACCGATGGAAATGCTATGTAACTATTATAAAATATATATGTATATTCCAAAGCATTTTCAAGTGCATTATTTAACAATCTTTCTGAGATCGGTACGTGCTTTTATCTAAACGCCCCACATTCCCTGTATTAAGAGAAAGGGATATTTCTTGAAGCCGCTCTCGAGAAATAATCTCGGTTCGACCATCCTCACTCAGTCGATGCTCTTATTACTCAATTTCTCAACCTAACAACAAAAGAGTGTTCAAGTGAAATGATTTATTCATAGTATTTGAAAATTCCTTGGCGTTTATGGGTCTTTCTTCGATGGGGAGTACTCTAAATGGAAGGCCAGTGGCTTAACATTCTTGCGTCAGTCTACCCTTCAGTGTCTCCATATGTCGTATCTGTCGGTTCATCAGTTGAACGATATGTTGATGGGTAGGACTGTCAGTCGGTCGAAGCCGTCGGCGGTTGGCCAGATCCGTGGGTCTGTCGAGTACAGCGGACAGTCAGGTTCGTCGGTCGGTTAAGTGTCAATCAGTCAGTCAGTCGGTAGCTCAGTCAGTCGGTATGTATATTAGATAGTCTGTCAGTACGCCCTCTGGTCCGTAGATCCGTTTGTCAGTCTACCCTTCAGTATATTCGTCAGTCAGACCATCTGTAAGTTCACCCATATGTCTATCCTTCAGTGCATCCGTCCGACAGTCTGGCCGATAGTCAGTCTTTTCAACCGATATTCCTCAGTTCGTTTGTTAATTATACGTACGTCGGACTGTCGGGTGGTCGTCAGTCAGTCGGTCTGTTTTCACTTTTATACAGTGCATTCCATTTAAAACGAGCCACCCTGAATAACTTTTGGTACAATGATTTTCAGGAAAAATAAAAAAACACGCCAACAATAGTATACAAGGGGACACATTTTGACATATTCACATTTGATGTTACTTCCACTATCGCACTCCCAGAGCATGTCACCATTTAAAAAAAATGAATAACCCTATATTGTTTCGCATTATCAGATGCTCCATGATGAGCAGATTTCAACAAAGTATAAAACATATGATCTGACGCATATGGTTCGGGAGCTACAAATTATTTGGTTGAAAACGAGCCACCCTGAATAACTTTTGAAACAATGATTGGCAGTAAAAATAAAAAAACAGGCCAACAATTTATACAGGAGGCTACATTTTGAAATATTCGTTCTAGAGGCAAATGAAGCAATAAATCAGAAAAAGATATTTTTTATTGAATTCTTGAATCAAAATCTGATGACTTGACAATGAGAAGAAAAAAATTTTCTATAGTAAATGTTCAAAAACGTTTCCACCAACTTCCATACAATGGTATAAAACTTTTTAACAGGGAAGAACTGATAAATATGGCTGAAAGGAAAAAACTTTTAATTAAACCGAATTGAAAATTGTCCAGTCTAAAGATAATTGAGTCTTAAACTAATGGTAACTGATTTTGAGTCGGCGCCAAACATACAATTATCGAAGATCATTATCTATGAAAGAAGTCATCAAAACGCAGCCGTGCATCTCGCTGCCATCATTTTACGCTTCACCTAATTCAATTTTCAGTTTGTTTGCCGACTCAAAATCAGTTACTTACATTAGTTTAGGAGCTCAATTATCATTTAGACTAAGAAGGTTTATTTTCTTTTTTCTTTTCAGTTGATTTTTCTGTCGGTTTAATTTTTGTTAAAAAGTTTTTTTTTTTACTTTTCAGTTCCGATTGTCGGTTTATTTTTTTTTTTAAACAGTTTTCATTTTTCTATTTTTTTTTGCTACAATCTACCAATTACTACGTACTTCGTTTTTTGATTACTTCCAAAATACTTACTTACCCACCTTACCTCAACTATTACCAGTTGAATAATATGATTATCTACTTTTACTATTTGTTGTAATATAAATTATTTTCATTGTTCTGGTTAGTTTATTTCATTACTTTGTATATCATTCTATCCTCTCATAAAATATACTGATTTTGACGGATGTGGAACAAGAATAATGTCAGTAGCGATCTGTCATTGTCAACTACGTATGTGTGTGCTGATGTTCACTGGTGAAAAATCAATTATCCCCTATTTTTCTACCCGTAAGGGTGGCTAATTCCTTTTGAAATCCAAATATGAGGTATACCCTATCTATTAAAAAAAGAATCATCCAAATCGAAGAACCCAGTACAAAGTTATACCTGATAGAATCGGTTAACGGACCAGTGATCAATATCCTTCATTTCGCTACCGTTAGGGGTGGATTTCATCCTTCAAATTCAAATGGGACCAAAGTCGAAGTACACCCTATCCACTGAAAAAAGAATTATCGGAATCGGACGCCTCAGTAAAAAGTTATGCGTGATCATACATAAAAAAATATGATGGAAAAACATAAAATATACGGGTCGAATAGAGAACCTCCTCCTTTTTGGTTTCGTCGGTTAACAAACGAGCTTCCATTGCCGCCCTCACATGGTTGAGAATCTCGGGAGTTATTTCTCTGCAATGCCTATTGATATTCTCTCTCAAATCTTCTAATGTTGTTGATTCTATCTCATACACTTCAGACTTCAAATGACCCCATAGCAATAAATCTACAGGAGTGAGATCCGGAGACCTTGGTGGCCATTCTGTAGGACCTCTTCTGCCAATCCAGCGACCAGGAAAATGATCATCCAAAAATTGTCGCACTGGAGCTGCATAATGAGGAGGTGCACCATCCTGCTGAAAAACTATTTCTTGTTCGAATAAATTCATATCCTCCTCAATTGCCCTATTGGTGCACGGTATCATTCGATTCTCCAACATATCCAAATATTTCTCACCAGTCAAATTACCATTGATAAAAAAAGGTCCTATGATGTGGTCACCTAAAATTCCTGCCCAAACATTCAGTTTTTGAGGTCGTTGGGTATGAATTCGACGGTATAAATGAGGATTCGTATCACTCCAATATCGACAATTTTGCCGATTCACCTCTCCATTCAAACTAAACGTACTTTCATCCAAAAAACAAATTTTATTCAAGAAATTCTGATGCAAGTTGATCCGTTCAGTGAGACTTTCACAAAACTCGATACGTCTATCGAAATCATCTTCGTTCAATTCATGAACTAGTCTAATCTTATATGGATGAAATTTGTACTTATGAAGGATCCTGAAAACATTTGTACGACTGATTCCTGATTCTCGAGATAACTTAGTAAGAGATTAGTCCAACGTGCCCTAAAACTGCAATAGAAATAGCTTCATCGTTGACAACTCCTGAGCGGTTATGCTTTTTAATGCTAACAGATCCAGTTTCCATGAATTTGTTCAATAATTCCGAAACGTATTTATTTGTATCGTACATTTCTTCCTGGATGATTATCATTGAACATACGGGCAGCACTCTGCACATTTCCATTCGGTAGTACAAACTCACTATTTCAATCCGTTCTCGAAGCGTATAAACTATTGCTTCTCAAGAATTCACAGAAACAGAAACACCATTTGTAACTTCACCTGTTAGGTAATCGTTATTGTAGAATGAGACAAGTACAAAATGAAGAGAATATCGAATTCAAACTTAACTAGGCAAAATAGGACTTTTTTGAAGTATACTTCAAAAAAACACCTATGAAACCTAGGTAACAGATTGTACAAAAGTTCATTCAGGGTGGGTCGTTTTCAATCAAATAATTTGTAGCTCCCGAACCATATGCGTCAGACCATATGTTTTATACTTTGTTGAAATCTGCTCATCATGGAGCATCTGATAATGCGAAACAATATAGGGTGATCCATTCAAAAGAAAATGGTGACATGCTCTGGGGGTGCGATAGTGGAAGTAACATCAAATGTGAATATGTCAAAAAGTGTCCCCCTGTATACTATTGTTGACGTGTTTTTTTATTTTTCCTGAAAATCATTGTACCAAAAGTTATTCAGGGTGGCTCGTTTTAAATGGAATGCACTGTATAATGAATCAGTAGGAATAACTTGTTTTCTATTATCATTACCGACCATTTCAACGGGAACTATCTATTCATGACTCTAGACCAAGAAACAGGTGTGCAATTCCGTATGCACCTCTTGCTCCCCTACTAATATTTATATCGCAAGGAAACCCGTATACCGTTTTCGATGTATTTTCTCACCTTTCTCTAACAATCCACCGAGAATTGTGAAATTTTCAATGAAACAACCCCTCCCAAAAATGTGAAATACCCCAACACCTTTTCGCTTAGTTTTCCGCGATATTTTTCATCGATTTTCGCCCCTCAATATTACAGAGTCAGTGGAAGGTGCAGTCGCGCGTGAAACCGTGATGTCTCAAGCCAGCTCGAGTTTCTAGGAAATGCAGTGATGGTCGTTGGACTCAGGATTAACAGGAGACTGGTGGTCATCGATGTTTTCAATATATTTTTGTGAAGGAAACACGTGAGTGAATTCATTTTATAGGTTAAAGAAATGTGACCTGTATTCTTTGTTTTGTCTCGGAATCAGCTGGCGAATGTTATGTTTGGTTTGATAGCGATCGGAAAATTGCAGTATTACTTTTCTGAAAATCCTAATTACAACCTGGCTCAGCATATTTTCTTCAAATACGGCCCTGCATGCAATACCATTCTTTTATCTCCCGTTCGTTCTATTTATTGAATTCTCTATTAAAAAAAACATCAATATTATTAAGCTATTCTCGAAAAAGAACATTACTTTCAATTCACTGCCGACATATCAAAGTATTTTTATTTATTATTCATTCTTGTATTCCCAATTCAATTTCCCAGAGATTGTTTCCATTTTAACGGAACGTAATAAAAAAATAAACGTAATAAAAAAGGTACTTAATCATTACCAAGTTGAGTTCTGTTGGTATAAAATATCCGAAACATTGAAGCATTTTCTAATTAAAAAAAAAGAAAGAATAGACGTGGCCAATCCATGATTGAAGTAAACAATAACATTTCACTATATTAAATTTACAAAAGCAAGAAATGTGTTCGCTAGGTAATAGTGGTGGATGGTGGAGTTAAACTGAACAGTTTATGAAAAACAGAGTGTAAAAAACTATTCAGTTTACGCATCAATTGATTGAGAGAACTGCTATTGGGTAAGAACTTAGTTTTATGATATCATAGACGTGATTATTGAATCTCTTGAAATATAAAGACACAAAATGCTGGATCTTGCTAATATTTTTGTTTTTGGATAAGGGGAAAATTTTTTTTATTTTTAATAGTTATGGCCGATACTTGATGAAAATTCATATTAATGCAAACAAAACGAAACTTACTTCAAATGATTGTCACTAAACGGGGTTTACAAAACCAAATAATTCAACAAAAAATAATTTTAATCATTGTCCGCGATGACTTAAATCACTTCTTCACGGCTTAAATGAAAGCTTGCCTTTAAAAAGGTTTTGTATTAGTTATTTTATTTTTTACTTTTAAGTTGGTTCGCCTTAATCTGTTCATTTCTAATAGAGCATCGTTATTACAAGGCCTCTTCCCTGTAAGTTTTGAGCTGAAGGAAATCATGATCTCCGACCCCAAAAACTTCTACATACCAATTTTGAATAGAATCTGACCATAATCACAAAACTCGTCCGCCATCCTGAAGTCGGCATCTTGAATTTATAGATTTTGACAAAAAATTCATACTGTGGAAATAGTCCATTTCTCAAAGGTGGAGTAGTGTACTAGGGTGAAGGAAAAACTTCTCCACAAATAGTTATCGAAGATTTTGGTTTCGAAACATGTTTGGATATTCTTAAATTAAATATTCGATAACTATTTGTGGAGAAGAACCTGAAAACCGCCACATACCAATTTTGAATTAAAATGACCATAATCAGAAATCTCGTCCTCCATCTTGGGGATGCCATCTTGAATTCATGAATTTCGACAAAAATTCATAATATTCGACCCCGAAAACCCTCTCGCATACCAATTTTGAATCGAATTGGATCATAATCACAAAACTCGTTCTCCATCTTGGGGAAGTCATCTTGAATTTATGAATTTCGACAGAAAATTCCATAATCTCCGACCCCGAAAACCCCCACATACCAATTTCGAATCGAATCGGACCATAATCACAAAACTCGTCCGCCATCGTGAAAATTATGAATTTTGACAAAAAAATTCATAATCTCCGACCCCGAAAAACCCCCACATACCAATATTGAATCACTCCGGACCATAATTACAAATCTTGTCCGCCATCTTGGAGCCGCCATTTTGTTTTTTCTCGAACAAAAATTCCATAATGCTTTGTCACATGAATTATGTACACCTGCCAAATTTCAAATTAATCGAACGACTAGTCGGTCGAAATCCACTTGCAAAATTTGACCCAAACTAACAAACAAACGAACTAACACTAACAAGTAAAAACTAAATAAAAGCTTGTAATAATGTGGGATCATTGTTGAGTTTTACAAATATATCTGAATTCAAGAAATATGAAGTTCTCTGTATGTAATCGTCTTTATAAAATTCAATCACAGTTTTTCCTTTGTTAGCACTTTTGAAAATGATGTTATTTTCAATAGATCCATAGACTTTTTCTTTAGTCATTTTAAATTATTGTTTCATATACCTACTATGTTGACTTAGAATTATATTCACCTAATGTATAGCGAAACACGTGTCGTGGTTTTGTAAACCCAGTTTAGTGAAAATCATTAATGATTGAGTCCTTTCGTTTTGAAATATTATTCTTGCTTTTCATTTCTGAGTCTGGTAAATATAATTTGAAGAAGTTGCTGTTTATGGTTTTGAGATTTTTGCCGCCAACATGGATCTACAATCAAACTTTGGGTGGGTTATCGAATATGTTTGGATTCATCTTAGTTTAAAGAAAGTTTTTTTGATATAGATATCCAAGTTTTTGTTCCAAATACTTTCCCAGAGCAAGTCAATTTTAGAGCACAAGAATATATCATGCATAATTGTTCTCATTCCAGTTTTGTAGTAGTATTTAGAAACCTGCGATAAATCTTTTCAGACTTCAAATAACCATCACGTGCTCATTGGTTTTATAATGGCTTCAGAACATTCTCCATATCCAAACAAAAAAAAACTGGCGATGAAGAGTCATGATGGATACCTAAAACCAAAATCAAGGCCTAAAACATTTTTTTTTTACATCAAAGACAGTTGCTCTTATGAGCAACAATAATAAAACAGTATACACATCAATTAATTGAGAGAACTTCTATTGGGTAAGAACTTAGTTTTATGTTTTCAGAGAAGTATTTATTGAATCTCTTAAAATATAAAGACACAAAATTGCAGTGCTGGATCTTGCTGTTATTTTATTTGGATGAGGGGATTTTTATTTTTTATAGATGCGGCCGATACTTGCTGAAAATCCATATTAATGCAAACAAAACGACACTCACTTCATTAAATGATTGTCTCTAAACGGGGTTTACAAAACCATGACATGTTGGTAAAATAATGTGGGATCATTGTTGAGCTTTACAAATATATCAGAATTCAAGAAATCTGAAGTTCTCTGTATCAATATACAGGGTGATTCAAAAGTACTTTGACAAACTTCAGAAGGTGATTCCTCACAATATTTTAATATGAATTGTCCGGATAAATATATGTCCAGGAACGCTTCGTTACCAAGATACAGAGTGTTAAAATTTTATTTTTATTTTCGTTTTTTTTAAATAACTTTCGAAATACTGACCTTAATTAAACGAAAATAGGTATTGAGAGGTTATTTGCGGTGTTGAATTCGAACCTGATGTTATTATTGCCACCTACACGTCTTTTTCTTTTTTGAAGATTCATAACTTTTTTGAGCTTACTTCTAGTACATTTTTCAGTGAAAAAAATCAATTCCTCTATCATATCTACGTAAAAAAACTACCCATGTTACAAGTCGCTATAAGCAACCGTTTTCTAGATATTTGGACTTGAAAATTTCAAGTCGTTTATTTGATAATCGATGCGTGTTGAAGTTATTACCATTATTTTGCATTTTTCACAAGGATGCTTAGGAAATGAATTTTACGTTCAAGTAAGTAGTTTTGGTAATTACATATTATGTGACAGTCGAACGTTTTGTTGTTTTGTTGAAGTTTCTGTAAGTTTTGAAACACCAATTTTGAAAAAATGGTTTATTAAAAAATAATGCTCATTTAGCCGATATGCATTTCGTTTATGGCCTTGCGGATGGCAATGCAAGACGTATTTACCAGGAGCGATTTCCTAATCGAGTACTGCCTCCAGCTCCAACATTTACCAGTCTCCATCGTCGTTTGGCAGAAACAGGTAGCTTTAAGAGGGCAGCTGATATTATTGGAAGACCACGAGCAGTCCGAACCCCAGAATTGGAAGAAGCTGTTTTGAACGCTCTCGAGGAGAATCCAGAAACAAGTACAAGAATAATTGCTGAAGCTCTCAATTCTACTTAGTCCACAGTTTGGAGAATTATCCACGATCGACACTTTTATCCATACCATATTCAAAAGGTACAAGCTCTTTCGCCACGAGACTTTTCCCAACGCATTACTATGTGTCAGTGGTTTTTGAGAAAATTGGCTGAAAATCCAAAATTTTTAAGAAATGTACTCTTTACGGACGAGGCAAACTTATCCCGAAATGCTATGACAAAGTTTCATAACAACCATGTTTGGGCTGTGGAAAATCCGCACGCAGTTAGCGAAAGACATCAGTATCAATTTTCTGTAAATGTATGGGCGGCAATAATTGATAATTACTTGATAGGTCCTTTCTTTCTTCCGTTCCTACTGAATGGCGCAACTTACAGAGACTTTTCAGAAAATGAATTGCCGGGACTACTCCAGAATGTACCATTAGAAATTCGTATCCGCATGTGGTTTATGCATGATGGGGCTCCGGTCCATTTTAGCGTTGTAGCCAGAGACTGTCTATCCAAATCGATGGATCGGTAGGGATGTAGAAGAACCTAACCAAGGTCCCCAGATCTAAACCCGCTAGATTCCCATTTTTGGGGACATTTGAAGTCACTAGTTTATAAAACTCCAGTAGCGAACGAGGAGGATCTAAGAAACCGAATAGTAGACGCCTGTGAAACAATAAAAAACACACCAATAATTTTTGAGCGGGTACGAGATTCAATGACTAGAAGACTGAATGCCTGTATCTTCGCTGAAGGTGGACACTTTGAACAATTTATTTGAATACAATTTAGTTTCCTTCATTTTATTTTATTCTCCATATTCAAAATTTCTTAAAATAAAATGTTGATATTTCTTGCAAATTTCATTGAAACAAATACAGATTTTGCACCCTTGATACAAAAATAACTATTTCAAACGAGTAAAAATAAATAGATTAACCAAAACTACTTACTTAAACGTCAAATTCACTTCCTAAGCATTCTTGTGAAAAATGCAAAATAATGGTAACAACTTCAACACGCATCGATTATCAAATAATCGACTTGAAATTGAAATCCAAATATCTAGAAAGAGGTTTCTTAAAGCGACTTGTAACAAGGGTAGCTTTTTTACGTAGATATGATAGAGGAATTGATTTTTTTACTGAAAAATGTGATAGAAGTACGCTAAAAAAAGTTATGAATCTTCAAAAGAGAAAAAAACGCTTGGTGGCGCCCCCTACGAGTAAGAGCAATAATAACATCAGGTTCGAATTTGACACTTCAAAAAACCTCTCAATACCAATTTTCGTTTATTTCGAAAGTTATTTAAAAAAAACGAAAATAAAACTTTAACACCTTGTATCTTGGAAACGAAGCGTTTTCGGGCATATATTTATTTGAACAATTCATATTTGAATATTGTGAGGAATCACCTCCTGAAGTTCGTCGAAGTACTTTTGAATCACCCTGTATACCTACTACTACATACCTTGACTATTTAACATGATACATCTTGATTGTTGAGTTAGAATTATATCCACCTGAAGAAGCTATTGTATAATGAAACACGTGTCGTGGTTTTGTAATCCCAGTTTAGTAAAAACTTGCTTTTCATTTCTGATGTCTGGAAATATAATTTGAAGGAGTTGCTGTTTATGGTTTTGAGGATTTTTGCCTGCCACCATGGATCTACAACTTTGGGTGCGTTATCTAATATTTTCAGAAATACATCCTTTCCCGATTAACAATTTGAACCCATTTGGATAATCTTAGTTCCAAGAAAGTTCTGTGGAGGTTCTGTGGTGGTTAGTTTGAAATACCCAAGTTTCTTCATTCAAAATACGCTCCCAGAACTATTCAATTTTAAAGCACTTCTGATGACAGGATTACAGCATCTATAATCGTTCTCATTCGAGTTTTGTAGTAGTATTTAGAAACCTACGATAAATCTTTTCAGTCATCAAATAACCATCACGTGCTCATTGGTTTTAAAACATAACTGGCGTGAAGAGTCATGTCTACTCAAGAACTGTATAGATCAAGGCCTAAAACATTTTTACTCAGAGCCAGTTGCTTTATGAGCAGCAAAAATAAAAGAGTGATTGCTGATAAGCTAAAATCCTTCTTTAGCTGCGAAATCACACTAGGGCTTTGGATTTGGAGGACTTTTTCGTTAAGAGGACCCGTTTTTAAAATCCTTTTTTTTATCTGAGTTGTATACAGCTCTTAATGTAAGGCACCTGCTTGTGTTGAAAAAATTCATTTTGGAAACAAAATGGAAAAGTAAAAAATAAAAAAAATTGAGAATCGAATGTACTCTCTCTGAAAATAATAAATAATAGTTCATTGATCTAGTGAAACGAACTTTTAAACAAGGTATTTTTTGAGGATACTGTATAATATGGATCGTGCAAATGTTGGTCATGATCACTAAATGGAATCTTATTTCTCAAACGGATCTCGTGGTATTCCAAGGCAACCTTGATGATATAGTTTATTACGTGAAATTAGCACATTTTAACTCCGACTGGTATTCGAAAGATCATTCATTCAATATTACTCAGTACTACCGGTCGTACTTGAGTTCGATTGAAGTCATTTACGCATTTTATGATAATGTTCGAAGGTCCACGTGTTCAAGATTCTTGCATACTTTTTCTACTCGGATACAGCAAAAAATATAATGGAATCCATAAAAAATTTCTATTATGAGATGTGACCGTACTTGATAGCCAATAGATTTCATTTGAGATTTTTCTTATCACGCGTAAGGACGGGTCCGATTCCTGTTCATGGACTATTTTTTTTAATCGGTTCGAGATACAAAATCTTTTATTTTATAGTGATATATTTTTAGGTTTTTGGGTGAGGTTGAGAGAAGGAATGATCACTGTGAATGAATGAAATTATCAAATATCATTCGTGCTAGAGGATTTTATCGGAATTTTTTTTAATTTTCCCTCAAGCAATTTTTCTCTAGGAAATTTAACTTGTGCAATTTGCGGCCTTATTATCGAAAATTAAACCACTCAAGCTTCGCTTCCGTGGTATAATCAGATGATAATGCTGCAATCGCAATCAGTAAAATCCCTCGTTATCTTTGAGCCAATCAAATGGCCGAAATTTCGAACAGAGAACCAATCAGATCAGTTTTATAGTGATAAAACGTCTTCTCGCTGTTTTATACTTATAAAACCACCAGTAGATACGATATTGTTTTGCGATTGAACCACACTATGTCCTGTCATTATATGTCATCGCATTCAATTCATATATTATATACCGGGTGTCCACGGAAGGTGGCTCGCCCCTATAACTTTTTTGTTTTCAGAGATAATGAAATGAAATTTGGAGGATCTGTTTAATGCATAAAACTGTATTTTTGGACAAGTAACTCAACTTCATGCAAATTCCGGATTCACGGAAAGTGACATAAACTTTCGATTTTTAAATAGGACACCTGGTATATTTTCAGTTTTTTTGTCTACATATGACATTTAAAATACAACCATGTATCATTTGTAACTGTTTGTAATTTTTTTTTTTTTTTTGAAATTAATTTTTATTCTAGATGGCTATTTTAAATAACCAAAACCAAAATTTAAAAATACAACTTTACTTTTTCGATAAAATGTTTCAGCTATGTACGTTTGATTTTAAAATTTTTATTATTTTTTTTTTAAAGGCAACATTTCGCGGTTAGAAAAAAAAGAGCATTTTATTACGATTAATTTGATATCGCACTCTATTAGGTTGTGAGAAAACTTTCGATAAAAAACTGAAAATATCATAACGTTAGAACTTTTCTAAAATGAAGCAACTGTTGAAAATGAAATAATTATATTGAAACTACCTATTTACATATCTTTAGGGTTCCAGATGTTCAAAGTGACCTCCAACTTGTTGCTGACTTTTCTTATTGTTGCTCTTTCAACGTTTCTCTACTGTCTTGGTGTAATTCTATGAATAGCTGCCCTTACTTTGACCTCTAATTCATGTCGTGTGGCAGGAGGTACATCATAAACCTCGTTTTTAATAGACCCCATAAAAAAAATTTAGAGGTGTAAGGTCGGGTGACCTGATTTTTTTTAAAAAGGAATAAATTAAGGTATAAATTGAAAACAACCCTGTTTTACCTCGCCGGCCACCTAACTGGACCCATATTTCCAATGCAGTTTCCGTATGTTTCATGCAGATATTCAGTAACTGCCCTCAGGTTGTGTGGTGGAGCACCATCTTGTTGATAAAATAATCCAACTCGATTTATTAATGGAACTTCGTCCAAGCATTGCTCAATTTCCTGCGTGAGGAAACTTAGATATATTGCCCCTGTCAGGACACCGTCAAAAATTATAGGGCCTAAAATTCTGTTCCCTAAAATCCCAACCCAACAATTGAAACCAAACCGTTCTTGGAAATTTCCTTCCTCCATCGGACCAATATCGCTTATTATTTCTGTTGAAATGTCCCAAATTAGTGAAACGGCTTTCGTCATATGGAAATGTGTCATTCTCCAAATATTTTCCAAAGAACCAATTGTAATACTCAAGTCTCCTTGCATTATCGTTTTGGTACAGGTGCTGGTGTAGTTGATATTTAAATGAATGATATTTATGTATCTTCAAAATGTTAGCTGCAGAAGACCTCGAAATGTCACATTCTCTTGCGATCTTCCTGAGTGACGTATTAATATTTACTTGAACGTAAGCCAGAACATCTCTTTTTTTTTCTTCACTCACAACAAACGAATCGTTCCCATCATTATCAGGTTTTGGAAAATAGTGACGCCGATCAGGATATCTCTGTGCGTAGAGACGTGCATCATCGGTTGAATTTTGCCTACACTCTCCAAAAACTAATAACATATCAACTTTTTCAGTTCTTGTATAAATATTGTTATTTTCCATGATTTTCAAACAATGAGGTAAACGATAACTACCTAATTGACTTTGTAGAAGAGATATAAAATAATATGTTGACACGTCAATTTTTACCGCAACAATATAATGATTTTGTTTCAGTTGTGTTGGTCACATGCTACCCGATGATTTTACATCTTATTTCAATCTCGATAAGATTCTTCATTTAACGAAAGTTCTAACGTTATATTTTCAGTTTTGTATCGAAAGTTTTCTTAAAACCTAATAGAGTGCGGTATCAAATTAATCGTAATAAAATGCTCTTTTTTGCTAACCCGACGAGCCACCATGTTGCCATTTGAAAAAAAACTAGTAATACAAATTTTAAAATCAATCATCACATAGCTGAAACATTTTGATCAAAAACATAAAGTTGTTTTCAAAACATTTTAGGGAAATTAGTTATTTGAACGTATCCAAAGCCCTCTAGAATAAAAATATATTTCTAAAAAAAAATAAAAAAAACTGTTACAAACAGTAACAAATGATACATGGTTGTATTCTAAATGTCATATGGAGACAAAAAAACTGAAATGGTGTCCCATTTAAAAATCACTTATAAAATGTATGTCACTTCCGGTGAATCCGGAATTTGCATGGAATTGAGTTACTTGCCAAAAAATGCAGTTTTATGCATTAAACAGATCCTCCAAATTCCATTCCTTTATCTCCGAAAACAAAGTTATAGGGGCGAGCCACCTTCCGTGGACACCCGGTATAATTCAATTCCTATAAGGAAACAGGAAATGCAAAATTGATTAAATAAGGGATTTTGAGCCCATTACATACAGTGATTTGATATTGAAATTCAAATAAATATCTTTTTCAGCCTGTTAAATGAGCCAAGTAAGGCAGTGAATCATTCAATTCCCATATTCTCAGACAATCAGGAAATTTTGAGGAGTAGAGGTTAGGTAACCTCACCCAAAAGCCCGCTAACCAGAGACATCACCGTTATTAGAGCGCACCATAAGTCCCCTAGGAAACATGGAGGGTTAATTTATCAAGCTCTGGACCTATTCCAGGAAAGAGCAAAAGAACCTTCCAGAGCCAATTAGAACACTGCTAAAATTTGCATATATTTTATTTGCTAACTATTTCCAACCAGTTTTTTGGTTTTTTTTCTGGTCCTTACAAAACGTAATAACCCACGCAAAACCTTTGGCACTATTAATAATATAATAATAATAATGTTTATTGACATAAATAAAAAATGTTTACCCTCAGGTGAAATGCAATAAACATGGTTGAGTCACAGAAGTGTATAACAACTATGAGTTGTTATACTACCTTTGCGTGAGTATATATGCTACTACACATTGAAATATTATTACAAAAAAAAATAAAGGTAATTGTTAGTTGAGGAATAACATAGTTAAAAATAGGAATGACAGTATCAATGAATATTGAATTATAAAATATCTAAATATATGTATACATATAATAAATGCAATAAAATCTCAAAAACGAAGGTAAAATTATATGAAATAATCCAACAATAAATGTAGAATTTCATTCAAAAACGAAGGTAAAATTATAAGAAATAATCCAACAATAAATGTAGAATTTCAGCTACAAATGGATACTTTTATTAAAATACATTCACCATGTCAAAATTGTGTTAATATACATTCACTAAGTTTTGTTGAAAAAAATTATAAAAACCAAATTAGTACAATTGATGGGTAACTGAGACATATGCATCATGACGAGACAAATATATATATATATATATATATATTTTTATCAATGATATAAATCATGAATACATTTTTTTGATTAAAATTCATAAAAAAGTTATCTCTTATTTTCCACAATCCACATTTTTATCTTTTTTTTAATTTGGACATGTTATAGTTATTCTTCAGGTAATCCGGTACCATATTATATAACCTAGGTCCCAGGTATGTTGCATTCCGCTGACCTATGGTTTTGTTACAGCACGGTATTACGCTTTTATTTTTATTTCTTGTGTTATGGCTGTGGTTTGAATGTTCTAAGATGATATTTCCTTTTTTGACATTTTTCCAAATATTCCAACAGAAAAGTTGTCTGACATCGAGAAAACTGGATTCTTTGAACAAGTTATCTCTTGGGTAAGTGTGAGCCTTATGATAAATAATTTTTATTATATTTTTCTGTAAGACATTCAATTTTTCCAAATAATTATCACTTACTCCACCCCATCCCACTATACCGTATTGTAATTGCGATTCAACTAATGCAAAATATAATATTCTTAAATTTGGGGTATCCAAAAAATCTCTCATATATGTGTATTTGTATAGCATTCCCCTCAATGTTTTTACTATATTGTCAATTTGCAGGTTCCATCTCAAATGCCGGTCTATTATGATGCCGAGATATTTCATCGACTTCTCTTCTGGTATTTCATAACTCTCTCCTGTTTTTAGAGGTCCCATATTTGGTAGTCCATTTGTGTAGGAATAGAATGGCAAGTATTCAGTGTTAATTTATTACCTCTAAACCATTTTTCTATTTTCAGAAAATCAGTTTCTACAAGATCCTTTAGTTCCGGCATTGAATTGGATTTATACAGTATGGCTGTATCGTCTGCAAAGCTCAGGATATTTCCTTGTGTTTTCATGTCGAGTAGACCGTTAATATAGATAGTAAACAATAATGGTCCCAGTACAGTACCTTGTGGGACTCCATAGGAAACATTCTCGTATTGGCTGGTTGCACCATTGATGCTTACCCTCTGTTTTCTATCAGTCAAATAACTTTTAATAATTCTATAAAAATTTCCTCTTAGGATATTTTTTTAAATTATTTATTGTGGCAAACAGTGTCGAATGCTTTCGAAAGATCAACGTATATGCACAAGGTAGCCTTTTTTTTATCCAGTGCTTCATAAATATAGGATGATAAAGCGAGTATTTTATCTTCCGTCGATTTTCCTTCTCTAAATCCAAATTGTTTATCCGAGAGAACTTGATGTTTATTCAGAAAAGACAACATTCTTTTTTCAACCGACGAAACCAAAAAGGAGGAGGTTTCTATTCACCCGTATTTTTATTTTTTCCATCATATTTTTTTATGTATGATCACGCATAACTTTTCACTGAGGCGTCCGATTCCGATAATTCTTTTTTCAGTGGATAGGGTGTACTTCGAATTTGGTCCCATTTGAATTTAAAAGATGAAATCCAGTTCTCAGGGTAGCGAAATGAAGGATATTGATCACTCACCCTCTGAATTCTGGTCCGCTAACCGATTCTATCAGGCATAACTTTGTACTGGGTTCTTCGATTTGGATGATTCTTTTTTTAATAGATAGGGTATACCTTATATTTGGATATCGAAAGGAATTAGCCACCCTTACGGGTAGAAAAATAGGGGATAATTGATTGTTCACTAGTGAACATTGGCACACACATACGTAGTTGACAATGACAGATCGCTACTGCCATTATTCTTGTTCCGTCAAAATCAGTATATTTTATGAGAGGATGGAATGATATACAAAGTAATGGAATAAACTAACCAGAACAACGAAAATAATTTATATTACAACAAATAGTGAAAGTAGATAATCATATTATTTAACTGGTAATAGTTGAAGTAAGGTAGGTAAGTAAGTATTTTGGAAGTAATCAAAAAACAAGTAGGTAGTAATTGGTAGATTTCAGCCACAAAAATTGAAAAATAAAAACTTTTTACAAAAAAATTAAACCGACGAAATACGGAACTGAAAATAAAAAATAAAACTTTTAACAAAAATTAAACCGACGAAAAAATCAACTGAAAGCAAAATAAACTAAACCTTGTTAGTCTGAATGATATTGAGCTCCTAAACTAATGTAGTAACTGATTTTGAGTCGGCGCCAAACAAACTAGCAATTGAATTAGGTGAAGCGTAAAATGATGGCAGCGATATGCACGGCTGCGTTTTGATGACTTCTTTCATAGATAATGATCTTCAATAATTGTTTGTTTGGCGCCGACTCAAAATCAGTTACTTACATTAGCTTAGGAGCTCAATTATCATTTAGACTAAGAAGGTTTATTTTATTTTTTGCTTTCCAGTTGATTTTTTCTTTGGTTCAATTCTTTGTTAGAAAGTTTTTTCAATATCTTTTCTACGATTTTAGATATGTTAGAGATAACACGCACTCAGATATACAGTGCGGCTTTTAATAGTCCCCCTCCCCCTGTTTTGATCGGTTCGACGTAGTACAATGAAAATGAAACATACGAATGATATCACCGATACTACTTTTTGAAATGAAAGACAATGTGATTGCCCGATAGATGGCACGGGGGGAGCACATCAACTTGAAAATTTCAAATAGCATGGGGGGTCAAGTGGCACATCGTTGCAAAGATAATTCAATTATCTTTTCAACCATCCTATTTTTTTTTTGAATTTCGTTCGAAGGTTTTTTCACAATATGCATTTGAAATGTCAAATGTAAGTGCGGATCTGAATTGTACTGTTACCTCAATACCTTTTGAACAGTTTGATGTGAAACAATGAGACATGAAATTTATTAATGGTATTACCGGTCCTACTTTTCAGAGAAAATACATTATAATTACCCGACAGAGGGCTCGGGGGGCACATCAACTTGAAAATTTCGAAAGACTTAGAGGTCGATTTGCAAATCGTTGAAAAGGTAATTAAATTTTTCTTTCAACTAGGTTGTTCTACGGAATCACAATTGCGAATGCGGATTTTTATAGTCTTCCCCCCCCTGCACCCCTCATTGTTAACTTTTGAACGTTTCGACATAGAACAACGGGACCAAAACAATTTTGAATGATATCACTACTCTTTGAAATAGAAGACATTGTGATTGCTCAATAGATGGCGCGGGAGGGGGCACATCAACTTGAAAATTTCAAACAGCATGGGGGGTCAAATGGCACATCGTTGTAAAGATAATTTAATTCTCTTTTCAACCATCCTATTTAATTTATAATTCGTTCAAACCTTTTTTCACAATATGCATTTGAAATTTTGTTATACTTGACATTCTAATATAAACGATATCTACAGTTTATTTTTTAATACAATACTATACGCCTTAGAATTGACAGGTCCAATTATTCAAATGAAAACGAATTCTAATATAAAATCAATTTGGGCTACTAAATCAATAATCGATGGAGGTAGGAGGTTGGCCGACCTATTTTGGCTGATGAGTAATTCTAATAACGAACAACTGAATCATGACTATAAAGAACTGAAAAAAGAACATAGGCGTAACATAAATCAGGTTAAATTCAAATATACCCAAGACAAAATCAACAGTTCTATTGATCTACAAGAAACGCAAAAAATAGTTTGGTAAACAGTTAAAGCTAAAACCAGAAAAACAAAAAGTGAACATCCGGTTCAAATAAACATCAACGGTAAAACAACCACTGACCCTCTCATAATATCAAATGCTTTTGCCAAGCATTACTCTGTAAATGTGACAAGCATAATTGAATCAAAGTTTGGAAATAATTCAACTGAAGAATGTACCAAAATATCCCCAACACTTTTTACTTTTCTCCAGTACACGAGCAAGAAATCATCTCAGTGATTCAGGAACTAAAAAACAAAAATTCAGTTGGTGTGGACTGCCTATCCACCGATGTATTGAAAGAAATGAACGAATATATTGCCAAACCATTGGCACATATAATTAACTTCTCAGTTGAGTCTGGAGTATTTCCTGATATGTTGAAAATTGGAAAAATAATTCTTATTCATAAACAACAAGATCCACTTTTACTTGATAATTATAGACCAATAACTATTCCTAGTGTAATTAGTAAAGTGATCGAGCGCTGTATATTCAATAAAATATTTCCTTTTTTGTTGAAATACAATATAATCAGCAAATCACAAAATGGTTTCTATCCTGGCCGATCAACAGAAACTGCCGCCGTTGTCTTCATGGAATACGTCTACAGACGTATGGGTGATGGAAAGTATGTAGGAGCATTGTTTTTCGACCTCACCAAAGCATTTGACTCGATAAACTTCAGATTCATTGAAGAAAAGCTCTACTCCATAGGCATTCGGGGCAACTTCATTTCGTGGATTATGTCATTTATGAGTTCCAGAAGGATACTGGTAGAACTGAGGAACAGCAAGTTAGCTTCTTACGAAATGGGCCTGGGAGTCCCACAGGGATCAGTTCTGGGACCATTAATATTTCTTTTGTTCATTAATAATATGCCATTTCATAAACGTTCTGAATGTCTAATCCTGTTTGCTGATGATACAACTATAGCTGAGGAAGCTGATAACCCCTCAGATCGACAGATTAAACTATCAGTAATAACAGATCAATTCACGGCCTGGTGTAGAACAAATAGATTAGTGGTAAATGGCAAAAAAACAATCCTCATGTAATTCTTTGGTAGGAAAACTCATACTGGTCCGATAAACGTGCGCGTTGAAAATAATATCGTTGAATCCTCAAATACCACAACATTACTAGGAATACATATAGATAAAAAATTGAACTGGAAGCATCACATCGACCATGTATGCAAGAGAGCTTCCAGTGGCTACTATGCTATACTCCAGTTAAAAAATGAACTTGATCGACCAACTCTCCTAAATATCTACTACGCTCTTATTCATTCACATTTATCCTACAACATAATTCCGTGGGGGGACGCCTCAGAAATCAATAGAGTATTCGTAACTCAAAAAAGGGTTATGAGGCTAATATTCAATATGAAGAAAGTGGACTCCTACAGATCGTACTTTCAGGAACACCATATTATAAATGTTCCCTGTATGTATATATACAGCTGCATTTGCTATATTGAACGCAATTTGAAAGATTCAGCGAAGAACTCATACATACACCAATATCCACCCAGATACGCTGATTTAATTAGAATCCGAAAACACGCAACAAGTTTGTATGAAAAAACTCCTTCACTGGCAGGAGCAAAATTATTCAACCACCTATCTTCTGACATAAAAGATGTCAAGCCTTTAAAATCATTCAAAAAAAAACTCAGGTTATTCTTAACGACCCATAGTTTCTAATCCACCATAGAATATCTCAATTTCAGGTGATCGAAAAACTGTAAACTGTACATATCAATTTACTTTGTGGGGATTTTTTTTGAATTTTGTATTTTTATATTGTTATAGTGGTAACCTATGCTTATATGTAATCTTATTTTATATTTTATATAATCCTATGTTGTTATGATGTATCGTTATATTATTTGATGTTATATATGTACACACTGCTACTTAGTGACCTATTTTATATTTCTATGTCACAACTCTGTGGCTCCATAACTTGTGTGGTTCTTTATTGAATCTCCGAATATAAACTCCAATATATTAAAATTTCTGTCATTTGTACATTGACGTAATGGACTATATGCCCATTGTGACCTATCCCAGATCATGTATTTGATCATAAAGGACCAATAAATATTCTATTCCATTCTATTCTATTTCAAATGCATATTGTGAAAAAACGTATTAACGAAATTGAAAAAAACCTAGATTGTCGAAAAAGAATTGAGTTTTCGTTTCAATGATGTGCCACTTGACCCCCCATGTTATTTGAAATTTTTAAGTTGATGTGCCTTCTCGCGCCATCTATCGGGCAATATGCTGTATGGGGTCGGCTTTAGAATAGCCCCATGTTAAATCCTGCCTGTCGTAAGAGGCGACTAAAAAGGATAACCGTAGGTGGAAGATGATCTCATCGCCCGGTGAAATACCACCATATCGACTTTGTGTGCTGTGAAATGGATCATTCCATGTTTCAGTGTTCGGTCGATACTTTCCGGTCTCCCTCTTTCCTTTTCCCCAATTCCTCCTTCATTTTCAGGTGCATCCTAATAGTAATAATGATGAAGTCTCCTAGAGTAAAACACTCCGGAAGCAAAATAACTCTCCATTCGGATTTCCGGGCGAGAGGTACTCGAGGGGACTCAACATTAAAGATTAATTTTTGCAACATCCGCGGACTCAAAAAGAACATCAATGACGTCCACCATCACCTACAGACGAAAAAACCGGATATTCTGGCTCTAACAGAAACACAAGTAAACTCGTCCACCAACAAGGTCCATATGCTTTGTCCTGGTTACGAACTCCATTCTCGATTCAGGCTCAAAGGTGGAGTCTGCCTTCACGCTAAGGCTAACCTTTCATGCCAGCGTGAAGAGAGTTTGGAACCGAAAGACTTTGATGTGATGTGGTTCAAGCTATCTGATACCAAACTGACTAAGTTCCTCTGCTGCCTTTACCTATCACCTAATGAACCTTCATATAACGACCTCTTTGAGTTTTTATCACTCAAACTGGACTACATTCAGGAGAACCATCCAACAGCTGAAACCATAACCATGGGAGACTTTAATGTACATAACGCTGCCTGGCTCAAATTCTCTAACAAAACAGATGATGCGGGTCGTCAAGCCGAGGCCTTCGCCATCACTCATGGTCTAGAACAACTGGTCGAGCTACCAACCCGCATCCCTGATGTCAACAACCAGTCTGCCAATACCCTAGATCTTTTCTCACCACCAATCCTGACCCGTATAGAATAGAAGTTTGTGCCCCACTTGGAAACTCTGATCACACCCTCATCTCCACAACATGCTCTTTCCATTTACCATCGAGCTGCACAATACCACCCCGTCTCATGTGGCATTACAATTCGGCCGACTGGGAAGGTCTTCGTATGTTTTTCTTAGCGTTTCCATGGAAGAGAGTTTGTTTCTCTTCAGTAGATCCAACACGATGTGCTGAGACAATTTCTGAAATCATCATGTTGGGGATGCAAACCTAAATACCGAATACCAAAAGAAGAACATCATCCGATAAGACCTGGTTTAACAGAAACTGCTCTAGAGCTGTGGCTTCCAAACAGGCAGCATACCATCGATGGCTTGAAAATCCGGGCCCTGAGACCAGAGCAGCATATGTCGAGGCTAGAGGCATATGCAAAGAGACAATAGAATGCTCAAAAGATGCCCACAATGCCAAAATAAGATCAAAACTTGCTGAATGTCCTAACGGATCCCGTTCATTTTGGTCTTTCGCCAAAGCTGTGGGAAGAAACTTCACTTCCAGCTCATTTCCTCCTCTAACCAAAGAAGATGGAACACTAGCAACGACCGCCCAGGAAAAAGCCAATATCTTTGCGCACCTATTTGCTGGAAATTCCACTCTGGATTCATCGGGAAAACAACCCCCGAACATTACACCTATTGACAGTCACATGCCCGAGATCACCTTTCGCCAACGTACTATCAGAAAGATTTTGCTGGGTCTCAACACCAACAAAGCCTGTGGATTTGACGGAATCCCGCCGATTGTTCTCAAAAAATGTGCCCCCGAACTAACACCCGTTCTTTGCAAGTTGTTCAACCACTCTTACAATTTGGGGGTATTTCCGTCCAATTGGAAAATTGCAAAAGTACAGCCAGTCCCTAAAAAAAGCAAAAAGGCCCTACCTAGCTACTACAGACCTATCGCACTGCTATCTATTATTTCAAAGGTCATGGAAAAAGCCATCAACATCGAGCTCATGAAATATCTGGAAGACTCAGGAATTGTCAACGATAGGCAATATGGCTTCCGCCATCAGAGATCAACTGGTGACCTGCTCGCTTACGTCTCACATATATGGCAGCTATCTATTGAAAAGTATGGAGAAACTTTAGCTGTGGCATTAGATATCTCCAAGGCGTTCGATCGAGTTTGGCACCAGGGACTCCTCGCCAAGCTTCCGTCTTATGGCTTGCCCCCTCAGCTGTGTTCTCTGCTTGCTAGTTTTCTCTCAAACAGGTCTCTCCATGTAGTGGTCGATGGAGTTTCATCTGACACTCTACTCATAAATGCTGGTGTTCCGCAAGGATCTATTCTCGCACCAACACTATTTCTACTTCACATCAACGACCTGTTGAAAGTAACTTCATGTCCAGTACACAGCTTTGCCGATGATAGTACCCTCCATACCGCTTTCTCTTCCAGGGCCCCTATATCAGCCCGTGAAACCAGAAATGAACGAGGAAGAAATGTTAATAATATAAATATGAACAATTCTCGAGTGGGGATCTAATAACTTGGTAGAATTCAATGCAAACAAAACACAAGCATGTCTTTCCTCTAGAAAAACCGATCTCACTGTGCCTAACATAACTTTGTCAGGAGTAACCATACCACTGAAGTCATCCATATCGATGCTTGGTATTACTATCAGCAATAACCTTTCCTGGGAAAATCACGTGAGGTCCATTGCCAAAAGTGCATCCCAAAAACTTGGTTTTTTGTTTCGTGCCAAGAGCTATTTCACCCCCACTCAGCTGCTTATGATCTATAAGGCACAGATCCGACCTGTCCTGGAATACTGTTCCCATATTTGGAGCGCGGCACCTAAACATATCCTGAGGCTATTGGATTCTGTCCAAAAAAGGGCAATTCGTCTCGTCGGTGATGCCTCGCTTACAAACTCGCTCACTTGTCTGGAACACCGTAGAAAAGTTGGCGATTTGTCTCTATTTTATAGATATTTTCATGGGCGATGCTCTGCTAAATATCAACAATCGTTCCTGCTTTGGCAGTCTCTTCGAGACTAACCCGTCAAGTTCAGTCATCACACCCCTTCGTGGTCACTTTGGAGACCTGCAGAACATCACTTTCCAAAGACTCGTTCATCCAACGAACAGCGAGGCTTTGGAACTCATTGCCTAGGAGGTGTTTCCCGAGGCATACAACGTCCAGAAATTTAAGAAGAACACCAACTCCTACCTTCTTTCCCTTGGTTCCCACGATGTTCTCTGAATATTACAGGATATCCCTTTTCGTGGGAACCAGAACATAAAAAAAAAAAAATCACAATGTCTTTCATTTCAAAAAGTAGTATCGGTGATATCTTTCAATACATTTTTTTTCATTGGTCTACGTGGTACGTTCAAAAGTTAACAGGGGGAGGAGGGACTATTAAAAGCCACAGTGTATATAGGAAGTATGTAACAACTATTCAAGTCCCCACTGCTTTCGCTTGCGGATTCGTGCGGGACATTGGAGTCAGAACAGGCATCTTCTCGCTATGGCAACATAGCGAGGCAGATGTAAGGCCGTGTCCTACTTGGACATCCATCGCGCGAGCGGGCGTCAGCGATGGTCGCTGGATCGGATGATGGAAAAATCAAACCTAAAAAATAAAGCAGGGTGTCCTATTTGAACTTTAAATGTGCTCGCGCAAATGAAAGAGGACACAGAGGCGCGCCAAGCCATGCGGCCGCCTGTGGGCAAAATGAAATTTTACACCCTTTACTCCTTTTTTAGTAAAAATTTACACATATGTGGGTGATCATAACTAAAATTAAAATACGTGCTAATACCTATTTTTAATTTTGATACTGATACATCAGATAAGGGGATACACACGAAATTGAAAAAATCGTTATTACTTATCTAATTTTGAAATGAAATATGTGTTGATTTATATACCGTATAATGTATAATCTACAATTTTAAATCATCATTATCATTTGATGTTTGCAAATAAAGGAAATGGGTATTTCCGAAAGCTCAAATAAAAAAAAGTGTACTGATTTTAATCAGCATGATACCTGACTACTCATCCCCATAACATTTAGAAGATATTGACAAGTCTTAGACATAAGGATTAACGAAGAATGTAAAAAAAGCAAAGCAATAACAAAACTGACAAAACAATAAAACTGTTACATAACAGAAAAAAAAAGAACAAAATAACTTATTGGAAGCACTCTTTTCTTGCCTTTTTTTCGGCAAAATCTTCAATCAACTCGTCTAAAGGAATACAATCCATAAGGTCACTTTCTATGGACTTAATTGTGCCATAGTTGATAGTAAAAAAGTTTTTATTAATTTTAATTTTAAAAAAGATCTTTTTCCCGATGCACAGATACTGGTAGCGTTAAAAAAATTCGTATTGCCACTGAAGTATTTGGAAATGTTGAAATTAAATTGTTCTCTAAAATGTGTTGAAGAATTAACTGAGGATCTAACTCATTTTGCTCTGGTAAGTGGCATTTTAAACAAATATTTTCATCAAATAAGTCATTTGCATCAATATCTGATCCTTTACGTGCTTCATCTTTCACATGAAATGATAAATTTTCACACGAGTTTCTTAATTCTTCTTCATTCAAGCTGAACATTTGATAAATAAATCCAAAAATGTTATTAAATGACCCCAACTCCTTGAATCTTTCATTAAGAGATGATAAGGTCGTATCTAGTATAGAGAAGAATACTTTTATTTGTAATTTATTTTCGTATCTGTTATTGGTTCGTCAGTACTTTCATAATCAAACTGTCTTTTCTTTTTTCTATGACGAACTGTTTGTGAAGATAAAAAAAAAGGTTCAATTTGGCCAGCTCCCTGGCGTCTAAAGAAGTTCGCTAAACCCCTTATCATCTCTTAAGTCTAAAATAATATTTTTATTTTGTTTAGACAATCTAAACAAGCTTCTAGATTAATACTTTGATTCTGCATTAATTTACTTAGAGAATTTATTTTGAATAAAATATTGTACCAGATTACTACAGAGCATAAAAAATTGTAGTTTTGGATTTTTGTTGCGAGCGATCGAGCTAGGTGTGATGTACTAAAATCTTTTGAAGAAGCGGATGCATCCATTACTTTTAAAAAAGCATCATGAACCTCACCAATGTGATATCTCAAAGGTTTTATAGCGTCTATTCTACTGGACCAGCATGTATCATATAGTGGTTTTAAAGTTAAATCTGTAATGCACGTTTTCAAAATTCTTTTGGTTGACGCGGAAAAAAAACATATATATCTTGAACAATGTCAAAGAATCCGGACACCTCAAAAGAAATTTTAGCAGCATCGTTAATAACTAAATTAATGAGTGCGCCGAACAAGGAACAAAAAATGCTCGCGGGTTTATATTTAATATTCGTGTTTGTAATCCACTGTGTATTCCACGCATGCTTCATTATCATATCCTTGTCCTCGCAAATCATATATACTTAAATTTAATTCTACTAATAAATCTGTCACATAATTGTACACGCCAGCACCAGTAGAATCAACTATAGGGCAAAATAAAATGAAATTTTCACGTATTTCAATTTTTTTCGTCAACTCGTTCAATAAAACAAACCTCAAAACTACACTTAACTGTTCCGTATAACTCACATCCGGTGTACAGTCGAGGATTATAGAGTAATATTTATGTTTTCTTACTAGATCTAAAATGGTAGTTCTTACTTTTGAGCCGCTTGAATTTATCAATTCATTTTGAATTTTATCGCCTAAATAGTTTGCCATACCGCTACCGCTGCCGCTGCTTTGATTTTTATGTGTGCGTCAAACATGTTGCTCCGTTACCGAATCAAATTTGGTGAACGTTTTTATTAATTTTAAAAAGTTTTCGTTATTATTTTCATATAATTTGTTAGATCTACCACGTAAAGCTGAACATTGACGACATAAAAACTGCATTGCTAAAATTATTTTTCCAATGACACGATACCAGGTTTTTTTTTCTACTTGCAATGAATGTAATTGATCATTCATAGTAACTCTCTTAGATAACATATTTGATAAGTTTAACCAAGATCCGATCTTCTTTTATGGGTGTCACGCTTTTCGTGTCTGTTTAGCACTAGTGACAAATGTTTCCAATCAGAACACCCTTTCTTATCAAACAAGTGTGTCAAAGACTTACCAAAAAGTTTGCAACAGAAACAGTAAACCGCATCTCTTGTTGTTGAGTAAATCAGCCACTCCCTTTTAACTTTCTCTCCATTGATGAGGTTACGATAAAAACTTTCGGCCTTGTGAGTTTACTGGATAGATCCAATTCGTAATTTGATGGGGTCCTTTTTCCATTAAAAATCTTTCATCTGCGGATGTAATTATTTCGGGCCACTCTCCAGGGTCATCAGATATTACGGTGGAGTTAGAAAATAGTAATGTTGCCGCTGCTGGAACGTTTTCAGTATGATGTTTTTGGGTACTATTTATATTATTACAATCAGGAACAAATGAGGAACTTGGGGCTGAGGAACAACTAGGGCGAGCATCGTCGTTATTTTCAAGTTCAGGAAGAACACTTATTTCTGACGGTTTCAAATATTTCTTCAAAGAATCAGCTAATTTTTCCTTTTCTTCCATTTTCTGCCGTCTTTGTTGGCGGAACTGATGACCTGACAATCGTTTTTCTTTTTTTGACCTTTTCCTTAAAATAAGAAATTTCATATTGTTAGCAATCTTATTTACGTTTTTGGAAAAAAAATTAATCGTTAAATATCTCGAAAACAGATGAGTTTTCATATAGGATATGTCACATGGTGATCTATTTGAAAAAATTTTGGTTTACCTCTGTCTTTACCAACAAATTGGATTACATTTTTTGAACAACATTTGTTGAAAATAAATATGTATTAGTATGTATTACAGGACCTTGAGGAAAAATTACCTAAAAATACTTTACAATTAGTATTGGTAGTTGCAAGGTAAATTATTAGCATATTGTTAATTGCCTTTTATGGGAAAAAAATTTAAATGTCAAATATCTCGAAAACTACTGAGTTTTGATATGGAACATTTTTTAGAAATGTTAATTAGAATTAAGCGTAGAATAGTAAAAATATACCGTATTAAGTTTTAGTTACACTACTTACCATTTTTTACACTGAAATATTCACCTCACTAACTAACTATCTAATCAACTAATCTGATTTGTAGAACAAACTAGAATGACCATTTTACAAAATCCACATATATATATATATATATATTAATTTTTATTTTTTGCGGCTTTCGACATACGACTTTTAAGCCTTTCTCGAATAAAAAAAGCAATAAAAACAATAAAAACATTTTGCTATATTTACTCTTTGTTTTTGATAGTTACCGTTACCGCTACGTCACCTGTGATACTCGGACTTTTTAAGCTAGCTGTTAGCCGCTATCGCTAATAGCAAAAGAGTACCGAAAGAGAATCACGCATTAAACATGAATTTAGCCGAATTGCCGCCCTTAGATTTTGCCGCCCTTGGCTTTTGCCTACATTCGCCACGTAGTTGGCGCACCCCTGCTCTAGCACTCATGATATTACCCTCGATAAAATCCCTTGCCCTTATGATAATCACCCTCGATAAAATCTCCAGCACTTATGATATTACCCTCGAAAAATTTATTATTTCTCGAGAAGCACCCACTTGTTATAAATATCTGGATGATGGTAACTTACCCCCGTTGACATATCTTATTTGTTTCTATAAGGCAAGTTGTCTGTGAAATGGACTCGAATTCAGAAATGTATTTATGCGGAATGTTTTTAATCGATCCATTTTTTTTCCGAGATACAAGTTCTAAATCAGAAGTATCCAAATATTAATAAAGGAGTGAGTAAATTATCGAATCAGATTTCCAATAATAATAATAAATGTTCTTTATTGGTAATAAACCAAATGGCTATCGACCGAGTGTTTCAGCCATCATTTCCAATTTATGGTAAATGAACATTATAATGCGTTATCGTTTCGGAAACAGAGAGTGCCTCAAAAATACCAACCCATTCTTCGGAAGCATGTAGTATAGAAAAAATAATTTAAAGAATTCTCACAAATTTTTCTCCTATGAATTTTTCAACCTTTCCTTAATATATTACGTCAAGACTTTTGGCGATAACTTCCAAAGATATTTTAATGGAAAATTGAAAAAAAAAATCTAACGAAAAGTATAGGAATTATGATATTTGTGATTTTATGGGCGCATTTACATCAAATAAAAATTGCTGACAAAAAAGATAACGGCAACCAAAAAAGTGTTATTTTCGTACGTGAGTTCATAAAATCACATTTTTTGAGCAGGTTTAAGGAAAAATATTTTTTATTCGCATCACCAATGTGGAACAACGGCCTAATAAAACATTCAAAAATCAACAATCACATGCCGCTTTCATTGCATTCATTAGAATCAACTAGATAATAAGTCAGTATGACGAATTCTTAAGTGAACTATGGGATTACCGCGGGGTCCTCGAGATCCAATCAAATTCTTCCATCTGTATGGTGCAGTTTGAAAATACTAATATGATTTATTCAGTCAATTTGATTCATTCAGGTGACTTTCATAGAAATTCTACCTATTGCGTACGTATCCGCTTTATGATTTAAAAAAAATTCCATTTGAATGGAAGCACCTAATAAAAGACATATTTTCCAAGCATTTGAATTATTTTTTCCATAGACATTCGAGAAGTTCACTGGGACACTACATTTCATAAAACAGTCTTTATTTTCGATGTGAAAAATCGATTTTTAGCAAAAATAGTACCACACCACTGGGTTGACGAGATTTAAAAATGGTTCCGACCATAATTTCTTTGGAATAAAAAAATATTTTTTTTTAACAGAAAAGACATCAAATCCGGAGATCTTCAACAATTCTAAAAGAATTCATCCTCGAATGAAATCAATGAAGTTTCACTCGCAGAAATAAGAAACTTATATTTCCAATTAGATCCAGATATTGTAAAAAGTTTATTGGATGAAACTTTCCCTAATCGTTTGATAGGACGGGGGAATAGATTAAGTAGATGGCCACCTAGATCACCTCATCCAACTTCACTCGATTTTTATCTTGACAACAACGATGTAATTCTTTTCGGCCGGGAAATACGTACTTGCCGGACTAGGGCAGAAAGGGACTACTTTCTCAAAGGATAAGCGTCCGGGAAGTGGGAACTTTGCAGACGGTTGCCTAAAACATTATTTTCTGCCTCATTCATCTAGGGTAGAGAAGCTATCTTCATTATTCGTCCATCTTGAATTAATTGTGGGACTGGTAGTTTCCAAGAATATCAGATTTGTCTATTTTGCTTTGGTCTAAACTCCTCAAACCTTGAGTTTCATATTGATTCTCAGGCAAAATTTTCAGAATTTTGCTGGCATATTTGTGCCTCTTGCCGACTGATTGAAATGACGTCAATATATAATCACCAAGATTCAAATCTCCCACAGAAAAGATGTATTTCATCTTATTTTTGATTTTCGTCATCATTTTTTTTCCTAAGATTGAATCTGGTCCGCAATGTCGAGGGGATTCAATTGGATACTTCCCAGACTTGAAAGTCTTTACTGGCTTTTAGCATTAGCACAGACATGCCTTCGCCAAAAGCTCGAAGTTTTCTTTAAATTTGGGGCCATATTTCTGAAAATAGGTGAAACGCAATGAACTAGGTTACTTTAGAAGTGAGACTACTAGTACCTTAATAAATTGTTGTAATATTTCCAACTTATAAAGTAAGTAAATAAAAAATATTGTCAATATTATTTCAATATTATTTTAGTCTAAGTATATGATAGCTGTCATGTGCCGGGAAATTTCCACTCATTAATTTTACGTCTACATGCTAATGAATGAAATGAAATGAAAAATTTTCAGAAAATTTGCTGGTTACCATAGTAACAATGTCGAAATAAAGCATCTGATTGGTTGAAAATGACTGGTATACAATTTTCAGAAAAATATTCCTTTTCTGTCAAATTGAGAAGGTTCCCCATTTCAACATAACTACTTGTATTACAACAGTAAGTAGAATCGCCCTGTAAATGTAATGAATGAATTCTGCAATAAACAACCTATGTTTTGACCTTCCACGAATATGATTATCGTACTATTTTTGTTATCGGAAGGTTATTTTGGTCAGCTGTTGTGGCGAAATGTGGTGATAAGATAGGGCAAACATTTTTACAAAATACGTAAGAATTATTACAAACCCATGCGATATCGACCAACGACATATTCAAATTAATTCCCTTGAAATGTTTTTGTTTCCGAAAGTTTTATCGAATGGTTAAAAATATATTTCCAATTCTCATTGCAAAACAATGTACAATGACTTTTTGTTTTTGGGCCAAGTACGTCGGATACTTGGCAAATGCCTGAACAAGGAACACTGCAAATTCGATCAGATGCATTCGTTTTACTACTTCGTCACCTCTATTTTGCGTGAAAACAAACACCAATGGCGTAGACGTTTTTTTTCTAACAAAAGGTGAATAGAATTCTTAACATGAAATATGAATTTGGAGACATCAATTTTGTATATAGTGCAGAAGTAATTATCCCCCCCATATAACCTTTTAAACGGATCACTATTTTCCAACCAAATCTGGCACACTTGTATTGGAGCATAATTAGTACTTTTTACGATACTTGTCTCCATCATGACGTCATCCGCACAAGCGTGACGTCATTTGGGGAAAAAATTAAATGGGGAGGTGGGTTTTGTGACATCTCGTTTCGAAGGTATCTCAATTATACCGGGTGATTCTTCAAGGTGGCTCACCTATATAACTTTTTTATTATTAAAGATAGAAAAACGAAATTTGGGGGTTGTGTGTATCTACTTGCTTTGCCGTACTTCTGGTTTGACCGGAAATTACCTCAACTTTCGATTTTTAAATGGGACTTCCTATATATTTTTGCTTATTTCGATCGAGAATGACATTCTAAATCCAACAACACCTCACTTGTCGATATTTGACAGATAAAGTCATTTTTATTCCAATTTTTATTTTTCCATCTAGAATGCCATGAATCGTGTAAATCGCTTCATTCTTGATCAAGTAAATGGAAAAAATATGACTTTGAGGCTTATGACTTCACAGTCGTTTTAAGAATTAGTTAAAAGTCGCAAATATGAATTTTTCCAATTAACTTGATTTTTTCAAATGGAAAGGAGGTGGCTTGTCGGCTCTTTGTGAAAGATCATTTTCTTACGAATAATTTGATACCACACACTTTCACTTTATTTTCACTATTTTTCTGAATAATTGCAAGAAGCGATCATACCTAATAACAAATAATACGTATTCGGTATACTTATGCACTAAGTCCTGTTATTCTAGTTATCCGTGACAAACAATTGGAGTTATTGCTAGGACTACCTAAACAAATAGGCTAATGAATATGCTGTCACTTTTCAAAATGTATTTGTTGCGTAGTTTATAATATATGGAAAATTATACTAGAAACGTGAAAATTGACATGTTGCTAATTTACGGAGAAGCAAAAAAGAATGCAACTGATGCAGCTCGAATTTATGCTCAGAGATACCCTAATCGTCTCCATCCCACTCGGCATTATTTTCCAAAACTGGAAAGGAAAATGCGGAATGAATCAGAAGAAAATGCCAATAACTTCATCGTCAGTGAAAAAAAAGAAGTAAACGTGTTGGCCTATGTTGAAGTGTATTGTACGGCGTCAATTCGCCAAATTGTTTCTGAGTGTGATATAAGTTATTCGTCCGTTTGGAGAATTCAAAAATATAATTATCGATCATTCAAGTACCAACTACACCAACATCTTTACGATAACGACCACAACCGAAGATTTACTCATTGCAACTGGTTTTTGACTAAATACAGAGAAGATGTACGTTTTCCATTTAAAATTATTTATTCAGATGAAACTCGATTCACCAACTTGGGTCTGTTAAATCGGAATAATAAAAGGTAAATTTACATCTGATACAAGAAGGAAATTTTCAAGAGCTATTTGGTTTCAATTGCTGGATGGGTATTATCGGAGGAAAACTTTTGGGGCCAATAATTTTCGACGAACAACTTACTGCGGAAAGACATCTACAGTTCCTTAGAAATCAAATTAATGATTTCATTGAAGATTTGCCACTGGCTAACCAAGTTGATATCTATTTCCACAAGATGGAGCGCCATCTCACAATTCTCAAGTCGTAAGAGAACATCTGGATGACACCTTCCCAGAAAAGTGGATTGACACTTATGGACCTATTCACTGGCCTGCGAGGTATATTCTCAAGTTGTCATATTTTTCCATAATGTATTATTTCTTTTTCATGTTCTATATCACTAGATCTTACTCCGCTAGATTTTTTCTTTGGGGAACAATTGAATAACAGGTGTATAACACAGCCTCGTGAAGAAATGGCGTATAAAGTAAGGGTGGCACAGCTTATCAATATGGTGCGTGCAACAATTGAAAAAGTTGAGCTTTGCCGTGATCAAGGAGGAGGTCATTTTGAAAATGCAGACGATGACATTCATATCCATTCGTGTTGGCCCCTTCTCTACCTACCATTGTATTGTCTCAATACTGAATTCAAACTATTATTATTATTTTTTGTGGTGCCAAATTACATCCTCTTCCTTATATATAACTAAGAATTCAATTACTGCTTCTAAATTCCACTGTATGTTAATGTTCTTGAAAAGAACGGTAAAATGTAGTTAAGAGAATATAAGAATTGAAATTGTCATTAATCACCAGTGATTGACCTGCAAGAACTAGTACTTGACCACAATTTTACGTAGTGGTTGACCACTTGATAAAATAAAACAAATAAGTTTCGAAGCGAAACTGTAGATTTATTATTATGAAAAACAGGTTCTGATTTTTTGACAGAATCTTAAAAAACAATGTTATTTTATAAACTCAACCTTTCTTCAAAAATACCCGTTTTTTCTAGTTTGTTAACGAGCTGAAACACACACTGCAATTTTCTTTAATGTTCGTATTATTTTTATATTCCTTTAAGTACTTCAGTTTCAATAATAATTTTTTGTTTTTCAATTTCATTGTTATTTTCTTGTGTTTCAGTTTTTCTCTCAGTTTCCGCTTCGACAGTTTCATAATTATTATTATTAGTTGCATTTTCTAGTTCTATGATGAAATGTATGATGTTTGGATAAGTTTGAAAAAAATATGCCAAGAAGAACATAATGAAGGAAAAGACATAACTATATTAATATCTTTTCCTTTATTGTGTTCTTCTTGGCATCTTTTTTTCAAATTTTTCCAAACATCATACATTTCTTTAGCTGACTCATCATCGAACAATTCTCCCATTTCTGCTTTTTTAAATTATTCCCGTATTTTTGGGAAAATAAGTCAATTGAAATATAGAAAATGTGCACGTCAAAATTAATTGGGTTTTCTTTCTCGTCTTGATCTTCCAAAGTTCGCAAAGCGTCGTATATAAATTTTGTAAAATCTACTGCTTAGATTTCAAAATCCATTTTTAACTGTATGGTATTCTCCAATGAAATTTGAAAAGTGTCTACATTCAATCAATATTAATCAGAAATAACTCTTTCCATATACTAGTGGTACAAATGAGAGTACATCGGCTGACTGTAAAATGCGTGTCCTATTTGGTAGAAGTGCGAAGAGAAACAAAAACAGTAAATGAACAAGCTTTTAGATAAGTTAATCAAAGGACCTATATTACCCACTCAGTTATTGGTGTTTCTTTCAATTTCCGCTCGAATACTTTCCAATATCATTATTGGATAAATAATATCTAATGGACACATGCCATACTCGTATAGATATCCAGTTACACATGCTCATGCACTACTTATAGATTCAGCATGTTGTTGACAAACCTCCGGATGTTTCAAAAATGCCAAAAACAATTTTTTACCAAGCATGCTACTGTTACGCTACTGGTCTATTATGGAGGGATCACTCCTTCATAGAAAACCAATGAGCGCTAAGGAATTCACAAATATAATGAATAAATCACTTCACTTGATCACTCCTTTGTTGTTAGGTTGAGAAAATGAGTATTAAGAGCATCGACTGTCTGAGGATGGTCGAACCGAGATTATCTCACTGGAGCGGCCTACAGGGAAAATATATCTTTCTCTCCAGAGTCGCCAAAAAAACAACACGTAACGGGAAATCGGCCAATCAGATAACACCGCGCCCAAACCTGAGAAGCACGTCAAAAAACGACCAGATGGCATAATCACTATTATGCATCAAAACATACAGAGTATTCGGAATAAAACAGAAGATATCACGACGTTTTTACTGGAATGCGAAGAAAAGGGACAAAGAGTGGACATTTTGTGTTTTTCGGAAAGTTGGCTGAAAACTGGTGAAACCGATACAATTAACATTACTAATTACAACGCAGTATCTTATTCCTCTAGATCCATGTATTTCTCTAGATCCATGTACACGGAGGTGTTATAATTTTACGGAGGTGTTATAATTGTACATGAACAATTTTGCATTCGAGATGATGAAGAGAACGTCAAATTTAAAATTATTAGAATTGTAGTAGAACTGGAAAAATTGATAATTCTTAAATGAAAACCTTAGTGTGCCATGGAAACATTTGAATACATTTGTTTATAACTTTGACAGTTAATAATTCTCAATAGTTGTGTGCGTAGAAAAAATCGAATTTAAACGGTTTTCTTCACATAAAGGATTCAATATAAAATTGAACCAGAGAAAGGTAGATCTCAGGTGAAAAACAACTACTTTCCTGGCAAATACCACGCAGAACGTTGAATGATATTCACCTGAAAATCCATGCATACTTCCATAAAATATCAATGGACATTGAATGCAAATGTTTCTTTCTGATAAGCTCGATTATGTTTAATTTAAGTCGTGTTCACCTAACAATCCGCATACCGGTTTCAGGCTTCTTGGCCCTCATCAGTACGGAGTAGTCAACCAGCCAAAAGTCCAAAGAACTCTGGCTGAAGTGAGACACAACGTAAACAAACCATCATCGATCTTGTAACACCTATAGGTACGCCGTGCGTGTCAGAGAAACCAACATTCAAGAATGAATAACCGTGAGAATGATGATTACTTCACTAATCAAGAGAAATTGGATATGATACTGATTTATGGATAATGCGAAAATAATCGTCGGGCTGCCCTACGTGCATACAGAGAGAAATACCCTGATAGACGAATGCCAAGCGCTATGTATTTCACACGCTTGGCTTCGAATTTGGCAAAAAGTGAATCATTTCATAGAAAGCGTACTGTCTTTAAAAGAAAAAATGCTACGGACGAAGAGCATACTGTTGCAGTTTTAGGAAGGGTGGTTGTTGATCCCCATATCTCTATTAGAAACATAGAACAGGAGAGCGGTATTTCTCGTTCATCAATTCAGCGCATTCTCAAAATTGCCAAATTCAAACCATTTAAAATTCATCTGCATCAAGGATTACTACCCACAGATTACGAGAGGAGAATTGCGTTTCTTGCTTGGTTAGCTACGGCACGTGAAGATGGTAGCTCGATATTGTGGTCAGATGAGAGTCGTTTCCATAATAATGCAACTGTGAATCGACATCATTGTCATTATTGGTCGCAAAATAATCCACACTGGCTAAGACAAACTAATTTTCAAGTTATCTGGGGAGTCAATGTATGGTGCGGCATGATTGATGGATTCATTTTAGGACCAAAATTTTACGATGGTACGTTAACTGATCGAATGTACCTAGAATTCCTTCGGGATGAACTTCCTCATTTTCTTGAAAATATACCTTTACATATGCGTAGAAACATTCATTTTCAACAGGATGGTGCACCCCCCCACAATGCTATAGCGGTAAGGAATCATTGAAATGAAACCTTTGGAGACAGATGGATCGGCATACACGGACCGATAAGATGGCCTGCAAGATCTCCAGATTTAACACCGCTGGATTTCTTCCTTTGGGGGTATTTGAAAGATCGTGTGTACCAGACTCCTCCTATTGATTTGAAAGATCTAAAAAACAAAATAAGGAATGAATGTAGAGCCCTTAATGCTGAGGTGTTGAGAAGTGTTACTTCGCGTGAACTACTCCAACGAGCTGAAAGATGTGTAGAAGCAGTTGGTCAACATTTCGAACATATGCTTCAGTTATTATATTCTTGTGCCCCCTTTCTTTGTAATTTTTTGTTTCTTTTACTATTCATTCTTTGTTTGACGATCGGTAAAATACATAGTGGATTTCAACTTGAGGAAGGTTTTTTTTATTGATGAAGATTATAAGTGAAAAATATTTCCTTTTCTACGTTCATGCAAAATACAAGACTTTATTGAACTCATCTGTCATTCTACTATAGCGTTCTGTCATCATGACAGACATAAACTTTCAAATCGACGCCAAATTTAGCCCATTTTCTGTGAGATTGTATTAACGTTTAAAATAGTTGCATGTTTCATATAATTTTCAATCATATTCATTACATAATAGACTATGAAATTACTAGAAAATGCAATTTGTTAAAAATAAAATTAGTTCCTTCGAATTTCAACTGAATTACACAAAATATTTTTGTATTACTTTTAGCAGATAGATTTAAACAAACAATGTCTTCCTTACAGTTTAGTGCCACCTAAATGAAACATTTCTTGGTTTTTGCATGAACGTAGAAAAAATATTGTATGCAACTCGTTATAAAAATAAGGTATAATTTTTCATAAATTATCAATTATTATTGAAGTCAAAATCAAGATTACACAAAATATCGCAGCCTACTGCAATTCTTTCAATTTGAAATTTCAATTGACGTTCTCTCCATCAATCAAATGTAAAATACAAAGTGTGATACATCGTTGGACAGATAATTTTGAGTAGAAATAAAAAATTGCAAAAAATATACAGAGTGCTATTTGAAATAAAAAAGTCAGAGTCACTTCCGGTCAAACCGGAAGTGACTTTCAATTTTGGTTTTTTTCAGTTGAAGGTTCCTTGAACGAATTGGAGATCATGAAATTTTCAAATTTTTATCTTTCGAAATGGCTGAGATAATCCATTGGAACAGGTATACTGGGACACCCGGTATATATATAATTTTTTCACTATGAATTAAAATATTATTGTAGCTGGAACCGATTTTGACAAGAAAAAGATCCACTGCTAGTAATCGAATCAGAGCTTTCGCGTGATAGTCTGAAGAAAAAGGTATGTTTAAAAGTGGTTCTCATTAATTATCGAAATTTTGTATGGATACATTTTTTATCTGTGATCATTGAAAAAAATGGCAAAAGGAATGCGACGACACGACGTGTTCCCAAGCGGTCATCCATCCAAGTACGATCCGCGCCCGACGTTGCTGCACGTGACAGTCTTAATCAATCAATCAAAAGATGTTCATTCAATAAAATGGTTACAGTTATCTATACCATAAGACGGAAATAATAGTCAGTGAGTCATCTTAGCTAGATCGTTCAGTGTTGCAACCTCCGCGCCGCCGTCGATAAATATCAGTACAATTGCTAACCTCGACCATGAACTTTCTTTGAAATAGAGGCTGCTTCAAATGCTCCGTGAGATCTATTGCACGGGCTGAAATAAATTTGGCACCGGTGCGCTGTGTCCACATTTAAAACAAGCGGCATATCGAGATTATAGATTCGGAATACAATAGATTTGTATTGTAAAATATTGTATTATTTTGCCGCTCTCATTGTGTGTTGTTTCTGAACTAGTGACTGACGTCACTGACTATTATTTCCGACTCATGGTATGATACTAATATATACGGTAAATATAAAGTTATACCACACATGCACTCTGAATATGGGGAAAATACTTTTCTCACGTGTTTTCACCTCCTGAACACGAATCCGGCGGTCTCATACCGTTCCCGAGTTACAGCACTTTAAAAAAAAATTAACCCCATTTTCAAGCACCGTTTTCTCGCACAAAAATCACTCAAAATGCCTCCTTCTGTTTACCAGCATAAACAATACACCCTAAGGCCCGGTATTTTCACCTCCAGTTATACTAGGAATAAATCAACCAACGGTTAGATTATACTTTTTGTTTAACGTTTATTGATAAGCGAAAGCACATTCTAACCATTGGTTAATTTATTTCTAGTATAACCGGAGATGAAAATACCGGGCCTTAATCAGTTATTTCCGGCACAGCTTTGCACAAAATATCGTCGTTTTTATCGAAAAACTCCTCCTTCTTACACAGTTCCAAATAAACGATTTTCGTTCCTTTGACAGAAGACATTTAGTAACTTTGCCTTATTTTTCATGTTGGTGATAAATGGATCACCGCCAACTTTTCGAATTCAAATGTGAGCAATTGTTGTGGGCAGTGATTCATTTATTACCAACATGAAAAATATGGCAAAGTTACTAAATTGCATCTGTCAAATGTGTGAAATTTGTTTATTTGGAACTGTGTGAAAAGGAGGATTTTTTCGATAAAAACGACGATATTTTGTGCAAAGTTGTGCCGAAAATAAGTGATTTAGGGTGTATTGTTTATGCTGGTAAAAAGAAGGAGGCATTTTGAGGGATTTTTGTGCGAGAAAACGGTGCTTGAAAATGAGGTAATTTTTTTTTAGTGCAGCGTAACTCGGGAATGGTATGAGACCACCGCATTTTCCTTCCGGATTCGTGTTCAGGAGAAAAAACACGTAAGAAAAGTATTTTCCCCATATTCAGAGTGCATGTGTGGTGTAACTTTATATTTAACTTTATATTTACCACTCTTGGCTGATTACTTTAAAATAATTGAAATGAGTAGTAGGTACTTTGGCTATTGATTTTTATTTTTATTTCCGGGAAAATGTAAAACCCGGTTTAGAAAGTTGATATTGCGAAAATTGTGAAAAGAAAATTTCCTGTTGATCTAATATATATTTGTTCATTTATTGCATTTTTGTTGTTGGTGCAAATGTTTCAAAATAAAAAATTGCCGTCGCTAGGATTCGAACCCCGGACCTTTTGCGAGTGTAAAATTTGATGTTATTATAACATCGTCGTTCTTCTTGGAATTGATCTAATTTTTGATAAATCAAACCCCATATTTTCTGGGTTGGTTACCTACACACTACTCCACAACACCTATTGATTGTATGAGAATATGGGAGTTATATGATTCACAGCCTTACTTGGCTCATTCAACAATCTGAAAAATGTATATATTTGAATTCCAATATCAAATCACTCTATGCAGTGTGCTCAAAGTCCCTATTCAATCAATTTTGCATGTTCTGTTTCCTCATAGGAATTGAATTATATATAACATATGCATTGAATGCGTAGACATATAATGACAGGCCATAATGTGGTTTTATCGAAAAACAATATCGAATCTACTAGAGGTTTTATCAGTATAAAGCAGCCAGAAGACATTTTATCACTATAAAACTGATCTGATTGGTACTGTTTGAAATTTCGGCCATTTTATTGACTCAAAAACTATGAGGGAAATAGTCGCTCAATTTTTTTTGAAATTTTCGGGAAAGCATTTTGCCTGGAAATTTTACCGAGTGCGATTTGCGGTCTTATAATCTGATTAGACCACGAATGCGAAGCTTGAGCTCTGGAGCACATTTACGTGCCAGTCTACGCTTGAGCTAGGAACAATTCAAGAGTAGTCCAGTTCACTAATTGATCCTCCTCGCGCATATTTGTTATATTTTGTGCTGGTCTACTATAGACACAATTGGGTTGGGACATTTTTTTATTGAATATTTAGAATCTACGCATACGAGTTTAATGTTAAATTTTTTTTCCCACGTTTCTATAACAATTTTTGAGAATGCTACAGCGTTTTGAAAACGCCGAGTTTCAAAACGCCTCCATGACTTTGGAGAGAGAGCATACAAGTTCGTCAAGGGTTATGAGTGAGCTCCCAAGTATGTGGAACTGCGACTAGCTAAAGGTTTAACTTCTGAATCGCCTGAGACATGTAGTTTCTCTAGTGGTTATGGGGAGATGATTATACATTTTAATGCCATTGTATATTATAGAATATCTAACCATATTATTAGATGGTCTAGGTAGTCTGATATTATTGCTCTGTCGAGTGTTATATGAATTATCATTTGTTACAAGGAGATTTTTATTTTTATGTATAGAGGTGACAGATTCTAGAATGTATATAGATGTTACCGTAAGTATACTGAGATCAATGAATAGCGTTCTACATGAGTCTCTGGGTCTTTTTTTGCCAATATACCTCAAGGTTCTTTTTTGGATTACAAATACATTTTTGAGCTGGTAAGAACAGCAAGCGCCCCAAAATGAAATCCCATACCTTAGATGTCCTAGGTACGTCCTTTTTATGTACCTCGGTACATCTATTCTATCTATTCTCATATATGAGAATCGTCGAAACTCATCAAAATGTTCAATAAAAATTCAAAGTTGATATTTTGTTTTAAAAATTTTTTTTTTTGTCTGGGAAATAACTATGAAGAAAATAGAAATATATCTTTGAAATTTCTGGAAAGTTGCCATTTTGCAAGCAAAAATTATTAATGTATAATATACCCTTAATGTAAATTCTCGAGCATGATACAAATTATACACAAATCCCAAACACAATTACATTTCGGTTTCTGTGGTTTTGTCCTGTTTGGCTTTGGCAACATTGTTTGAATTATTTGGTGATCTGTCAACAATGGTTAACCTCACTTTGCATAATGTGCAAGTTTCTAATTTTTCTTTGTTCGATGTAAAAAGATTAGCGGCATCCTTATTGTGTTGTGTAAACCATAGTCCAAAAATTGAAGTTGAGTTTAAGGTTGGTAAAACAAATATCAAATTATTGAATGTAATCTTTTGGATCGAAGACTTGATTGTTCCAATAATATGGTTATTCGATTCTGAATATTATGTTTATAGTAGTATATTCATTAATCTATTATAGGTACATATTAATATAATGGATCGTAGGAGGAAGGTATCCCCAAGGCCGGAGAAAAAAAATACACTGAGTAAATATTATACAGTGCTTCTCGAAAGTCCTCTCCCCCCCTCTTATTTTTGGAACGATTATACATAAACAAGTAAAATTTGGAAACTGAATATTAGAGGTTGTAAACTTCCCTACTAGTAATGATAGATGACGAAATCGTCAAAGATGACGTCACAAGGCCATTGTGACCAATAATTTTAAATGGAATCCTACGGCAAGCGACACCTCTTTTAAAAGGTATCGGAAAAACCTATTCAATGGTACTAATTTTGTTTGTGTTTATGGCAGTTTTGATTTCTCATTAGTAAACATTAAAATTTAAATTCCATTCAGTATGATATTAATTACAGATTTAAGAATCGGTATCTACTTGAAGAAATTGCTCGAAGTGACCTCCATTTACTTCCTGACAGTGAAATATCCTATTTTTAAACTCTTCTCGTACTTTTGCAAATGTGTCTGCGGAAACAGCCTCACATTCTGCAACAATGCGTTGTTTTAAAACGTCAATATTGTCAGGTTCAGTGGCGTAAACCTTCGATTTAAGGTACCCCCACACAAAAAAATCCAAAGGTGTGAGGTCCGGTGATCGAGCTGGCCATTCCGTTGAACCTCGTCGTCCAATCCATCTACCACGATACTCCTCATCCAAATACCGTCTTACTGCACCGTAATAGTGTGGAGGAGCACCATCCTGTTGGAATGTTATTTCCAAATTGCCGAATTCATCTGGATTATCTTCCGAAATTTCAGGGAATAACGGTTCTATTGCGTTTTGCAACAGCTCCAGATAAACCTCACCAGTTAAATTAGTATTTAAAAAAAGAGGCCCAACGATGTGGTTTCCCAGGATACCTGCCCAAACATTCACCTTCTGGGGAAATTGGGTATGTGTTTTACGAAATAGGTGAGGATTTGCGTCACTCCAATACCTCACATTCGGTGTATTTACATTTCCATTTAGATAGGAAGTACTTTCGTCACTAAAACAAATTGTTTTGACATAGTCTGGCTGTTGGTTAATTTTAGTTTCCATATTTTCACAAAATTCTAGTCTGGGTCGTCGTCTGAGAGTTGATGAACCATTTTTAATTTGTATGAATGAAATTTGTTTTTTTTCAACACCCTGTGTACTGTACTTCGACTGACTTCACAGGTAGATGCAACCTGAGTTGTTGAAGAAGTAGGATTAACTATTACTTCTGCCAGTATATCAATTTTTTTCTCATCAGAAATTTGTGGTCTGCCAGATCGTTTCGCATCATTAATACTACCCGTTGTTTCAAACTTACGAAGAAGCTCCCTTAAATAAGTCCTTGAAACGGGGCGATCGGGAAACCTCTCATTAAAAATGCGTACTGCTGCATGAATATTTTGTCCAGTTTCACCAAGAATTAGGATCGCTGCTACTTTATCACCTAAAGCACGTACCATTTCGCTTCTTGAAGCACTTAAACGTTCGGCTCACAACAGTTTAACAAATTATTAAAATGTACAAAAATATTAAAAGTGCCAAAAGCTGCTGAAACAGTTAAACGTTCGATCAACAATACACAAATTATTAAATGTAAACTTGGACAATTACAAAAACGTCGAATTAGGGAGACTAACAAAAATGTCAGCTTATTTGACAACTATCCAGAGGCGGAGCTTGAATTTGGAATTTTAGTATTAACTGATTTAATTCATCACAGCTTTGCGTTTTTCAAAAGCGAGTTGCCAAAACTGCCATAAACACAAACAAAATTAGTATAATTGAATAGGTTTTTTCGATACCTTTTAAAAGAGGTGTTGCTTGCCGTAGGGTTCCATTTGAAATTATTGGTCACAATGGCCTTGTGATGTCATCTTTGACGATTTCGTCATCTACCATCACTAGTAGGGAAGTTTACAACCTTTAATTTCAGTTTCCAAATTTCACTTGTTTATGTATAATCGTTGCAAAAATAAGAGGGGGGGAGAGGACTTTTGAGAAGCACTGTATAAAAGGACAAGAAAACTTGGAAGACAAAATGAAGAATCTTGAGAGGCTTGTGGTTGACCTTTTACTAGTCGATTAATGGCTGTCAATGATGATATTCATATAACATTACCTTCTACAAGTGCAGATAAAATATTCCTGAAATTGATCAATGTGAATCAAGTTCTGAAAATTTGTCTGGTGGTTCTTCCCTTGGAGAATTGAGCCCTACATCAAGAGAAGACCTAGTTCAAAATTATCCTGTTGAGAACTTCCATGAAAATAATGAAAATTCAAAAAACATAAATTCAAAGTTAACTGAATGGGCCTTGAAACACAACATAGCACATGCAGCAATAATACTTGGTGAGTATTTTTATCTATTATTGTAAATCCCAAAAGAGCTCTTACATGATATCTGTATTAGTAATTTTTTTCATTGTCAGTTCAATTCCACCTGCAATAATATCTTTGTTACAGGATCTGAAGCCATTGCCAATAAAAAACAGATTGAGGATGCTTTTCAGGAGGACCAAGGAGAGAAGCCACAGAGAAATAGATAATGCAATGCCTGCAATAAATGCAACACCCTACTATGTGTACAATTTCCAACTGATTCACCTAGTCTTTTTTTGTTTATTTGTCATATGAATTTATATATAGGATGAGTTTTTGTTTGTCGTTTTTTTGTCATATTTTAATCTTCAGATTTCATATTTTCCATGCAATTTTTCAAATTAAATGAATGAAAGAAAAGGACATTTGAGGACGTCCAGGGGATGTACCATATATCCCAGGGATGTCCCTGTAGACCAGGGTCGATAATTTTTGAAACCAGAAAAAATAATAGTAGGATGAAAGCCATTGGAAAAGGAAGAGATTATAACAAAAATGAAAGGAAAAATAATTTACGGGCGATCTGAGGTCGGGAAGTGGAAGGGGGTGAGTTTTTAAGGGTAAAAAACGGTTCATCTCGATTTCCGGCAAAACTACGAGTCCTATGGAAAAAAATTTAATAGCAAAGTTGTAGGTGATGAGAAGATCTACAACTTTGGTATTCACACTTTTTTCACATAATCTCAAAATGTATGTAAAAAATTCAAACAACCAAGTTTTTGGGTTTTTATTTTTATCTTTTACAAAAAGAAATTGTACACGAAATTTGGTGAAAACGTACCTTTTCATGTCCCAAATACACTGTAATTTTTTTGATTTAAAATATTTATTTTTCCACCTTATTTTGACTTAATATCGAAAAAGCACCCTAATTTTCATCATCAGAAATTCTCCCGTCAAAATATCAGGTTTTTCAAAAAAGTCGGTCGGCTTTTTGTTCGTTGAAATCTCTACTTTCTGATGGTGTAAAAAAAATATATCTTACTATGGTAAATGTTCTCAGAAAATGCAAAGAAATAACAGGTAGTAAGGCCCAGACCCTCCTAGCCCCTTCCCCATTTCTGCATGAAATACCTTTTGATGGGCTAAAATTTTCCGTAGGTCACTCAGGTATAAAAGTTATCTTGAAATAGCAATGAATAGGCATCTACGCATATAATTTAAAGAAGGTTCTACAACTTTCTCAAAATATTGTAGATGTCTTATTAAATTCGGATTCGAGTTTTTTTCGTTTCTTTGCATTTTCTGCCATAGTAATGTACTTTTTTTATACCATCAGAAAGTAGAGATTTCAACGAACAAAAAGCGCACCAACTTTTCTAAAAAAGCTGATATTTTGACGGAATAATTTTTGATTTAAAATTGGGGTGCTTTTTCGATATTAAGTCAAAATAAGGTGAATAAATTAATATTTTAAATAAAAAACATTACAGTGTGTTTGGGACATGAAAAGGTAAATTTTCACAAAATTTCGTGAAAAAAATTTGTTTCTTGTAAAATATAAAAATAAAAAACCAAAAACTTGGTTATTTGAAATTTTCACATAAATTTTGAGGTAATGTGAAAAAAGTGTGGATACAAAAGTTGTAGATCTCTTTATTGCCTACAACTTTTCCATTTAACTTTTTTCCATAGGACTTGTAGTTTTGCCGGAAATCGAGATAAACCGTTTTTTACCCTTAAAAACTCACCCCCTTCCACTTCCCGACCTCAGATCGCCCGTAAATTATTTTTCCTTTCATTTTTGTTATATTCTCTTCCTTTTCCAATGGGTTTCATCCTACTATTATTTTTTTTCACTTTTTACCATTTTCAAAGGCTTCAGCCCTGGTCTACTGGGACATCCCTAGGGTGTCCCTTTGATGTCCATTGTCGGAGCTTGGTACATCCCTGGTACGTCCCAAAAGGACATCCCTCGGATGTCCTTTTTGGTGGAAAGTAGATGTCCCTGGGACGTTCCTAGTATGTACCATGTCCCGACAAAGGATATCCCAGGGACGTCCTAGTAGCAAATGAAGGACGTCCCTGGGATGTACAGGGGATGTACTTGTGCTGTTAGAGCTGGACTGAGCACCATCATATTCTGTAGGAAATTACACCGCGTGAAATTACATGCACCACTGCACCGACAGACCTATAAAATACCAAGTATTATTCTGTCAGTATTGAATGGTTCGACGTAGTTGTAACACTTCTAGAATGTGTCTCTATTCAATATTGGTTCCGATCCTTCTATCACATCAAAAGCCAAAATGATTGTAAATATTTGTCCACCATTCACTGATCCCATAATAATAGATTTTGACAATAAAATGTGTGTCCAGTTGTTCCTGGAAAATATAATGTTGAATAATTACGGATGTTTCTCCGAACAGTAATTTTGTCATTATCACTATTATTGATATAATCACAACAAAATGTCCTTAGCAACACATTCTCTTCACAAACTCATTATCGTCGATACAAACCTTCTTATCTGCAATATTCCTAAGTTCATTGTTTGTTGCAGATAACGAAAATAATGCTGTAGGAGGGGAATCAATTAAACTTCGCGTGTCGGCTTGGAGCGCGATGCCAGCAGCACCGACAGTTGAACATCGGCGTCGTGGCCGCCTTGATCCACGTACTCCGTCAGTCACGTTAGTCACCACGTGTTCGGGTGCCCACTGAGGAGAGGTTAGTGTGCGCTGTTTGTTTTTTGTTTTTTTATCTTGTATTTCTTCCGATTGTTGTGGTGTTATGTGAGTGGTAAGGTATCGAAAGGAAGTGGTCTAGTCTAGCGTGTTGCGGCACGTGTTTTGGCAACATTGAAGTGTTTTATCATTTCCAAGGAAGTTTGAATTAGCGCGGTCGTCGTACCTATATAGGGTGAGTCATGCTTCCATTGTTGATATTGGAGAACAATGTGTGTTTACATTTTGGAATATTTTGCTAAAGATCTTAGGAGACTATTCAGCTATAGATAAAGTAATCTGTATGGCATATGTTTCGAGAAAAGTATACTTTGTGTCATTTCAGTAAAGTATCATGTGTACAGAGATTTAATTCTATGATCATAGGTGAATATAAAGTTACACCACACATGCACTCTGAATATGGGGAAAAAATACTTTTCTTACGTTCTTACGAATCCGGAAGAAAAATGCGGCGGTCTCATACCGTTCCCGAGTTAGAGAACTTTAAAAAAAATTAACCTCATTTTCAAGCACCGTTTTCTCGCACAAAACTCACTCAAAATGCCTCCTTCTTTTTACCAGCATAAACAGTACACCCTAAGTCACTTATTTTCGGCACAACTTTGCACAAAATATCGTCGTTTTTATCGAAATAATCCTCCTTTTTACACAGTTCCAAATAAACAAATTTCACACATTTGACAGATTAAATTTAGTAACTTTGCCTTATTTTTCATGTTGGTAATAAATGAATCACCGCCCACAATTACACACATAAATAAAGGGGAAACTATTGCTCACATTTGAATTCGAAAAGTTGGCGGTGATTCATTATCACCAACATGAAAAATAAGGCAAAGTTACTAAATTCCATGTGTCAAAGTCTGAAATTGATTTATTTGGAACTGTGTAAGACGGAAGATTTTTTCGATAAAAACGACGATATTTTGTGCAAAGTTGTGCCGAAAATAAGTGATTTAGGGTGTATTGTTTATGCGGGTAAAAAGAAGGAGGCATTCTGAGTGAGTTTTGTTCGAGAAAACGGTGCTTGAAAATGAAGTAATTTTTTTTTTAAGTTTTATTACTCGGGAACCGTATGAGACCGCCGCATTTTTCTTCCGGATTCGTGTTCAGAAGGCAAAAACACGTAAGAAAAGTATTTTCCCCATATTCAGAGTGCTTGTGTGGTGTAACTTTATATTTACCGTAAAAACAGATAGCAATCGAAAATTTTGCGCGGAAAAGATAATATTAGGAGATACGGGCCCCCGAAGATCCATAAAGAGAGGTTATGGGATATCACTCTTGGAAACTGCAAACTGATTTAAAGAATAGCTTTTTACACTGAAATATTAACTGTAGACTCATTTGACGTTTTAGTAATATTAAACTCACTTAATTTTCGATAATGTAATGAAAAAACTCCGATTACTTTTCATATAATTCTACAGAAGAAATGTCATAAATCAAACGTTGGTGATTGTGTTATGTTTATCCAAATCTCGTGGATCTTGAAGTTCATTGATATGCGACGTTGCCTATGTCTCCAAGGGGAAAAGAAAGTACTGAAATTCAACGCGACATACATATTTGAGCATATAAATTATAACTATCACACTGGGTTTATACAGCGAATAAGATAAGATAAGGAATAGCATAAGGAATAAGACAAAAATAGACCTGTTTATACAGAATGATTAAATTAAATAAGAATTAAGAATCAACCAATGAAATCACGGCTTTTTTGACAATGATATTCATGTCTTCTGTCAATTCAATTTGTTTTCTGGGCTCCCAAAACAAATTATTATCATTTTAAAATTTTACCCTTTTTTATTAGCAGCCATTTCAAATTGCAAGTTTTTTGTTGTTAATTATTTTATGTTGTGTTGAATAGATAATGGATGACGGTAAACAAACTGTGAAGGCTGTCAGAAAATGATAAAGGTTAGGAATGTTAGCATAAAACAATTTTGTCTGCACATGCGCACTTCCATTTTCAAACTAAAATAAGATAAGAGTGAAAAATGAGTCCACTCTTATTTTATTCCTTATTTCTTATTTTATTCCAATACTTGTATAAACGTTCCCATTGAATTACGTATGTTCAGCTTTCTTATCTTATTCCTTATGTTATCTTATTCGCTGTATAAACCCACTGTTACAGCATGAAAAGCCGATCTGATAGTTCTGAAGGATATATGTATCAATAGAAGTTTGAAATGCAAATAATATATCACTACACTTCTTGAGAGTGTCTAATAGCTTTTGAAAATTAAGCATGAAGTTGATGTGCCGCATTTAGAAAGTTGCCAATCATATTAAAATAATGTGAGTTCAGATTATTTTGTTTAAAGTAATTGTAAGCCGGACTAAGAAACGCATTTGGCTTGGATGTTTTCTCGTATGCCAGGCATACGAGAAATCATCCAATCAATTTCTCACGTAAAAAGAAGGAACACAACCTAACCTAACTTGTCTAACCTTGTTTCCCAAGTTGAATGCAAGCTAATCAACCATACAAGGCGACGCTTCGCTCCGCTCGCGAACATTTCGATCCAACCAATTTCCTACGTAAAAAGAAGGAACACAATCTAACCTAACTTGGCTAACCTTACTATCCGAGTTGATTGCAAGCTAATCAACCTTATAAAGCGACGCTTCGCTCCGCTCGCTAACATTTCTATCCAACCAATTTCTTACGTGAAAAGAAGGAACACAACCAAACCTAACTTGACTAACCTTGTTATCCAATTTGAAAGCATGCTAATCAACCTCACAAAGCGACGCCTCGCTCCAACCAATTATTTACTTAAAAAGAAGGAACACAACCTAACCTATCTTGGTTAACATTGCTATCCAAGTTGAATGCAAGCCAATTAACCTTACGAAGCGAAGCTTCGCTGCGCTCGTAATCATGTCGTTGGCAGTATGAATTCTTTAGAAAAATATTAGTGGCCCTGGAGAGGGCCTTTTTTTCGAAGTAAAGTGATTCAATAATCTTTTTCCAATTCACTCTGTTCATCTTCATTTGCCATATGGATGAAATCGTCGGCCTGTTTTCGGGGGTCGTATAATCTCCCAGCTAATTTCAAAAAATCCTCAGTTATGAGAAAATGTAATGTACACTTTATTGTCTACATCAAGAATATTTTGCGAAAAAAAATTAATGGGCAAACGAATACGCAAACGAACAGAAGGACAAGTTGGAACCCATCTACACATTCTAATATTGAAGAAGCGAAACCACATAATAATTTCCTGTATCATTTTTTCGCGCTTAAATTTCGATCGCTTAAGTGTTTTTAAGCACCTGAGATAATTTTTTGATTAATTCGTGAAATTTGGTGAAAATTTTGCGAAAATCTGGATTGGCCCATTCACTTGAATAGTTGGCAACGTGGCATGTCCATAAAACGCCAAGATCAAAGCACAATGCAACCACCAATATTTGATTTTTGACATTCGTGTGAAAAATTAAATGAAATGTAATCGGAGTTTTTCCACGACTTTATCGAACATTAAGTGATTTTAATATTACTCAAACGTTAAATGAGTCTACAGTTAATATTTTAAACTAAAAAAGCTATTCTTTAAATCAGTTTGCAGTTTCCAAAAGTGATATTCCATAACCTCTCTTTAAGGACCTTCGGGGGACCATATCTCCTAAAATTATCTTTTCCGCGCTAAATTTTCGATTGCTATGCTGTTTTTATCGTCTTCTGAAGCGCCTGTGAAAATTTCGTGAAGATACTGGGTGATCTCATTTCTTGATCTTTACCCATGTTTTTTTTTTCCTTTTTTGCACATGAAACCTAATGAAGCCATCTCGATTCCCTCAACAGACGAATTGTAGAGAATCAAAATGTAAAAAATGAGCCCTAGTACGACTCGGTCTCATTATTAGTAACGGAGAAAAACCGGAAAATCAGCTTTTATAAAAACTTCATAACACCAACATTTTTCAAGTTGTAGCGCAGGCTCTTCGCTACAAGAGCACGAAAATCAAACACAATGAACTGAAGAGAACATCTTGGATAACTCCAGGCTTAGTTAAATGCGCCAATATAAGGGACAGGTTATTTGAAAATTTAAAGAACAATCCAGATCCAGATAATATAGATCTAAAAAACAAATACTTAAGATATCGTAATACATTAGTAGTCTGATAAAAAACGCAAAAAAGGGTTACACATGAAACAAATAAAAAATGGAGGCAACAGTCAATCAATCTGGAAAGTAGTGAGAGAAATATGTGGCAACAAAGAACAAAATCACATAACAAAAATCAAAGACAAAAATGATACACTCACTGAAAACTGCGAAGAAATTGAAAATCTGTTCAATTCGCACTACGCATCTGTAAGAAAGAGTCTTGCGGAACAAATACATAAACCTCCAAGAAATCCATTGCCAAGGAATATCAACAACTACTCTATTTATCTTGACCCTGTGACAGATATGGACATATCTGATATAATTATCAATCTAAAAAATAGAAAAGACCCTGGAATTGATAAAATTTCTGGCGATACGTTGAAGTACATTCAGTTACAGATAAAACTCCAATAACCTACCTGGCCAATAAAGTACCTACTGGAAACAGGACACTTTCCATCTTTATTAAAAATAGGTATCATTAAACCAATATACAGTGCTTCTCAAAAGTCCCCTCCCCCCTCTTATTTTTGGAACGATTATACATAAACAAGTGAAATTTGGAAACTGAATATTAAAGGTTGTAAACTTCCCTACTAGTGATGATAGATGACGAAATCGTCAAAGATGACGTCACAAGGCCATTGTGACCAATAATTTTAAGTGGAACCCTACGGCAAGCGGCACCTCTTTTAAAAGGTATCGAAAAAACCTATTCAATGATACTAATTTTGTTTGTGTTTATGGCAGTTTTGGCAACTCGCTTTTAAAAAACGCAAAGCTGTGATGAATTAAATCAGTTAATACTAAAATTCCAAATTCAAGCTCCGCCTCTGGATAGTTGTCAAATAAGCTGACGTTTTTGTTAGTCTCCCTAATTCGACGTTTTTGTAATTGTCCAAGTTTTTGTACATTTAATAATTTGTGTATTGTTGATCGAACGTTCAACTGTTTCAGCAGGTTTTGGTACTATTAATATTTTTGTACATTTTAATAATTTGTTAAACTGTTGTGAGCCGAACGTTTAAGTGCTTCAAGTAGCGAAATGGTACGTGCTTTAGGTGATAAAGTAGCAGCGATCCTAATTCTTGGTGAAACTGGACAAAATATTCATGCAGCAGAACGCATTTTTAATGAGAGGTTTCCCGATCGCTCCGTTTCGAGGGCTTATTTAAGGGAGCTTCTTCGTAAGTTTGAAACAACGGGTAGTATCAATGATGCGAAACGATCTGGCAGACCACAAATTTCTGATGAGAAAAAAATTTATATACTGGCAGAAGTAATAGTTAATCCTACTTCTTCAACAACTCACGTTGCATCTACCTGTGAAGTCAGTCGAAGTACAGTACACAGGGTGTTGAAATAAAACAAATTTCATCCATACAAATTAAAAATGATTCATCAACTCTCACACGACGAACCAGACTGAAGACTAGAATTCTGTGAAAATATGGAAACTAAAATTAACCAACAGCCAGACTATGTCAAAACAATTTGTTTTAGTGACGAAAGTACTTCCTATCTAAATGGAAATGTAAATACACAGAATGTGAGGTATTGGAGTGACGCAAATCCTCACCTGTTTCGTGAAACACATACCCAATTTCCCCAGGAGGTGAATGTTTGGGCAGGTATCTTGGGAAACCACATCGTTGGGCCTCTTTTTTTAATACTAATTTAACTGGTGAGGTTTATCTGGAGCTGTTGCAAAATGCAATAGAACCGTTAATCCTTGAAATTTTGGAAGATAATCCAGATGAATTCGGCAATTTGGAAATATCATTCCAACAGGATGGTGCTCCTCCACACTATTACGGTACAGTAAGACGGTATTTGGATGAGGAGTATCGTGGTAGATGGATTGGACGACGAGGTTCAACGGAATGGCCAGCTCGATCACCGGACCTCACACCTTTGGATTTTTTTCTGTGGGGAGTACCTTAAATCGAAGGTTTACGCCACTGAACCTGACAATATTGACGTTTCAAAATAACGTATTGTTGCAGAATGTGAGGCTGTTTCTGCAGACACATTTGCAAAAGTACGAGAAGAGTTTAAAAATAGGATATTTCACTGTCAGGAAGTAGATGGAGGTACTTCGAGCAATTTCTTTAAGTAGATACTGATTCTTAAATCTGTAATTAATATCATACTGAATGGAATTTTAATTTTAATGTTTACTAATGAGCCATTAAAACTGCCATAAACACAAACAAAATTAGTATAATTCAATAGGTTTTTTCGATACCTTTCAAAAGAGGTGTCGCTTGCCGTAGGGTTCCATTTAAAATTATTGGTCACAATGGCCTTGTGACGTCATCTTTGACGATTTCGTCATCTATCATCACTAGTAGGGAAGTTTACAACCTTTGATATTCAGTTTACAAATTTCACTTGTTTATGTATAATCGTTCCAAAAATAAGAGGGGGGGAGCGGACTTTTGAGAAGCACTGTATAAGGCACGAGATAAGAGCGAAATAGCAAATTATCGACCTATAACATTAATCACATGCTTAGCAAAAATTATAGAAAAAATAATAAAATCTCGTCTAGACAAATTAATCAAGAGGTACAAATTAATTTCAGACAACCAATTTGGATTCAGGGAGGGCAAAACAACATCAGATGCAATTTTTTCTTTTTAACATCAAAAATATATACAAGCAGTGAATTGGTGTCATTAGCAGTATTTCTACACCTAGCAAGAGCTTTTGTTACCGTTGATCATAACCACTTACTTGCGACAGATATATTTTCTGAAAGTAGTTATGACTCACCATAAGTATAAAAATGATTCGCAAATACCCAATCACAATTATAACACAAGGTCTAAGCAACACAATCTATGGAAAACTTGCATACTCGTCCAAAACTATAGGACAACGAGGCTATACATATAATTCGACACGTTTTTACAATCAGCTCCCACAACAAGCAAGATGTATAAACTAAAACAATTTGTTTAAAAAAGCAACTAAAATCTTTATCGTAGAAGTTGGTAGAGAATTAATACACAATAAAATTGATCCTAATAAAATTGTTTGAGTTTGAAATCGAAGTTTGGAAAAATGCAAATTGCAACTAGAATTAAAATCAATTCCTGGTCCAAAACAATTATCATTTAAATTTCATTTGTTTGATATTATTAGGATAGGAGAACTATAGTTTTGTAGCGCATGAGCTCATATATTTTTTTGTGTTTTCTTGTAATTTAGAGCTAAGCTTTTAGTATTTTATTTTATTTTCACGAGATTTTGTACAACTTCCTATTCGATTTTGTTGTATACCGATATACAGAACAGCTCATTTTGTTATATAGCCCACGTGCTGGCTATGCCTTAGTTGGATCTTGTGTTTACTTCACAATTAGAGTTCGTTATGTTGAATGAGTAAATAATAGTTATTTATGTATCAAGGGCGTAAAATAGGCTTTTATGGCCCGCAGCGTGTAAGTAATAACCCGAGCGATAGCGAGGGCTATTAACACAGCAGAATACAAACCAAAGCTGTGGTTGAGGTACGTGGATGACACCTTCATTGTATGGAATCACGGAGACGAACATCTCCAGGATTTCTTCTCAGGAATTAACAGAATCAGGGATTCGATCAAGTTCACGATGGAGATGGAAACCAACAATGCCTTACCCTTCCTCGAAGTGAACGTTGAGAGAATAGGCAATGAAATTCGCACCTCCGTCTACAGAAAGAAGACACATACGGGGCAGTACCTCAGTTACAGCTCCAACCAGTCGAGTTCGACGAAGAGAGGGATCGTGAGAACATTGGTGGAGAGAGCGACGCACATATGCAACGACGTGGAGTCACTAGATGCCGAATTAAACCACATCAGAGAGGACCTCCACCGGAATGGATATCCCAAGAAACTCCTAGAAGAAGTATTGAAACAACTCCGGAGAACGAAGACATCTGAAGAGCAACAACAAAGCACAGTGATCTGCCTTCCGTACATCAGAGGTGTCTCCGAGAAGATCAGGAGGATCGGAAACAAGTTCAACATCAAGAGCTGCTTCCAATCCGGTAGTACTTTACGGAGTTTCCTGACCAAGACCAAACCTGACAACAAAAATGAAATCAGTAAGAATTGCATTTATGAAGTTCCATGTGAATGCGGAGATTCCTACATTGGAGAGACAAAGAGACCGTTATCGGTAAGATTGGATGAGCACAAGAAATGGACTCAGTGGAGAAACATCAAAATCGGGAATTTCTGACCACGCCTGGACTGATCACCATCGAGTTCTATGGGACGACGCAAGTGTTCTACATAGAGAGGAGCATTGGTTCAAACGAAAGTTCAAAGAGGCCGCCTACATCGAAGCCAATAACGCCTTTAGTCAACCAAGCGTTGAGATCAAGAACGTATGGAAACCCCTGATTGCTCTTTCTGGCGGGCTGCAGAGGCGCGAAACTTCACGCACCACCACACCGCGCGAAATTACACGCACCGCTGCACATGGTGGAATTGGACGCATCATTGCACCGACACTCATATAAATTGGTAAATAACACCTAAACTTGTCAGTATTCACTTGAAGACGATTGCAGATACAAGCATTCGAAATGTCGTGAAAACCTTTTAAATACATTAAGACGATGGACGTCCGAAACGATAGTAATCAACTTGCAAACATGACTGAAAACAAGAGTAGTGGAGGTAGAGCAGAGATCCATAACTTGTGCGCATCGCGCTTGTATAGTACAGGCGTTTTCGGATGGCGAAGTAGGCAATAAATCATATTCATTTCATTTCCACTTTATCTGCTTATGGTAATAAAAGTAAGTGACAGCTGTCGGGCCAGCCCCGTCTGGGCGTACCTCAAATATATCTCAAACAAGTGGAAAGGGCTTAAAGAGAGTTTAAACAGCAAAAAAAAGGAACAAAATAAGAAAGTTGAACTTGCATATCTCTATGACAGCGTTTATTCATGAAATAAGCTAAAATAAGAAATAAGAATAACAACAGAAGATGGCGAACTTTCATCTTTTTGTCTTATTTCATGTTATTTTGTTTGGAAACTGATAATGCGCATGACCGAAATCGTCACTGTCCTAAATGTTCCGGGGAAACATAACCTAAAAATATATTTGTGAATTTTTGTTGAAATTTTCTGATATGTTGAATGATAGAAATATTAAGCTGGGGGCGATGATGTTGATGGCAGGCACTGCGGTTGTAGCTTTATTGCATGAAAAGCGAAAAAGGCGTTTCAAAATTCGCCCCTTGAATAGAGACAAAAAGTTCAATGTCTATAAGAATTTGTTGGTATATGCAAAAATGCATGATAGGGAGCAATTTTTAAATATACAAGGATGTCTCCAGAGATGTTTGACCATTTATTGGAACATATCGAACCATATATCAAAAGAGACTCACCAAAGTTCCAATCAATCCGGGACAACGTCCGGTGATTTTATTGGTTGGTTCTTATTTCTTATTTTATTTCAGTCATATAAACCAATGTTATTTGCCCCTAATTCACAATTAATTTTATTTTGTTCCTTATTTTATTTTATTTGCTGTTTAAACTATCCTTTAGATGTCAGGTGTCACCGATGATTTATTGCCTACTTCGCCATCCGGAAACGTTTTAACTATATTACTATATACGCTTCCCCGCGTCTGCTGCCCTACCCCACTACTAAGCCGCTTTCTCACATATTTCGCAGAATTTTATGAGAATAGTAGTTCTGTAGAATTATGCTCCAATGAAGTGCATTAAAATATAACTACGGATCTTTCGAATGATGGCACAGTCGGTTTTCTGGTACTATTTTAGTCACAGAATCCGCCATTTTCTGGTCTATTTCAGCGGAGATACGAACTAACGAAATATTTTCCTAAATTCGAATCCTGGGGGTTTAAACTAAACGGCAAAATATATCAATTTTATTTTCTTGCGAATTTTTTTTTCAAATTTGAATTTTGCACCCTAGGCAGTAAAATTTACCGCTCTCATACAAACGGTTATATCGGTAAAGGTCAAGTATATGGGGCCAGTACACCAATCGAATATTATTTTTTATGCGCAAAAGTTTCGCGCATAAAAAATTATATTTTAGGATTGGAGACTGTAAATGGCAAAAGACTGTACCATTGTACACCAAATAAGTAACTGCACACTCATTTAACTTTCTAGGCATGTTTTAATCACAATTTTTGATAATTTCTAGGAAAAAAACACCAATTACTTTTTTAATCAAACATTGGTAGTTGTGTTGATATTAGCGTTTTATTGACATGGCATCTTACCAACTAATCAAGTAAATCGGGCCAATCCGGATTTTCACGAAATTTTCACAACTACTACTATTAGAATTATAAAAATTCTTGTGGGTTAGATTCTAGTGAGGTACAATGAAATGATTTTTCCAAATTTCGAATCCTAATGAGTCAAAATTACCCCCAGAAAATGTTTGGACATGTTGTTTTATGAATGACGCGTGTATAATGCCATTTATAACAAATTACAGTGGTTGAAAATTATTAAAAAATATTGAAAACATTTTTGTTGTGAAATTCGATAAAATTTTGGGAACGTTTTCCGCTGCCCTGCTCAGAGCCGTAAGAAAACACTGGCAATTGTCGGATGCAATCAACATTTAAATAATGTGGAATGTTCGATAGATTGTTTGGTTAATGTACAAAAAGATTCTAAGCATTCATTGCAGGCTAACGGCGATATCTACTCAGTTTCATAGTAATGAATTCAAAAGAACTTCGTTATATCCTAACTGGTAGATAAAGTCAGAATTAGTAGATGGAGTTAACACACTTTGAAGCACTTAAAGAATCATAATTACCACGAAAATCATTTGTAAGGACACAAAGATACAAACAGTATTTTATTAAAAATGATATCAATGGCCAATGTCAACTAGTGATCCAAAATGACAGGTAGTGTCTCTACTTGTGAATTTGAAAGCTATCAACGAACGAACGTTTGTCAGATTCGACTACTGTTTTCTGATTGGCTGGTGAGTGAATGAAAGATATTACTTCAACCAATGAGAAAGCAGTTCGTACGAGAAGTAATTTAAAGATTATTGTCTTTGTCTTGTGCTGAAGTTTGATCTTACAACTAAACACCGAATTAATAATAATAGAAATAATATGTTCATTTCATAATTTTCCTAGATACAATATGATCGACATGGATAACAAGATGTGGAAACATAAAATAAACTATAAACTTAAACTGTGCAACTATAAACTTAAAATTTAAAATTACGTGGCAAGGTGTAAAGTGCAATTATCCATTTTCGGCATGGATTGGGCAGAGTTTCTTAGGTCAGCAACTAGATAACTAAAACTAATTAAAATCAAAATTAACTTTAGAATTAAAATTAAAACCAAATTAAGATTAGGATTTGGACTATTTACAGAAGGTGTTTGGCTACAATGAATACTAATATATGGAGACACATAGTGAGAGGATGTATAAATAATATTACGTAATCAGAATAAAGCGTAATCAAATAATTGGATGGGTGATTAGTTTATAAAGCATTTCGATATAATGGGTTAAGTGGTAGATGAGTAATCATAGTTGGGTAATAATTTGGTTTATTCATATTACATTATTATCTGGATGTGGGTTATTTAGTGGTTCTTTTCGACTTTTCTTTGTCTATTTATTTCTGCTCGAGGTGTGTCTTTTATAATGGATTTAATTTTCCTCTTGAATTTATCGAAGTTTAATTGGCTTCTGAGTTTTTCAGGAAGAAGACTAAACAGTTTCGGTCCTAGATACGTATAGTTTTTTTGGCCAACTGATTCATGCATTTGTGGTATGACGATTTTGTGGTTTTGACGGGTAGCGTATTCATAATTAGACATAATTAGTTCATTTTTGTTTTTGTGTTGTACTACAATGATTTTCATGTAGTACAGCGGCCGGTGATCAAATATCTCGGTTTCTGAATACATAACTTTTTTGTAGGATGTATCTCAGAATCTTTTCTGAGCAACTTCGAGGGGTTGTAGGTGAGTCTGGACACTCCACCCCCCGCCAATTATGCCATAGTTCAGATGTGACTCTACTAGACTTTTATACAGTGCTCGTCTAAAGTCCGTTCCCCCCCTACTAATTTTTTAACCATCTGGTATATCGCAACGAAATTTGGAGTGCTTAAATAGGAGATAAAAACCTACTTTTTCATGAAAAAATCACAGCTTTAAAATGGCGGCTGAGCGCCATCTTCAATAATTTTTTTAAATAGAACACCCTGTATATCATTCCATTTTTGAAATCTGCTCATGATTCTCAACAGTTTTCTCTAATACACTTTACTCCTAATTTCAATTGTTTTCGAAATATTAACGTTTGAAAAGTGACATTTTGGTCATTTCAAACTAATGTTTCTTTCGATCAAGTTTGCATTGGAAAAAATCGTTGTCGCGGTAACATCTTGTTTACTAGAAAAATCGAATTAAACGGTTTTCTTCACATAAAGGATTCAATATAAAATTGAACCAGAAAATGGTAGATCTCAGGTGAAAAACAACTACTTTCCTGGCAAATACCACGCAGAACGTTGAATGATATTCACCTGAAAATCCATGCATACTTCCATATAATATCAATGGACATTGAATGCAAATGTTTCTTTCTGATAAGCTCGATTATGTTTAATTTATGTCGTGTTCACCTAACAATCCGCATACCGGTTTCAGGCTTCTTGGCCCTCATCAGTACGGAGTAGTCAACCAGCCAAAGGTCTTCAGCCAGAGTTCTTTGGACCTCTGGCTGGTTGACTACTCCGTACTGATGAACCAACTGAAACTATCGATTATGAACTGACATAAATAACATATCAGCTTATCGAAAAAACATTCATTCAATTCCATGATATATAGGATATCATGATTTCAGGTGAATATCATTCAACGTTCTACTATCGAAAGTATTTTTCACCTGAATCTACATTCGTTCAATTATATTGAATCCTATGTGAAAACTCGTTAATCGATTTCTATTCTCCACTTCACATGGCACTTATCTTTCACTATATGCTAGACGCGCTTGCCACTCCTACTGAGAAGGAATCTTTCATTTAGAAACCTATCGAGGTGGGAGATTTTCGGAGTGTTTCTTTCTGTCACTAGGTACCGCCAGTTAAAGTTTATCTTTTCCAGCGTACCTATAGGTGTTACAAGCTCGATGATGGTTTGTTTACGTTGTGTCTCACTTCAGCCAGAGTTCTTTGGACCTTTGGCTGGTTGACTACTCCGTACTGATGAGGGCCAGAAGCCTGAAACCGGTATGCGGATTGTTAGGTGAACACGACATAAATTAAACATAATCGAGCTTATCAGAAAGAAACATTTGCATTCAATGTCCATTGATATTATATGGAAGTATGCATGGATTTTCAGGTGAATATCATTCAACGTTCTGCGTGGTATTTGCCAGGAAAGTAGTTGTTTTTCACCTGAGATCTACCATTTCTGGTTCAATTTTATATTGAATCCTTTATGTGAAGAAAACCGTTTAATTCGATTTTTTCTATTCATTCCACTTCACATAGCACTTATCTTTCACTATATGCTAGACGCGCTTGCCACTCCTACTGAGAAGGAATCTTTTATTTAGAAACCTATCGAGGTGGGAGATTTTCGGAGTGTTTCTTTCTGTCACTAGGTACCGCCAGTTAAAGTTTATCTTTTCCGGCGTACCTATAGGTGTTACAAGCTCGATGATGGTTTGTTTACGTTGTGTCTCACTTCAGCCAGAGTTCTTTGGGCCTTTGGCTGGTTGACTACTCCGTACTGATGAGGGCCAAGAAGCCTGAAACCGTTATGCGGATTGTTAGGTGAACACGACATAAATTAAACATTATCGAGCTTATCAGAAAGAAACATTTGCATTCAATGTCCATTGATATTATATGGAAGTATGCATGGATTTTCAGGTGAATATCATTCAACGTTCTGCGTGGTATTTGCCAGGAAAGTAGTTGTTTTTCACCTGAGATCTACCATTTTCTGGTTCAATTTTATATTGAATCCTTTATGTGAAGAAAACCGTTTAATTCGATTTTTCTATTCATTCCACTTCACATGGCACTTATCTTTCATCTTGTTTACTGTCAAACTGAACTGCTAACTGTCAAATAGTCCGTTGAGCGCCTAAATCCTTTTATGAAAAGTGTGATCATGGCTCGTAGTTTAGACGATAAATTTGAAGCAGTTTTGATATTTGGAGAAGCTGGAAGAAATTATCATCTAGCAGTCCGTATGTTTAATGATATATTTCCCGAGAATCCTATTTCGAGGTCATATTTGCGCAAACTTTCAAATAAGCTCCAAGCAACTGGTACGCTGAAAGATGCTCCACGATCAGGAAGACCGCCTCTTTCAGAAGAAAAAAAGGTAGAACTTGTTGCTGAAATGGTAATCAATCCGACTCAGTCAACGTCTGCAGTTGCTGAATCCTGTGGAGTAAGTTCAAAAAGTGTACAAAGAGTCCTAAGAAAAGAGTCCTATAAAATGAAAATCCTGCATGCTCTCACGGAGGATGATCCAGACCGGAGGGTGGAATTTTGTGAGTGGTTAAAAAGAACAATTGAAGGAGAACGGGGCTTCCTAAAACGTATATGACGAAGGCACGTTTTTTCTTATTGGAAAAGTCAACAAACAGAACAGAACAAACAGAAACGAACATACCCAGTTTCCTAAAAAGGTGAATGTTTGGGCGGCGATTTTGGGCAATCGCATTGTTGGACCGATTTTCATCAGAGGCAATCTTAGAGGAGTTCTTTACAGAAATCTTTTAGAAACTGAAATTGAACGTCGAATAAGACAAATTGTATTAAACAATAAGGAAGAGTTTGAAAATCGTGAAATCATATTTTAGCAGGATGGGGCACCTCCCCATTTCGATCGCATGGCTAGAGAGTTCCTCGATACAAACTACGAATGGCCACCAAGATCTCCGGATCTAACACCACTAGATTTTTTCAGAAGTCAAAAATCTACGCCACTGAATGCCAAACAATAGAAGAGTTGGAACGCAGAATAATAGATAAATGTGAAGAAATAGATGAACAGACTTTCATCAACGTGAGAGAAGCTATTTATAATAGGGCACTTTATTGTCAAGATTTAGGAGAGGGCCGCATTGAACACTTCATGAAATAGTTTTTGGGGTAAAATAAAAGTGTTATTCAAAAATAAATTATAATTTTTTAGCCAACTAATTTGTTTTGATTGTGAATTTACAGAACACATTCATAGGATTCGAGATTTTCCGGTAAGCGGTACTGTTTATCCTTAATAAACTCTCTTTACGCCTCTTATTAGTCGAATTCATTAAGATATTTAACTACAAATTAATAACAACGTTTAGTTAGCAAAATATTTTACCGGAAGTGACCAAAATCCATACTTTAATTTAAACCGGAATGTCACTTTTCACACGTTAATATTTCGAAAACAGTTGAATTTAGGAGTAAAGTGTATTAGAGAAAAAAGTTGAGAATTGTGAGCAGATTTCGAAAATGGAATAATATACGGGGTGTTCTATTTAAAAAAATTATTGAAGATGGCGCTCAGCCGCCATTTCAAAGCTTTTAGCTGTGATTTTTCCATGAAAAAGTAGGTTTCTATCTCCTATTCAAGCCCTCCAAATTTCGTTGCGATATACCAGGTGGTTCAAAAATTAGTAGGGGGGAACGGACTTTAGACGAGCAGTGTATAATGTAATTTTCTGTTTATAATTGACTATATTTGTTATTCGTTTGTATTTATAGAGTATGCAACGTAGTTTTTTAAGTAAATGGTCAATGTGGTTGTTCCATTCGAGGTGGCTATCTAGGAATATGCCAAGATATTTAAAAAAAAATTGTGGGTTTGATAATATCTGCGTTATCTTGAGTAATATGCTTTCTTTTCGGGCGTGTAAGTAGCACCGGAACTACATCGGGGCACGAAACACAGACATCGACCCGTGTTCATTCTGGAATTACTAGGTCACAATGCCCACTGTGCAAAAACTCATTCTATTAACGATTTTATGTGTTAACCTAGATACATTGTTACGTTATGATTATTGTGCCCGTAACGTCTCAATGACCATTTTAGAGTCGATATATGTCCACCAACATAACAAAATCGCAGATACATTATATAAAAATCGAATCTGATACAGCAAAAGCCTTTTTTTTTCACAGAATTTGAAACTACGTTCTTACGGGAAAAGTACTTTCTCAAAGAGTAACAACAACTGAGCTGTTATGTCTCAAGTCTCTTCTTTTTAGGTTCTTTTGGATGTATTAAGTACATATACCTAAATTTATCTTTCCAACATGCTATTGATGGATTATTTCAGTACATAACGAAAATTGATAAAATATTTGAAAATACACTATCGAGCATAAAGTTTGACACAAATGATATATCCATTTGTGCCTAGCTTCATATTATGCTATCTGTCTTCAGTCGAGTTTATATTACTATAAATCATGGTCAGTTATAAATGATAAGATATATTATTGGAATGTATGAATGAAAAATCAATTAAATGATTACGTCCAGTCAATAATAGTTTATATACCGGGTGATTCTCTAAGGTGGCCCACTCCTATAACTTTTTTATTATTGAAGATAGAAAAACGAAATTTGGTGGTTGTGTATTATCGTTCAATTTACATTTTTTAACATATTTACTTGCTCTGCCGTACTTCCGGTTTGACCGGAAATGACCCCAGTTTTCGATTTTTAAATGGGACATCCTATATATTTTTACTTATTTCGATCGAGAATGACATAATAAATCCAACAACACCTCACTTGTCAATATTTGACGAATAAAGTCATTTTTATTCCAATTTTTATTTGTCGATCTAGAATGCCATGGATCGTGTAAATCGATTCATTCTTGATCAAGTAACATGGGGAAAATACGACTTTGAGGCTTATGACTTCACAGTGGTTTTAAGAATTATTAAAAAGTCGCAAATATGAATTTTTCCAGTTAACTTTATTTTTTCAAATGGAAAGGGGGTGGCTCGTCGGTTTTTTGTGGAAGATCATTTTCTTACGAATAATTTGATACCACACACTTTCACATTATTTTCACCATTTTTCTGAATAATTGAAAGAAGCGATCATACCTAATAACAAATAATACGTATTCGGTTTACTTGTGCACTAAGTTCTGTTATTCTAGTTATCCGTGACAAACAATTGAAGCTGTTGCTAGGACTACCTAAACAAATGGGCTAATGAATATGCTGTCACTTTTTAAAATGTATTTGTTGCGTAGTTTACAATTTGATATGGAAAATTATGCGAGAAACGAGAAAATTGAGATGTTGCTAATTTACGGAGAAGCAATAAAGAATGCAACTGATGCAGCTCGAATTTATGCTCAGAGATTCCCTAATCGTCGCTGGAAAGGAAAATGCGAAATGAACCAGAAGAACATGCCAATAACTTCATCGTCAGTGAAGAAAAAGAAGTAGACGTGTTGGCCTATGTTGAAGTGAATTGTACGGCGTCAATTCGCCAAATTGTTTCTGAGGGTGATATAAGTTATTCGTCCGTTTGGAGAATTCTTCCCAAATATAATTATCGATCATTCAAGTACCAATTACACCAACATATTTACGATAACGACCACAACCGAAGATTAACTTATTGCTACTGGTTTTTGACTAAATACAGAGAAGATGTACGTTTTCCATTTAAAATTACTTATTCAGATGAAACTAGATTCACCAACTTGGGTTTGTTCAATCGGAATAATAAAAGGTACTGGTCTCAAACAAATTTATATCTGATGCAAGAAGGAAATTTTCAAGAGCGATTTGGTTTCAATTGCTGAATGAGTATTATCGGAGGAAAACTTTTGGGGCCAATAATTTTCAACGAACAATTTACCGCGGAAAGATATCTATAGTTCCTTAGAAATCAAATTAATTATTTCATTGAAGATTTGCCACTGGCTAACCAAGTTGATATCTATGTTCAACAAGATGGAGCGCCACCTCATAATTATCAAGTCGTAAGAGAACATCTAAATGACACCTTCCCAGAAAAGTGGATTGGCACTCATGGACCTATTCAGTGGCCTGCGAGGAACATTCTTAAGTTGTCATATTTTTTCATAATGTATTATTTCTTTTTCATATTATAGTTCACCAGATTTTACTCCGTTAGATTTTTTCTCTGGGGAACAATTAAAAATCAGGTGTATATGAACAGCATCAGCTACTCGTGAAGAACTGGAGTATAAAGTAAGGGTGGCATTCCAGAACATCACTGCGGAACAGCTAATAAATGTGGTGCGCGCAACAATTGAAAAAGTTGAACTTTCCCGTGATCAAAAAGAAGGTCATTTTGAAAATTTTGATAACAGCCAGTTCCATAATCAAAATTAAAGCTTCCTTTATATGAAAAAGTTACCTTTAATGGCAAAATGTGTTCCATAAACCAATTTTGAAACAAAAGGACACTTTAAAGCCTCCTTTATCATAAAGGCTGGACAACCGCTCTTTACCTGCGAAAAGTGTCCTTTTAAGGTAAACATAACCTATTTGCCTGTCATGGTCATACACTTTGATAGCTAATAGTATGGTGTTATAGTTCGGTTGTGGTTCAGTGGTTTCATAGATCGTTGAAAGTTATCTGAGGTAGACTTCATTATCAAGAATATAATGAATTCATCAAGTTCTAGTTCTTCATCAGATGATGAGGAAATAATAGTAAGGAGGCCCAAAATATATAGAAGAAGACAACAACATTTTGTTACTTTGGACGATTTGGATTTTTTTAATAGATTTCGGCTAACAAAACCTACAGTTTTATCGCTGCTGCAACAAGTTGCACACTTTTTACATCTTCCAAGTAACAGGTAATGGAATTTTTAAAAGTTTTAGGTAGTCGATTACTATATGAAAATTTTCTAGGGGCGGCTGTATTGATCCTATGAACCAGCTTTTATTGACATTACGATTCTATGCAACTGGGAATATGTTATTGTCAACAGGCGATATTATTGGAATTTCTAAGACTTCTGCTAGCAGAATTGTTCGAAGAGTTTCATTAGCAATTGCATCTCTTCGTCCACAGTACATAAAGATGAGCGAAACTGATAATGAAATGAGAAGAACTGCAGAAAATTTGTATGCAATTGCTAGTTTCCCACGTGTCATTGGTGCTATAGATTGCACATTGATTAAAATTAATTCTCCTGGTGGTAATGATGCAGAAATTTTTCGTTCAAGAAAAATTTTTTGCCTTAAATGTGCAAACGGTGTCTGATGCAGATCTGAGAATCAGAAATATAGTAGCGAGGTGGCCGGGATCAACACATGATCAAACTATTTTCAATAATAGTGCTTTGAAAAGACAGTTCGAAAGAGGAGTGTTCGGACAGTACTGTTTACTTGGTGATAGTGGTTATACTCTTCAACCATATCTTATGACCAAATTACAAGAAGCACATACTGCAGCGGAAAATTTATTCAACGAGTCAATCATAAGAACTAGGAATGTGGTAGAGAGACAGTATGGTGTTTGGAAACGTCGCTTCCCTATACTTTCTAATGGAATGCGGGTTAAATTAACAACAGTTAGGGCAATCATTGTTGCAACAGCTGTGTTGCACAATGTGGCTATAGATATGAATGAAGCACTTCCAAATGGATGGCTGGACGAAGTACCGGAGGAAAATGATTTACCAGCACAAATGCATCAAAATAACATTAATGTTGGTCGACATGTGAGGCAGATTATTATAAATGAACACTTTGATAATCTGTAATTATTTTCGAGTAATATGTATGTTAATTCTGAATTTGTCTTTTATTTCCATTGGCAGTGATTCGTCAATAAAAATTAGAAAACAGCAAATGGATATTAGCCAAAATGTACAATTATCTTCGTACCCAATGAGAACACTTCGCATTGAATAGGACAGCTTACTTTAGTTGTTCTATTTTTAACATATAGTTTAATTTTTTCAGCATTTTTATTTTCAGCACTTCTTAATTTCACAGTAATTTCGTTTTTATCTGTTCTAGCATAGAATTCATTCCTTTCCTTTTCAGACAATGGAAGTCCTGAATATTTCTTATCATACAGAAACATTGTCAAGCACCTTCAAACAAACATCCCTATACATGTCGAACGGAAATTAAAAATTGTTACTATCGGAGGATGTTTGTTCGAGGTTAAACTCTGCCTTTAAAAATAAAACCTTCATGTACAGCTCTTCTCTGATTTTTTCCCATTCATTAAACAAAACACATTGGAGGGTTATAATTTGTTTTTATTACGTAACTCAGATATTTGTAAATCTAGTATAATTTGTTTTTTCATGTGAGCTTCTTCCTGTCTTCTATTTTCTTCTTCAATTGCCCAAACCTGCTTCTCAAGAAGGTCAATCTTTTTTTTATAAAATGCTTCTTTTGCCAATATTGCAGGATTCATTACCGTTGGCCTTAACTGTCTCGTAACGGGTTCCTTCAATTTGTAAGGTGTATAGCTTGACCATTTACGTTTCAATTTCTACAACAAAAATAAAGGAATGAAGTTGAATTAAATGAAAAAAAATATTCTTACTTTAAGAGATGCTGGTCCCGTTGCTTCATTGCCAAGGTCTAAGTTGGTGGTAGAATTTTCCTAAAAATTAAGAAATGTTCATATAATGAGACGTTCGCTAACCTTTTAGTATCACCTACCCCATTGTCTTGAGTGCAATGTGAAACAATTTCCTCAGCAGTGTGGCTTTCACTAGGCTCGCTTTCTTTATTTGTATCATGAATAATCAAAATCTGAAGTATAGAAACCAATAAAACATCATTCATAATATATTAATGACTATCACATACCGGTAGATCAGGAATTTGTTTTTCCACATAGTTTGTATGGCCAGTTTCAGTTGTAGAAAAATCATCCGCTTCGTTTCCTGTGTCTAGGTCCTACAAAATCACAATTAATAATTAAATTATACTTATGAGTAGCTTACCTCATACATCATCACAATCTAAAATGCTATCAAAGCCCACCACTGTTTTGATGTTTATGATTTTCAAAACATTTTCTATAACTGGATCGAATTTATCAGTTACAGGAGGTCCACCACCAGTTCCTTTAATATAAGTACGTTGTGCGGCTACCACTTTCCTTGTTTTTGTTTTCAAATTGTCGTATTTGGACTTCAATTGATCCATATTTCTGCGATGGAGAGCTAGGGCATTGAATGCTGCGGTAACTCGCTGCCAGGCTTTGTCCTACAAAAATTATTACTTAGAAACCAGCTTCTTATTGAAATAATATTTTTCACTCACCTTTTCATCATTTGTGAACTTGTTTGTGGTCTTATTTTCTATTATATTTTTCTCCTTATTAATTAAATCTAAGAGACGTAATTGTTCCTCCACGCTGAAAGAAACACTTTTCTTTTTCCTGTCCAATTCCATTGCAAATTCAAAATCAATACTTTCCGTTTTCCGTGAACTACTAAACTTCAAACTATCACTCTGAAGTAATAACTTACGACTCACGACTATTCAACATAAATACACATCATTTTCTTATTTGAATTACTAATGACACATATCACAGGACCACACAACACACGCTTGACATCAAATATTTGAAGTATTACCACAACTGTATTCATAAAAGTACTACTTATCAGAATAGCCAACAGTATAAAACTTGACGAATGCCGCTTTAAAGGCGACTTTATCTAACAGGAGGTTTTGGTACGTTTATGGAACGGAAGTCGCTTTAAAGTTTACTTTAAAGGACACTTTATCATAAAGCTGACTTCAAATAAAGGAGTCTTTATGATGTTGATTATGGAACTGGCTGTAAGTCTTAAAACGACTATGAAGTCATAAGCCTCAAAGTCGTATTTTTCCCATGTTACTTGATCGAAAAATAAAAATTGGAATAAAAATGACTTTATTTGTCAAATATTGACAAGTGAGGTGTTGTTGGATTTAGAATGTCATTCTCGATCGAAATACGTAAAAATATATAAGATGTCCCATTTAAAAATCCAAATTTCGGGTCATTTCCGGTCAAACCGGAAGTACGGCAAAGCAAGTAAATTCTTCAAAAAATGTAAATTGAACTATAATACACAACCCCCAAATTTCGTTTTTCTATCTTCAATAATAAAAAAGTTATAGGGGTGAGCTCCTTTGGAGAATCACCTGGTATATTCAGGTAATTATTGATAAATATTCTGTGATTCAGTTGAATCTATATGTTGAATAGGGATGATAGGTACAACAAAACTGCTCATATGTTGGCTGGATACATCATTTAAGTAAACTCGAATTTGAAATAAAATATATATATCAAAACATGGAACATCAAACAAGGAATAAACAAAAATATACATTTCTCTGTAAAAATTAAATATATAAATAATTATTATTTACTGAAATCTCGGAACTAAAAACTTATAAAATCCAGGTACGTTGAAGCTGAACTCTCAGTTTTCATTACGATGACAGCCTCAGTTTTTGGTTTCCCTCAATAATCATCTATATATAGTTTTCAATCGTCTTAAGGATATGTCCTGATTAATCTTGGAATTAGGGTGCAAATTTTTTGGCAAAACTGATGCCACAAACAAATTAAACCATCTTATTGAGATTTTATTAATCATCCTCCTAGTAGAAAACAATATGTTGATGTGACACATAACTTATTTTTTACATATTGATTTTCTTGTATATAGGTAATAAATACCATCAATAATTTGATCATTCAAATCACTAAGTAGTATAGAACCGACACAAGAGATTGATAAACGATAAATGAAATACCTGCACTTATTTGAGGTTAGGTTAGAGCAGACAAAGATAAAACACAAGGCCAGATGAGAACGTTTTTGCAACGAATCAGTTACGTCATATTTCTCAACCACCAAACGTATCTTCGACATCCCCATGGTATTGAAATGTTCTGAAACCAGAACATCAGAAAGATATAAATAAGACACATTACTATGAATAAATCACCAAGATGTTTTTAAAATGTTTCAAAGATCGTTTGGTACGAAATGAAGCTGTGAAGCTATATTATATAGTGACAATGCTTATAATAACATTGCAATGTTACCTCTCCATAACTTATAAATTATGTTTTCTCAGAAACGTCGTCACGGGTACAAGAATTAAACGTCAATAAACATCCCGGGTACGTTTCTTGCTCAGTGGGTGGCCATCGATATTATTAAAAAAAATACTGTTTGTGTCTTTGTGTTCTTATAATAGTCTACTCGACAAGTTGAAAATGGTCTAAAATAGAGATACTGCTCGTAAAATTATGTGTAATAGCTCATTGGATCCGGAATAACGCCTAGAAGAATGTGCCAAAAGCGTGTATTAGCACATAGAAAATTGCAAAAGTTATAAACAATTGAAGATGAAAAAAAAATGGAATTTCGTTTTTTGCCAATATTTCATGAACTATCGATAAAAAACAAATTTCAAAAAAAATTCTGAAAGAAGAGGGAATTTCCGATAAAAAACTCCCGACACTCTATCTCCATTATTTATAATTTTAATTTAACGCTGAAAATGGGTCTCCAAGCGACATTTTTAGGTTGCGCACGCGGCCTCAAAAGCCAGTACGACACATTAATTAATTTATTTAAGGTATTAAATATTTTTTTTATATTTGAAAAAATTATGGTGTATTCGGAACACTGTACGTAATTTATTCTCGTTGGAAATTTCACTTAAAGTTGATTTTTCAAGAAGTTAAACGATTGTTAACTAACAAAATTTTCTCGAACTTATGTCTTAACTGTAAATGAAAAAAAGTGTTTAAATAATTGTCGTAAAAATGTTTCGCTTCGTAGAGCCTTTCTTATATACATACTTAACAAGATCACGCCATAAAAGTTAAAAAAATATTCATACTTTGTTTATAATCATTGTTGAACTTGAACAAAAACTAAAAAATCCAAGTAATGTTGTTAAATTTTTTTTTTAATCATCATATTATCGTTTTTTATCAATACAAGTTATAAATTGATTTGCAAAAAAAATGTTTCCCGCCATTTGTTGATAAATTTTTTATCAACAAATTGATTATTTCAATATTTTTGAAAAAATTTTTTTTACAACTTCATTATATAACAAATATTGTGATTTTTGACAAAAAAATGTTCCTTAATATCAGTTTTGAATTGTTTATAATCGTTTTTTTATATTTCTATTGTTTAAATAATTAGTTAAGAAATTATTTTTTCTCTAAAAATCATAATTGACAGTCCTCTATGAAGTAACGGAAAAAAAAAAGTTTTATCAACAATTTCATTGTTTATTAACTTACCAATTTGTTATAAACAAATTTTTAACTATGTTAGATTTTTTTTCTGGAACCTCTAAAATTTACAAAAACAACCATATATAACAAAGTATAGAAATAAATTTTTCCCAATTTTTCCCAATTTCAATTCCCAAAGTACAATAAAAAATTGGAAAATTTTTTTCATACTTTGTTATATATGGTTGTTTTTGTAAATTTTAGAAATTTGAGAAAGAAAAACTAACAAAATAAAAAATTTGTTTATAACAAATTGGTAAGTTAATAAACAATGGAATTGTTGATAAAAAAAAAATCTGTTATTTCATAGAGGACTGTCAATTATGATCTCAAGAATTAAAAAAAAAAAAAAAAATTAAAAATTAAAAATTTTATTAGGAATTTTTTTTTAAAAAATAATATATAAATAAGATGTTAATAATAATGAAGTTGAGAATTTTTTTTTTTTTTTAATATTGAAATAATCAATTTGTTTATAAAAAATTTATGAACAAATGGCGAGAAATTATTTTTTTGAAAATAATTATATTCGCATTGATGAAAAAATGATAATATGATGATCAAGAAAAAACAAATTTTTTTAACAACATTATTGGTTTTTTAGTTTTTGTTCAAGTACAAAAATGATTATCAACAAAGTATGAATATTTTTTTACCTTCATGGCGTGATCTTGTTGAGTATGTATATAAGAAAGGCTCTACGAAGCGAAAAATTTTTACAATTATTTAAACATTTTTTTTCATTTACAATTAAGACAGAAGTTCGAGAAAATTTTGTTAGTTAACAATTGTTTAACTTATTGAAAACTCAACTTTAAGTAAAATTTCCGACGGTAATAAATTATTTAAAGTGTTCCGAAAACACCATGATTTTTTCAAATTTTTTATTTTTTATTTAATACCTTAAATAAATTAATTAATGTGTCGTACTCGCTTTTGACGCCGCGCGCGCAACTTAAAAATGTCGCTCGGAGACCCATTTTCAGCAGTAAATTAAAATTATAAATAATGGAGGTAGAGTTCCGGGAGCCCAGTTTTTCATTGGAAATTTTATCCTTTTTCAGAATCTTTTTTTGAAATTCCTTAGGTATTGATAGTTTATTAAATATTGGCAAAAAACGAAATGCCTTTTTTTTTCATCTTCAATTGTTTATAACTTTTGCAATTTTTTATGTGCTAATACACGCTTTTGGCACATTTTTCTAGGCGTTATTCCGGATCCAATGAACTATCACACATAATTTTAAGAGCAGTATCTCTATTTTAGACCATTTTCAACTTGTCGAGTAGACTATAACTGATTTTTTTATAATTGTGAGTTGATTTCATTTACTAGTTCTGACTTTATCTACCAGTTTGGAGATAAATAATAATGTCGAAACGGAGCACCCTCTTTATTTGTTTTTATATGGAGAAGGAGAAAAGTTTTTGGTGATAATTCCCAACTTATTTGATCAATTCCCATGAAATATGGAAGATATCCGTAATAATTTAGAAAAAAAATGTAACCTTGAATTTACGGGAACTGTTGGTATTATTTTTACGCCGAAGTATGACCAAGTATTTCTGGGATATCCTGTGTATTTCAAAATTCCCCAAGACAATAAATTCAACCAGAACTGGAACAATGATCAAGACAACGATAAAGAAAATGATGCCCCAGTTTTCGTTGATGAAATTTGGAAAACTTCATATAAAAAATGAGGTATCATAGCTAACCTGTTCAGAATATTTTCCTTCATCGCCCATTCTTTGTGTTCCAATTTGTTTTTCTTTTTTCTGTGTCTCAGCATGTCCGTGGGCCATTCAACAAAACGAAGAGATGATGAAGAGGAAAGCGAATCTACACCGCCACCCGACGGAGGATGGGGATGGATGGTAGTTTTTGGATCTTTCATGATACACGTTATAAGTGAGTATGAATTGCAGAATCTCATTTCATATCACAGAGGTTGACATTTTGGAATATCTATAAACGTCAATGTTTTGGGTTGGAATTACAGAGTGTTTTTCCCAAAACATTATAGTCTACTCCACAAGTTGAAAATGGTCTAAAATAGAGATACTGCTCTCAAAATTATGTGTGATAGCTCATTGGACCCGGAATAACGCCTAGAAGAATGTGCCAAAAGCGTGTATTAGCACTTGAAAAATTGCAAAAGTTATAAACAATTGAAGATGAAAAAAAAATGGCATTTCGTTTTTTGCCAATATTTCATGAACTATTGATATTTAAGAAATTTCAAAAAAATATTCTGAAAGAGGAGGAAATTTACAATGGAAAATTCCGGACTCCCGGAACTCTATCTCCATTATTTATAATTTTAATTCAACGCTGAAAATGGGTCTCCGAGCGACATTTTTAGGTTGCGCGCGCGGCGTCAAAAGCGAGTACGACACATTAATTAATTTATTTAGGGTATTAAATACTTTTTTTTAATTAGAAAAAAATATGGTGTATTCGGAACACTATAAATAATTCATTCCCGTTATAAATTTTACCTAAAGTTAATTTTCCAACAAGTTAAACGATTGTTAACTAACAAAATTTTCTCGAACTTCTCTCTTGATTGTAAATGAAAAAAAATTTTTAAATAATTGTTGTAAAAATTTCTCGCTTCTTAGAGCCTTTCTTATATACATACTTAACAAGATCACGCCCTGAAAGTCAAAAAAATATTAATACTTTGTTTATAACAATTTTTTAACTTGAACAAAAACAAAAAAATCCAAGTAATGTTGTTAAAAAAATTGTTTTTCCCCTAATCATCATATCATCGTTTTTTCATTGATACAAGATATGAATTGATTTGTAAAACAAAAATTTCCCGCTATTTGTAGATAAAATGTTTATAAACAAATTAATTATTTCAATATTTTCGAATTTTTTTTCCACAACTTCATTGTATTACAAATATTATGATTTTTGAAAAGAAAAATTTCCTTAATAACAATTTTTAATTATTTATAATCGTTTTTTTTATATTTCTATTGTTTAAATAATTAGATGAGGATTTTTTTTTCTGAAAATCATAATTGACAGTCCTTTACAAAGTAATTTTTTTTTTTATCAAAATTCCCATTTTACAATTACCAATTTTTATAAACAAATTATTAACAAAATTAAAAAAAAACCATATATAAAAATATATAAAAAAAAAATTCCCAATTTTTCCCAATTCCAATTCCCAAAGTACAATAACAAATTGGAAAAAAAAATTTTCTATACTTTGTTATGTGTATGGTTGTTTTTGTAAATTTTAGAAGTTTCAGAAAAAAATCTATCAAAGTAAAAAATTTGTTTATAACAAATTGGTAAGTTAATAAACAATGGAATTGTTGATAAAAAAAAAATTTTTTTTTTTAGAGGACTGTCAATTATTTTAGAAGACACATTATTCCTCAACTAATTATTTAAACAATAAAAATATTAAAAAAACGATTATAAACAATTAAAAATTGTTATTAAGAAATTTTTTTTTTCAAAAATCATAATATTTGTAATATAATGAAGTTGTGGAACAAAATTTTTTCAAAAATATTGAAATAATCAATTTGTTTATAAAAAAATTATCAACAAATGGCGGGAAAATTTAAAAAAAAATTTTTTTAAAATTTTGGTTTTTTTTTTTTTTAAAAAAATTTTAAAAAAGTATGAATATTTTTTAATTTCATTGCGGATTTGTTAAGTATGTATGAGAAAGGCTCTACGGAGCGAAAAAAATTTTACGACAATTATTTAAACATTTTATTTCATTTACAATTAAGACAGAAGTTCGAGAAAATTTTGTTAGTTAACAATCGTTTAACTTGTTGAAAAATCAACTGTGAGTGAAATTTCCAACAGGAATGAATCATTTATGGTGTTCCGAATACACCATATTTTTTTCAAATTAAAAAAAAATATTTAATACCTTAAATAAATTAATTAATGTGTCGTACTCCTTTTGACGCCGCGCGGCAACCTAAAAATATCGCTCGGAGACCCATTTTCAGCGTTTAATTAAAATTATAAATAATGGAGATATAGTTCCGAGAGCTGGGAGTTTTTTATTGTAAATTTCCTCCTCTTTCAGATTTTTTTTTGAAATTTCTTAAATATTGATAGTTTATGAAATAGTGGTAAAAAACGAAATGCCATTTTTTTTTCATCTTCAATTGTATATAACTTTTGCAATTTTTTATGTGCTAATACACGCTTTCGGTACATTATTCTGGGCGTTATTCCGGATCCAATGAGCTATCACACATAATTTTAAGAGCAGTATCTCTATTTTAGATCATTTTCAACTTGTCGAGTAGACTATTATTGATTATAACCAACTCCACTTTCAAGTTTGTAATTTCACATATATGCCATGAACATCACTAATGATATATCGGGAGCGGGGATTATATTTCACCAACCCAATTTTTCGGATAATTATCCGTTAGTTAGACTCGCGCGATTTGAGACATTCCGTAGGCCAATATTTATAGATTCTTACCTCCTGAACACGAATCCGAATCAAAAAACGCGGCGGTCTCAAATATTTTCCGAGATATGTACCTCCAAAAGTCAAAATATTGTAATTCGGCCATTGGAAACACCCAACAGTCGTCTTTCTTATAACTAAAACATCACACACACCCTTAACTTTTCCAATTTGCCTCGCTTGGATGAGAAATGGTAGTAGGTGTTAGTAGAATATTACTGTGATGTTGCATTCCAATTGGCTATAAACTTGTATCGTTATGAATAATCTGTATCATAATGACCATCATGGGCATATAGTAAACGTTTACTAAATGAATTAAAGTAAGGGAGTGAAAAATAGTTATTTATATCACTAGTGCCGTATGAGCTTCATTATAGTAACGAAAAGGGGAACTGCCCAGCATGATTTCTGTGATTTTTTTATCTGCTTTATTAAAAAATTATACATATATTTATCTTGTAAATTTTATTGAATAAACTTTATTATTATAATTATTATCATTATAGAGTACAAATAATGATTGTCGCTAATATGTCACTCTGACATGACATTCGAAATTTTAGTTAGGTACTTTGACAGTGCTTTGACACGACATTAAAGAAATCTAGTAGTTCGTAGTTGTAGATGTCGCAGTTGATTGACACAGTGTACGCTGCCTATACAGTGCTCGTCTAAAGTCCGTTCCCCCCCTACTAATTTTTGAACCACCTGGTATATCGCTACGAAATTTGGAGGGCTTAAATAGGAGATAAAAACCTACTTTTTCATGAATCACAGCTGAAAGTTTTAAGATGGTGGCTGAGCGCCATCTTCAATAATTTTTTTAAATAGAACACCCCTATATTATTCCATTTTTGGAATCAGCTCATAATTCTCAACAGTTTTCTCCAATACACTTTACTCCTAAATTCAATTGTTTTCGAAATATTAACGTTTAGAAAGTGGCATTCCGCTTTAAAATGAAGTACGGATTTTGGTCACTTCCGGTAAAACATTTTTCTAACTAAACGTTGTTATTAATTTGTAGTTAAATCTCTTGATGAATTCGACTAATAAGGGGCGTAAATCAATCAATCAATATACATTATTGTCCAAGAAAAAAAAAACTTATTGACAAAGCCATCTATAATCTAAAGTGAGTATATAATTAAATTTGACAAATAGTATTCTACATAACACAAGTTGGCAAATACAAAAATGCATCACAACACAAGAAAGTGAGCATCATCGTAAAAATATTCTTATGTACATAGCTTTCTATAATCTAAAGTGAATATATGTATAATTAAATTTGCAAATAGTATTCTAGTACACAGAACAAATTGACAAATACAAAAATTTATCACAATACAAGAAAGTGAGGATTATCGTAAAACTCCTGTAGGGTATAATAGGATTTGAGCAAAGACAGTTTATCAAGGATGAACCGTACCGTTTACCGGGAAAATCTCGAAGCCTACGAATGTGTTCTGTAAAATCACAATCAAAACAAATTAGTTAGCTAAAAAATTATAAATAATTTTTGAATAACACTTTTATTTAACCTCAACAATTAGTTCATCAAGTGTTCAATGTGACCCCCTCCTAAATCTTGACAATAAAGTGCCAGATTATAAATAGCTTCTCTCACGTTGATGAAAGTCTGTTCATCTATTTCTTCACATGTATCTTTTATTCTGCGTTCCAACTCTTCTATTGTTTGGCATTCAGTGGCGTAGATTTTTGACTTCAGATACCCTCAAAGGAAAACATCTAGAGGTGTATGATCCGGAGATCGTGGTGGCCATTCTGTACTTCCCCTGCGACCTATCCAACGCCCAGGAAAGTTTGTATCGAGGAACTCTCTAGCCATGCGATCGAAATGGGGAGGTGCCCCATCTTGCTGAAATATGATTTCACGATTTTCAAACTGTTCCTGATTGTTCAATACAATTTGTCTCATTCGAGGTTCAATTTCAGTTTATTAAATATTTCTGTAAAGAACTCCTGTAAGATTGCCTCTGATGAAAATCGGTCCAACAACGCGATTGCCCAAAATCCCCCCCACATTCACCTTTTTAGGAAACTGGGTATGTACCACTCTGAAAATATACGGATTAGTATCGCTTCAGTATCGTACATCCTGTATGTTTACTTTTCCATAAGGAAAAAACGTGCATTCGTCGGCGAAACATACACGTTTCAGGAAGCCCCGTTCTCCTTCAATTGTTCTTGTTAACCACTCACAAAATTCAACCCTCCGGTCTGGATCATCCTCCGTGAGAGCATGCAGGATTTTCATTTTATAGGGATGAAACTTTTCTTTTTTTAGGACTCTTTGGACACTTTTTGAACTTACTCCACAGGATTCAGCAACTGCAGACGTCGACTGAGTCGGATTAATTACCATTTCAGCAACAATTTCTACCTTTTTTCTTCTGAAAGAGGCGGTCTTCCTGATCTTGGAGCATATTTCAGCGTGCCAGTTGCTTGTAGCTTATTTAAAAGTTTGCGCAAATATGACCTCGAAATAGGATTAACGGAAAATCTATCATTTAACATACATACTGCTAGATGATAATTTCTTCCAGCTTCTCCAAATATCAAAACTGCTTCAAATTTATCGTCTAAACTACGAGCCATGATCACATTTTTCATAAAAGGATTTAGGCGCTCAACGGACTATTTGACAGTTATCAGTTCAGTTTGACAGTAAATAAGATGTTACCGCGACTACGATTTTTTCAAATGCCAACTTGATTGAAAGCAACATTAGTGTTTTTGGTTGGGTTTGAAATGACCAAAATGTCACTTTTCAAACGTTAATATTTCGAAAACAATTGAATTTAGGAGGAAAGTCTATAAGAGAAAACTGTTGAGAATTATGAGCAGATTTCGAAAATGGAATAATATATGGGGTGTTCTATTTAAAACACTTATTGAAGATGGCGTTCAGCCGCCATTTTGAAACTTTTAGCTGTGATTTTTTCATGAAAAAGTAGGTTTTTATCTCCTATTCAAGCCCTCCAAATTTCGTTGCGATATATCAGGTGGTTCAAAAATTAGTATGGGGGGGAACGGACTTTAGACGAGCACTGTATACAGCAAATCGAGAGGGATTCTACAATGATCTTGCATAATTCTGGATATTTGTTCAGCTCAAGAGAAATAAATCTGAAAACAGTTTGACATATAACGATTCGACATTTGACAATCCCTAAGAGGTAAATGGAATGTCACAATTTTTTTCTGAGTCCAACCCTGCCAATCTGCAAACATTAGCTGACAGAAAATAATTAATAAAAAAAGCATTTCTAAAAACAAGCTATTATTCAAATGCGCTAAAAAGTAAAAAATAATTGCTTTAGATGTGCGACGTAAGTTATTCCGTGAGTTATAGATTCAAGAGCTTGTCGCGCAAAGTTTTCGGTTCGAATACAAAAGCGACAAACTTTTGAATCCATAACTCACGGAATAACCTACGTCGCATATCCAAACCAATTATTTTTTACTTTTAAGCGCATTTGAATAAAATCTTGTCTTTAAAAATTTGTTTTTATTAATTATTTTATTTTATGCCTTTTAGTAAGTACGTCTTAATCTTTGCATTTTCGTTAATGCCTTCTAGTTCTTCAATGAGGAGACCATCTAAAGATTCATTCATCCGCCATCCTTGCGCTGCCATCTTCAATTCATGAATTCTGACAAGAAATCAATAATATCCGACCTCAAAAACCCCGACATACCAACTTTCAATGGAAACGGTCCATTATCACAAAAATTGTCCACCATCTTGGAGCCGCCATTTCGAGTTTACGAATTTTGACAATAAATTCATGATCTCCGACTCCGAAAACTTTCACATACCAATTTTGAATAGAATCGGACCATAATCACAGAGATCGACCGCCATCTTGATGCCGACATTTTGATTTTATGAGATTTGACAAACAAATCATAATTATCGACCCCGAAAATCCCCTTATATCAATTTTGAATCGAATCGGACCATAATTACAAAACTTGTCCGCCATCTTGGAGCCGCTATCTTGAATTTGTGAATTTTGAATAAAAATTCATAATCTGCGATCACGGAAACCCCCACATACCAATTCTGAATAGAATCGGACCATAATCACAGAGATCGTCGGCCATCTTGGAGCCGCCTTTTTTTTTAATGAATTTTGACAAAAAATGCATAAGTCTCGACTCCGAAAACCCTTACATAGTAATTTTGAGTCGAATCGGACCATAAACACAAATCTCGTCCGCCATCTCAGATCCGCCATTTTCTTTTTTTCTCCAACAAAAATTCCATAATGCATTGTCACGGGAACTATGAACACCTGCCAAATTTCACGTTAATCGGGCAACTCGAAGTAGGTCAAATTTAACTTGCAAGATTTGATTACAGACAGACAGACCGGGACAGGTGAAACAATATAAAAGCTTGTAAAGTATCGCTGACATTTCGCTGCAAAAAATCATTGAACTCCATAGATTATTTTATTATTAGTGCCCTACTGAAACAAACATCACCGTTCTATAATATTCTTATGTGTACACTACATGTAAACTATTTAATAAAATTAGTAATGAAATAATTTAAGTTAAACGTTTTTATTGTAAAAAAAAAATAATAATGATGCAGCAGATGATGTACTAAAAGCTGAAAAATAATTAGGTAGGTCCACTCATCACCACTCTCCTCATCAGACTAAAATAAAATTGTGGGGCGTAGCGTAACCTGAGTAAATATGTAAATGATCGTTCTGTGATGTCGTACGATGATAGTGACGGATCTACTTTCACACACATTTTGCATAAGTTGTCTATTGACAAGATGCATCTAAAGCATATAATGACATGAGCGGTTGACTGTAGATAGTAGGAAATTTGACGCGCCTCACGATTTTATTTTAGTCTGATAAATGCCCTACCTAATTAGTTTTTAGGTTTTAGTATATTATCTGCATCATTATTATGTTTCTTTACAATTAAACCGTTTAACTTTAAAAAAAATACTTATTTCATTTTCAAGTTTTTAGTTTTTTATTTACTTACTTCATATTTCTCGTTTCATTTAGTTCATTTATTGCCTCATTATTACAAGGTTTCTTTCCTGTCAGTTTGTTGCAGTCTAACTCCTCAATACATAATGCTTCCAAAGACTTCACTCGACTCAGTTTCTGTTTTATTTTTCTTTGTTTTTGTTTTGTTATTATTTTTTACCATTTTGTTCCCACGAGTATTGGACATTATAACCTTCCGAACCCCCAGAGGGACATAGACATAGACATAGAGGGACAAGGCTTTTAAACAACAAGATGTGCCCAAGTCTTGAGGAGAAAACGCTAACGACATATCATTTTTATCCACCCTAATGTATTACAGTCCTCGGTGCGCGTTAACCTTTTACGTAAACTTGGGTGGTGTAACCGCCAACGACGTATCATTTTTTGCCACCCTAACGCCACACAGTCCTCGACACGATACGAAATCTTGACTTCGGTGGGGGATTCATGCTTGAATCACGATCAGTTGACAAAGTACTTTGTTTTGATTAGATACCTAGATTTCAGTTTTAATGTATTGACTGTCTAAACTCTATTATCCACCATTTTGTTTCGGACGCCATCTTGGATTTGGAATTTTCCAATGGTGTACTGTATTCTACTAGTCAAACCCTTTCATTTGATATCCATATTGAGGGGGTGTATTGACTGTCTACACTCTATGATCCGCCATTTTGTTTCGGACGCCATCTTGGATTTGGAATTTTCGTGGTGTTCTGTATTCTACTAGTCGAACCCTTCCATTTGATATCCATATTGATATTGTATTGACTGTCTATACGTTATGATCCGCCATTTTGTTTCGGACGCCATCTTGGATTTGTATTTTTTTCATGGTGTACTGTATTCTACTTGTCAAGCCCTTCCATTTGATGTCCATATTGAGGGGGTTATAAAAAATATGTAATCCACCATTTTGTGGCGGCGGCCATCTTGGATTTGCAATGATACTGAATACACATAATTGTATTGTCATCGGAACTAAAGGTGTGTACGAAATTTCTGATCAATCGGTCAACAGGAAGGGGGTACAATTTCAATTACTAGATTTGACCCACACAAGACACAAATAAGGCAAGCTAAATAAAACTGTTTAAAAAAACTTTAATCTATTGTAGTCGTAGTTGTTTTATTTCCATTAGAATGTTCATAATTGTTTTTCATAAATATACATTCATCTTACAAGGCCATTTGAACCTACATTTTATGAACAATGATTGTTTTTGTATTGTATTTGTTTCGCATGAAATTTCATATCGTCCTGTACTGATTATTACCCACTTTTCAGACATTTTACGTGACTCTTTTTGTTTATTAACTTGATTTTATTTTGCTCTCTTATTATATATTATATTGTACCCAAGGATTGATAAATATTATTATTATTAGCATTTCCATATGAATTCTTTTATGTGAATATAATTTTTGTAGAATAATATGAAGTTTATTCGAAGCAGAAACTAATGAATGGGCCACCCAGTATGCTATCTCCCGTTTAATGTTTTGATGTTATGAAATGGAATATCAGTCAACCACATATATGAAGAGAGATTATATGTCGTAAACAGCGCAATTTTCAAGATAAAGTATTCATATGTGGAGCAATGCCAATTATAAACGTAATGTGAGTGTTGTTGTCTTCTAATTTTTTGCTGATACTCTTTTTTTGATCGATTGAAATTGATTGGATGAAGTGAAGAGTCAGGCTGATACTAAGAAATGAAATAATAATAATAACGATCTGTTTTTCCCACGTTCATGTGATGGTTTCACTAAAGAGGGTGTATTGCGACTTGTACTGAAATGTGGTGTAGATGCAATCATCGAATAAACAATAGTGACAAAACAACATCATTCAATTCTAGAACAAATATGGTCGCCCACCCCAGGATTCGAATTGAAAAATGTACAAAATTTCTTGGTACACAACTCGACAATTAATTATCTCTTGCTTGCTTTCCTAAGACTGAAATATATTAGGCATTGGTATATTCTAATTTCAGTGTAAATACTATTTGGGGGCAGATATAAATGGGGTTTTTATAATGCAAAAACGGTTCTTACGTCTCATTCGATCTGAATTATAGAGAATCTTGTATTTAAAACGAATCGTATTCTCACATAACCGTGTATTTATTTATCTTTATGGAACGCTGAGTTACGTTCATTCAAATTCTCAGTTATTCATGCAAAACAAAGAAATCCACCCGTATAAGGAATAGAAACGATTTTCACATGTTGTTTTTATTCCCTCAAAGAGTATGAACAATTTTTTTGGTGGCAACTATTTCTATGTCTTCACTTTGTATTGTACATACCACTTGTAAAATTGACGTGTCACATATACTTTAGTATCTGAAATGACGAATAAAAACCTGCACTGTAAAAATTTTACTGAGTGCGATTTGCGGTCTTATTATCGGGGATAATACCATAAGTGCTTTAAAAATTACCGATAATTCTGAAAAACAACGTGTTTTTCAAAAACTGTACAAGTTTATTTTTTGAAACAACGAAAAAAATAACCGAGTGCAGTTTTTTCAAAAAACACTTTTTTTTTCAGAATTATTTGGTTAATTTTTAAAGCACGAATGGTATTCGGTAGAAAAGTTCAAGGATATAAAAAGATTCAGATTATTTATTGTTATAGTTGATATTACAATTATTGTAAGTAATATTGTAAACATTTGTATTTGTCTTCTCCGTAACTGAAGGTGATCTTGAACCTCCTCCTGGCGCGCATGGTTGTAGATTTTCATTGCCACCCATTTTTTCAACAATAGTGTTCTCTTTTCGATTTTAATGCGTAAAATAATCGAATTGGGCAAAAATTATAGTTATTTCTATTCATTACTAACCACTTAGATGAGGCATGGTTTTCAATTGTTTGTTTTTTGGCCTGAGTTATCGAGTTCTTCCTTGAAAAACTGTAGCTTTGCTCTGCATCCTTCGCCTCCTCTCCACGCCAATTCATACGACAAAACAAAGAACACTTTTTTTTGTAGTCCCTCTGGGGTTCCTTCGTCACAACTGTTTACTAGTTTTTTTTCCAGTTCTTCGAATTTCAGAGCAGTTGAGCTCACTTTTCTACTATTGAGCCGTAGGTCTCTTCTCTTTGCATTTTTTGCGTCCCGTTCAGATTTAAACACGACATCCTGGAATGGGTCAATTTTTATACCATATTTCTGGAAGTATTCTTCCATAATCATTTTGGCGGTGACATTCCAAATAGTTTTCACGGTTCTTTCTTTGTACTCCTCACCGTTACTTTTCTTCATGTTATGAGCCCAGTCCTTCAAGATTTTCGCAATTTCGCATACTGGCGTTTCTCGTTTCAATTTATACCCTCTTGTTGCACAAAAATCCATGAACTGATTCTAGACAAACTTCTTGTTTTTCTTTGTATTCGCTGGAGTCGTTTTTTCGATTTGCGTGTCGATTTCAGCTTCTTTGAAAGTTCATTTTAGACGTTAAATATGACACACTGGCTAAATTATAGTATCTGTTTACTTCAGGTACGCGTTGATATGATCGTAAGCCTCTCTGTTACTTCCATGGCAATCGCGAAACATACACTCCCGATTTTTAAATCGCGTCACTGCAGTTGAATTGTCACCTACCGCGCTGAATTACAGCGATAATCCACATAGTAGGTGGATTACCGCTGTAATTCAGCGATAATTCCACACCTCTTATGGACATTTTAACACATGAGTGAAATTTTCAGTATAAAACAGCGAGAAGACGTTTTATCACTATAAAACTGATCTGCTTGGTTCTCTGTTTGAAATTTCGGCCATTTGATTGGCTATACATTCAATTTAATGATTTGTAATAGGAATCCTAATACACAAGGTACATAATTTAAGATATAACAATATTACTTAACTAAAATCATACAAACAAGTAAAGTACATTAAGTAAATAAATAATATATAAATATATACACAGACATATACACTAAGGCAGGTATTTATAATTTTACACAAATGACGATACATAAAAATGAAATTGAATTAAATTTAAATCAAGCTCCGTTATAAATATATTTTACTAATTCAATCCTGAACGTTTCAAATACTGAAATGGATTTCAATGAATTGGTCAAATCAATAAATTGGACAAAACCTTTAAAAAATATAGTGCTCATTGAACTTCTGTAGTTTGTTCGAATTATATGAAGATTGTTGCTGTTTGGAGTCGAATAATTATGGATATCTTTATTGAGGGTAATTGTAGTTTGGAGATATGTTGGGGTCATTGTATTCAGTATTTTATAAATAAAAACATAGAACAGTAGTACAAACTTTGAGATACTGAGAGCCAATGTAGAGTGGATAACATAGTAGAAATTGGAGTAGACCTACTACACTTCAAAATTATTCTCATTCCTCGGTTCTGTAATTTTTGCAATTGCTGCATTTTATTTAAGTTGAAGGAGAATAAAATGGAAGCACAGTATTCAAAGTGAGGTTCTATAGACAGTGATTTTCGTATCAGTGGACACGTTATTGGCTGTTCTAGTGAAGAAATAAAGTTTTTCTGATATTTTCTTTTTTATATATTCAAAATGATCATCAAATGATTAGCAATTATCTAGTTGAAAAACCTAGATATTTAACTGATGTAACTATTTCGATACGTACATTATCTAATATTAGATTTATGTTGTCTGAATTTATTTTATTAAATTGGAATTTACCCAAAAATAATGAGGAAAATAGTCTTTATAAAACGCTTCTCTTTTCCAACAGCATAAATTAAAACTCGGCAATTTCGGAATGTCATATTATGATATCTTATACAACTGTGAATTGTTTTTACGGCAGATCCACCTCCAAGGTAATTGAACGGAAAAATTCTAATCGAATATCGAACTCAATTAGTACATTTCTATTCACTCCATTCATTGCTTTTGGGACACAAGGCGATAATACATTTATTTCCAAATTATTCCTCAAGTACACAAATAAACGTTCACTCTTGAATTGCAGAGTGTGTATTACATAATTATAAGAAAATTAACATCCAAGTCAGTTTTGTTTGGGAAATATTGCAACTAATTTTGAAATAACTTTTTTTCACGAACAGTGAAACACTAATATAATATCAACATACAATTGGGTAATTTATGTTAATTATCTTTCGAGGTCGTTTATGTTTTTACTTCTATTTGTGATCGATAATGACGTGGTTTGAATACTCTGATAATTCCACCGAGATGAGTTGGCAGTTGTATTTTTTATTTACATTTATTTTTAATGTTCAAGTATAGCATCGACCTGTTTTCAAACTTCATCTAGATGTTTGCAAGGTATAAACATTCGATAATTTATACTTCCTTGGATGCCTCTTGTTGGGTTATTTTTTGGTTCAAGTAGAAATCCAATGGAATTAGTTTTAGTTAATTTGAGGTCATCTGATTGACACAACCAATCAGAACAACATTATACTGGAAACAGATTCCATGGGCTGTTTTCATTCATTTCGATTTGACGTTTCGAATATTTAATAATTTCAAAATGTCACGATGTGGTTGTGATACTGACGAGAAAATTAGTGAAATTATCGAATCGAATATACCAAAAAATCACAGTAAACAAACTTTGTATGGAAAGCATTTATGGACGTTTGCAATGTTAGAAAGTATTAATTAGATGGAAATCAGACGGTGAAAGAATTGGCGTCGATTTTAAAGGATTGGGCTTTGAACATGAAAAGAAAAGATGGTACAGAGTTCAAAGAAGCTACGGTCAAAAGCATGTGGAACCTAACCTTTTACAAAAAAAAATATTATAAAAAATGAAAGTTATAATTGACCCTTTCAAAAGTGTTGTATTTCAAAAAGCGCGAGCTGCCCGCGATTCTATACCACGAAAACTGCAATCGGTTCCTTGTAAAAGGAAACAAATTTCAGCAGCATTAAGTTCAGTAGATATACAGTGCTCGTCTAAAGTCCGTTCCCCCCCTACTAATTTTTGAACCACCTGGTATATCGCAACGAACTTTGGAGGGCTTGAATAGAAGATGAAAACCTACTTTTTCATGAAAAAATCACAGCTAAATGTTTTAAAATGGCGGCTGAGTGCCATATTCAATATTTTTTTTAAATGGAACACCCCGTATATTATTCCATTTTCGAAATCTACTCATAATTCTCAACAGTTTTCTCAAATACACTTCCCTCCTAAATTCAATTGTTTTAGAAATATTAACGTTTGAAAAGTGACATTCCGGTTTAAAATGAAGTATAGATTTTGGTCGCTTCCGGTAAAACATTTTGCTAACTAAACTTTGTTATTAATTTGTATTTAAATCTCTCAATGAATTCGACTAATAAGAGGCGTAAAGAGAGTTTATTAAGGATAAACAGTACTGCTTACCGGAAAAATTCGAAGCCTACGAATGTGTTCTGTAAATTCTATGTTGTACAGCAGAAAGTGCCTTTTGATGAATAGAAGCATGTTATTAAAAACACCCTGTATAATCGATGTGAACTACATTTTGGAAAGATAATATGCATAAATATTATAATTATTATTACATCTATCTGATAACGAAGGATTATTTCAATTTTCGACATGAGCTCCATCGAATTTTCGCATAATGTGTATGACTTAGCTAGTGATTCGTTCACAAAGAACCGCATGAATCTCAATTTATGATTGTCGACCACAACCACGCACATCCTTCTTTGAGTACGCATACTAACATCATTATTTCAAAAAAAGATTTATAGTGCCAAGATGATTAGAAGAAATTTTACCATTGAACTTCACCCACATTGAATAATTTGTAAGGTTATTTTTATTTTAGGTCGTCCCAAAATACTTCGCTTTTAACTACCATTTATTTTGTAGAAATCTCTCACAAAAACAATCTATGGCGTTTTATACTGAAAAATTGATTGTGTTGTTCGGGATTTATACATGGTGTCTCAAACACTACGAACGCCATATCGTAGTGCAAAATTTATTGAACTAAGAGTTCGAAAAACAATGACTATTGAAGAGATCCATTCTCGAACTTTTGTTTCGACCCGTATACAAATGTCAGCATCCCACTAACTGTTACTTCGGAAGATTCAACCTTTTATTTATCAAAATGAATACATAACCTTTAGTGTTTTTTCTTGCGTTTACGCTGCACTGTTTTCATTATCAATTTCTATACTCAAAGAAATTCCCACGCGTTACTGTTTCCAATTTTCGGTCTATTCTCCAGCGAACTTATCTTTTTACCAACCTACAATCTTTATAATAAAAATGAATCTCGATTATTTGTAAGCGTAAAACGAGAGAACGTGGACCAATTTTTTTAAATCTTCCTAATAGCCCAGGGATGGTTGATACGGAAAAAAAAATTAGGGAAGTGGCCCGGAAATAGGAAAATTCGGGGATAATTATGAAATGTGGCGAAGAAAAAAACTATTGAGTCATTTATTACCACTAAGAAATAGCTCAGCGGTTACACTGTCGCCTACCAAGCAGAAAGTCACAGGAACGAATCCCGGTTAGGGTAATTTTTTCTATTATATAAAAGCTGGACCGATTTGGGTAATTGTTTTTTTGAAAGTTCGTAATACTCCGAATAAGGTTTTTAGGGAAAGAAAGGATTTTTAGAAAAGTTATTGGAAATTTCTGTGTCCTGGAAAAGTTTTCAGGAATATATAATATGCAATGAAAATGAATGTCTGTTTGTGTGTTTGTGTTGGTAAGCTCATAACTTGAGAACGACTGGGCCGATTTGGCTATTTTTTTTCGGGAAAATGGTTAACGAATGGAAAAACGGGATAACGAATGAAAAAACGGGATAACGAATGGAAAAACGGGATAATGGGAATACGGGATAATGGGTTGACGGAAAAACGGGATGAAGGGAAAACGGAATAACGAAAAAACGGGATAAGGGCATAACTCGGTAACGGGATAAAGGGGAAACGGGAGAGCGGGAAGCGGGCAGAGTCAAACCTAGATGGAACAACACAAAAAACATAGGAAAAAATAAATTCTACGCAGACGAAAGTTTTCAGGAAAGAAAAATTAGGCAATATAGAAATTTGGACAGCACAACGTCTGTCGGGTCAGCTAGTATACCGGGTGTTTCTCAAAAGTGGCTCAACTCTTTTGTTGAAATTCGGTGTGTATGTATAGTACATGAATATGCATTTTTTGACGTATTCGATTGTTTTCTATCACTTCAGGTTTGACCGGAAATGACCCTTACTGTCTTATTTTAAATGGGACACTCGGTATATCTTTACTTATTTCAATGGAAAATCACAATGAGAGTACAATGACACCCCATTTTCAATCTAGAGTGTCATGAATGAGTTCAAACTGTTAATTTTGGATCAAGTTGCCAGGGAAAAATATTTTCGATCGAGTTTTATTTTTACACGCTTTATATTAGCTTCACTTGTATGTTTGTAACCGACTCACTTGTATGTTTGTTTGTAACCGTCTCCTTTGGGCGCGATTTTGACCCACTTCTAGACGTACGAATGATTTGAAATTTGGCAGGTGTACATAATTCCGGTGACAATGCATTAAGAAATTTTTGTTTGAGAAAAAAACAAAATGGCGGCTACAATATGGCGGAAGAGTTTTGTGATTATGGTCCGATTCGGTTCAAAACTGAAAAATTCGAGATGGTGGCTCCAAAATGGTAGACGAGTTTTGTGATTATGGTCCGATTCTATTTAAAATTGGTATGTGGGGGTTATTGGGGTCCAATATTATGATTCTTTCGTAAAAATTGAAAAATTCTAGATGGCGGCTCCAAAATGGCGGACGAGTTTTGTGATTATGGTCCAATTCTATTCAAAATTGGTATGTGGGGGTTTTTAGGGTCGGAGATTATGTTTGTAACCGACTCCTTTGGGCGCGATTTTGACCCAGTTTAAACGGTCAGATTTCATTCAAACTTTGTAGATTTATCGAGGACCGATGACAATACACTAATTTGATAAGATTGTTCCATTTTTAATTTGCGAAATAGGATTTGTTAATTTATATAACTCTCATGAAAAACTAAAAAAACACGCATTTATAAATAAATCAAACTAAAAAGTAGGAAATAAATAATAGTTTGAAAAAACTAAAAAACACGCTTTTATAGAAAACCAGACTAAAAAATGGAAAAAAAATGTATTTTATTTTAAAAAAAGCGTGGGGTGCATGGTATCAATAATTATCTAGTACATTACACATTAGTACATTACACACCTAGGGCACACACGCTTTTATAGAAAACCAGACTAAAAAATGGAAAAAAAAATTATTTTATTTAAAAAAAAACGTGGGGTGCATGGTATCAATAATTATAGTATTACACACCGAAGCGATACCATGCACCCCACGCTTTTTTTAAAATAAAATACATTTTTTTCTTATTTTCTATTTTTTTAGTTTGGTTTTCTATAAAAGCGTGTTTTTTAGTTTTTTCAAACTATTATTTATTGATTTGTTTTACTGGTTTATTTAAAGTTTACAAAATCGTAATTGTGATTGATTTGTTGAAAATATAAACAGGATGTTCATAAAATCAGATGTGGAATCATCTGCGACTGAAAGATAAACTTTAGTCACTATCTTCCATCGTCAAGATAACCTCTTGTGGGGTATTCATGTTGAAAAGGGAAACATTCTCAATTGAATATTGAAAGAAAGATTTTTCTGTGAATTGAAAAATCCACGATTAAAATGAAGTTATTTTTTGTAAATGTCTAACAGAAAACAACTACTTCCCCGGCTAAAGCCACGCTGGACATTGAACTACATCTGATAGATATTCTGAAAAAGCCCTAACTCAATAGATAAAATCTGAAATTGAAAATTTGCATTTTCATTCAGATAGTTATTTGATTTTCTATTCCAGTCTTAATTAAGAACTCATAAAGATGAATGAGGCAAAGAAGAATGTTTTCCAAAAGAGAGTACTCACCAGAAATCATTCGTAACATTGACGCAGGAGAGACATCGCATTCACTAGGTCTTCAATACATTTTTGTCGACGAAAATCTATTTCACGCTTCCACGATCATCAGGAAGACCGGAAGAAATGGGAAACACATTTTCAAGAAGCAATCTCACTTTGCAAAGATGGAAAAAGTTAGAATCATTTCTTTTGGAGAGACACTTTGAAATTAGTGTTTTCTGACATTAAAACGGGGTATGATAGATTGATTTGTTGAAAATATAAACAGGATGTTCATAAAATCAGATGTGGAATCATCTGCGACTGAAAGATAAACTCTAGTCACTATCTCTCCTGCGTCAATGTTGCGAATGGCTTTAGCCGGGGAAGTTGTTGTTTTCTGTTAGACATTCACAAAAAATATCTTCATTTCAATCGTGGATTTTTCAATTCACAGAAAAATCTTTCTTTCAATATTCAATTGAGAATGTTTCCCTTTTCAACATGAATACCCCACAAGAGGTTATCTTGACGATGGAAGATAGTGACTAAAGTTTATCTTTCAGTCGCAGATGATTCCACATCTGATTTTATGAACATCCTGTTAATATTTTCAACAAATCAATCTATCATACCCCATGACAGGTTTTAATGTCAGAAAACACTAATTTCGAAGTGTCTCTCCAAAAGAAATGATTCTAACTTTTTCCATCTTTGCAAAGTGAGATTGCTTTTTGAAAATGTGTTTCCCATTTCTTCCGGTCTTCCTGATGATCGTGGAAGCGAGAAATAGATTTTCGTCGACAAAAATGTATTGAAGACCTAGTGAATGCGATGTCTCTCCTGCGTCAATGTTACGAATGATTTCTGGTGAGTACTCTTTTTTGGAAAACATTCTTCTTTGCCTCATTCATCTTTATGAGTTCCTAATCAAGACTGGAATAGAAAATCAAATAACTATCTGAATGAAAATGCAAATTTTCAATTTCAGATTTTTTCTTTTGAGTTAGGGCCTTTTCAGAATATCTATCAGATGTAGTTCAATGTCCAGCGTGGCTTTAGCCGGGGAAGTTGTTGTTTTCTGTTAGACATTCACAAAAAATATCTTCATTTTAATCGTGGATTTTTCAATTCACAGAAAAATCTTTCTTTCAATATTCAATTGAGAATGTTTCCCTTTTCAACATGAATACCCCACAAGAGGTTATCTTGACGATGGAAGATAGTGACTAAAGTTTATCTTTCAGTCGCAGATGATTCCACATCTGATTTTATGAACATCCTGTTAATATTTTCAACAAATCAATCTATCATACCCCATGACAGGTTTTAATGTCAGAAAACACTAATTTCGAAGTGTCTCTCCAAAAGAAATGATTCTAACTTTTTCCATCTTTGCAAAGTGAGATTGCTTTTTGAAAATGTGTTTCCCATTTCTTCCGGTCTTCCTGATGATCGTGGAAGCGAGAAATAGATTTTCGTCGACAAAAATGTATTGAAGACCTAGTGAATGCGATGTTTCTCCTGCGTCAATGTTACGAATGATTTCTGGTGAGTACTCTTTTTTGGAAAACATTCTTCTTTGCCTCATTCATCTTTATGAGTTCTTAATTAAGACTGGAATAGAAAATCAAATAACTATCTGAATAAAAATTTTCAATTTCAGATTTTATCTATTGAGTTCAATGTCCAGTATGGCTTTAGCCGGGGAAGTAGTTGTTTTCTGTTAGACATCCACAAAAAATAACTTCATTTTAATCGTGGATTTTTCAATTCACAGAAAAATCTTTCTATCAATATTCAATTGAGAATGTTTCCCTTTTCAACATGAATACCCCACAAGAGGTTATCTTGACGATGGAAGATAGTGACTAGAGTTTACCTTTCAGTCGCAGATGATTCCACATCTGATTTTATGAACATCCTGTTTATATTTTTAACAAATCAATCTATCTTACCCCATGACAGGTTTTAATGTCAGGAAACACTAATTTCAAAGTGTCTCTCCAAAGAAATGATTCTAACTTTTCCATCTTTGCAAAGTGAGATTGCTTCTTGAAAATGTGTTTTCCATTTCTTCCGGTCTTCCTGATGATCGTGGAAGCGTGAAATAGATTTTCGTCGACAAAAATGTATTGAAGACCTAGTGAATGCGATGTCTCTCCTGCGTCAATGTTACGAATGATTTCTGGTGAGTACTCTCTTTTGGAAAACATTCTTCTTTGCCTCATTCATCTTTATGAGTTCTTAATTAAGACTGGAATAGAAAATCAAATAACTATCTGAATAAAAATGCAAATTTTCAATTTCAGATTTTATCTATTCAGTTAGGGCTTTTTCAGAATATCTATCAGATGTAGTTCAATGTCCAGCGTGGCTTTGGCCGGGGAAGTAGTTGTTTTCTGTTAGACATTCACAAAAAATAACTTCATTTTAATAGTGGATTTTTCAATTCACAGAAATATCTTTCTATCAATATTCAATTGAGAATGTTTCCTTTTTCAACGTAATTGTGATGTTTACTAAATTTTTTCAAATAGAAGAGAGGTGGCTCATTAGCATATCTGAAATGGGCATCTTGTTACGAACAATTTGATGCCACCCAATCGATATTTTGAATAAACGTTTAATAACATAACTCCTAATAACATAAGAATAAGGACCATAATGACAATGCATAATGATGTCAAATTGTTTGGACAAAGTGACATAATAAATCATAAGTAACCTTATGTAATTATCATTAAGAATGTACCAGTAACTACCTAATTTCCTCGGTATTTTGAAAACTTGCCAAAACGTGACTATAAAATCTAATAAACTTATTGTTCTAAATGTTCAAAATGACCACCATGCTGATCTTGGCAGAAATGTACTTTTTTCTATTGTTGCCCTCACTACGTTTCGTAGTTGCTCTGCTGTAGTTTTATTTCTAATTCCTCTCGTGTAGCTGATGGGGTATTATACACCTAATTTTTTATCGTGCCCCTTAGGAAAAAATCTAAGGGCGTTAGGTCAGACGATCTACTCAAAAAATAAAAATACATTAAAACACTTTAAATTACTTAAACAAATTTTTTTGGGATTCTCCATACGGATGAAACACTGATTTCACATCGCAGAGCAATTCATCTCACGGATGTGGTGTTCTCTACTTGAACCAATAACAGTACGTCAATTTCTTCATCCTCACTTACAATGAATTGGTGTCGGTTACCATCTTCGGCCTTATTTCGAAGTTTTTGTTGCATTTTTGAAAAATACTGAGGAGTGGGATGTCGTCTGTTGGGATATCTTTCCGCATAAATTCATAACATGTGAGTTTTTTCATTTTGACTGTTATTTTCCATTTCCTAATTTGTAATAACGAACTGAATATAAAAAATAAGTATTGTTTCTTAAGAATTTATGCCAAAACTGACAAATTTAATTTAATGTCCTAACAATTGCTTTTTTTATTACTTTCCAAAGCCTCCTCATTTTTTTCACTGTGATGACGGTTGATGGATAAACTATTTAGACAGATTGTGATACTGGATATTTTTTCAAAATATCGATTGTGTAATATCAAATTGTTCGTAACAAAATGCCCATTTCAGAAATGGTAATGAGCCACCTTTGTTCTATTTGAAAAAATTGAGTAAACATCATAATTACGATTTTGTAAACTTTAAATGAGCCAGTAAAACAAATGAAAAGTTAAACACGATCGAAACTATTTTTCCCTGGTAACTTGATCCAAAATTAACCGTTTTAACACATTCATGACACTCTAGATTGGAAATGAAAAATTGAAAATTGAATGATGAATGCCAAAAAGTGACAAATGGGGTGTCATTGTATTTTAAAAAAACCATTAAAATAAAAAGTAAGGGTCATTTCCGTCAAACTTGAAGTGAAGAAAACAATAATGGTCAAAAAATGCATATTTATGTATTATACCTACTCACCAAATGTCACATGTTTATCTGTAAAAACAAAAAAGTTATAGGGGTGAGCCGGTATAATAATAATAATAGTCTTCATTAGGACAACTTGAGTGTACATTTCGCGAAAAAGAAGGAAATGAAAAAAAAAGAATGCAAAGTTGACCTAAAAAGAGGAGTTCAATAGCTTACAAGGTAGGACAAATTGAAGTCCTGTTCCAACCTTCTAACCTAATGGTATGCTCACTTGGTACCATGGCATTCGATGAGGTCAAACCTATTTAATCTAACCTAGCCTAGTGTACTTCAAAATTATTCGAATGCTATTTTGGCATACAATTTAAAACGGAAGAGAATAAAAGGAAGAAAGGAATACAAAATAAATAAATGTTTTGGAATATCAAGATCCGATCATTTTCCTGAAGCCGATACTGGCCCGCTGTTGCAACAGTGCTCTGCTATGGATATTCTGAAATAGAAGCATGATATTTCGACTTTTGAACAGTCGGAAATAGAAAAGGGGGTTAGGAGGAACGAACAGTTATTTGTCGTACACGTGCCAATCATTCCAGAGTATCGGTCGTGAACTATATTCTACAATCATTATCAGCGATGATTCATCCTTTTGTTGTTTGTTTCCACATACCTGGCAAGTATCATAAATAAACACTGTGTTCGTTAAAGTTACAACGAAGTCGATATTTTTCTGGATTTATGTTCAGATTGAATACTCGGATTTTGTTTTCTTGACACGCTTTTTCTGGAATCATTCCAAAAATACTTTTTCTTCGAATCCTTCTATATTATTGACTCGTATTTAATGAACTGATGATCGATTGAAAATCATTCCTGCACTTCAATTGTATTTTCCGGAAATAGAACAATACTTCCAATCCCGCGGGAATTAGAAAAAATATAAAATATGTAGTACCCTCGTCAGTCATTTTGACACCTCAGATGTCACGAAAACTAACCAATCCTTCACTCACATAGTATACAGGGAAGCAGCCCACACTATTCGCTACATGCCAGGCATCATCACCATCCAGCTCATTCCACCTCTCTTATTCACAGATATGTTCGACTCGCGATTATCACAACATCCGCAAGAGTTGAACGAACTCAAAACCGCAATTCATAAAAACGGTTTTAATATCACACACATTTGCACATTAATGCACCATCATCAAACCCGTTCTCCAAACTCCCAAAACCCAACAGATAACCAACCAAAGCTTCCCCTATATCAAAAGGATTACCGACGAAATTGGTAGAATATTAGAGAAACGCGACATGAGAACAATATTCACAGCAAATAATAAAATCTCAAATTTCCTCAGATCTCATATAAATAACATAGCTTATGAGTCCCAAGGAATATATGAAATACCATGCTCCGAATGTCCTAGGACATACATAGGACAAGCTAATAGGCGAGTCACCAGCCGAGTTTACGAACATCAACTTGCTCTCCGACACTTAGACCCTTCTTCGGCATTTTTCAAGCACTATGAAAAGACAGCCTGGATTTGAACCATTTTATGTTCGTCAATGAACTTCATCTTGCATGAAACTGTTTCGTCAGCCAGGCATGCCAGGCCTCATCACCATCCAGCTCATTCCACCTCTCTTATTCTCAGATCTATTCAACTCGCGATTATCACAACATACCGCAAGAGTTGAACAAACTCAAAACCGCAATACTTCAAAACGATTATAATATCACACACATTTGCACATTAATCCACCATCATCAAACCCGTTCTCCGAACTCCCAAAACCCAACAGATAACCAACCAAAGCTTTCCCTATATCAAAAGGATTACCGACGAAATTGGTAGAATATTAGAGAAACGCGACATGAGAACAAGATTCACAGCAAATAATAAAATATCAAATTTCCTCAGATCTCATACAAATAACATAGCTTATGAGTCCCAAGGAATATATGGAATACCATGCTCCGAATGTCCTAGGACATACATAGGACAAACTAACAGGCGAGTCACCAGCCGAGTTTACGAACATCAACTTGTTCTCCGACACTTAGACCCTTCTTTGGCATTTTTCAAGCACTATGATGAGACAGGCTAGATTTGAACCATTTTATGTTCGTCAATGAACTTCATCTTGTATAAAACTATCTCGTCAGCGATACGCTATAATAGGTCATTAGTTCTAGAAAATTCTTAACGGTAGTTTTTTTGGCCTTCTTCGGAATCGCTCCAATAGAATTGTTTATTCTATATGAATTTCTCGGAATTCTGAGATGGGCGCCAGACAACATGCAGTGGCGTAGTCTATTCATTTTCGTAACAATTTGAAGGCATCTTTATTGATTTTGAATGGGCGTTCGATAAGGTACAACGAAGAACATTAATTCACATCTACAAATCAAATGATATAAATAGCCGAGACATTATAGACCGTGTGGGATAGTGACAGATTTTGAGATACGATTTTATATGAATGCCTTTTAGAGAACAATATTGTCCGTATATCCTCTTGATAATAATGCATGAATCAAAGGTTCTTCATATTAAAATAGGATTCGACATTTGTTCGAAAATTATGTGTTTCGGTACGATTTTAATCAGGCTGCAATGGGTTTTGTAATGAAATTCAAAAAAAAAACCTAGGAAAATCCTTGGCACACCGTTAGGGTGGGCCCGAAGGACTGGTATGGCCACGTGAACTTGTATTTGAACAAGGAAATTTTCCGCGTTTTTAAACAATACTTATACAAGTTCATGTTATAAAACTGCTTAAAATAAATAATAGTTTAAAAAAACTAAAAAACACGCTTTTATAGAAAACCAGACTGAAAAATAGAAATTAATATTTTATTTTTAAAAAAGCGTGGGGTGCATGGTATCGCCTGCCCTAGGTGTATAATGTACTATATAATTATTGATACCATGCACCCCACGCTTTTTTTTAAATAAAATAATTTTTTTTCTTATTTTAAATTTTTTCACTCTGGTTTTCTATAAAAGCGTGTTTTTTAGTTTTTTTAAACTATTATTTATTTCCTACCCTTTAGTGTGGTTTATTTATAAAAGCGTGTTTCTTTAGTTTTTTTAAACTATTATTTTTATTATTTTTTTGCAAATAAAAAAATTGAATTGGGTAATCATAATCACCGACCCCAAAAACTCCCACATACCAATTTTGAATCCTTTTAAAATTTTTAAAAGAATCATAATATTGACCTCAAAACCCCCACATACCGATTTTGAATAGAATCAGACCATAAGCACGAAACTCGGCCGCCGTTTTCAAGCCGCCATCTTGAATTTTCCAATTTTTACAAAAGAATCATAATATTCGACCTCAAAAACCCCCACATACCAATTTTGAATAGAATCAAACCATAATCACAAAACTCGGCCGGCATTTTAAAGCCGTCATCTTGAATTTTCCAATTTTTACCAAAGAATCATAATATTCGACCCCAAAAACCCCCACATACCAATTTTGAATAGAATCAGACCATGATCACAAAACTCAGCCGCCAATTTGAAGCCGCATCTTGAATTTTACAATTTTTACAAAAGAATCATATTATTCGACCCCAAAAACCCCCACATACCAATTTTGAATAGAATCAGACCATGATCACAAAACTCAGCCGCCAATTTGAAGCCGACATCTTGAATTTTATAATTTTTACAAAAGAATCATAATATTCGACCCCAAAAACACCCACATACCAATTTTGAATAGAATCAGACCATATCACAAAACTCGCCGCCATTTGAAGCCGCATCTTGAATTTTATAATTTTTACAAAAGAATCATAATATTCGACCCCAAAAACCCCCACATACCAATTTTGAATAGAATCAAATCATAATCACAAAACTCGGCCGCCATCTTGAATTTTTAAATTTTTACAAAAGAATCATAATAATCGACCCCAAAAACCCCCACATACCAATTTTGAATAGAATCAGACCATAATAACAAAACTCGTACGCCATATTGGGGCCGCCATTTTGTTTTTTCTCTACACAAAAATTTCTCAATGCATTGTCTCCGGAATTATGTACACCTGCCAAATTTCAAATCATTCGGACGTCTGGAAGTGGGTCAAAATCGCGCCCAAAGGAGTCGGTTACAAACAAACAAACAAACAAACATACAAGTGAAGCTAATATAAAGCGTGTAAAAAGATGGCATACCGATTGCGTATGCCCAAGTACTTTTTATATTGCAAAACAGTTAAGGAATAACATACAGTGATTTTCATCAGTATGCCACTCTATTTTAATTCAGTTTATGGTAACGTATGATGTACATGAAATCGGCAGATCGTTTGAGAGAGTAAAAACTACAGGCATACGCAAAAAACATTGCAAAATATAAACAAAAATTTTTGCGTTCTTAAGCAGTATGCCTTTCTGTTTTTATGATTATCATGGTATATGTAGGTGGAATAACAAATGGCATACCAATAAGTAAGATCAAATGATGTTGAAAATATTAAAAAAAGGATGCAAATATAGAGAAAACCCGGTGGAATAACCAATCAATCAATCAATCAATTTATTAGTTAAAGAAGTGTTCAATTACAACAAAGGAACCTACATTGTAACATACTAGCTTAGAAAACACGTCAGATGAGCTTTACAAAAAAGACATACACCAATCAACATAACATTAAAACTAGGCTGTCAGAAGCAAAAAGCAGTATTTGTACACAAAAAAAATAGTATTTGTAAACAAAAAGTATGCACAAATTACAATTTATAACACACACTATACTCAACAAGACATGTTAAAAGCAACTATTTTTAAAACAATCGGTGAGAAAAATTCATTTCTGTGGAAATTCGTCAACGGAGTAGTGTGCTTTCAGCACAAGATGGGTTTTCAGCTTAGCTTTAAAGGAATGTAAGCTAGGGGCAGATTGATATTGTCAAGAGCATTATAGAGCCTGAATGGTTGTTGTAATTTATATTTATTTCTAGTACTATAGTCATGAGAGTGTCCACAAGTAGGAATATTAGTAATATTTTTTTTCACATAGACAATGCAGTGGTATATTAACAA